>CM038676.1:622962792-623668021 GCA_021605205.1 Aegilops longissima
CTAGCACATATGCCCGTGCGTTGCAACGGGAGATTTTTTTGCGAGAAGCATCAGGAGAGATAATTGATGTTGTCGGGACCCCGATTCCAAGTCACATCGA
Organism: Aegilops longissima; assembly: GCA_021605205.1. Lineage (NCBI taxonomy): Eukaryota > Viridiplantae > Streptophyta > Magnoliopsida > Poales > Poaceae > Aegilops > Aegilops longissima. The sequence continues at coordinate 622,962,893 of CM038676.1, forward strand.
TCTAGCCGGTAACACCTCATATCACTTTGCGGCCTCACGCACGGTATCCCCACGGGTGTCGCCTTACCATGGCCCGGGACCGTTTGCGTCTTTTGGCTCACGTATATGATAGTGTCGCTAGCATCCATATGACAAAGAACCCGGGCCGACATGGCTAGTCGTGAACCCAAAGCGGCGCTAACCCATGGGGACAGGCATACATGAATCACATCGAGCATGTCGGTCATCAACGTATAAATTCGGGCTCTAGCACTGGGCTAACAGGACTCCGGTATCCCGGGCTGTAGTAGGCTAGAAAGGACTCCGAATAACACCACGTGACATTTCCCCGAAGGGACATACATAGGAACAAAGTGAAACACATGCCGCCACCAAGTGTCCAAGCAATAGTCTGGGCTAGCAGGACTCCGTGAACCGGCAGTAGCGGACTACTATCGCTCGTAATCACGAGACTACATTTCCCCATATGAGAGCCTGCCAAGGATAAAAACTAGTTTGTCGGATCCCACACATACTAAGCATTTCAAACATACACACATTATGCTCAATATGCGTAGATACAACATGGCATCACAACATAACTCTACGACTCAATTATTTATTCATTAGGCTCCGAGGAGCGAGATATTACAAACATGGGTCTCATGACCCAACACTCGAAAGCATACAAGTCAAAGCACAAGCGGAAGCTAAACATGTCCGAGTACGCACAACTATAAATGAAAAAGGCTGAGAAGCGACTATCTACCGAGATCTGCCGAGGGCACAAGATCGTAGCTGAGGTAACAAGCTAAACGTCGAAGCCCACATGGAACTACTAGCGAGACTGACGTCTCTTTGCAAAACATAAAATAAGCAAACGTGAGTACAATTGTACTCAGCAAGACTTACATCAGATCTAACTACATATGCATCATTATCAAAAGGGGGTGGTGGAGTTTGACTGCAGCAAGCCAGCTTTGACTCGGTGGCTATCCCGAACTATGACCGCAAGTAACTCTTTTGAGGTGGCGCTGCGAGTCCACATATTCACCATATCAATACACCACTATGGACCCGCTCCGTCTCCCTATGAGAACGCCATCCATAGCACTCACGCTTATCTTGCGCATTTTAGAGTATCCACTTTCACTTGTCTATGAACTGATATAGGCAACCCAAGTCCTTCTCCGCGGACACGGCTATTCAATAGATCATATTAAACCCTGCAGGGTGTACTTCTTCACACACGCTCACCACTTACCGCCGTTTACGACATGTACTCGGCAACCTTCAAGCGGAAGCCCAACGTGGGTGTCGGCCACGGCCTACCTAAACACTCAAGTCCCTAGTCCAGGTTTATCGCCTATTCGGGTTCCATCCGCAGGAGTCCGCCGAGGTTTCCCATACAGCCCGAACGACGTGTGCAGGGTTCCCGAGACACCAAGCAGGCGAATCGGTACACCAGGCCACGGTGCCTACCGCAACACAACCCACCCCTAAGGTCAGCGTTGCGTGCGGCCCCGACATGCTACAAACACCAAAACTACTTGCAACTCCGGATGAGGGCAAGGGTGGTCAAGCCGAGAGGGTCCATTGGTTTCGGGCCCAATGCGTGGTAATAATCTGTATCATGAATCACATACACGAACTCAGTTCTCGAGGGCGGCTGCAATGAGACAACCCACCATGTACTCCTACATGGCCTCTCACCGCTACCTTTACCAAATCGTGTTCACACACTTAGCTCACACAATAGGACATACTCATAACAATTCCAATTCATTCCCGATGAATCAGACCCGACTCAACTCTAAGCGATGGCAGGCATGACAACAAGCATAAATGAGTAGGCACAACATGGCTCAAACAACTCCTACTCATGCTAGTGGGTTTCATCTAATTCTTGTGGAATGACAGTCATCAGAGAGGATAAAGGGTTCAGCTACCGCAGCAAGTAACACATGAGTCGTTGTTGTCCTAATGCAGTAAAATAGAGCAGGAGCGAGAGAGTGGGATTATATCGGAATGAACAAGGGGGTTTTGCTTGCCTGGCACTTCTGAAGATAATATAGTTCTTCATCGGTGTCATCGAACTCATCGTCGGTACGTCGTCTACTGAGAGGGGGCAATTACCGGCAAACAAGAGAGAACACAATCAATGCAATGCACACTCACATGAATGACATGTCATGTTACGATACTGGATTCACCTAATGCAGCAGTAATCCAAGTTAATTGAAGTGGAATTCAAACAAGGTTGAACTCCAACTCCAAATGTTATTTCATAAATTACCCTAATCATGATTCATCCTATTCAGTGAGGTTAACTTGTTCAAACATGCATGAAAGTGCCATAAACAGATTCTTCATATTTTTCTGATCATTTTTCATATATAAATTATTTAATTTGGAGTTACAGATTAAAAGTTATGAATATTTGAAGTTTGGGGTATTCTCTGAAATTTATAAATCAGTTCCTAATTTATTCTAATTCTAGAAATACTTTACTGCGTCAGCATGATGCCTGTGTGACGTCGACAAAGTCGACATGGTTGACCAGAGTCAAACCTGTGGCGCGGGACCCACGGGTCGAGTCATTAGACTAACTAATTTTAGTTAGTCCTTAATCCTAGGTTTAATTAGCAGGGCGGGCCCACACGTCAGTGACCCAGGGGGGTCAAATCCCTGGTCAACCGGGGCTAATCCACCGGCGTCTAGCCGCCGGCAACGCCCGAGACGGCGGCGATGCGCGGAATCGCAGCACGGGCCACGGTTGGAGGCGCGGTTGGCACCGTTGGAACCCCGAGCCTCGTCCGCGTCGGCTGGTGCTAGTGGGGTCGCCGGAGACGACCTAGATCGATGGCGATGTCCGCTTCCGCGGCGGCCGGAGCTCGGTGGTTCTTGGTGGGAGGGCTAGAGCTCATGGACAAGGGAGCTGAGCGAGGCAGCGAAGAGGGAGGTGCTCGAGAGCATGCCGGAGCTACTATGCGAGGCGAGGTGCTCGGGGCATGGAGCTCGCCGCCATGGCGGACGGCGGCTTGGTGCTTTCATGGGGCGGCTACTGAGGCACGCGAGAGAGAGAGGTGAGGAAAACGACGGCAAGCTCACGGGAGGCGGCGGGGTGGCTCGATGGGCTCGGGACGGCCTCCAGTGCGCGAACGACGGCGGCGGCCGGCGAGCAGATGCGGCAATGGCGAGCTCGAAGACGACGGTGTGGCGATCCTTGGCTTGCGTGGCTCGGCGAAGAGGGAGATGGAGTTGCGCCGGACCTTCCAGACACGGGGGAGGGGCGAGGAGGTGGCTGTGGCCGCGGTGGTGGCGAGCGACGGCGACGGCGTGTTCGGTGGCGTCGTGCGGAGAGAGGGCAGAGGAGGGAGAAAGGTCCCGGGAGAGAGGGGAGAGGACGAGGGGGTCGGGGGGTGTGCGTGGCACCCACGGGTGTCGAGGAGGAGGGCCGGGAAGCAGGAGGTGGCGTCGGGCGTCGGGCAAGCGCCACGCCTCGCCTCTGCCTACTGGCAGAGGAAGACGACGAGCGGCGAGGCGGTGGTGGGCTGGGCCACCAGCTGGGTCGTCGAGGAGGAGGGGGGGAGAGAAGGCTGGGCCAGGTGGGCTGCGCAGGTAAGCCAGGTAAGGTATTCTCTCTCTCTCTTTTATTTCCTTTTTCTATTTTCTGTAATTATGTTTGGCTTTAATAAAAATGCCAGGGCATTTCCAAAAATCATGAAACTGGTCAATGCCACTGTTTGGAATATTTCCAACAACAAACATTTCAGTTTATGATTATTTTAGCATTTAAAATATTTTATAGTATTTAAATGCCCAAATGCAAATACCATATGAATTAATTCAAAAGTCCAAATGTCATGGAAAAATGTGCAACATCTCTGGTTACTGTTTCCAGCATTTTTCCAAAAATGGTGAACATTTTTTAAGGCCATTTGGTTCATTGAGAAATATTTCTTAGTTGAACCTATTTGAATTGTTTTTGGTGCTAGGGCTTGGTCATCCCCATTTCAAATTTCATGAAAATTCAAACATGATGCATGGATGCAATGCCACTAGTTACAAGCAAGCTCTAGGGCTGATCTGGGGCTGTGACAGCTCACCCCCACTAAACAAGAATCTCACCCCGAGATTCAAGACGTGAGGTAAGAGGAGAAAGGGAGTCGCAACTATCACAATCTTCATGATCCATTTGCCCTTCTCGAAGATGTTGATTCATTCCATCATCTTAGTCTTGACGTCTTCGAGATCTTCACCCGACACGACAACAGAAAGAAGGAGGAAACCCTACATGATTCGATCTTCACGAAGATCAAGTAAACATGATCGACTCACGGACTGAGACGGTGACACATCTCGAGTGGAGACACAAAACACATCGAGAGGGATGGAAGAACAACGACGAGGTTTGATTAGTGGCAACCATTCCTCGCTTAGAGAGATGGTGGATGGTGTCAAGGTGGCGAGGAAATAATTTCCATGATTCAATAACGGGGCACCTCGGGGGAGGTGACGCGAGGAACTATTCCCTTAAGTGGCAAAAAGAATTACTTTTGATACAAAGATCATTGAAACTCTTCATACCATCCTAAGGCAATTCACAACGATCGTTTGGCGGAGTATAAGGAATGGTACACCCGGACTAGAATGGATGATGTAGACTACCTTGTTGAAGACAACGCAATGGATGATTTTTGCTTATCATCGGAGGTGGAGGGGACTCATGGTAAGTCCACTTTTGAGGATGATCCTAGACAAGAATTACTAAGAAGGCAGCCCATAGTGAAATGGCACAAGGACGGTGCAAGCTGGGAACGAAAAGCAACTGTTGGAATGTTCCAACCATCATATCTGCCTGAGATTCAGATCTGATTGGTGATGGGATACTTCAGACTCAGCATGTCCGAAAAGGAAAGGTTGCAACACAAATCGACGAGATGACGTTGCAAGATTCTCGGGATATGAACTACGGTAGCAAGCTCCAAAATATGAGCTGGTTCCGCTACAAACCTGTGAACACATTGTCCCAGACAAGCATGACCACATGGTAGTCTTATAATAAAACACTACCGAGTTCAGGTGGGGAACCATAATCGAGGATATTGAAGTCCTTGCATAAGGCATGCTCTTAAGAAGGAACTTCCTTTCCTTGAACAAATCAGTCAGTGGCTTGGTGTGCTAGGGATACATACGGAATGAAGATGATCAGTCTATCAAACCATAGAATACTTCGCACGTGCATGACTGACTTGGGATGATTCCACAGGAGGCAAACAAGCTTTCTCGAATCCACGGCGACAACTTACATCAAATGCACGTGAGTTCGAGGAAGTCACTTCTTCCATCCAAGCATAGGCTTCATGACGGATCACGAAGGCATTGCTTACAAAGTTTCCAACACTGGGTTGATGTTCAACATGACTCATGGGGGAGACAAAATGCTACTAATGGGCTCAACAGCAACTCATCGGAATTTCCATATCACTGGACTTCCACCATCATGTGAACACGGCGATAGCATTGGTCAGACCAAAAGATGTAATGGGGTATGCTCGAGGGATCAACCACGAGTAAGACAACATCACGAATTTCGTTGGTACTGATTTGACTTGACAATGGCACATACTCAAATCAAGGGATTGATAAGACAATAGGTCCAGCAACTGATCACAGGGACCAATCGGTGAAGATATCATCTTCCTTCAACGCACACTACACAAGAATATCCCTTTGGAACGAACTAGGTTGGACAAGCTTTTATCTTCCAACTCTCCAAGTTGTTGTCTAGCTTAACCAACTAGCTCAGGGGTATCCAACACAGATTCTTGGAGAAAGGGGTGGTTCACAAGAAACCGACTTGATCACGAGATCAACATAACAGTCAGGGAACAACCCGGTAACACTTCCAAGAAGATATTTGGAAATTCACGAACCACCGGTATGCTACTAAGCTCGAGAACAATCTTGCTTTTGAGGGCAAGACGATATTATCAAATGAGTGAGGACTTGACAAGATCCTAACTCATCAATCGAAGTGTGCACCAGAAATAAGGACTAGGTAGCACGATCAATCTTAGGATAATGATTTAATACCCAACACGCTAAGAATGAGGATATTGTCCATTAGCTACTAAGCAACGAGTTGCTCGGAGTATTGATTTCACACATCACAATTCACCACGGACTTCGAGGACTATCGCAAAGGTTACTAATATCCTGAGGGAACTAGCAACACTATCAACAGGAAGTAAGTGGGGTGAATCTCCGGTTCAAGAACCCAGGAATAGAATACCTACTAACTAATAACATCACGGGATGTTTTCAAGAATAATGCCTAGAATCATCACACGGGATACAAAAGCATTGCTAAATTGCTAGGTGACTTCCTAAACACCTAGGGTCATAATAATAGTTCCAACATATATGTCGAGGCAACAGAGTACCTCGACCGACGGTTAGTGTGCTTATTCGACCAAAAGGACATCGGAAACGGAAGGAAAGGATTTGCAAATGCATCGGACTATTTAGAGACCTGGGATGACTCGGACAGCATAACGGCTGTAAATGCTCAAAATGATTTGAGTCATCCTGCAAAAATGGTGGCATAACCACTCAACAACATCATAACAAGATTACGAGATCAACAGCTATCATTCGAAATAGTAGAACTGAATGGGATTAAAACCAACAATCTTAAAGGTCTATGGATTAGTAACACGTCATCCTCGATAGATAGATGAGAAGCCTAGTTCTTAACCCGTAAAAGAGAACGGGATGACTCAGATCGAAAGGCCATGAGGTATAAGGAGTAAAAAGAGCCTTACGTTCCTTCCACAATCAATTCCTTACATAACTAAAGCATTTCTAGACACAACTTCGACCAGTTTGGCTTGGTAATCCTCTGAGCAGTCAGGCTCGATACCAACGCTGTCGGGACCCGATTCCAAGTCACATCGATCTAGCGGTAACACCTCATATCACTTTGCGGCCTCACGCACGGTATCCCCACGGTGTCGCCTTACCATGGCCCGGGACCGTTTGCGTCTTTTGGCTCACGTATATGATAGTGTCGCTAGCATCCATATGACAAAGAACCCGGCCGACATGGCTAGTCGTGAACCCAAAGCGGCGCTAACCCATGGGGACAGCATACATGAATCACATCGAGCATGTCGGTCATCAACGTATAAATTCAGGCAGTAGCACTGGCTATGAGGACTCCGGTATCCCGGCTGTAGCAGCTAGACAGGACTCGAATAACACCGCGTGACATTTCCCGAAGGACAGACATAGGAACGAAGTGAAACACATGCCGGCCAGTCAAGTGTCCAAGCAGTAGTCTTTGGCTAGCAGGACTCCGTGAACCGGCTGTGAAGGACTACTATCGCTCGTAATCACGAGACTACATTTCCCCATATGAGAGGCTGCCAAGGATAAACAACTAGTTTGTCGGATCCCACACATACTAAGCATTTCAAACATACACATTATGCTCAATATGCGTAGATACAACATGGCATCACAACATAACTCTCGACTCAATTATTTATTCATTAGGCTCGAGGAGCGAGATATTACAAACATGGGTCTCATGACCCAACACTCGAAAGCATACAAGTCAAAGCACAAGCGGAAGCTAAACATGTCCGAGTACGCACAACTATAAATGAAAAAGGCCGAGAAGCCCGACTATCTACCGAGATCTGCCGAGGGCACAAGATCGTGGCTGAGGTAACAAGCTAAGCGTCAAGCCCACATGGAACTACTAGCGAGGCCGACGCCTCTCTCGCAAAACATAAAATAAGCAAGCGTGAGTACAATTGTACTCAGCAAGACTTACATCAGATCTAACTACATATGCATCATTATCAAAAGGGGGTGGTGGAGTTTGACTGCAGCAAGCCAGCTTTGACTCGGTGGCTATCCTGAACTATGACTGCAAGTAACTCTTTTGAGGTGGCGCACACGAGTCCACATATTCACCATATCAATACACCACTATGGACCCGCTCCCATCTCCCTATGAGAACGCCATCCATAGCACTCACGCTTATCTTGCGCATTTTAGAGTATCCACTTGCACTTGTCTATGAACTGATATAGGCAACCCATAAGTCCTTCTCCACGGACACGGCTATTCGAATAGATCATATTAAAACCTGCATGGGTGTACTTCTTCACACACGCTCTCACCACTTACCGCCGTTTACACGACATGTACTCGGCAACCTTCAAGCGGAAGCCCAACGTGGGTGTCGGCCACGGCCTACCTAAACACTCAAGTCCCTAGTCCAGGTTTATCGCCTATTCGGGTTCCATCCGCAGGGAGTCCGGCCGAGGTTTCCCATACAGCCCCGAACGATGTGTGCAGGGTTCCCGAGACACCAAACGGGCGAATCGGTACACCGGGCCACGATGCCTACCGCAACACAACCCACCCCTAAGGTCAGCGCGTGGCCCCAACATGCTACAAACACGAAACTACTTGCAACTCCGGATGAGGGCAAGGGTGGTCAAGAAGCGAGAGGGTCCATTGGTTTCGGGCCCAATGCGTGGTAATAAGCATTATCATGGATCACATACACGAACTCAGTTCCTGAGGACGGCTGCAATGAGACAACCCACCATGTACTCCTACATGGCCTCTCACCGCTACCTTTACCAAACCGTGTTCACACACTTAGCTCACACAATAGGACATACTCATAACAATTCCAATTCATTCCCGATAAATCAGACCCGACTCAACTCTAAGCAGTAGCAGGCATGACAACAAGCATAAATGAGTAGGCACAACATGGCTCAAACAACTCCTACTCATGCTAGTGGGTTTCATCTAATTCTTGTGGAATGACAGTCATGCAGAGGATAAAGGGGTTCAGCTACATGAGCAAGTAACACATGAGTCGTTGTTGTCCTAATGCAGTAAAATAGAGCAGGAGCGAGAGAGTGGGATTATATCGGAATGAACAAGGGGTTTTGCTTGCACGCACTTCAAGATAATATAGTTCTTCATCGGTGTCATCGAACTCATCGTCGATGACGTCGTCTCTTGAGAGGGGCAATTACCGCAAACAAGAGAGAACACAATCAATGCAATGCACACTCACATGAATGACATGTCATGTTACGATCTTGGATTCACCTAATGCAGCGATAATCCAAGTTAATTGAAGTGGAATTCAAACAAGGTTGAACTCCAACTCCAAATGTTATTTCATAAATTACCCTAATCATGATTCATCCTATTCAGTGAGGTTAACTTGTTCAAACATGCATGAAAGTGCCATAAACAGATTCTTCATATTTTTCTGATCATTTTTCATATATAAATTATTTAATTTGGAGTTACAGATTAAAAGTTATGAATATTTGAAGTTTGGGGTATTCTCTGAAATTTATAAATCATTTCCTAATTTATTCTAATTCTAGAAATACTTTACTGCGTCAGCATGATGCCTGTGTGACGTCAGCAAGTCGACATGGTTGACCAGAGTCAAACCTATGGCGCGGGACCCACGGGTCAGAGTCATTAGACTAACTAATTTTAGTTAGTCCTTAATCCTAGGTTTAATTAGCAGGGCGGGCCCACACGTCAGTGACCTAGGGGGGTCAAATCCCTGGTCAACCGGGGCTAATCCACCGGCGTCTAGCCGCCGGCAACGCCCGAGACGGCGGCGATGCGCGGAATCGCAACACGGGCCACGGTTGGAGGCGCGGTTGGCACCGTTGGAACCCCGAGCCTCGTCCGCGTCGGCTGGTGCTAGTGGGGTCGCCGGAGACGACCTAGATCGATGGCGATGTCCGCTTCACGGCGGCGGAGCTCGGTGGTTGCGGCTGGGAGGGCTAGAGTCATGGGCGAGGGAGCCGAGCAGGCAGCAAGAGGGAGGTGCTCGAGGAGCATGCCGGAGCTACTATGCGAGGCGAGGTGCTCGAGACGGAGCTCGCCGCCATGGCGGACGGCGGCCGGGTGCTCATGGGCGGCGGCTTCTGGTAGCAGAGAGAGAGAGGTGAGGGAAAACGACGGCAAGCTCACAGGGAGGCGGCGGGGTGGCTCAGTGGGCTCGGGGACGGCCTCCAGTAGCATGAATGCGACGGCAGGCGGCAGCGGCGAGATCTGCAATAATGGCGAGCTCGAAGACGACGGTGTGGCGATCCTTGGCTTGCGTGGCTCGGCGAAGAGGGAGATGGAGTTGCGCCGGACCTTCCAGACACGGGGGAGGGGCGAGGAGGTGGCTGTGGCCGCGGTGGTGGCGAGCGACGGGGGGGGAGAGAAGGCGTCGTGCGGAGAGAGGGCAGAGGAGGGAGAAAGGTCCCGGGAGAGAGGGGAGAGGACGAGGGGGTCGGGGGGGTGTGCGTGGCACCCACGGGTGTCGAGGAGGAGGGCCGGGAAGCAGGAGGTGGCGTCGGGCGTCGGGCAAGCGCCACGCCTCACCTCTGCCTACTGGCAGAGGAAGACGATGAGCGGCGAGGCGGTGGTGGGCTGGGCCACCAGCTGGGCCGTCGAGAAGGAGGGGGGGAGAGAAGGCTGGGCCAGGTGGGCTGCGCAGGTAAGCCAGGTAAGGTATTCTCTCTCTCTCTTTTATTTCCTTTTTCTATTTTCTGTAATTATGTTTGGCTTTAATAAAATGCGGGGCATTTCCAAAAATCATGAAACTGGTCAATGTCACTGTTTGGAATATTTCCAACAACAAACATTTCAGTTTATGATTATTTTAGCATTTAAAATATTTTATAGTATTTAAATGCCCAAATGCAAATACCATATGAATTAATTCAAAAGTCCAAATGTCATGGAAAAATGTGCAACATCTCTGGTTACTGTTTCCAGCATTTTTCCAAAAATGGTGAACATTTTTTAAGGCCATTTGGTTCATTGAGAAATATTTCTTAGTTGAACCTATTTGAATTGTTTTTGGTGCTAGGGCTTGGTCATCCCCATTTCAAATTTCATGAAAATTCAAACATGATGCATGGATGCAATGCCACTAGTTACAAGCAAGCTCTAGGGCTGATCTGGGGCTGTGACAGATGTGTCCATCAAAACGGTCTCCGCAGCGGTGGAGCGACAGAACGAGGGGTTGCGGTGTTCTCACGGGTCATCTTTGGCCCGCGAGATCTGATAGTGGTGGGGTCGGTTGGTGTGGTGGACACCACTCAACTCGTGACTTTTTTCCCTCCGGGTCCGCCTCCGTGTCTAGTTTATGGTTGCCTCCTCATTTTGTGACTGCACGGTGACCTTCGGGGCATAGTTGCCTCGACCACTCTCTCCTACGATGGCGTAATCAGATGCATTACTAATTAAATGAATCACATTTCATTGCCATAATCAGCGTATAACCAAGTAGTCCCTGCTTTACCAGGGTTTATTCTCTTTAATTATATTAGCGCTTACTTGCCTACATATTTTTAATCAGAGCCAAACCAACATATCCTCAATCATTGGCATGTGCCTACAATTTCTTTTAATTATAGCAAACCAACATATCCTCTTTTATCATCAAATGGCATGTGAGATGCACAACAGTTCGTGTCTGGGTTAGGCCACTGGCAGTTACCAAAACGACGTGTGTTTGTAAGACACGAATAAAAGTCCATGACAACCGTCGAGTTGAAGGATTAGACTCATGACCTCAATATCTCGACCACATGCTGATAGACATTCGAACAAACCGCTCCTGCTAAAAAAGGACAACATGAATGTTTAAGAACATCATGTAGTGTAACAATCGAAATATTTTTTCATTTTTCTGATATTTTTTGAGCTTTTCAAAAAATAAAGTAATAATTATGAAATTCTGAATATTCTTCGAAATTTGAACAATTTTTAAAATCTTGATTATTTTTCTAAAAATGTGAGCATTTTCGCATATTTTTGTTGAAAATTTCATTAAATTTGGAAAAGGACGAACAAAACTTGAAATGATTTTCTTCATTTTCACAAAAAATTGAAACCATGAACCTCTTTTTAAGAAAACAATTTTTAAATTTGTGAACAATTTATGAAAATGGAAACATGTTTTGAACATTGAAAATAATTTTTAAACCTGTTTTAATACAAAAATACTTTAAATTTGTGAACATTTCAATAAACATGAATATTTTTCGAATTTGTATCATTTCATAAAATATAATTTATTTTGAAAATTTCAAACAGCTTTGGACAACGTAAACATTTCTCAAAAAATGCGAACATTTTTTAGTTTTGAAAAAATGGAACAAGAAGAAAAAAATTTAAAGTTTCAAAGATATTTCAAAATGAGAATATAATTTTGAAATTCTGATGATTTTATGAAAATTTAAAGAAAAACGGAATTCTGAAAAACTTAAAAAAATAGAATTTATGGAAAAGGAACAATAAAAATAAACTTGGAAAGAAGAAAATAAAAAGAAGGAAAAAAATAAAGGAAAAGAAACGTAGAACAGAATAAAAAAACAAAAACGGCAGGCCCAATCTTTGGCGCATGTGCGAAATTCTGACTATTTGCCGCCCCATGTGGTAAATAAAGATTGTCAGTTGCATGGGCAGGAAACCAATGGGCTTGCTTTACTGGGCTGCAGCGTGCGTGGCGCACATTCAAAATTCGGGACAAAACTGTTTTTCTTTTCTAATAGATCGACGCGCAAAAATTTAGTACCACCTTGGGAAGAACAAAAATCTTTTCGATGGTGAACGGATGAAAAAATTGGAGAAACACACCTTTCTTTATTAGTAGGTATAGATAATACAATGGAATTGTACAAGGGGATAATTATTTTTGATGAAAAGTTTCTGTAATCAAGATTCACAAAGTTTCCGTGAGCATGAACAAAGTTCAAGGAGCTCTCCCACTTCAACGACGCTTGTCTTTCTTACTTTCACTTTCCTTTTTGAAAAGTTTTTACGTTCCCCTCTTTATTTTTTTGTTTTTAAACTATATGAAAGCACTCAACAGAAATAAATGACTCTCTAAAACTTCCGGGTTGCCTCCCTGGCAGCGCTTTATTTAAAGCCATTAAGCTAGGCATATAGTGCTCAAGTAATGAATCAACCCGGATCCCAAGGTATATCAAAGCCAATTTTAATTAACAATGATTTGTAATTTAATAGTGAGCACAAAGTAGCATATATCATGTAATGACGAAGTCTAACCCTCTTCCTATGCATCGGCATGTCATAAAAGAACAATTCATGCACACATAGTAAAGGCCAATGCATAGTATAAGCAGTTTCTTGCAATTTCATAGTATGGGAAACATAGAGAGGTGGAGAAATAGTTCCTCTCTCATAATAATTGCAAGTAGGAGAAGCAAGCACATGCATATTACATTCATCAAAATTATCATGTGCAACGGTAAAAGGCAACCCATCAATGTAATCCTTAATAAGCACAAACTTCTCCGATAAAGTGTGGTAGGGAGAATTTAAAAAGATAATAGGACTATCATATGTGGGTGCAATAGCAACAATCTCATGTTTAACATAAGGAACTATAGCAAGTTCATCTCCATAAGCATAATTCATATTGGCATCTTGGCCACAAGCATAGCAAGCATCATCAAAAAGGGATATTTCAAGAGAATCAACGGGATCATAGAAATCATCCTTCGGTAAGCACGAAGGGGAATTAAACAATGTATGAGTTGGAGTGTTACTCTCATTAGAAGGTGGGCACGGGTAGCTAATCCGCTCTTCCTCCTTTTGTTCTTCGCTCTCCTCATCATCTTTTTCATCCAATGAGCTCACTGTTTCATCAATTTCTTCTTCCATAGCTTCCTGCAAAATATTAGTCTCTTCTTGGACAGCGGAGAATTTCTCAATATATGGTTTAACATAAGCATTAGAAGCATAATTATCATAACAATATTCAAGTATGGCAAAGCTTTCAGATTTGTAAAGAGTAGCATCATACTTTTCAATCAAAGAAGCAATTTCAAAAGCACCCTTAAAAGCAACAAATTCTTCAATTTGTTGAACATGATAGTAATTATAAACACCCTTGGCATACGAAGATACGATTCCATTATCAATAAACTCACATTGGTAGGGAAGATGTTTCTTAGGGCTTTCAGAACAACAAGTAACATCATATATTTCACATAAATTCCAAGCATAGCATTGCAAACGTTGAATTTGTTCCCATAATAATTTCCCTTTTTCAGATATACGGTTATACATATAACAAGCATGCTCATCTAAAGATTTGCCCTCAACTAAGCTAGTTGGGGTTTCAAAGACGAGCACATAGGGATCGAAGATGATCCAAGTAAAAAGCTTCAGTAGTGTGATAGATTTTGAGTGGTTCTTCAACCACTGGTTCAGTAGGTACAACTAATTTTTTTGGTATTTTGCGTTTCCTACCCATAACTAAAGATAGAAAACAACTAAGAACAGCAAATAAAAATTACTTAGTGATAAAGCAAACATGCACACACGAGAATATTCACCCCACGCTATGACTCCCCGGCAACGGCGCCAGAAAAAGGTCTTGATAACCCACAAGTATAGGCGATCGCAACAGTTTTCGATAAGTAAGAGTGTCGAACCCAACGAGGAGCTAAAGGTAGAACAAATATTCCCTCAAGTTCTGTCGACCACCGATACAAATCTACGCACGCTTGACGTTCGCTTTACCTAGAACAAGTACGAAACTAGAAGTACTTTGTAGGTGTGATAGGATAGGTTTGCAAGAAAATAAAGAGAGCGAGAATAAAAACTAGGGGCTGTTTAAGTAGAGACACAACTAAAGTAAATATAGCGAGTGTGGAAAAGTGGTGGTAGGAATTGTGAAATTGCCCCTAAGCAATTGACTATGTTACTAGACCGGTAATCACTATTGCAATTCTATTTGAGGGAGAGGCATAAGCTAACATATCATCCCTTACTTGGAATTCTATGCACTTATGATTGGAACTCTAGCAAGCATCCGCAACTACTAAAGATTCATTAAGGTAAAACCCAACCATAGCATTAAAGCATCAAGGTCCCCTTTTATCCCATATGCAAACAACCTACTTACTCGGGTTTGTGTTTCAGTCACTCACGCAACCCACCATAAGCAAATCATAAACATATTGCAAACCCTACAGCGGAAATCCCTCATGCTTGCGCGACATGGAGGGCACAATAGGACAACACCAATAATAAAACATGCAACTCAAACCAATCATAGCAATTCATCAATCACCGATAGGACAACGGAAATCTACTCAGACATCATAGGATGGCAACACATCATTGGATAATAATATGAAGCATAAAGCACCATGTTCAAGTAGAGGGTACAACGGGTTGCGGGAGAGTGGACCGCTGAATATAGAAGGGGGAAGGTGATGGAGATGTTGGTGAAGATGACGGTGTTGGTGAAGATCGCGGTGATGATGATGGCCCCGGCAGCGCCTCCGCGCCACGGAAGCAAGGGGAGAGAGGCCCCTTCTTCTTCTTCTTCCTTGACCTCCTCCCTAGATGGGAGAAGGGTTTCCCCTCTGGTCCATGGCTCCCATGGCTTGGGAGGGGCGAGAGCCCCTCCGAGATTGGATCTATCTCTCTGTTTCTGCGTTCTGTCTCGGCTCTCTTTCACCGTGTCGTGTATATATGGAGATCCGTAACTCCGATTGGCCTGAAACCTTCGCCGTGATTTTTTTCCGAAAATTAGCTTTCTTGCAGCAAAAGAAGAGCGTCAACCGCCTTACGGGTGGCCCATGAGAGCCCAGGCCACGCCCAGGGGGGAGGGCGTGCCCCCTGTCTCGTGGCCACCCCGGACACCGTTTCGCGTTGATTCTTCCTCCGGAAAATCCCAAATATTCCAAAATAATTCTCCATCCGTTTTTTATCCTGTTTGGATTCCGTTTGATATTGGTTTTCTGCGAAACATAGAACATGCAACAGACAGAAACTGGCACTGGGCACTGGATCAATATGTTAGTCCCAAAAAATGGTATAATAAGTTGCCAAAAGTATATGAAAGTTGAAGAATATTGGCATGGAACAATCAAAAATTATAGATACGACGGAGACGTATCACCCACCTGCAGTGTTCACTATTGACCTGGTCCACTTTGACTTCTGAGTCAGCAGTTGACTGGACCCACCAGTCAGTCTCTGACTGGGTGTAATACTAGGTGCACTTAATGAAATAGCTATTCAACATTTCAAATTTAATTAAATACAATAATGATAGAAAATGAATTAAAACTTTAAAAATTAATATAAAATAATCCATAACTCGGATGAAATCATTTTGTACATGAAAGTTGCTCAGAACACGAGACGAATCCGAACACGCAGCCCGTTTGTCCGCCCCACATCTCTAGCATAGCGAACACACAACTTTCCCCCTCCGGTTCATCTGTCCGAAAACGCAAAACACTGGGAATACTTTCCCGATTGTTTCCACCCTTCGCCGGTATCACCTCCTACCTCGTTAGGTCACCCCTAGCACCGCTTATTGCCATGTTATGTTTTGTGATGCCTTGTGTGCTCCGTATTTACTGTTTCTTCCCCCCTCTTCTTCTCCGGTAGACCTCGAGACCGACGCCGCTGCTACCCAGTACGACTACGATGTTGACGACCCGTCCTTCTTGCCAGAGCAACTAGGCAAGCCCCCCCCCTTGATCACCATATATCGCCTATTCCTTCTCTCTATTGCTTGCATTAGAGTAGAGTAGCATGTTACTGCTTTCCGTTAATCCTATTCTGATGCATAGCCTGTCCTTACTACTACTGTTGTTACCTTTACCTGCAATCCTACATGCTTAGTATAGGATGCTAGTATTCCATCGATGGCCCTACACTCTTGGCCGTCTGCCATGCTATACTACTGGGCCGTGATCACTTCGGGAGGTGATCACGGGCATATGCTATATACTTTATAATGTTACATTACTTATGATACTGTTCGGAGATGGGGGCTGAAGGGGCAGGTGGCTCCATCCCGGTAGAGGTGGGCCTAGGTTCCCGACGGCCCCCGACTGTTACTTTGTGGTGGAGCGACAGGGCAGGTTGAGACCACTGATACGTCTCCAACGTATCTATAATTTATGAAGTATTCATGCTATTATATTATCCATCTCGGATGTTTAATGGGCTTTACTATGCACTTTTATATTATTTTTGGGACTAACCTATTGACCCGAGCCAGTGCGCTTTACATTTTTTCCCCTTGTTTCAGTGTTTCGCAGAAAAGGAATATCAAACGGAGTCCAAATGGAATGAAACCTTCGGACAAGTTATTTTTGGAAAGAAAGCAATACGGGAGACTTGGAGTGCACGTCAGAGGATCAATGAGGAGAGCACGAGGCGGGCGCGCGCGCCCCTGGCGCGCCCGCCCCAGGCGCGCCTCCACCTCGTGGGCCCTCGTGGCTCCCTCACCGACTTCTTTTGCCTATATATTCCCATATACCCTAAAACCTTCGTGGAACAGAATAGATCGGGAGTTCCGCCGCCGCAAGCCTCTGTAGCCACCAAAAACCAATCAGAACCCTGTTCCGGCACCCTCCGTAGGGGGGATCCCTCACTGGTGGCCATCTTCATCATCCCGGCGCTCTCCATGACGAGGAGGGAGTAGTTCACCCTCGGGGCTGAGGGTATGTACCAGTAGCTATGTGTTTGATCTCTCTCTCTCTCTCTCTCTCTCTCTCTCTCTCTCTCTCTCTCTCTCGTGTTCTTGAGGTGATACGATCTTGATGTATCGCGAGCTTTGCTATTGTAGTTGGATCTTATGATGTTTCACCCCCTCTACTCTCTTGTAATGGATTGAGTTTTCCCTTTGAAGTTATCTTATCGTATTGAGTCTTTAATGATTTGAGAACACTTGATGTATGTCTTGCGTGGGATAACCGTGGTGACAATGGGTTATTCTATTGATTCACTCGATGTATGTTTTGGTGATCAATTTCCGGGTTCCGCCCATGAACCTATGCATAGGGGTTGGCACACGTTTTCGTCTTGACTCTCCGGTAAAAACTTTGGGGAACTATTTGAGGTTCTATGTGTTGGTTGAATAGATGAATCTGAGATTGTGTGATGCATATCGTATAATCATACCGACGGATACTTGAGGTGACATTGGAGTATCTAGGTGACATTGGGGTTTTGGTTTATGTGTGTCTTAAGGTGTTATTTTACT
The DNA here is from genome assembly GCA_021605205.1 of Aegilops longissima. Lineage (NCBI taxonomy): Eukaryota > Viridiplantae > Streptophyta > Magnoliopsida > Poales > Poaceae > Aegilops > Aegilops longissima. The sequence goes on from CM038676.1 coordinate 622,980,985, forward strand.
ACGAACTCTAGGGCTGTTTGTGACACTTATAGGAATAACCCAATGGATTGATCGGAAAGAATAACTTTGAGGTGGTTTCGTACCCTACCATAATCTCTTCGTTTGTTCTCTGCTATTAGTGGATTTGGAGTGACTCTTTGTTGCATGTTGAGGGATAGTTATATGATCCAATTATGTTATTATTGTTGAGAGAACTTGCACTAGTGAAAGTATGAACCCTAGGCCTTGTTTCCTATTTTTAGATTACAAAAACCTATATCTACCATCCATATTGCACTTGTATCACCATCTCTTCGCCGAACTAGTGCACCTATACAATTTACTATTGTATTGGGTGTGTTGGGGACACAAGAGACTCTTTTTTATTTGGTTGTAGGGTTGCTTGAGAGAGACCATCTTCATCCTACGCCTCCCACGGATTGATAAACCTTAGGTCATCCACTTGAGGGAAATTTGCTACTGTCCTACAAACCTCTGCACTTGGAGGCCCAACAACGTCTATAAGGAGAAGGTTGCGTAGTAGCCATCAAGCAGTTTCTGGCGCCGTTGCCGGGGAGGTGAGTGCTTGAAGGTATATCTTTAGATCTTGCAATCAAATCTTTTAGTTTCTTGTTTTATCACTAGTTTAGTCTACAAAAGAAAACTAGAAAAAAATGGAATTGAGTTTGCCTCATATGCTTCATCTTTTTAATATCTTTCGTGAGTATGATGGAAAGGAAAATTGTGCTCAAGTGCTAGAAGAAGAATGCATTAGAATGTTTGGCACTAAATCTTTGTATGATCATGATTGCAATGTTGTTAGTATGAATTCCTTGAATATCCATGATGCCAATGATATGCAAAGCCACAAGCTTGGGGAAGCTATGTTTCATGAAGATGATATTTTTTGTCCCCCAAATTTTGATGAGCAAATTTTTTATGATGAAAGCATGCCTCCTATTTATGATGATTATATTGATGAAAGTGGATTTGGAAAGGTCATGACTCTATTTAATGATGAATCCACTATTTCGGAAGAGGTTCCAATTGATTATGATAACAAAGTTGCTATTTATGATGATTATTGTGATGACATGTATGCTATTAAGAATAATGATAAACATGAAACTTGTCATCATGATTTTAGTTTTCAATTGGATTATGCTTCACATGATAGTTATTTTGTTGAGTTTGCTCCCACTACTATTGATGAGAATAAATTTGCTTATGTGGAGAGTAGTAAATTTTCTATGCAAGTAGATCATGAAAATAGTGCTTTATGTGCTGGTTATATTGTTGTATTCATTCATGATGCTACTGAAAATTATTATGAGGGGGGAACATATGCTTGTAGGAATTGCAATAATATCAAGTTTCCTCTCTATGTGCTTAAAGTTTTAAAGTTGTGCTTGTTTTGCCTTCCTATGCTAGTTGATTATTGTTCCCATAAGTTGTTTTCTCACAAAATCCCTATGCATAGGAAGTGGGTTAGACTTAAATGTTCTAGTCATATTCTTCATGATGCTCTCTTTATGTTTCAATTCTTATCTTTTATGTCAGCATCATTGAAATCATCATGCCTAGCTAGGGGCGTTAAACATTAGCGCTTGTTGGGAGGCAACCCAATTTTGTTTTAGTTTCTTGCTTTTTGGTTATGTTTAGGAATAAATAATCCATCTAGCTTCTGTTTAGATGTGGTTTTATGTTTAGGAATAAATAATCCATCTAGCTTCTGTTTAGATGTGGTTTTATGTTTTAATTAGTGTTTGTGCCAAGTAGAACCTTTGGGAAGACTTAGGTGAAGTCTTTATGATCATGCTGTAAAAAACAGAAACTTTAGCGCTCACGAGATTAGCTAAATTTTTTACTGGAGAGTGCTATTTAGTTGATTCTTTTTGCAGATGATTACAAGATAAATTCCTCAGGTACACCAATTTATTTTAGAAGTTTTGGAGTTCCAGAAGTTTGCGTTAGTTACAGATTACTACAGACTGTTCTGTTATTGACAGATTCCGTTTTTCATGTGTTGTTTGCTTATTGTGATGACTCTATGGCTAGTAAAATAGTTTATAAACCATAGAGAAGTTGGAATACAGTAGGTTTAACACCAATATAAATAAAGAATGAGTTCATTATAGTACCATGAAGTGGTGTTTTGTTTTCTTTCGCTAACGGAGCTCACGAGATTTTCGGTTAAGTTTTGTGTTGTGAAGTTTTCAAGTTTTGGGTAAAGATTCGATGGACTATGGAATAAGGAGTGGCAAGAGCCTAAGCTTGGGGATGCCCAAGGCACCCCAAGGTAATATTTAAGGACAACCAAGAGCCTAAGCTTGGGGATGCCCCGGATGGCATCCCCTCTTTCGTCTTCGTTCATCGGTAACTTTACTTGGAGCTATATTTTTATTCACCACATGATATGTGTTTTGCTTGGAGCGTCATTTTATTTTCTTTAGCCTTGCTTGCTGTATGAATAAAATACCAAGATCTGAAATTCTTAAATGAGAGAGAGTCTTCACATAGCTACATAATTATTTAACTACTCATTGATCTTCACTTATATCTTTTTGGAGTAGTTTGTCATTTACTCGTGTGCTTCACTTATATCCTATGACTAAATGGTTGAATGATTTGAATGTCATAAATCTGAAATTATATATGTTTCATATGTTTATCCTATGGGGAGTAATGACTTCACATATAAGAAGTAGAGGTGGTAAATTTTATGAAGGTTAGCAAACATTGTATTGGTCACTTGAATAATTTATGAAAGAATATTGAAGGAAGAGAGATTTCACATATAAATATACTATCTTGGACATCTTCTATGATTGTGAGCCCCATTAATTATTTTCAAACCTTAGCAAATTAGTTGAAGTTGGACAAGGAAGACAACATAATGAGTTATGCTTGGGTATATTTGTATAGAAGTTATATTGTTATGGATCCTCTAACATGTGGTGCTTGCTATTTAGAATCCTTTGCTAGCCAAAATATCTGTACTAAGCGGGAATACTGCTTGTGCATCCAAACTCCTTGAACCAAGTTTCTTCCATGAGTGTCTGATACGTCTCCAACGTATCTATAATTTTTGATTGCTCCATGCTATATTATCTATTGTTTTGGACTATATTGGGCTTTATTTTCCACTTTTATATTACTTTTGGGACTAACCTATTAACCGGAGGCCCAGCTCAGAATTGTTGTGTTTTGCCAATTTCAGTGTTTCGAAGAAACAGACTATCAAACGGAGTCCAAATGGAATGAAACCTTCGGGAACGTAATTTTCTCATCAGATAAGACCCAGGAGACTTGGACCCTCTGTCAAGAAAGCCACGAGGCGGTCACGAGGGTGGAGGGCGCGCCCCCCTAGGGCGCGCCCCCTACCTCATGGGCCCCTCGAGGCTCCACCGACGTACTTCTTCCTCCTATATATACCTACGTACCCCCAACAGATTAGATACGGAGCCAAAAACCTAATTCCACCGCCGCAACTTTCTGTATCCACGAGATCCCATCTTGGGGCCTGTTCAGGCTCCGCGGAAGGGATTCCACCATGAAGGGCTTTTACATCAACATCATAGCCTCTCCGATGAAGTGTGAGTAGTTTACCTCAGACCTTCGGGTCCATAGTTAGTAGCTAGATGGCTTCTTCTCTCTTTTTGGATCTCAATACAATGTTCTCCCCCTCTCTCGTGGAGATCTATTCGATGTAATCTTCTTTTTGTGGTGTGTTTGTTGAGACCGATGAATTGTGGGTTTATGATCAAGATTATCTATGAGCAATATTTGAATCTTCTCTGAATTCTTTTATGTATGATTGAGTTATCTTTGCAAGTCTCTTCGAATTATCCGTTTGGTTTGGCCAACTAGATTGGTAGTTCTTGCAATGGGAGAAGTGTTTAGCTTTGGGTTCAATCTTGCGGTGTCCTTACCCAAAGTGATGTAAAGGGTTGCAAGGCACATATTGTATTGTTGCCATCGAGGATAACAAGATGGGGTATTTATCATATTGCATGAATTTATTCCTCTACATCATGTCATCTTGCTTAAGGCGTTACTCTGTTTTCATTAACTTAATACTCTAGATGCATGATGGATAGCGGTCGATGAGTGGAGTAATAGTAGTAGATGCAGGCAGGAGTCGGTCTAATTGTCTCGGACGTGATGCCTATATATATGATCATACCTAGATACTCTCATAACTATGCTCAATTCTATCAATTGCTCAACAGTAATTCGTTCACCCACCGTAAAACACCTATGCTCTTGAGAGAAGCCACTAGTGAAATCTATGGCCCCCGGGTCTATTTTCATCATATTAATCTTCCTACGCTTTATTATTGCTTTGCTCTTTACTTTGCCTTTTATTTTACTTTGCATCTTTATACCAAAATACCAAAAATATTATCTATCATCTCTATCGATCTCACTTTCGTAAGTGACCGTGAAGGGATTGACAACCCCTATTCGCATTGGTTGCGAGGAGCTATTTGTTTTGTGTAGGTACGAGGGACTTGTGCGTGGCCTCCTCTTGGATTGATACCTTGGTTCTCAAAACTGAGGGAAATACTTACGCTACTCTGCTGCATCATCCTCTCCTCTTCGGGGAAACCAACATAAGCTCAAGACGTAGCAAGAAGGATTTCGGCGCCATTGCCGGGGAGTCTACGCAAAAGTCAACATACCAAGTACCCATCACAATACCTTATCTCTCGCATTACATTATTTGCCATTTGCCACTCGTTTTCCTCTCCCCCACTTCACCCTTGCCGTTTTATTCGCCCTCTCTTTTCCGTTTGCCTTTTTCTGTTTGCTTGTGTGTTGGATTACTTGTTGCCATGGCACAAGATAATACCAAATTGTGTGACTTTACCAATACCAACAATAATGATTTCCTTAGCACTCCGATTGCTCCTCTTGCCAATACTGAATCTTGTGAAATCAATACTGCTTTGTTGAATCTCGTTATGAAAGATCAATTCGCCGGCCTTCCTAGTGAAGATGCCGCTACTCATTTAAATAGCTTCGTGGATTTGTGTGATATGCAAAAGAAGAAAGATGTTAACAATGATGTTGTTAAATTGAAGCTATTTCCTTTTTAAACTTATGAGATCGTTCTAAAGCTTGGTTTTCGTCTTTGCCTAAAAATAGTATTGATTCTTGGAACAAGTGCAAAGATGCTTTTATCTCTAAGTATTTTCCTCCCGCTAGGATCATCTCTCTTAGAAACGATATTATGAACTTTAAGCAACTTGATCATGAACATGTTGCACAAGCTTGGGAGAGAATGAAATTAATGATACGTAATTGCCCTACTCATGGTTTGAATTTGTGGATGATTATACAAAAATTTTATGCCGGATTGAAATTTGCTTCTAGAAATCTTTTAGATTCGGCCGCGGGAGGCACTTTTATGGAAATCACTTTAGGAGATGCTACTAAACTCCTAGATAATATTATGGTTAATTATTCTCAATGGCATACTGAAAGATCTACTAATAAAAAAGTGCATGCGATAGAAGAAATCAATGTTTTGAGTGGAAAGATGGATGAACTTATGAAATTATTTGCTAATAAGAGTGTTTCTTCTGATCCTAATGATATGCCTTTGTCTACTTTGATTGAGAATAATAATGAATCTATCGCATATAGAGGGAATTTTAATCCTAGGCCTTATCCTAGTAATCCTTCTAATAATTATGGAAATTCCTACAACAACTCTTATGGAAATTTTAATAAGATGCCCTCTGAATTTGAGAGTATTGTTAAAGAGTTTATGAATTCACAAAAGAATTTTAATGCTTTGCTTGAAGAGAAATTACTTAAAGTTGATGAATTGGCTAGGAACGTTGATAGAATTTCTCTTGATGTTGATTCTTTAAAGCTTAGATCTATTCCTCCTAAGCATAATATCAATGAGTCTCTCAAAGCCATGAGAATTTCCATTGATTAGTGCAAGGAAATAACCGCTAGGATGCGTGCTATGAAAGATGCCTTTATTAAAGTGTGTTCTTCCAATTTCCATGAAAATCAAGATGAAGATCTAAAAGTTATTGATGTATCTCCCATTAAATCCTTGTTTTGCAATATGAATCTTGATAATGATAAGATTGAATATGAGTCACCTTTACCTAGAAGGCGTTCTAAAAATTCGGAGCCTTTAGAGTATGATGCTAAAATTGATAAAAGTGGGATTGAAGAAAGTAAAACTTTAGATGTTGCTAAACCCACTATTTTGGATTTCAAGGAATTTAATTATGAAAGTTGCTCTTTAATTGATTGTATTTCCTTGTTGCAATCCGTGCTAAATTCTCCGCATGCTTATAGTCAAAATAAAGCGTTTACTAAACATATCGTTGATGCCTTGATGCAATCTTATGAGGAAAAACTTGAGTTGGAAGTCTCCATCCCTAGAAAACTTTATGATGAGTGGTAACCAACTATTAAAATTAAGATTAAGGATCATGAATTTTATGCTTTATGTGATTTGGGTGCTAGTGTTTCCACTATTCCCAAAACTTTGTGTCATATGCTAGATTTTCGTGATTTTGATGAATGCTCTCTAAACTTGCACCTTGCGGATTCCACTATTAAGAAACCTATGGGAATAATTAATGATGTTCTTATTGTTGCAAATAGGAATTATGTGCCCGTAGATTTTATCGTTCTTGATATAGATTGCAATCCTTCATGTCCTATTATTCTTGGTAGACCTTTCCTTAGAACGATTGGTGCAATTATTGATATGAAGGAAGGGAATATTAGATTCCAATTTCCATTAAAGAAAGGCATGGAACACTTCCCTAGGAAGAAAATAAAATTACCATATGAATATATCATGAGAGCCACTTATGGATTGCCTACCAAAGATGGCAATACCTAGATCTATCCTTGCTTTTATGCCTAGATAAGGGCGTTAAACAATAGCGCTTGTTGGGAGGCAACCCAATTTATTTTTGGATGATAGTTATTTGATCTTGCTGTAATTTCCAGAAACTTTCGGTTCACGAAAACAATTGTTAAAAATCACCAGAACGTGATAAAATAGTGATTCCAATTGCTACTGATCAATAAACAAATTTCCTAGGTCGTCCTATTTTGGCTGAATTTTTGGAGTCCCATAAGTTTGCGTTAGTTACAGATTACTACAGACTGTTCTGTTTTTGACAGATTCTGTTTTTCGTGTGTTGTTTGCTTATTTTGATGAATCTATGGCTATTAAAATAGTTTATGATCCATAGAGAAGTTGGAATACAGTAGGTTTAACACCAATATAAATAAAGAATGAGTTTATTACAGTACCTTTAAGTGGTATTTTGTTTTCTTTCGCTAATGGAGCTTACAAGATTTCTGTTGAGTTTTGTGTTGTGAAGTTTTCAAGTTTTGGGTGAAATCTTTTGATGGATTATGGAACAAGGAGTGGCAAGTGCCTAAGCTTGGGGATTCCCATGGCACCCCCAAGATAATCTAAGGACACCAAAAAGTCAAAGCTTGGGGATGCCCTGGAAGGCATCCCCTCTTTCGTCCACTTCCATCGGTAATTTTACTTGGAGCTATATTTTTATTCACCACATGATATGTGTTTTGCTTGGAGCGTCATGTATTATTTGCGTCTTTGCTTGTTAGTTTACCACAATCATCCTTGATGTACACACCTTTTCAAAGAGCCATACATGAATTGGAATTTGTTAGAATACTCTATGTGCTTCACTTATATCTTTTGAGCTTGATAGTTTTGCTCTAGTGCTTCACTTATATCTTTTAGAGCACGGTGGTGGATTTGTTTTAAAGAAACTATTGATCTCTCATGCTTCACTTAGATTATTTTGAGAGTCTTAAATAGCATGGTAATTTGCTTAAAATAATAATATGCTTGGTATTCAAGATTTGTAAAACTTTCTTTTGAGTGCGTTGAATACTAAGAAAAGTTTGATGCTTTATAATTGTTTTGAGATATGGAGGTGGTAATATTAGAGTCATGCTAGTTGAGTAATTGTGAATTTGAAGAATACTTGTGTTAAAGTTTGTGATTCCCGTAGCATGCACGTATGGTGAACCGTTATGTGATGAAGTCGGAGCATGATTTATTTATTGATTGTCTTCCTTATGAGTGGCGGTCGGGGACGAGCGATGGTCTTTTCCTACCAATCTATCCCCCTAGGAGCATGCGCGTAATACTTTGCTTTGATAACTTGTAGATTTTTGCAATAAGTATATGAGTTCTTTATGACTAATGTTGAGTCCATGGATTATACGCACTTTTCACACCCTTCCACCATTGCTAGCCTTTCTAATACCGCGCACTTTTCGCCGGTATCATACACCCACCATAAAACCTTCCTCAAAACAGCCACCATACCTACCTATCATGGCATTTCCATAGCCATTCCGAGATATATTGCCATGCAACTTTCCATCGTTCTGTTATTATGACACGCTCCATCATTGTCATATTGCTTAGCATGATCATGTAGTTGACATCGTATTTGTGGCAAAGCCACCGTTCATAATTCTTTCATACATGTCACTTGTGAATCATTGCATATCCCGGTACACAGCCGGAGGCATACACATAGAGCATATTTTGTTCTAAGCATCGAGTTGTAATTGTTGAGTTGTAAGAAAAATAAAAGTGTGATGATCATTATTTTTAGAGCATTGTCCCAAGTGAGGAAAGGATGATGGAGACTATGATTCCCCCATAAGTCGGGATGAGACTCCGGACGAAAAAAAAGAGGCCATAAAAAAAGAGTGTCCACCATATCTACCTATATGCGGTATTTACCTGCCGTTCCAAGTAAATTTGCATGTGCCAAACTCTAAACCTTCAAACAATAATCTGTTTTGTATGCCCGAATCGCTCATGTAGCGACTAGAGGCCAGCAGTATCTTCCATGCTAGGTGGGTTATTCTCACGATGAGTGGACTCCGCTCATCATTCACGAGAAAATGGCTGGTAACTGGGATGCCCAATCCCATGATCAAAAGATCGAAATCAAATAAAAAATAATTGCAAACAAAACTCCCCCAAGTTTGATGTTAGTTGGAGGCACCCGTTGTTTCGGGCAAGCCATGGATTGATGATTGTTGGTGGAGCGGGAGTAAAAATCTTTACCTTTCTGTTTGGGAACCGCCTATAATGTATGTAGTATGGAAGATATTGGGAACTCTTGGTCATTATGTTGACAATGAAAGCATACCTCTCAAAATTATTTTCATCTTTGTTTTAGCTTCGAGCTCTGGCACCTCTGCAAATCCCTGCTTCCCTCTGCGAAGGGTCTATCTTTTACTTTTATGCAAGAGTCAGTAGTATTCCTTCTCATTCCAACCTACTCTTTAGTTGGCAAGCATCATGTGATGGAAAGATCTGAGCATATATGGCCATTCAAATATATTTGAGCATGAATTATTATTGTTGACATTACCCTTGAGGTAAAAGGTTGGGAGGTGAAACATTAAGCCCCTATCTTTCTCTATGTTCGATGGGTGCCATTTGTTCTAAAAATATGCTTTGAGTGGTAGCAATCATGGAAGACTATATGATAGTTGAATATGTGGAGTTTGCTAAATCAAAGCTCTGACATAGACTCTTCTTGAAAATAAGATGAATTGCAATTGTTTGATGACTGAGAACTGTTTGTTAGTTTTCAAGAAAGTTTATGATCTATACTTTAACATGTGAATAGTTTGTTACTTGATCATGAAAAGTTCTATGAGTTAAGCTACTGTTATGACATATAATGATGCTAGAAAAGGTGATTGAAATTATCATTGATCAAACTTATGCACTGTTGGGGAACGTAGCAGAAATTCAAAATTTTCCTACGTGTCACCAAGATCTATCTATGGAGAAACCAGCAACGAGGGGAAGGAGAGTGCATCTACATACCCTTGTAGATCGCTAAGCGGAAGCGTTCATGAGAACGGGGTTGAAGGAGTCGTACTCGTCGTGATCCAAATCACCGGAGATCCTAGTGCCGAACGGACGGCACCTCCGCGTTCAACACACGTACAGCCCGGTGGCGTCTCCCACGCCTTGATCCAGCAAGGAGAGAGGGAGAGGTTGAGGAAGACTCCATCCAGCAGCAGCACAACGGCGTGGTGGTGGTGGAGGAGCGTGGCAATCTTGCAGGGCTTCGCCAAGCATCACAAGAGAGGAGGAGGAGGAGAGACGCAGGCTGCACCAACGAGATAGAATCGTCAGACATTGGGCAGCGCCTGGGCCTCATATATATAGGGGAAGGGAGGAGGTGCGCCCCTCTGGGGTTCCCACCCCAGAGGGCGGCAGCCCCAAAACCCATCTATGGGTGGCGGCCACAAGGGGGGAGAGGGGCGGCAGGGAGCATGGGCCTTAGGGCCCATCTGCCCTTAGGGTTTGCCCCCTCTCCCCTTCTAGCCGCATGGGCCATGGTGGGAGGCGCCCTAGCCCACCTAGGGGCTGGTGCCCTCTCATACTTGGCCCATGTATGCCTCTGGAGCATGTGGCCCCACTTGGTGGACCCCCGGGACCCTCCCGGTGGTCCCGGTACGTTACCGATAAACCCCGAAACTTTTCCGGTTACCAAAACAGAACTTCCCATATATAAATCTTTACCTCCGGACCATTCCGGAACTCCTCGTGACGTCCGGGATCTCATCTAGGACTCCGAACAACATTCGGTAACCACATACAAGCTTCCTTTATAACCCTAGCGTCATCGAACCTTAAGTGTGTAGACCCTACGGGTTCGGGAACCATGCAGACATGACCGAGACGTTCTCCGGTCAATAACCAACAGCGGGATCTGGATACCCATGTTGGCTCCCACATATTCCACGATGATCTCATCGGATGAACCACGATGTCAAGGACTCAATCGATCCCGTATACAATTCCCTTTGTCTAGCGGTATTGTACTTTCCCGAGATTCGATCGTCGGTATCCCGATACCTTGTTCAATCTCGTTTCCGGCAAGTCTCTTTACTCGTTCCGTAAAACATCATCCCGTGATCAACTCCTTGATCACATTGTGCACATTATGATGATGTCCTACCGAGTGGGCCCAGAGATACCTCTCCGCTTACGGAGTGACAAATCCAGTCTCGATTCGTGCCAACCCAATGACACTTTCGGAGATACCTGTAGTGCACCTTTATAGTCACCCGATTACGTTGTGACGTTTGGTACACCCAAAGCATTCCTACGGTATCCGGAGTTGCACAATCTCATGGTCTAAGGAAATGATACTTGACATTAGAAAAGCTTTAGCATACTAACTACGATCTTTGTGCTAGGCTTAGGTTTGGGTCTTGTCCATCACATCATTCTCCTAATGATGTGATCCGTTATCAATGACATCCAATGTCCATGGTCGGAAACCGTAACCATCTATTGATCAACGAGCTAGTCAATTAGAGGCTTACTAGGGACATGGTGTTGTCTATGTATCCACACATGTATCTGAGTTTCCTATCAATACAATTATAGCATGGATAATAAACGATTATCATGAACAGGGAAATATAATAATAACTAATTTATTATTGCCTCTCGGGCATATTTCCAACAGTCTCCCACTTGCACTAGAGTCAATAATCTAGTTCACATCGCCATGTGATCAACACTGATAGGTCACATCGCCATGTGACCAACATCCAAAGAGTTTACTAGTGTCTGTAAACTAGTTCACATCATCATGTGATTAAGACTCAATGAGTTCTGAGGTTTGATCATGTTTTGCTTGTGAGAGAGGTTTTAGTCAACGGGTCTGAACCTTTCAGATCCGTGTGTACTTCGCAATTCTCTATGTCATATTGTAAATTTTGCTTCCACGCTCCACTTGAAGCTATTCCAAATGGTTGCTCCACTATACATATCCGGTTTGCTACTCAGAGTCATTCGGATAGGTGTTAAAGCTTGCATCGACGTAAACCTTTATGTCGAACTCTTTATCACCTCCATAATCGAGAAACATGTCCTTATTTACTCCAAGGACAATTATTGACCGCTGTCCAATGATCCATTCCTGGATCATTCTTGTACCCCTTGACTGACTCATGGCAAGGCACACTTCAGTGCGGTACACGATATAGCATACTGTAGAGCCTATGTCTGAAGCATAGGGGACGACCTTCGTCCTTTCTCTCTTTTCTGCCGTGGTCGAGCTTTAACTCTTAACTTCATACCTTATATCTCAGGCAAGAACTCCTTCTTTGACTGATCCATCTTGAACACCTTCAAGATCATGTCAAGGTATGTGCTCATTTGAAAGTACCATTAAGCGTTTTTGATCTATTCTCATAGATCTTGATGCTCAATGTTTAAGCAGCTTAATACAGGTTTTCACTTGAAAAACACTTTTCAAATAACCCTATATGCTTTCCAGAAATTCTACATCATTTCTGATCAACAATATGTCAACAACATATACTCATCAAAAATTCTATAGTGCTCCCACTCACTTCTTTGGAAATACAAGTTTCTCATAAACCTTGTATAAACCCAAAATCTTTGATCATCCTATCAAAGTGCATATTCCAACTCCGAGATGCTTACTCCAGTCCTTAGAAGGATTGCTGGAGCTAGCATACCTTTTAGCATCCTTAGGATCGACAAAAACTTTCTGATTGTATCACATACAACCTTTCCTTACGAAGACTGTTAAGGAAACTCATTTTGACATCCATCTGCCAGATTTCATAAATGCAGCTATTGCTAACATGATTCCGACGGACTTAAGCATCGCTACGGATGAGAAAATCTCATCGTAGTCAACTCCTTGAACTTGTGAAAAACTCTTCGCCACAAGTCGAGCTTCACAGACGGTGACATTACCGTCCACGTCCGTCTTCTTCTTAAAGATCCATTTATCTCAATGGCTTGCCGATCATCGGGAAAGTCCACCAAAGTCCATGCTTTGTTCTGATACATGGATCCCATCTCGGATTTCATGGCTTCTAACCATTTGTCGGAATTTGGGCCCACCATCGCTTCTCCATAGCTCGCAGGTTCATTGTTGTCTAGCAACATGACCTTCAAGACAGGATTGCGTACCACTCTGAAGTAGTACACATCCTTGTCACCCTACGAGGTACGTTAGTGACTTGATCCGAAACTTCATGATCACTATCATAAGTTTCTACTTCAATTGGTGTAGGTGCCACGGGAACAACTTCCTGTGCCCTGCTACACACTAGTTGAAGTGACGGTTCAATAACCTCATCAAGTCTCCACCATCTTCCCACTCAACTTTTCGAGACAAACTTTTCCTCGAGAAAGGACCCGATTCAAGAAACAATCCCTATTGCTTTCGGATCTGAATTAGGAGGTATACCCAACTGTTTTGGGTGTCCTATGAAGATGCATTTTTATCTGCTTTGGGTTCGAGCTTATCAACCTGAAACTTTTCACATAAGCGTCGTAGCCCCAAACTTTTAAGAAATGACAGCTTAGGTTTCTCTAAACCATAGTTCATACGGTGTCATCTCAACGGAATTACGTGGTGCCCTATTAAAGTGAGTGCGGTTGTCTCTAATGCCTAACCCATGAACGATAGTGGTAATTCGATAAGAGACATCATGGTACGCACCATATCTAATAGGGTGCAACTATGATGTTCGGACACACCATCAAACTATGGTGTTCCAGGCGGTATTAATTGTGAAACAATTTCCACAATGTCTTAATTGCGTGCCAAAGCTCGTAACTCAGATACTCATCTCTATGATCATATCATAGACATTTTATCCTCTTGTCACGATGATCTTTAACTTCACTCTGAAATTACTTGAACCATTCAATAATTCAGATTTGTGTTTCATCAAGTAAATATACTCAACATCTACTCGAATCATCTGTGAAGTAAGAACATAACGATATTCATCTGATGCCTCAAGCACTCATTGGACTGCACACATCAAAATGTGTTACTTCCAACAAGTTGCTATCTTGTTCCATCTTCTCAAACCGAGGCTTTTCACTCATCTTGCCCATGTGGTATGATTTGCATATCTCAAGTGATTCAAAATCAAGTGAGTCCAAACGATCCATCTGCATGGAGTTTCTTCATGCGTATACACCAATAGACATGGTTCGCATGTCTCAAACTTTTCAAAATGAGTGAGTCCAAAGATCCATCAACATGGAGCTTCTTCATGCGTTTTACACCAATATGACTTAAATGGCAGTGCCATAAGTAAGTGGTACTATCATTACTATCTTATATCTTTTGGCATGAAAATGTGTATCACTACGATCGAGATTCAATAAACCATTCCTTTAGGTGCAAGACCATCGAAGGTATTATTCAAATAAATAGAGTAACCATTATTCTCCTTAAATGAATAACCGTATTGCGATAGACATAATCCAATCATGTCTATGCTCAACGCAAACACCAAATGACAATTTTTCAGGTTTAATACTAATCTTGATCGTAGAGGGAGCGCGATGTTTGATCACATCAAACTTGGAAACACTTCAACACATATCGTCACTCACCTTTAGCTAGTCTCCGTTTATTCCGTGGCTTTTATTTCGAGTTACTAACACTTAGCAACCGAACCGGTATCTAATACCCTGGTGCTACTAGGAGTACTAGTAAAGTACACATTAACATAATGTATATCCAATATACTTCTATCGACCTTGCCAGCCTTCTCATCTACCAAGTATCTAGGGTAATTCTGCTCCGTGGCTGTTCCCTTATTACAGAAGCACTTAGTCTTGGGTTTGGGTTCAACCTTGGGTTTCTTCACTGGAGCAGCAACTGATTTGCCGTTTCATGAAGTGTCCCTTCTTGCCCTTGCCCTTCTTGAAACTAGTGGTTTCACCAACCATCAACAATTGATGCTCCTTCTTGATTTCTACTTTCGTGTCAAACATCGTGAATACCTCAAGGATCATCATATTTATCCCTGACATGTTATAGTTCATCACGAAGCTCTAGCAGCTTGGTGGCAATGACTTTGGAGAAACATCACTATCTCATCTGGAAGATCAATTCCCACTCGATTCAAGTGATTGTTGCACTCAGACAATCTGAGCACAAGCTCAACGATTGAGCTTTTCTCCCTTAGTTTGCAGGCTAAGAAAATCGTCGGAGGTCTTATACCTCTTGACGTGGGCACGAGCCTGAAATCACAATTTCAGCCCTCGAAACATCTCACATGTTCCGCGACGTTTCGAAAACATCTTTGGTGCCTCTACTTTAAACCATTTAACTGAACTATCACGTAGTTATCAAAATGTGTATGTCCGATGTTCGCAACATCTACAAACAACGTTTGGGGTTCAGCACACTAAGCGGTGCATTAAGGACATAAGCTTTCTTCTGTCCGCATAATCGCTACTGTCAACTTTCAACTATATTTTCTCTAGGAACGTATCTAAACAGTAGAACTAAAGCGTGAGCTATGACATAATTTGCAAAGATCTTTTGACTATGTTCAGGATAATTAAGTTCATCTAATGAACTCCCACTCAGATAGACATCCCTCTGGTCATCTAAGTGATTACATGATCCGAGTCAACTAGACCGTGTCCGATCATCACGTGAGACGGACTAGTCATCATCGGTGAACATCTTCATGTTGATCGTATCTACTATACGACTCATGCTCGACCTTTCGGTCTCTGTGTTCCGAGGCCATGTCTGTACATGCTAGGCTCGTCAAGTTAACCCTAAGTGTATTGCATGTGTTCCGAGGCCATGTCTGTACATGCTAGGCTCGTCAACACCCGTTGTATGTGAACGTAAGAATCCATCACACCCGATCATCACGTGGTGCTTAGAAGCGACGAACTTTAGGAACGGTGCACGTTAGGGAGAACACTTCTTGAAATTGTTGTAAGGATCATCTTATTTACTACCGTCGTTCTAAGTAAACAAGATGCATAAACATAATAAACATCACATGCAATTATATAGTAGTGACATGATATGGCCAATATCATATAGCTCCATTGATCTCCATCTTCGGGGCTCCATGATCATCATCGTCACCGGCATGACACCATGATCTCCATCATCGTGTCTCCATGAAGTTGTCTCGCCAACTATTACTTCTACTACTATGGCTACTGGTTAGCAATAAAGTAAAGTAATTACATGGCGTTGTTTAATGACACGCAGGTCATACAATAAATAAAGACAACTCCTATGGCTCCTGCCGGTTGTCATACTCATCGACATGCAAGTCGTGAATCCTATTACAAGAACATGATCAATCTCATACATCACATATCATTCATCACATTCTACTTGGCCATATCACATCACATAGCATACCCTGCAAAAACAAGTTAGACGTCCTCTAATTGTTGTTTGCATGTTTTACGTGGCTGCTTTGGGTTTCTAGCAAGAACGTTTCTTACCTCGCAAAACCACAACGTGATATGCCAATTGCTATTTACCCTTCATAAGGACCCTTTTCATCGAATCCGTTCCGACTAAAGTGGGAGAGATCGGCACCGCTAGCCACCTTATGCACCAAGTGCATGTCGACCGGTGGAACCTATCTCACGTAAAGTGCGTGTAAGGTCGGTCCGGCCGCTTCATCCCACAATACCGTCGAAACAAGATTGGACTAGTAACGGTAAGCATATTGAACATCATCAACGCCCACAACTACTTTGTGTTCTACTCGTGCAAAGAATCTACGCAATAGACCTAGCTCATGATGCCATTTGTTGGGGAACGAGGCAGAAATTCAAAATTTTCCTACGTGTCACCAAGATCTATCTATGGAGAAACAAGCAACGAGGGAAGGAGAGTGCATCTACATACCCTTGTAGATCGCTAAGCGGAAGCGTTCATGAGAACGGGGTTGAAGGAGTCGTACTGTCGTGATCCAAATCACCGGAGATCCTAGTGCGAACGGACGGCACCTCCGCGCTCAACACACGTACAGCCCGGTGGCGTCTCCCACGCCTTGATCCAGCAAGGAGAGAGGGAGAGGTTGAGGAAGACTCCATCCAGCAGCAGCACAACGGCGTGGTGGTGGTGGAGGAGCGTGACAATCTTGCAGGGCTTCGCCAAGCATCACAAGAGAGGAGGAGGAGGAAGAGACGCAGGCTGCACCAACGAGAGATAGAATCGCCTGCAGTTGGGCAGCCCCTAGGCCTCATATATATAGGGAAGGGAGGAGGTGCGCCTCTGGGGTTCCCACCCCTAGAGGGGCGGCAGCCCCCAAAACCCATCTATCGGTGGCGACCACAAGGGGGGAGGAGAGGGAGGCGCAGGGAGCATGGGCCTTAGGGCCCATCTGCCCTTAGGGTTTGCCCCCTCTCCCTTCTAGCCGCATGGGCCATGGTGGGGCGCCCTAGCCCACCTAGGGGCTGGTGCCCTCTCATACTTGGCCCATGTATGCCTCTGGAGCATGTGGCCCCACTTGGTGGACCCCGGGACCCTCCCGGTGGTCCCAGTGCTACCGATAAACCCCAAACTTTTCCGGTTACCAAAACAGAACTTCCCATATATAAATCTTTACCTCCGGACCATTCCGAACTCCTCGTGACATCCGGGATCTCATCCGGACTCAACAACATTCGGTAACCACATACAAGCTTCCTTTATAACCCTAGCGTCATCGAACCTTATGTGTAGACCCTACGGGTTCGGGAACCATGCGATATGACCGAGACGTTCTCCGGTCAATAACCAACAGCGGGATCTGGATACCCATGTTGGCTCCCACATATTCCACGATGATCTCATCGGATGAACCACGATGTCAAGGACTCAATCGATCCGTATACAATTCCCTTTGTCTAGCGGTATTGTACTTTCCCGAGATTCGATCGTCGGTATCCCGATACCTTGTTCAATCTTGTTTCCGCAAGTCTCTTTACTCGTTCCGTAACACATCATCCCGTGATCAACTCCTTGATCACATTGTGCACATTATGATGATGTCCTACCGAGTGGGCCCAGAGATACCTCTCCGCTTACGGAGTGACAAATCCTAGCTCGATTCGTGCCAACCCAATGACACTTTCGGAGATACCTGAGTGCACCTTTATAGTCACCCAGTTATGTTGTGACGTTTGGTACACCCAAAGCATTCCTACGGTATCCGGGAGTTGCACAATCTCATGGTCTAAGGAAATGATACTTGACATTAGAAAAGCTTTAGCATACGAACTACGATCTTTGTGCTAGGCTTAGGTTTGGGTCTTGTCCATCACATCATTCTCCTAATGATGTGATCCCGTTATCAATGACATCCAATGTCCATGGTCAGGAAACCGTAACCATCTATTGATCAACGAGCTAGTCAATTAGAGGCTTACTAGGGACATGGTGTTGTCTATGTATCCACACATGTATCTGAGTTTCCTATCAATACAATTATAGCATGGATAATAAACGATTATCATGAACAGGGAAATATAATAATAACTAATTTATTATTGCCTCTAGGGCATATTTCCAACATGCACCCTCCCCTCCCTCCCCGCCTCCGCCCGGTCCTCTGGCCCCGGCTCAAGCTCCGGTCACCGGCCGACCCCGTGACGACTTCCTGCACCCAGAAGCGTCCTACGTCGTCTTCACCAGTGAGGCAGACGACAAGCACAGTTAGCGCCGGCGATCCCGCGAGGTGAACGTCATCGCCCTCGACACTCATCAGTTCATGCACTGGTCCAAGAAAGCCGGTCACATGGAGTTGGGATGACCATCCGACCATAATGCCCACGTCGGGCAGTTATTCCCTCGTCCTCGACCCCACTTTCGTCTCCGAGAAGCGCACCTGCTGCTTCACGCGGGTGCTTATCGATGGCGGCAGCAGCATCAACATCCTCTACTGTGACACCATGATCAAGCTGGGCCTCAAGGAGAAGCAACTATAGCCCAGTCGGACGACCTTCCACGGCATCGTGCTGGGCCTCTCCTGCTCCCCAATTGGCAAGGTCTGGCTGGACGTGCTGTTTGGCGACTCATGTGATTTCCGCCGCAAACCAATCTAGTTCGAAGTGGTGGACCTGAGCAGTCCCTACCACGCACTCTTGGGCTGGCCCGCGCTGGCCAAGTTCATGACAGTCCCCCATTACGCGTACTTTAAGCTGCATGCCCCAAGGGCATCATCACAGTAACCGGGGACTACAGAAAGTCGGTCGAGTGCGCGGAGGCCGGCTCCAAGTTGATCAAGTCCTTGGTCATCACAAGGGAGAAGCGCCAGCTCGATCAGCTCCTAGCCTTGTCCCGCGAGCGGCCGACCATGCCGGTCTCGCCCTCGTGCCCAAGATCGGCCGGCGGAGCGGTCGCCCGGCCACCTAAGGACCTGGCCCTAGCGGCTTCGGTCCCAGCCGGTCTTGGTCGGGGCTCCGCCCCCTCGGCAACTACCTCGTCTGCACTGTGCATACTTGCGACAGCGAAGGCGGCGGCACAGACCTCTGCTCCTGCATGGGCCAGCTAAGGGTCGGCACCCGCCCCGCGGAGCAGCCACTGGCATGGCCAATGCTGTCTCGCACAGCCGCATGCGGGTTGGCCGATCCAAGCGCGGATGTGGCCCGCCCCTGAAGCCAGGTCCGTCCCAAGCAGGCGCCTCGGTTCCCGCGCGTGTAGCAAGGCCCGTCGGGACCGGCGGACCCGCCCGCGACCCCGGTTGCCGGCGGCGGTCACCGCCTCAATGACCCGGCGCCGGGCCTCGCCGAAAGAGCAAAGTCACCTGCGCCCGCCTGGCTACCCCACGCCCCATGCCCTTCGGCTCGCTAACGCCAAAGTCGCTCACGGCGACTCATGCAGCTACACCTCAGCCCGGGGGCCGGCGGGTCGGCCAAGGATGACATTTGGGACGAAGCGGCTGCTCAAGCATCACCCGCAAAAAAAAAAGCAGCTGCTCAAGCAGGGGCGAATGTCACTCCTGAAGTTCTTTTTTTTTTTGAGGAACCTGAAGTTGAGATATCTTTTTTTTTTGAGACATCTGAACCTGAACCTGCACAGGACTGAAAGTGCAGCAGCGCAGTTGGGCCTCAGGCCATGTAACCAATCGAGGGCCCAAGTGGGCAGGTGGCACTTATGACACTGTAATCGGCATCGATGAGAAGAATTGAGAAACTCCCTCGCCATCGGGTCACTAATCTGCTCGGCTCCTCCCAGCGATTCCCCGCGGTCCTCGCCGGCGGCGGCTCCTCCCAGCGATTCCCCGTCGTCTTCGACGGCGGCGGCTAGGTCAGTCCTCTCTCTCTCTCTCGCTCACCCAATTTGCCCGGGCCGGCGATCTAGGGTTAGGGTTACCAGCTCGACGCGCCGCCCCGCCATGATGCAGGTGCTGCTGTTCGCCGCCGCCAGCCCCGCGTGCTCGTGCGCTGCCTTCGCTCTGTCATGCCGCTGCTTCTCCTTCTTGCCGGACCGTCCCGCTGCTTTTCGTGGCCATTCTGTGTGCTCGTGCTACGGCTGCTTACTCTGCTCCTGTGTCGTGCAGGGACAGGGACTGAGCGTCTTGCGTCGTTCCTTCTCCCTGCTAGGACGAGCAGGGGATCGAATTAACCACATGCCGTTCGCTGGAGCCATAGCCATCGCCATCCTCTTGCTGGCCCCCTGTGCCGAGGCCACGTCGGGGAGCTTCACGATCGAGCAGATCTTGTCCGACAAGGGGTGCGGTGCCTTCGCCGGCCTCGTTGCCACCACGGCCAGCGTGGGCGAGGTGTTCCGTTCCTTTTTAGAGAAGGAGGTTGAGACCCCTGATGTGTTCGACGTGTTCGGTGAGAAGAGGGCCCGCAATGCAGGGCTCACCATTTTCTGCCCGGACGACGATGCGGTGGCGGGGTTCACTCCGAGATTCAAGAAGCTCAGCGCTGACGCGCAGGTCGCACTTCTTCTGTATCATGGAGTGCCGTCGCGTCGCTCCGAGGAAGCGCTCAGGTTGATCAACGGGGAGGAGGTGCCGACGCTTGATAAGGGTCCCTTGCCGGGCTCCAGAAGCATGCTCACCATCGATGTCTATGAAGATATCGTGGTACTTTCTTCGCCGTTGCCGTCGCCGTCGGTTGCTGCTGTCACCGAGATGGTCGTCGACCACGACCGCCTGGCTGTCTACATCATCGACGACGTGATGATTCCGAGAGAGCCAGAGATTGGATTCCCAGCCTTGCTTCTTTTCTTTGGGCTCCTGGCGTTGTGAGTCTTAACTTCATCTCCTCCTCTATGCTTAGTTTGTTACCTCTTGTCGTGCTCTAGATGCTAATAACTGTAGTACTTTCTATTGAAGTCATGCTCGAGCCAACTCATCCAAATGTCCAAACTGATGGAGAGAGACAAACAATAATTTCAACACTTTCTATCACTTGTCTGAATTTATCTGTGGGTGGAACGGGCTGCTTAGATCATACTATAGTACATAACATTTTGTGACTTGGGGATGTGCTTACCAAATTTACCTACGTTTTTTCTTGTCATATGACATATCTGCCATATAATCAGGCCACATGCTGCCAACTGATTATTAGGGAGATGCCATGAGTTTATTCTGCAACATAACCATCTTTTGCATGTAGCAGGTGTAAATATATAGCGACAACGATTCCTAGTATTACTGCTTGATTACACACGTACCATACGTGATAGCTTACAAGTATTTATGCATCTGCAAATGAAACGTCGGGATGGGTGATGCTTACATGGGTGTTTGAATTGCTTCTGGTGTTTCCAAATCTTACTTATATACACTAACTGTATCTATCTCTCCCCTGCAGGGCAGCGCTGGTGCTCGCGCAGGTATTATTGATCTTCGGTGACGTCTGAGAAGATCGTTTCGTGTCAAGATTGCGCTACTACCTATGTTGGGCGACAAGGACCTTAGTTCATGACAGTTTCATTTACATCGGCTGGTCTAATGTTAACAACTTCTACATTATCCTGCTCTGTTTCATACTTGGTATCGCTGCCTACCTTTACAAGTAATTTCTCTGCCAAGAAACTTCAGTTTGCAAGTTAAGTAGCTTGAGTTTGGACCAGCTGCTGAATGAAAATCTACCTCATATTTCTTTACTCGCCTGCTTGATTGTTACCACATTCATAGCACAAATCTAATGGTTTTGCTCCATGTTGTTTTTATTGTGTCGCAGTGTGCTTAAGAAGTGAGTGAGGTGCAACTGTGTGCTCATGTCGTGGTCGGTAGTGATCTTGCATTGGATTCTCTACTTGTCATGTCCTGCTGTGATGGGTTTCAAGTAATTCCTTTTGTCTCATCTGTGTAATATCATGGTGGTCTTAGATTATTATGCTGGTTGAAGAAGTGATGATTATATGTGTGTTGACCTGATTGATGTCTGACTGTATGTATATTTCGAGTAAATTGCTTAGTAAGAGTACAAACATCATTCTTTTGTTCTAAACCTGGCCATGTAAATTGCTCCTCCCAGCCATTTCCCATGGTCCTCGCCGGCGGCGGCTCCTCCCAGCAATTTCCCTGGGGCCTTTCTTTGATTGGCACAAAGAACTCACAGGTCACAATTAGCCCTCCGAGTGTTGGCTCGACCGGCATGGATACAAATCCAAAGGCTAGTCATGCGTTTCTTCCAACAAAAATACGTATCATAGTTGCATTATACTATGACTAGAACAATGCCTGTGTCCTTGTGTTGCTACGGGCAGAAGGTGATAAATTCGATGATCCCGTTAAATGAGCGCTTAAGTTTCTCTCTCATATTCCACCTTTTCATCGACCACTGTTTCTCTAGCAGACTTAAGTTTTAACGATCAAATGTTTTCTATGACCAATTCTTCCAGTATGGGCAGCTTTGGTGGAAAGTGGAGTTGTTGAAGATGATGATTTAAGCATAAGATTAGAACCTAATTGCATTGGAAAGAAAGGGTTTTAGGATCTTATATGCCCAGTGGGAGCTGCCGAGTCAATGGAGGAAAATGGACTTCCTCGTCTCATCCGGATCCACGCCGCCACCGTCACACCACAGACCACACACCCTTCTCGCTCTCTTCCTCGATCTTCTGGACACGGTCGGCGGCTGCTGTCAGACGCGGCTGCGCCGTCGCCGCAGCCTCTGGTTCCCTTTGCCATAATGCCATTGCTGGCACCTGCCCCTCCTTGGCGGTCCCAATCGAAATCGACAAGATTGCGCGGCACTAACGGAGAGGAAGGACAAGCCACCGTCGGTGTCGTGCTTTGCTGCTCGTCATCTGTCACGGATTTTCCAAGGTAGGAGAAGATGGGGCACGTGTTGTACCTCCCCCAACTCCTTCCGATACGCTGGTCTCAAGAGGAATAAGAGCAGCAGAGATTACATTTTTCCTGCTAATTTTTTCCATCGGATATATGCCTAATATGTGCGCTTCTGTTTCTGCAGGTCTCGTGCCTCGATTTGATTTCCTACATGAGGAAGTGTACAGCCGTGATTGCTGCAGGTGTTTGCACATTTCAAAATGGATTGGTTGGTAGGTGCTAGTGCTCTTTTCCACCGCTGTAGATCGTTACAAAATTTTTCTTTCTTTCTGAATTGCAGTAGATAGATGAGTAGAATAGGTAGGGCGCTTGTACTGTTTATTAGTTCCGCCTTAAGGAATGAGAAATGGGTGACCGAAATTTAGATGCACACATCCTATCCTAGAAGCAGAGGAACTGATAGCACCTTAAACACCTTGCATTGCAGCCTTGCAGGGCTGTGACGGCTTGGTTCTCATTGAGTCGATGGTAAACAGTACGGCGGAGAAGGGTGCGATCCCAAACAACCCAAGCCTCCAGGCTCCAGCTCTTCGAAGTCGTCGCGCCGAAGGCAGCCATTGAGGTGCAATACCATCATTTCACTCTACTGCCTCTCATGCTCTCTCTCTGCATCGTCAGTTCACTGGTTGAATGATTCATGCTTGTTCTTCTACCTCCGGTAACCATTTATATATCCAATGCTTCGCTAGATAAATGCTCAGGTTGAAACTGTCCTTCTGCACGCGTTATTCCTATGTCTGAATAAATGGGCTCTCTCTCTCTCTCTCTGCATCGGCAGTTCACTGGTCGAAGATGATTCATGCTTGTTCTTCTACCTCTGGTAACCATTTATATATCCAATGCTTCGCTAGATAAATGCCTGGGTTGAAACTGTCCTTCTGTACGCGTTATTCCTATGTCTGAATAAATGGGCTCAGCATCATCGATTAAGGCACCCATGCAGCTGGCCAAATCACCAACTTAATCAATAGTTCAATACCCTTCTGAACTATACTATCAAACAATGCAGGTGTCTGAATAATGCTTGTTGCCTGGCAATCAGAAGATGCAGATAGATTGTGGATCGCACATGCTTAATCTGCATAAAGCTCTGCTTCAAGTACCCAGACAGGGATTAGTGCAACAGCTACTCAGCTGGTCTGAAGCAACGGATGCCTACATACATTACAGGTAACTATATCATGATTCATGAACACACACCAATTCAACTTTGAGTTGCAGAGCCCAATCAAAACATATTGAAATCACACTTTACATTAATAAGAAGTCAAATGTGTGCACAAACATTGCACTTATTACATGAATACATATGATGTTCGATACAGAGGAAAGCCACACAAATTCAAATCCAAGCATAGATGCGACCATTTATGCCCAGTCAGAGTCACAAGGCACCCATGTGAAGAAAGTAAACACACATACTTAGTTGTACAGCAGAAAGAAATTAACATACAAGCAGAACAGATTGCAATCCACACTAGCACACGCAAACCACACTATGGGATCAAAGGAGAAGAGGCCCTTCCAGCGTCGAACCTGTTTCTTTCCAGCAGAAAGAGACTCTTGCAGCATCGTCGTCGTCCTCTTGTTCATCTCCTTTTGCTCAGTCTTAAAGTTTTTTGGTCCATAAGTTTAAGGCTAAGCTTGTTTTTATGCTTTTCGATGCCCTCTCTCACCTCATCGGGGACTTGACCACCGTTGAATTCAAGCTCCTTCAAACTGGGAAGTTTGTGGATACCGGAGAGAGATGTGAAAGATGACCAGACAATCTTCTCAAGCCTAGGAGCAGATCCGCTGGTGAAGACGATCCTGGTGATGGCCGAGCAGTCAACAACAAGATGGTTGAGCCATAAGAACTCATCTTTTAATGTAATCTCGTTCTGTATTCCACCAAAAGACTCGTTCAAGAGCACGAGACATCGTAGATTTGGTTTCTTGGCGAGTATTTGTAGAGCGTCTTGCTCTAGCAATGTACCACGAAGAGTCAGCTTGGCTATTTGTGAGACATTGCTAAATGATGATAGCAGCCTGCCGCAGAAGCTGTTATTCAACTCAAGCTCTTTCAAGTTTGGAAGCCTGTCAACTCCAGAAATAGAACCTTTGCTGAAAGACAAAACCATCTTCTTGAGCTCACATGCTGCTCCATGCTCAAAAGTGATAGTCAAGTCCGAGTCCTCAACAAGAAGGTACTTGAGGCATCTAAATTCACCCTTCTTGAAGTTGAGCACGGGCTCGATGCATGTAACATGCTGGAGCCTGACACACCGTAACTTCGGCAGCTCAGCAAGGACTTTCAGATCATCTTGGCTCAGCAGGGTGCTCCTAAGAGTTACCTTGGCAAGTTTATTGTTGTCACCTTTTATGAACAATGGATTTAGACTGATTCCCCTGATGCTTAGACTCTCAAGCATCTTGGGTTGGTTTTCTAAGAGAGAGCCAATGCCATCTGGTAACTCTGCACTGGAAGGAGTACCCTCGCATTGTGTGGCTACCGGAACACTAGCAGTGATTGTCAGAGAACGGAGGGACTCATGGAGGTCACTGATTGTCTGAAGCAAATTCCTGAGGTGGCTATCCTTATCATCAATAACCACACCTAGCTTCCTCAGCTGCCATAGCTTTCCAATATCTTTTAAATCATGACTATGCTTGGCCTGGACATTAGATAGGACCTCCATGTTTACCATTTTGCCGATCCTACGAGGAACCCGGCCACTAGAGCCAAACTTGCTTGCATTCAGATCAATGTGACCAGCAAGCAGACGCTTCAGCTTCAATAGCAGGATATTTGCTGTTGCATGTGGAGGCACCTCGGTTTCTCGGATATCCAATACCTCTAGCTCACGGAGGTTGTTGATTTCACTAGGTAGCTCGGTAATATCTGTTCTCCTGAGGCTTAGATACTTGAGAAGTAACATCTTGCTGCAGATGTCCTTGAGGTACTGCCGGTTCTTCCCAAAGCACTGACAACCTTCTAGATCGAGCACCTTGAGCAGGGATACTCGAGATGATTCAGAGAGCCCCTGGAAGAATTTATCAATTCTATCAGAGCCACGGAGCTGGAGATCGTTGAAAATGGAGAAGTGGCGAGCCAAGTGATGTGACAGCCGTGTCTCCACGATGTGTTGTTTTCTGGCGATGGTGGTAATGAATCCATGAAAAAGATCACCTACAACACAGCTCTTGACATTTCCTGCAGCACCAATATCAGCAGGATCAATGAGGCACCGGTCAATGAGTGTGTCAAAACATCGGTTGGCCTGACGCACAGAACTGAGCCAATCTTCATTGGATGTCAGCCCTTCTGCAATCCACCGTCCAATCAAGGTTGACCGCCTGATCTTGTGTCCCATAGAGAAGATGGCTAGGTACAGTAGGCATGACTTGTATTCTTTAGGCAGATCGTTGTAAGAGAACTTGAACATCACCTTAGTGATGCTGTTGAATGATTTTGGCAAAGCCTGCAAGGTGCTGTGCAGCTTGAGTAACTCCTCATTGCTCCTGTTGGGGTTAGCATACAAAGCATGAGTGAAGATCTTCATGCAGAATTCATGTGGCTCACACTCGGACAAGATATCATGAAAAATTTGGGGGTTGTAGTTGTCTTTATTCTTCTGCTGGCTAGTAAGCTGGAGCACTGTATCATGGTAGAGGCCAGCAAGAGAATAGTCTATAGCTATAGGTTCCCGCTGTGGATAGCAATATTCTCTAGCCAGATGGACGTCATTTGTGTTGGTGACCATCATTAAATCGGCACTGCAGTTTAGCAGGCTCAAAGCATTTCTGGTACCCTCCCATGTGGCAATATCCATCAGCTCATCAACTCTGAGGATAAACAGGGGACATTCATAACAATTCCAGTCCGAAATATATTCCAAATTACGCTTAATCTCGTCCACGAGACCTTTGATCTTGAGCTGCTCTTTGAACTCCTGCTTTAATTTCTCCATCATCTGACCGAATTTTTCAGAAACAGTTTCTGGGTTTTGATCCGGAACACTACCAGATTCAGCTGTCCCTTCACTCTTGTCATACTCGCCTTTCTGCAGCTCCTGTAAGGTGCCTTCCTTTGCATTGTGGATCATTGGTTTGATTTGATCCTCACCCAATTCAGCAGTGGTTGTCTTTGTAGCTTGCTTGTCCGCTGTTGTGGTCTTTGTAGCTTGCTTGTCCGACCATCTGTCCTGAGCTTGCAGGGGCTTGCTGCTGGAGCAGCCCTTGGAGAACAGCTTCCACAGGATGTGTGCATATTGTGCCTCATCGAGGTGAATCCATGTCGTCTGCTGACTTCCGATTTCCCCTCCTCCTCCTCCGCCCCCCTCCTCCATATGCTCCTTAAGCTTCTTGACGATGATGTTATTGTTGATGTTGTCCCATTCTGGTAACATTTGCATGTCATTGTTCTTCCCTTGGTCTTGTTGAGACACAGCAACAGCTGCCTGGAGCAGCAGCTGAAGGAGTACGTCTAGGTGCAGCTGGTGAAAATCACCCTGCAGCTGTGGTAGTTTGTCGCCCCTCTGTAGTCGACCTTGAATATCACTTTTGATTTTGTCAAGCTTTTCATAAATCTTCATCTTTTTGATCTTCTCCTTGATTTTGAGAAGAGCAAGAGCCCTCTTCTTTTCACTGTGAATTTGATTGTAAATTTGGAATCTTCTTACATGAACTTCCAAGGGGTCAAGATACTTCTTCCCCACTCTGCCTTTTGTGCTTTGCCTGAGCTCGCGCAGAATGTAGAAGAGAACTTCCTTGGGTCGTAGCCGCGTAAACTTTGGGTGCACGGCTGGGATGTCAACCAAGACAAAGCGATTGTAGCCGTTCTCCACTGGCAAAACCGAGGGATGAGAGTCGAGGTCTGAATCCGAAGAAAAAACCAAATATTCTTGTATGAGACCCAGAAGGTCCTGATAAGTGTTCGGTGCCACAAGGACCACCGACAAGGTCTCGCCGGCTTCTGTAGGAGTTTCATCTACCCAATCACGTAGCTTTGCCTTGACATAGTCGTCCAAAGTGCGAGGCTCAATGAAGGCTCTTCGACCACCAGAATGACCGCCGGTTGTCATTGCCCCCATGAGTTGATCGTCACCCTCTTCTTCACCGTCATCGTCCCCAGCAGCATGACCACCTCGCACAGCAGTCCGTGCTGAAGGTGCCGCCCCTGCTAGCCCAGGTGCCGGAGGCGATTGCCCCTCCCCTGACTTGGCCGGGACCTCCACGCCATACCTCAACCTCCGCTCGCCGACGTCGCGTGCCCGCTCCTTGAGCCGCTGCAGCTGCTCAGCTGCGCGGTGCTTAGCGGCCAACTTGTGCAGTAACCAGCTTGCCCACCAGAGGTAGCCTCGGAGTCCGCCTCTGGCACGGTGGATATCGGGGTTCCCCCGGTAGAGGTAGAGGTCGATGCAGTTGTTGCAGTCCTGGGCGAGCAGCCGCACCTGGTTCATCCAGGTGCGCACTTGCTCGTCATGCTCCCCACCGGGGGGTGCCCACCTCGCCAGGTGCGTCAGGAAGCTCTTCATGCTCTCCATCTCTTCCTTGATAAACTGCACATCGTGCCGGACGCCACGCAGTAGCAGCGCCTCGCTCCGGATGACAACCAACAGTGAGCTCACGGCGCCCGCCGCGAGCTCAGCCATGGCTTCCTCTCCTTCCACCGGCCAGGGTGCGTGATTGGTGGTTTCTAGTTGAATTGGTCTGGCCGGGGGAGCAGGCTAACTGAGCTGGGTGGAGGCGACGATGCACCCATTCTTCTGCACATGTTCTCTTGCGCCATGCACTAATTTAATTATCTTGACTTGACGAAAGGTGCAGTGCAGAAAATGGTTTCCACACCTAATTTGACGTCCCCTTACTATCCTGTCCACACATCTTGGATCCAATGGCTGATTTAAATTGTTTGCACATACAACCTGGCAAGATGAAATTGATGGCAAAGAAGATGCTTAGAGAAGAAGATCAAGGTCAAGGAAGAGTTTGTAGGAAGCTAGAATCTGAACTTTGTTCGTTATTCATGATTTTGATTCTTTATTTTTTTTGGAAATTTATTCATGTTTATGATTTAGGATGTTGACCATTTCTTGATCAGAAAGACATATACAAAATGTTAGTTCAGTTTGATTCATGGACCCATATGGTCAAACATATCCATGGAGTGTAGTTCTTGAACCAAAAATTCTGTGATCTGGTACAATGTTCGTGTTGCTAGTTGGAATATATGACCCAAAGTTCATGTTGCTAATTTTCTGACTTGGATGAAGTGCTAAATTTTGAAGACAATTATGTGATCTGATACAATGGGAAAGGAGGATACATGTTTTCTCAATGTTGCACATGGTTCAATTCGTATACAAAATGAAGGTGTCTCATAAGAAAATGAACTTGTGCATGGATCTGAATTAGGAAAGAAATTTGCTTCGTAGTACATGGGAAACGAACCAAAAAGATTTCTTTGCTCTTCGTAAAAGACGTTTGTGTATGGATTGGAAGCATGTGTACATACTTGAGAATCCACTGAATTTGAGGCAGACTTTAGCAAACTGGCAGGGGCATCAAGACGAGAACTGTACAGAAGAAAGGGGCTTTGCTGTAAAAGAATTGCACCAATCTCAATGAAATGAATGGCGAACAAAGGGGTTTTGTGTTTTCGGTGCAGTCGAGGGCGTTCAAATCTCTGTGCGCCTTCTCTTGCGTCAAGGACATATAATTATCTTGACTTGATGGACGGCGCCTCAACAGGTACCCAAGGTCCAATCCATCATGGCATCATCCCTTGTAAACAAAGAGGGAAGACTTCCGAAGAGATCAGGTAACATGTCATGATGCTGGACAATTTGTTAATTTGGCTTTGAGTTGTACTTTTTGTCATGATGTTGCGAGGCTAGCTGTCCGCACGATGCTCATCAATTTTCTTATTTTTGAAGGCAGCGTCTCCAATGAAAAATTGATTTTGGCGAAAAATCTGAAAACTTGTGTCTTGCTCCGTTGGATTTACAACGAACGGCATCCACTCGAAGGTGAAGGTCCCACCAGCAACCCATCATCCCTTGTAAAAAAGAAGAAGGTAGACTTCCGAAGAGAGCTGGTAACATGTCGTGATGCCCGGCAATTTGTTAATTTGGCTTTGTCTGGGACTGTTTACTTGAGTTGGGAGACTAGCTGTCCACACGATGCCAATCAATTTTCTTATTTTTGAAACCTGCTCTTCCAATTTGTTAATTTGGAGGTTAGCTGTCCACACATGCTCATCAAATTTCTTATTTTTGGAACTTGCCCTTCCAATTTGTTAACTGGGAGTCTGGGACGTGCTTCAGTACGCCCCATAAAAAAATATTTACAAATATCGATGCAAATCAGTGGTGGAGATTAGTAGATACCTTTTCATTATAAAATGTAGTTTAGTCTGTTTTACCAAATTAAACCGCCAAGGAAAACTTAAAACTGGTGGGTCATTAATTATTGCAACACTGAATATACATAGCCCATTTGAATTCCACAAAAAAATCAAGGTAACTGGTGACCAGGCTGTATAGGAGTAACTGTAATTAATGGCGATTAGGAAGCGTGGACCGGCATGTTGTTGTGGGGATTCCGCTGTAATCATGTATGCGCCGGCTGTGGGCAGCCTGCACAACCAATATTTGCAGGGACGAGGGCGCTTGTACAACTGGGAAAGATGGTTTGACGGAGCAGCTAGTTCACCGTTGCAAGTCCCATCAGTCTCAAAGGAAATCCTTTTCAGGATGAGCCCAATGAATAGTAAACAGAGATAGGTATGGGTTTTGATCGGGGTCTCCCTGTATAATTGTACCATTAAGTTTTATAAGGTGGGTTTCATCGAGTACTTATGAATATGTTGGGATCTTTTATTTGTCTAAATAAAATACCTGCCCCCCATTGGTCTTTAAAATACTAGCAGTTGGTAATATTAAAGCAGCGTTGCATATCTATTCAATGTTGTTTTTGAAATAATATCTACTCAATTTGCCACTTATCTACTCAATTATGCAAGGATTGTCTCTGTTTGTCATGACTCGCGAGCCACTGTAATGGCCGATCGATCCCTCAATTAGTTTAAACCTTCCTGAAGGTGAGCTGTATGTCTACCTAAATAATTAAGCAAGTGTCATCGATTGTTTAATCGGATAGGGCCGGACTGTGATAAGTACATTTAGAAATAAGTACCGAGACCTATTCGCACCAGATGATACCTCACGCGATGCTGAGTGCAATGGAGTATTAATATTGATTAGTAATATGAGAACTGAAAATAAAATGTACTCACTCCGCTCACAAATATAAGATGTTTTGGATATTTCAATATGGACTACATATGGACTGAAATGAGTGAACAAACACACTAAATGTGTCTATATACATCCAATTAACAAAAAAGTTAGAACATCTTATATTTGTGAACGGAGGAGTATATGTTTTATTGTTTTTGATTATTATTGTATAGTTGTAAAAATACTATTGAATATAAATAGCATAATAGAATGGAAAGTCTTTCCCATACACGGTTGCATATTGTGGCTTTTTTCTATACATGGTTACATGTTAATGTGACACATTTGTATGTCGAGAGAAATATGTTAATGTGGATCGCCAATTAAATTATATAGGATTATCTCGACTTGACCTGACCAACGGTGTTGTCAAGGGCGTTCACACGCTGTGCACGCTGTGAGTGGTTATTTATCTCAAAGTTAACATTGTTTTGTGCCAAATTTTGTTAGTTTCCATTTCCATGTGCACATCTTCCTTCATTGTTTCAGCACTCAACTCTGCTTTACATATTAGCGTTAGATGGACGAAGTAGGTTAGCATTATAAATATTTGAATCGAACATACATGCCACCATGCATAAAGTTGGTTGAGCAATGTAGATTGTGTCTGTTTCCTCATCATCTCTGGCATGAGCCTGTTAAATGCCCTTCTTAAAATTTCTCTTATCCTCTTGAGGGTCACGAACTGAACCTTTTAGTTTTCTCTTACAACATGACACATACAGCGGGAAACTTTGATGATGAGTACTTGAAGGGGACTGAAGAATCAAATAAGTTTCATCAGGAATATAAGATGCGTAGAATGAAGCATATGTAAAATTTTGATTCACCAATGTAATCTTCAGTTTCATTTTGCGCCTCCACTGGATGTGAGAACTTCTGTCTAACCAGACCTGTTTTTGGCAATGATATTCTGCAGGATGAAGGTTTTGGATGTTATTGGTGAAGGGCTGGCAACTCTGAAGAACATGGCATCGGATATGAATGGGGCTGTGCCCTGTGCTTCTTTTCTAGTCATGCGTCATGTACTTATTTTCTACTCCCTCCGTTCCCAAATAATTGTCTTTCTAGCCATCTCAAATGGACTACAACATACGGATGTATGTAGACATGTTTTAGAGTGTAGATTCACTCATTTTACTCCGTATGTAGTCATTTGTTGAAATCTCTAGAAAGACAATTATTTAGGAACGGAGGGAGTAGTTATGTGTTGATTATGTGTACCGTACTTAATTGTTGTGATCACCAGGAATTGGATAGGCAAGGTTGGTACTCTGGCAACCATCATTTTTTTGTTCTTTCTTCTGACAGTTGTCTGAACAATGCTTGATGTCTAATAAAACGATAAATGCAGGTGGATAGAGCCAATGCAGATCTGAAGAATATACCAACGTGAGGCTAAAACAGACTATTCTTCAGGTAAAAGCTTAAGAGTCCTTTTATAGTACATCAAATCATTCCGAGCCTTTTATTTTTGTGATTAAATGGCCCAGATACGACAATACTGCACATGAATTCTTGTAGTATATTTGGGCGTCAAGGGCACTTTGGGCAGTTCTTAATCAACTTTTCATGTACTGGACGGCATAGTAATTACCCTGTTAGCACTCGACAAGAGCGTCAGTTCATAGCACTTGCTTGTCACTAATTCAGTAATTCTTCCAAGGTATGTCAATGTACTAGTATCAGAAAATAACCAGGGACATCTAAGTTTGCTGCTCCCCTAGTGTGATAGCAGAAAGAAAAACAAATCATCTATGCGCTGGTGTGGTGGGAGAGACAGCGTTAGCCCTGTCCCTATGGATGCAGCTGGCAGCGAACCACCGTGTGCCGTGGAGCCGACGAACGGTTTAGTCCAGGAGAGGGCGCTCACATAGCTGTGTGCCTTCTCTTGCGCCAAGGACATATAATTACCTTGACTTAACGGGCGGCGTGGGCATGTGCACACTGTCATTAACATTGGCTGGTTGCATTTGCTCTGAACAGTCGCAAGGTACCCGAGGTACATAAACTAGCTGCAGGTAACCCATCATCCATTGTAAAAAAGGAAGGAAGACGTCTGAAGAGAGCAGGTAACATGTCATGATGCCAGGCAAATTTATCTTTTTGGAGGACGGCAATTTGTTAATTTGGCTTTATATGACTTTTTTTTTAGAGAGAGAGAGAGAGAGAGAGCTTTGACTGGGACTTGGGAGTTGGGAGGCTAGCTGTCCACACGATGCTCATCAATTTTCTTGTTTTTGAAACCTGCTCTTCCAATTTGTTAAGTTGGAAGTTAGCTGTCCACATGATGCTCATCAATGTTCTTATTTTTGAAACTTGCCCTTCCAATTAGTTAACTGGGATGTGCTTCGGTGTGCCCCATTAAACTGAACCTTTTGGTCCCCTCTTACCACATGACACATACAGATGGAAACTTTGATGATGAGTAATTTGTCGTGGTATTCTCACGGGGGTGTAAGACGGCATATGCCACAAGGTGGCTTCGTGTGAGGGCAAGACTGCTGCTGATAGGCCCGGGAGCGGCTATGCGAGTAGCACGCGATGGTTTACCCAGCTTCGGAGCTCTCTAGAGAGATAATACTCCTACTGCTGCATGTCTGAGTGTATCTGATGTATCTAGTACAGAGTGCTCCTGGAGCTGTATCTGAGGTCAGTGCCGCAGGCATCTGGCCTCGTATATATGTGTATGAAAATGCTCGGGCTGGCCGAGTGGCCGAGTGAGCTAGTGGCCAGAAGGCCATGCAAGTGTGACGTGGTGTGTGCTCATGTGGATGGATGGATGGATAGCTAGCTAGCTTGCTAGCTATTTTCTTGTGTGTGTGCGCGTGTGAGAGTCCATCCTCCTGGATGGATGGATGAGGCCTCCTTTTATAGTGTGAGGTAGCTTAGGATGTAAGCTAGGTAGTGGCATGGGCTAGGCATGGTGGGGTATCACACTTGTCCCCTGGATCACTTCATAAATAGTGATCAGGGACAAGTGTCACTGTACATGATGGCTGGGGTGTCGTGTGTAGAGTGTTCAGGTACATTCGTCTCGTCGGTGTCGGGTCGGGCTGCGGTCGGCAGCCGGCTGGTCGTTGCAGTCAGCAGCCGGCAGCCGGCCGGGCAGAGCAGTCGGACGGGGAGCCGGCAGGAGCGGCCGGGCAGTCGGACTGAGGGGCTTTGCTAGCCCCGATGTCTTGAATTATCGTCTTGCCGTCTTCGGGGTACCCGTCGCCAATTACTTCGACATAATTTAAGGAGACTGAAGAATCAAATAAGTTTCAACAGGAATATGAGATTTGTAGAATGAAGCAGGTAAAAGTTTTGATTCACCAATTTAATCTTCGGTTTCATTTTGCGCCTCGAGTGGATGTGAGACCTTCCGACTAACCAGACGTTCATTTTGCAATGATATTCTGCAGGATGAAGGTTTGGATGTTTTTGTGAATGGCTGACAACTCTGAAGAACATGGCATCGGATTTAAACGGGGCTGTCTCCTGTGCTTCTTTTCTAGTTATGCGTTGATTATGCGTATCGCACTCAATTGCTGTGATCACCAGGAATTGGATAGGCAAGGTTGGTACTCTCGCAACCATCATTTTTTTGTTCTTTCTTCAGACAGTTGTCTCAACAATGCTTGATGTCTGATAAAACGATAAATGCAGGTGGATAGAGCCAATGCAGATCTGAAGAATATACCAACGTGAGGCTAAAACAGACTATTCTTCAGGTAAAAACTTGAGTCCTTTTACAGTACATCAAATTATTCTGAGCTGTTTATTTTTGTGATTAAATGGCCCAGATACGACAATACTGCACATGAATTCTTGTAGTATATATTAATATTTAGGCATCAGGGGCACTTTGGGCAGTTCTTAATCAACTTTTCATGTACTGGACGGCATAGCTAGTAATTACCCCGTTAGCACTCGACAAGAACGTCAGTTGGCAGCACTTACCCATTGTATAAGGGGCTTTTCTGCACTTTACCACATCTGTATATGTATTGGCTATTGACCCTCAGTAAAGTAAGTTGCTCATTTCTAACATGGTATCAGATGCTTAGGTTCCTCTCCTGCTCCCGCACGCTCGCAACTCCGTGCTCCTTCTTCCTCGTCTCCTTCGATTCCATTCCGGCCAACCTTTCCGGCTGCTGTCGTTCCGATCGCCGTTGTCGTCGCCGCGTGGGCGCCGCTGCTGATCCCCTCGCTTGTGGTCCTCTTCTGGGCTGCGCGGATGAGCGAGCGGCTTCGGGGCCTCCCCTGCTCCTCCCGTCGCGTGGGTGCTGCCTCCTCTGCCGGAT
Source organism: Aegilops longissima (assembly GCA_021605205.1). Classification (NCBI taxonomy): domain Eukaryota; kingdom Viridiplantae; phylum Streptophyta; class Magnoliopsida; order Poales; family Poaceae; genus Aegilops; species Aegilops longissima. The sequence goes on from CM038676.1 coordinate 623,016,695, forward strand.
CTCGTCGATCCCGAGCAGGCTTCGAGCGCCCCCCCCCCCCACTCGTGGGCGCTGCCCCCTCCGCTGGATCCCGTCGATCTCGAGCGGGCTTCGCTCGCCTCCCCCGCTTGTGGGAGCTGCCTCCTCTGCCCGATCCGGTCGGGGCAGGTGGATCTGGCCGCAGGAGGGCGCTCCTCCTGCGGCTTTGGCCCGCGCCGGCCCAAGTTCCTCTCTGGCCGGCCGCCTCTCAGTCGGCTGCGGTCGATCCGCCTCTGCTTCGAGCGTGCTCTGCTCGATCCCCTGAGTTGACTCAAAAAAAAGCCGCACAGAGTTTTGTCATGTCTTCTGCGGGCTATGTTGTAGTTCCTCGGTGCTCAGTGATCTTTGATGGCACCAACTATGCTGAGTTTGTGGGCTTCATGCGCATCCATATGCGTGGACTCCTTCTGTGGGGTGTTCTCTCTGGCGAGGTTCCCTGCCCGCCATGCCCGGTTGCGCCAGTGGCCCCAATCCCCCCCAGTGCCGCCGGTCCTTCCTGCTGATGCTTCTCAGGCTGACCGGGATGCTGCCAATGCTCTGGATGATGATGCGGTTGATGCTTATGATCAGCAGGTATCCGCTTATTCCGACGCTCTCTCTCTCTACCGGGATGATCTGTCAACTTACACTCAGTGGTGCAATGATAATGCTCGAGCTGCTGCTGTTCTCACTGCGAGTGTCCTCCCTCAGTTTGCCTCGGAGTTCATGGGGCTCGGCACCGTTGCCGCAATGTGGACTTACCTCTGTTAGTGCTATCAGCCCTCTGGTGATGCTCTCTACCTCTCTGTGGTGCGTCAGGAGCATGCTCTCCAACAGGGTGACTCGTCTGTCGATGAGTTCTATTCTCAGTGCTCTGCCATCCGGCGTCAGCTTGACTCACTGAGGACTGTTGTTTGTGGCACTTGCCGTTGCTGTCAGACTACGCGGTCTGACTTGGAGTTTCAGAGGGTTCATGAGTTCTTATCTCGTCTCCGTTTCGAGTTTGAGCCCCGCCGAGCTCACTTGCTTGCTCGTGGTCGTGTTCCTATCTCGGAGGTGCTTGCTGAACTTCGTGCTGAGGAGACCCGTCTTCGCTCTGCTGGGTTACTTGTGGTTCCTTCAGTGTTGGCCACCCGGGCTCCTGTGCCATCTGCTCGCCACACTGTTCCACCACTCCTGCCCACTCCTTCGGGGGGGTGAGCCGTCCTCTTTCTGCTGAGAAGAGTACGTCGCGCCGTGACACTTTCTGTGGTTACTGCTCCCGGTCAGGTCACCCAGAGTCTGATTGTCGCCAGAAGAAGCGAGACCAGAGACGCTCCTCTTCCAGTTGCCCTCCTGCATCTTCCTCGACTCAGTCACTCACTGACCAGGACATTGTACGCCTCAAGCGTCTACTTGCCTCCTCTGGCTCCTCGTCGACTGGTTCAGCTGCTGCTATGACTGCACCCCCCTCTACATCACCACCGACCTCTACACAGTCAGGTACATCCTCGTGAGTTATGGATTCTGGAGCTTCCTTTCATATGTCTTCTGATTCTTCTATGTTGTCTTCTCTTCGACCTCTTGATTCACCTGTTAATGTTCTTACTGCCGATGGCACCCCTCTTCTTGTTGCTAGTCGTGGTCTTCTTTCCACTCCATCCTTTTCTGTTCCTAGTGTTTCCCATGTTCCTCACCTTACCATGAATCTTTTTTCTGTTGCCCAACTCACTGATTCTGGTTGTCGTGTCATTCTTGATACTGACTCTTGCTCCATTCAGGATCGTCGCACCAACGCTTTGGTTGGTGCTGCCCCTCGGCGCCGTGAGTCAGAGGGTCTTTGGGAGGTTGACTGGCTTTGTGTTCCTTCCGCTACCACCACTTCTGCCGACTCCCATGCTCTTGGTGCCTCTTCGTCTGCGTTGTTCCAGCAGTGGCATCATCGTCTTGGTCACATCTGTGGCTCTCGCTTGTCTTCGTTAGTTCGTCAAGGCCTCTTAGGGCCTGTATCTGGAGATGTCTCCTTACTTTGTAATGGTTGCAGGCTTGGCAAACAGACGTAATTACCTTATCCTACTAGTGAGTCTGTCTCTCAGCGTCCTTTTGACTTAGTTCATTCTGATGTCTAGGGTCCTGCTCCCTTTGATTCGAAAGGTGGCCATCGCTACTATGTTTTGTTTATTGATGATTTCTCTCGCTAAACTTGGCTCTACTTCATGAAATCTCGTAGCGAGGTTCTCTCTATATATAAGCGATTTGCTACCACGGTTCGTACTCAGTTTTCCACGCCCATTCGTACTCTTCGTGCTGACTCTGCTGGAGAGTATATCTCTCAGCTGTTGCGTGGTTTTCTCGCGGAACAGGGTACTCTTGCCCAGTTCTCCTGTCCTGGTGCTCATGCCCAGAATGGCGTTGCCGAACGTAAGCATCGTCATTTGCTTGAGACGGCTCGTGCGCTGATGATTGCTGCCTCCCTTCCTCCCCATTTTTGGGTTGAGGCTGTCTCTGCACCCACCTATCTCATCAACATTCAGCCATCGACTGCTTTGCAGGGTGGTATTCCTCTCGAGTATCTCACTGGCCGCTCTCCTGACTACTCCGCTCTTCGTATGTTTGGATGCGTGTGCTATGTTCTCCTTGCCCCCCGAGAACGCACCAAACTGACTGCTCAGTCGGTTGAGTGTGTTTTCCTTGGATACAGTGATGAGCACAAGGGCTATCGATGTTGGGATCCTGTGGGTCGTCGCTTGCGCATCTCGCGTGATGTGACTTTTGACGAGTCTCGTTCCTACTACCCACGCCCTTCTTCCTCAAATTTCTCTGTGGATGATCTCTCTTCCCTTCTCCTTCCCGATACACCCTGCTATGTGCCTCCTATGTCATCTCTCCCTCCGGCACCTCTCATTCCTTCTCCTTCACCACCTACACCACCTTCTCCACCCTCCTCCTCCACCTCTCCACCATCATCTCCAGTCCGTCGCCCTCTCTCACCGTTCCCTCTCCACTATACCGTCGCCCTCATACTGAGGATGTCTCCCTTGATGAGCCTTCCACCTCTGGTGCTCCTCCCCTCACACCTTCCCTAGTTCACAATCTCCGTGCTCGGCCTCGCCCCCCGCCTGATCGCTACTCCCCTGATCGGTACGGTCTCTCTGCTATTGCTGAGCCAACTTCCTGTCGGACTGCCATGACTCAGCCTGAATGGCAGCTTGCGATGGCCGAAGAGCTTGCTGCTCTTGAGCGCTCTGGCACATGGGATCTGGTCCCCTCCTTCGGTGTTCGTCCCATCACCGCAAGTGGGTCTACAAGATTAAGACTCGCTCCGATGGTTCTCTTGAGCGCTACAAAGCTCGTCTTGTGGCCCGTGGTTTCCAGCAGGAGCAGGGACGCGATTATGATGAGACATTCGCCCTTGTGGCCCACATGACCACTGTCCGCACTCTCCTTGTTGTGACTTCTGTTCGTTAGTGGTCTATCTCTCAACTTGATGTCCAGAACGCCTTTCTCAATGGTGAGCTGCGTGAGGAGGTTTATATGCAACCACCACCGGGGTACTATGCTCCTGATGGTGTGGTCTGTAGGCTTCGCCGCTCCCTCTATGGTCTTAAACAGGGCCCTCGTGCCTAGTTTGAGCGCTTCGCCTTGGTGGTTACTGCCGCTGGTTTCTTGCCCAATGATCATGACCCTGCGCTGTTTGTCCACACGTCTCCTCGTGGTCGGACTCTTCTCCTTCTCTATGTTGATGACATGATCATTACCGGTGACGACTCTAAGTACATTGCCTTTGTTAAGGCTCGCCTTCGCGACCAGTTCCTCATGACTGATCTTGGTCCTCTTCGCTATTTTCTTGGGATTGAGATCTCTTCGACCTCTGATGGCTTCTACATCTCCCAAGAAAAATATATTCAGGATCTTCTTGCTCGCGCTGCTCTTGGTGATGAGCGCACTGTTGTGACTCCTATGGAGCTCAATGTTCAGCTTCGTGCCTCTGATGGTGACCCTCTTCCTAATCCCACTCGCTATCGTCACCTCGTTGGCAGCCTTGTCTATCTGGCTGTTACACGACCTGACATCTCCTATCATGTCCACATCCTGAGTCAGTTTGTTTCAGCCCCCACCTCTGTCCACTATAGTCACCTCCTCCGTGTTCTACGATATCTTCGTGTCACGATCTCTCAGCGCCTGTTCTTTCCTCGCTCCAGCCCTTTTGAGCTCCATGCCTACTCGATGCTACAGGGCTAGTGATCCTCGATCGACGCCGCTGTCGCTTCATGTGTTTTTCTTGGTGGCTCTCTTATTGCCCGAAGACAAAGAAGCAGACTGCAGTTTCGCCGAGTACAGAGGCTGAGTTGCGGGCCATGGCTATGTTGACTGTTGACGTGATCTGCACGGTGGTTACTTGAGGATTTTGGTGTGTCTGCTACTACCTCAACTCCTCTCTCGTCCGACAAAGACCAGTGCTATCAAGATTATGCGTGACCGGTGAAGCATGAGCTCACCAAGCACATCGGTGTGGATGCCCACTTTGTGCGTGCTGCTGTGCAGGATCATACTCTCGCTCTTCACTATGTGCCCTCGGAGTTACAGTTGGCTGACTTCTTCACGAAGGCACAGACTCGAGCACATCACGGGTTTTTCCTCTCCAAACTCAGCGTTGTTGATCCACCATGAGTTTGAGGGGGGGGGGTGTTAGATGTGTATGTGTATAGTTCTTTCTGTACATCCCCATTGTATAAGGGGCTTTTCTGCACTTTACCACATCTGTATATGTACTGGCTATTGGCCCTCAGTAAAGTAAGTTGCTCATTCCTAAAAGGAGAGACAGCGTCAGCCCTGTCCCTATGGATGCAGCTGGCAGCGAACCACCGTGTGCTGTGGAGCCGACGAGCAATCTTGCGTGGATGATGACCTCCATCACAGGGGGGAGCACAAGCTCGTTGATAGAGGTCTCCACCCGCAATGCCGGCGGCTGCGCAAGGTCTCCACGTTCATACGCTGCTCGTGCAGGATAAATTGCATAGGCATTTTGTTAAGTTTATTTGAGATTTTCCTTAAAATGAAAGGTTGGAGAATCGAATTTTCACAGAATGAGTCACTTGCTGTACGTCTCACAGAATGATGTCCCTACGCGTCTCAAAGGGCTGAGACACTTTTCTGTTGTCTAGTAGTTGATGTACAAATAGGGGTAACTGGGTTGTCAGCAGATTGGATCTATCCTGAATATATTTGTAGTCATGCTAGTTCAGTTCAGTTCATCATGCTAGTTCAGCTGCTCGTACTGCCTCCAAATCACTGGTTGTACGTGCACAGAGTGTGGCTTAACTGCCGATTGATTTATTTTTATTAAATAAGTTTCTTTCAGACACTATGTCGTTCAGGTTTGATTTTAATCTGTAGCATAATGTCATTACGTTCAGATGTCTTTTTTCTCCTACTAGGTAGAGGTGCTATTTGATTGTATCTGCCAGCTATCATTGCTCTCTGTACTGCGGTGATATTGTAATGTAAAACTAAGGTTTGAACTGTGTACTGGATTTCATGTATGAGTAGGATGCACTGGAAATTTCTGCGACTTCAATGATACAATAGTGACAAAGAATACATAGATGCAAGACGAGTGACAAATTTTGTGAAATTTATTTCCATGATTGGAATGATAGCAAGTGACATGATGAGCATTTTGACATGTTTGACGATGACGAGTACGGCTGCCTGCTCATCACACAATTTCTGTCCAGGGGCAGCATAAACATTTCAATATACAAAAATCTTATACTCCACTGCAACTGGACAGCAAATTCTCAGGGATTCTGCACAAAACCAATTCCCAGGGCAGTTTCTCATAATCCACTTGTGCAGAATCTACAGTTGAAAAGAACCGGGCAATAGTGCCTCGCCACTCTACATCTCCTCGATATAACAGGGTGCCCTCGCTTCATTGTAGACCACGTTGCTTTATGAACTGATTAAACGGCCTGTCGGAGGCGACGAAACCGAGTCTTTGTGGCACTTCAGCCGGGATCATCCCCATGTCCGCCAGATGCCGATGTCGTCGTCTTCATCCAACGTGATTGACGAAAAGGTGCGTCACTTCAAGCCACCATCCGCACGCCAAACTCCCAAGATATCCGCATACTTGCACTAGCCGACGCTGTTGCCCGAGAGAAGCCATAACCTAACATTGTCAATACCGAAGTCGGACGAGACACGAGGGCCACATGCTTCCCGGCGCTGCCGATTGAAACATCACATGGGTGGAATTGCAAGATCAGAAAACGCCAAGCGGTGGTTAATTACGTACACGTAACGGCTAGCTCAAGGACAAGTTTGTCCAGGATAAGCCCGATCGAGGTACGTCAAAGTGTACTGTTGTTGTTTGATCTAACAGAGCATGGTACTGTTGTTGCTGTGTACTGAACATAATGAAATTGTGCGTTTGGTGAGTGGCACTTGGCAGTGGCGTATTTGGCATAGCGACGGCTCTAGGCCTAGTTTGTTTCAAAGGACTTTTATGGAACAAACATATATAGGAAGAAGGATTCCACTGGAAAATATGTTTTTGAAGTAAATTGTACATCCACTCAAAACATATTTTCTGCGTAGGAACGGGACAAAATCTTTCTTAGTAGACGAAACTTTCTCTTGGGCGAAGGCCGGGGCAAAGGGCCTAGCTAGTTTACTGCCAAGATAAACCCTGTGCCTGGGGCTGTGTAACCCCCTCCTCTCTTCTGCTCTTGTAATCTCTTGGTATGCCTATCTGTGTGCACGTCCATGGGACGTTACCCCTGTAACCTAACTCTATTTTCCTTTCTACCTATCAATTTGCGTATACACGCACACAAAAAAAGCCCTTAAGATGACAAGTGCCATCTTATCAAATTCATGTATTATTCATTTAGGAATCCTATGTTTTTATTTCCTCCAAACCGAAGAAGCTCTTAAGAGTTTCTCGCTGTCAAACAGGAAGATGTGGAGTGGAACAACAAGACCAAAAGACATCAAGTGGCGTCGGGCCATGGTTAATTACGTGTACGTGCTAGCTTACGGATAAGTTAGTCAAGGATAAGGCCGATCGAGGTGACACGTCCTTTGTACTGTTGTTGTCTATCTGCTCGAGCATGATACTTTTTGCGAAAGAAAAAAAATAAGGCCGAGATGCCGTGCGCGTTAATACCAGACTATCTACGTTGCGACGTTTGACGAAATTGCTCGCAGGCTGCGCACGCGGACAAACAATTCTGTTGCTACTCCACTATATATAGGTATGCATCCCCTCATATCATATGTTACTCCAAGTAAGTACTCTTGCGAGAGTTCACGCCAAAAGAAAAAAGGAACTACTCTTGCGAGAGCGAACGTTAATTCATCTTGGGGAAGATGACGACTCCTCGAGGCCTGCTCCAACAAGATGCCTTGTCCGACCAGGCGGCTTCCGCACGGCCAGACTCTGTTCAAGAACATGGGTATGAAAAGAAAGATGGTTAATGTAGGAGTTCTGCATGATCTGCATTATTTACAGGTTGTTCACTGATTTATTGATTATTAATTCTACCAGGGTTAATAAGGAGCATGCCATGCTGGCACCGTTCACAGCCGGATGGCAGACCGCAAACTCGCCCCCGTTGGTTATCGAGAGATCCGAGGTTTTATCCATGCACATGTGACATTACTTCGGTTTACTTCTTCTTTGAACATGATCTATCAGTTCGTAAGCAGATGATGTTTTAGATATAGACCATGTTTCCAACATACAACTTTAACATTTCCCTTTTATGTGACTACCATAAGTCCTCTCTCTTTTCTCTACAGTAAAAATTAGTACTGAGGAACACCTTTACAATCATAGGTACCTCTATTATTCTCCACTCGCAACAAAAAGTAAACTATGGGATTCTCGAAAAGAAAACAAGGTTGTTGGCCGCTATAACAACTGGAGGAAACCAACCCACGCCGCCGAGGGAGTTGTTTCTCTAGCCTACTATCCCTAAAATTTTGTACATAAACATAAGGCCGGGAGATTTCCCAATTTTTTTATCTCACCAGAAGGTTTTTTCCGTTAGGATAAACTTGTACTAAGGGATTAAAATATTCAAATGACAGAAAGGTGAAGGTTTCTAGCTAGTATTGTAGGAATTTCTCAGTATTAATTTATAGAATTATGATTATGAACTTATTTTGCATCGCAAACCAAATGAAATTGTTTTCTCACTTGAGTAATCCAAATATATTTTTTCTTACAAATAAATCATTAAATTAAAAAATAAGGCTGACATCACATTTACTAGGACGTCTCCCTTAGCTCTGAACGGAGGTGGTTGATTGATTGATTTGTACATACACACACATTAAGTAGCATATATATGCAGGGTTGTTATGTTTATGATGCCAACGGGAACAAGTATCTGGATGCCCTTGCAGGATTGTTCTCTACAGCTTTAGGTATGTGCATGCGTTCTAATGCGCATTTAATTATTTAAAAAACAACCAGAGCACCAATAAATTTTCGTTCGGTTTAATTAGTCCCACATCAGAAATTGATGATGGGGGAGAAAAACATAGAAGCTGGGGCCGCCCTCACCAATTAGGCTAATCCTTTGGGTTGACGAAACAGTGGATTTATGGTAGTATGATGAAACAGTGGCTAGATTGCAAATTGGGCTTGTTTCATAGATATATACCACTCATGCTATTCTACAGGTGGTAGTGAGCCTCGATTAGTCAAAGCTGCAACTGAGCAATTAAACAAGCTGCCCTTCTACCACTCCTTTTGGAACCGTACAACCAGACCCTCTTTGGTACATATTCTGCATGTTTCACCAATCATTGGTTCATTTAAGTACTCATTCTTCCCCAAGTATCAATACAAGATGGAATGCTAGCAATCGCTGACTTAGTTCTGCTGTAAACACCAAACATCAACGATTGGAGCTTTGCTGCTACTTGCAGGATCTTGCGAGCGAACTTATTAGCATGTTTACTGCCAGGGAAATGGGGAAAGTGTTCTTTACCAGCAGTGGTTCAGAAGCAAATGACTCTCAGGTAAGCTTGCTAAAGTACCAACCAATCATGCATGTAGTCTACACCAGGAAAAGTTATATCAACTAAAAGCAATACCAGCAGTCTGAAACTTTCAAAGTTCAAATTTGGATGTGCGCATTTTTTTGAATTATTTAGAAACATGGAAGAAATGATCTAGGTTTTAAAATATCACTGCATATCTAATGATCTAGGTTTGAATGAGGCTCGCTTGGTTTATTAGTTGTACTTTTTCAGGAATGTCACTGCGTATCTATTTTTTCCTTCAATATGTTTATGTCCTTTTTTATAATTGTAGTGGATGCAAGAGACATAATAAATACAGAGATCTTGAATGTTGTATTTTGTTTATTTCCTTGATTTGTTACTATTATAATGTTGATTTTCTTATATATTCAATTCTTTTGCAGGTCAAGCTAGTATGGTATTATAACAATGCGCTGGGGAGGCCAGGCAAGAAGAAAATCATTGCGAGATCACAATCGTAAGCTACATATTGTTTACCACTTGTGTTCCTCACACCAAGAGTGTAGTTTTTCTGCTTTCATGTTTTTCCCATTTAGTCCCTTCATGTTACATATCTATGGTGATTTCTGTTAATTGACCCTCTCTAAATAACAATTTTCATAGGCATCAAAGAAGTACACCCCACCTGGTCATAATGATATTCTTGAGATGATATTGGTTATAATATCATGCTTAATAACATTTATGATATTCTCTAAATAAAATTTATGATATTGGTTTTAATATCATGCTTAATGTCTATTGTAGATATCATGGCACAACATTCATATCAGCAAGTCTATCTGGGTGGGTATTGTCTTATTGAAAAATCAGCTTGAGATAAAATATATCCAAAACTCGAAATTTCACTGAAATTGTTCACTGATTCCTTCTCCATGTTTAGTCTTCCTTTGTTGCACCAGGACTTCGATCTGCCAGGACATGTTGTTCTGCACACAGACTGTCCTCATTACTGGCGTTTCCATCTTCCTGGTACACCTAAAAAATATTTTTTATGATTGACCCAATGCACTTTTCTGATGAAATATTTTTTGTGGGGCGACAGGTGAGACAGAAGAAGAATTGGCAACTAGACTTGCCATTAGTTTAGAGAATCTTATCCTCAAAGAAGGGGCCGAAACGGTAGACCTCCGTTGATGGGCCTCAAAGTTTATAATTAATAGCAAACTTTACTAATCTAATCTTTTCCCCCTTAGATCGCTGCCTTCATAGCTGAACCTGTGATTGGTGCTGGTGGTGTCATCATTCCTCCAAAGACATATTTTGAGAAGGTGGATTTGCATGTTATAAGTTAAAGTTGTATTTTCCAATTAGAAACCCATCTAAATTCATTTACTTAATGTCACCCTGAAATTATACAAAGCTAAGATTATCCATATGTGGAACTTTTGATAGTTGCCCACTCAGAAAATTGTGGGCTTCACTACACTGTAGAGGTTCCACAAAATTGTTGATGTTTCATAGTTGCTAGCGCTAGTGTTTTACTATTCACCCAACATCAAATTTGAATTATGCATGTTCAGTATGTGCTATTTTGTTGCCTGTCAACAGATTCAAGCAGTGGTTAAGAGGCATGACATCCTTTTCATAGCAGATGAGGTATGTTTACATTGTTCTTACCGAATTAGACATTATATGGTGAAAAAACAATAATAATATTATTGGGCAAAAGGTGTGAACTTAATTACCACCATCCATTCCAGGTTATTACTGGATTTGGAAGGTTGGGAACTATGTTTGGATCTGATTTTTATAACATCAAGCCAGATCTTGTCTCCTTGGCAAAGGTGAGTTCTCTAGTACCAAACTACCATTAACACTTAACATTTATTATCTAATTCAAGATGACTCGTGTTAATTCACCATGATAGGCTCTTTCTTGTGCCTATGTCCCCATTGGAGCAATACTTGTTAGTCCAGAAATAGCAGATGTGATTGGTGCTCATAGCAATAAACTTGGTAAGTTAAATGACATTATATTAACTCATCATGTTGTTTGTATATAGTCTCTAAAAATGAAGTAATGTTGAGATCTTGCCTTTTGTGAAGGTACATTTGCTCATGGCTTTACATACTTTGGCCATCCTGTTTCATGTGCTGTGGCTTTAGAGGCACTGAAAATTTACCGGTACACTCACTTTTCTATTCTCGAAGCCACTATAGAGACATATATAGGTTTAATTTCTTTACGATGAATGTTTCACAAAATTGCTGGTATCAGGGAAAGGGATATTCCTGGTCATGTAACACATGTTGCTCAAAGGTTCTAGGAGGGAATCAAGGCGTTTGCAGCTGAAAGTCCAATTGTTGGGGAGGTATTCATCTCTATGTTCAGATTTTCCAAACATTTCTAAATTTCTCCTGGTCTCTCGTACCATAGGCATGAATTTATCTTTCTTATTTAAACATGTAAATATCATGGTTTATCTGGTGTGCTCTTGTATGCAGACACGTGGTGTAGGATTGCTGATAGCAACTGAGTTCACCAACAACAAATCACCATATGATCTATTCCCCGTTGAGTGGGGTAAGTAATAGTAGTGACTAGCTACAGGATCATATTTAGTCATTTATCAACTTATCTCCAATGTGGCCGATTTCGGGTTTTTGACCCTTTTGTGAAAGTTTAGCGAGATCTGACCCTGGTTTGAAAGTTTTTCGAGATCTGATCCTTTTTGTACTGCCAGGGTCAATGGTGGTAGGGTATAATAGCCTACCACCGGGGCCCTTGGCGGTAGGGACGCACGCCCTATCGTAAAAAAAAAATTCTAAGTATCAATTATAGTGCGGGTACTCACCTACCGCCGGGCACCTCGGCGTTAGGGGTACACAGGCTACCGCCAGTCTATTTTGTGGTAGGGCAGCCCTGCGCTGACGTGGATAAGTTGCCCACCTCCAGGGTCCTTGGAGGTAGGCTGTTATACCCTATCGCCATCCACCCTGACGGTAGAAAAAAGGGCCAGATCTTGAAAAACTTTCAAACCAGGATTAGATCTCGCTAAACTTTCGCAAAAGGGTCAAAACACCAAAATTGGCCCTCCAATGTTGCTTGGAACTTTAACACAATGACAACTAAGAATGTATGTCCTTAGAGTAGGAAATATGTTATGTGTATTATACCCTTAAGGTTTAGCCTATACTCTCTCTGTCTTATACTTGTTTACAAAATGTCTTATATTTGTTTATGAAGTACATGCTAACTATTTAAACAGAAGTTTTAGATTCCGACCTATTAAAACCTAACCATGTTCTTAGAAAAAAAAGTTGTGGAGTGCAGATTTTGAACCAGGGTAACTCCTCAGGTTGCCTTTAATTTCCATGGGAAGGAAGTAATAAAGAGAATAACTTATGTTCCCTCATCCAAAATATAGTGCCTTATGTTAGTGGGATCGACTGAGCATTATTGTTTAATTGATTTTAATTCAATTGAGTGTTGCACAAAACATTATTGCACTTTTATTTGGTCATGCCTAACAAGTCCCATTTGGATTTATTTTTTAAAATTTGAGTTTATTATTAAAGGCTTTTCTGAATTTGTGAATTCATATGTTCTCCTTTTGTTCTTACATTCATATTTATCTTGTGGTGTGGGCACATGCTCACACAATGTATAGGTCAATAGTATATCGATGGTGGTGTACCAAATCCAATGTAGACTTTTATTGTCCTTATTTATTTCGAATATGAGTCAGATTTAGCCCGTATATTTGAGGGTGAGAAGAAGCTTTTCATTCATCGTGACGCACATGAATAAAAGTTGTAATGATTGGGGCCCTCATCTAACCATGGACCTCTTGTTAGTTTTGGTCGGTTATGGTATACCCTCACATAGTAAGTTATAATATTTTTGCATGGCATTTTCAGGAATTGGTGAAATCTTTGGAGCGGAGTGTAAGGAACTTGGTATGATGGTTAAGGTTCTTGGAAACATGATAGTGATGTCCCCACCACTGATAATAACCCATGAAGAAATTGATAAAGTAAGAATAAAATTCACATCATAGGAGCCTCTATGTATCTCTTTTATGGTCATAGATGAAAGCATAGTTGATATGTCATGACTCATGATATTGAAACCGCTTTTCAGCTGGTGAGCATATATGGAGAAGCTCTGAAAGCCACAGAGGAAAGAGTACCAGAGCTAAAATCCAAGAAGAATTAGTTAGCATATGTAATGTATGATAATGGTGGCAAAGTTAAAGCAGAGATATTGGTTCCTGCATGGAATAAATCCCTTGTTGTTCTTAATAATATGTTAAGATATTTATCTTATTGTGCCAAACGACAATCATAATATATTTCCATTAAAGTGTACATATTATTTGTTCCTTCATGAAGGAATGTATGTTTTCATAAAGGATAATCATAATCTTTTCATAAAAGTGCACATAGTATGTCAACATTTGGACAAATACTTGTTGGGCGTGGTGTCCGCCTTGGACGACAGCTGCAGGGGCGGAGGGTACCTGGGCGGCGGACGGAAGAGGGGGGGGGCGACTGGTGCCCGTGTGGAGTGACGGAGGTCTGCCAAACCTGGGTGCGTGGCCGAGGTGGTACAACGACAATGTCAGTTGGGAGGGAGTGGATACAGAGCAAGGGAGAGGCACGGGGCGAGAAAGACGCAGGTTCTGGGTGAGGTTTTGAGTGGGCCGGAGGTGTCAGAGGCCTACGTGGCGGAGGTCCACACTTCCGCAAACTTTTTTTTGTGATAACATAGGGGAATTTTATTCCAAAGTCATAGGGTTACAATCGAGAAACAATAAGTCCTCGCAACATGGAGGACATATGCTCATCCACACCGTAGTACAAAACTTGGTACGGCTATAATTTGCCAAACAATCTGCAACCCTATTTTGAACTCTACTAATCTTATGAGGAACAAACTCCCTAACCTCCATCATTGACTTAATCTCCGCTACCAAATGTCCATAAGCCGATCTAGCCAAACTATCGCCTAATAGGATTGAAAGCACACCAGAAGAATCAGATTGCGCAACTACATGACGATCAGTATGTTGTAAAGCTAGGGTCATTCCTTGCATTAATGCATGTATCTCCGCCTCCAATGCCTCATTGCAATTAAAGATAACACTATAAGCAGCAAAGATCACCGTGCTGTCCTCCCGGCCCAAAATCATATCAATACCCGCACTGCCATCTTGAGAGGAAAATGAGCCGTCAACCGATAGCGCACACCAGTTAGCAGCAGGAGGCGGCCAATGGCCTGGAATCATAGTGTGCTGCACCATCGGCTGAACCTCCTCCTGAACTAACATTTTTCCTTTAATAATCTCATCCATACCATAATTCATTGCAAACTTCCCCCAGCTTAGCATCCGGTTTATAGTAATTCGGACGTGCGGACTCGTCCGCCGGCATTACGCGACACCGTGTTGAATGAAAAAATTGGTTCGGACGTTTGCGCAGTTTTGTGGCACGGCCTGGGAGATGCCCTAAGTAAAGAATATCAACCCCAATAGCACACTGCCCTGCCTGGTCACTGACAGTGAGGTGGGAGATGATCTTCCGAGTCCCATTTGTACCAGATTAAGCGAAATTTTTTGTTAATAAGGCGTGAATAATTTTCTAAAAAAATGGATTATTTGGGCACCCAGATTAATAAATTGTCCAATGGAGGAAAATGGACTTCCTCGTCTCATCCGCGTCCACGCCACCGCCGTCCACACCACACACCCTTCTCTGTTTTCCTCTTACCGGTTACGGGCTTACGGCCATGGTCGGCGGCTGCTACTGCGCCGTCGCCGCGGCCTCCGGTTCCCTTTGCCATTGCTGGCACCTGCCCCACCTTCCTTCGCGGCCCCAATCGAAATCGGCAAGATCGCGCGGCGCCGACGGAGAGGAAGGACAAGCCACCGTCGGTGTCGTGTTTTGCTGCTCGTCGTCGGTCACGGATTTTCCAAGGTAAGAGAAGATGGGGGCACGTCCCTCGGATGTTCTGATCTCAAGAGGAATAAGAGCATCAGACATCACATTTTCCTGCTAATTTGATCTCTATCGGATGCCTAATGTGTGTGCTTCTGTTGTTTCTGCAGGTCTGCTGCAGTGGTGCTTCGATTTGATTTCCTTGCATGAGGAAGTGCAGCGCCGTCATTGTTGCATCTGCTTGCACATTTCAAATGGATTGATTGGTAGGTGCTAGCTAGTGCTCATTTTCACCTCTGTAGATCGCTATACAATTTCTTTTTCCGAATTGCTGCACTTCTGTTGTTAATTGGTTCCATGGTAAGGTTTTGATCTCAGTAGTGAAAATTGGGTGACTAGATTTATTTATTTTTTATTATTAACTTCTAGCACCTTCTAAACTGGGTGACACATCCTATCCTAGAAGCAGAGGAACTTCTAGCACCTTCATTATTAACTTCTGAACTATACTGGCTTTTCCACCAGCAAAGAATGGTAGAGACCACACAAGCTACCAAATGCACGCCAGCATACAGCTGAAAACAGTTTCCTACATGTTTCTGCTTCTGCAGGTCTCGTGCTTCGATTTGATTTCCCACATGAGTAGGAACTGGAGGGCCGTGATTGCTGCATGTGTTTGCACATTTCACATGGATTGATTGGTAGGAATACGATTTCTTTTTCTGAATTGCAGTAGATGAATTCACGCGTGTGTACTGTTTATTAGTTCGGCCTAATTAAGGAATGAGAAATGGGTGACTGAATGTTAGATGCACACATCCTATCCTAGAAGCAGAGGAACTGATAGCACCTTAAACACCTTGCAGCCTTGCAGGGCTGTGAGGGCTTGGTTCCAATCGAGTCGACGGTGGACAATACGGCGGAGAAGGGGGCGATCCCAAAAAACACAAGCCTCCAGGCTCCAACTCTTCGAAGTCATCGCGCCGAAAGCAGCCATTGAGGTGCAGTACCACATTTCACTCTGCTGCCTCTCATGTAACTCTCTCTCGGCATTGGCAGTCTCACTGGTTGAAGATGGTTCATGCTTGTTCTTGTACCTCAGGTAGCCATTTATATATGCAATGCTCCAGTCGAAACTGTCCTTCTGCACGCATTATTATTCCTAGGTCTGAATAACTGGGCTCAGAACCATTGATCAAGGCACGTATGCAGGTGGCCAAATCACCAACTTAATTATTAACTTCTGAACTATACTGGCAAACAATGCAGGTGTCTGAATAATGCTTGTTGCCCGGCGATCAGACGATGCAGATTGTGGATCGCACATGCTTAATCTGCATAAAGCTCTGTTTCAAGTACCTAGGCAGGCATTAGTGCAACAGCTACTTAGCTAGTCTGAAGCAACGGGTACCCACATGCATTACAGGTAACTGTATCATGACACACACCAGTTCATCTTTGAGATGCAGAACCCAATCAAAACATACTGATATCACACTTTACATCAACAATAAGTCAAATGTGTGCACAAACATCACACTTATTACATGAATGTATATCATGTTCGATACAGAGGAAAGCCCACACAAATTCAAACCCAAACATAGATACCAACGTTTATGCTCGATCAGAGCCACAAGGCACTCATGTAGAGAAAGTAAACGGACATATTTAGTTGTGCAGCAGAAAGAGAATGTCGCAGCATCATCGTCGTCCTCTTATTCATCTCCTTTTGCTTAGTCTTCAGTTTCTGGTCCAATAAGTTTAAGGCTTGGCTTGTTTTCATGTTCTTCAATGGCCTCTCTCACCTCATCAGGAACTTGGTTACCTTTGAACTCGAGTTCCTTCAATCTGGGAAGTTCGTCGATGCCGGAGAGAGATGTGGAAGATGACCAGGCAATCTTCTCGAGACAAGGAGCAGATCCGCTGATGAACACAATCTTGGTAATGGCCGAGCAGTCAACAACAAGAAGGTACTTGAGGCATCTGAATTCATCCTCCTCAAATTTAAGCATGGGCTCAGTGCATACTATGTGTTGGAGCCTGACACACCGTAATTCGGGCAGCTCGGCAAGGGCTTTCAGATCATCTTGGCTCAGCAGGGTGTTACTTAGAGTTACCTTGGCAAGTTTGTTTTCACTACCTTTTATGAACAATGGAAGAAGACGACCCTTCTGTGTGGTTCCCATGATGCTTAGACTCTCAAGAATCTTTGGATGGTTTTCTAAGAGAGAGCCAATGTCATTTGGTAACTCTGCGCTGGCAGGAGTACCCTCACATGTTGTAGTGATCGACAGAGAACGGAGGCACTCATGTAGGTCACTGATCGTCTCAAGCAAATTCCTGAGGTGGCTATCCTTATCATCAATAACAACACATAGCTTCCTCAGCTGCCATAGCTTTCCAATTTCTTTTAAATCATGACTGTGCTTGGCCTTGACATTAGATAGTACCTCCATGTTTACCATTTTACCGATCCTATGTGGAATACGGCCACTAGAGCCAAAATTTCTTGCATTCAGATCAATGTGACCAGCAAGCAGACGCTTCAGCTTCAACAGTAGGATATTTACTGTTGCATGTAGAGGCACCTCCGTTTGTCGGATATCCAATACCTCTAGCTCACGGAGGTTGTTGATTTCACTAGGTAGCTGGGTAATATCTGTTCTCTTGAGGCTCAAATACTTGAGTAGTAACATCTTGCTGCATATGTCCTTGAGGTACCGCCGGTTCTTCACACCAAAGCACTGACAACCTTCTAGATCTAGCACCTTGAGCAGGGATACTCGAGAGGATCTGGAGAGCCCGTCGAAGAATTCGTTAATTTTATGAGAGCTGCGGAGTTGGAGATCGTTGAAAATGGAGAAGTGGCGAGCCAAGTGATGTGACAGGCGTGTCTCCATGATGTGTTGCTTTCTGGCGATGGTGGTAATGAATCCATGAACTGGATCACCTACGACGCAGCTCTTTACATGTCTAGTGGCACCAATATCAGCAGGATCAACGAGGCACCGGTTAACGAGTGCATCAAAACATTGGTTGGCCTGACGCACAGAGCTGAACCAATCTTCCTTGGATGTCAGCCCTTCTGCAATCCACCGTCCAATCAAGGTTGACCGCCTGATCTCATTTCCCGGAGAGAAGATAGCTAGGTACAGCAAGCAGGACTTGTATTCTTTAGGCAGATCATTGTAAGAGAACTTGAACATCACCTTAGCGATGCTGTTGAATGATTTTGGCAAAGCCTGCAAGGTGCTGTGCAGCTTGAGTAACTCCTCATTGGTCTTGTTGGGGTTAGCATGCAAAGCATGAGTGAAGATCTTCATGCAGACTTCATGTGGCTCACACTCGTACAAGATATCATGGAAAATTTGGGGGTTGTAACTGTGTTCATTCTTCTGCTGGCTAGTAAGCTCGAGTACTGTATCATGGTAGAGGCCAGCAAGAGAATAGTCTATAGGTTCCCGCTGTGGATAGCAATATTTTTTAGCCAGCTGGATGTCCTTTGTGGTGGTGATCATCATTAAATCGGCGCTTGAGTTTAACAGGCTCAAAGCATTTCTGGTATCCTCCCATGTGGAAAGGTCCATCGGCTCATCAACCTTGATGATAAACAGGGGACCTTCATAATTATTCAAGTGCGGAAGATAATTCAAGTTTTTCTTAATCTCGTCCATGAGCCCTTTGATCTTGAGCTGCTCTTTAAACTCCTCCTTTAGTTTGTCCATCATCTGACCAAAACTTTCAACGACTTGTATGTTTTGATCAGGAACACCACCACATTCACTTGTCCCTTCACTCTTGTCATGTTTACCTTCCTGCAGCTCTCGTAAGATGTCTTTCTTTGCGTCGTGGATCATTTGTTTGATTTGATCCTCACCCAGGGTACCCGTTGTGGTCTTTGTAGCTTGTTTGTTCGACGATCTGTCTTGAGCCTGCGGGAGCTTGCTGCTGCTGCTGCTCTTGGGGAACAGCTTCCACAGGATGTGTGCATATTGTGCCTCATCGAGGTAAATCCATGTCGTCTGCTGACTTTTGGTTTCTCCTACACCACCCCACTCCTCCATATGCTTGGCTTCTTCCCCCTCCGAATCATGTATGGTTACGTCTCCTTTCCCCTCCTCAATATGCTTGCATGTTACTTCTCCCTCCATATGCTTGGCTGTTTCTTCCTCTTGAAGCTTCTCATCCTCTTCCTCTGTTTCCATATGCTTCTTAAGCTTTTTGACGATGTTGTTGTTGTTGTTGCTGCTGCTGCTGTCGTTGTCCCATTCTAGTAACATTTGCATGTCATTGTTCTCCCCTTGGCCTTGTTGAGATGCAGCAAAAGCTGCTTGGAGCAGCAGCTGAAGCAGTACGTCAATGTCCAGCTGATCAGACTCAGTGTGCAGCTTGCCGGCCTTTGATAGTCCGTCGCCCCTGGATAGCCGACCTTGAATATCACTTTTGATTTTGTCAAGCTTTTCATCTATCTTCATCTCTTTGATATTCTCCTTGATTCTAAGAAGAGCAATAGCCCTCTTCTTATCAACGTAAATTTGGAATCTTCTCATGTAATCTTCCCAGGGGTCAAGACACTTATTATCCACTTTGCCTGATTTGGCATGCTTGAGCTCGCGCAGAATGTAGAAGAGAACTTCCTTGGGTCGTAGCGGCGCAAAATCAGGGTGCACGGCCGGGATGTCAACCAAGACCATGCGATGGTAGCCATCGCCTGGCGGAAAAACCACCGAAGGCACAACCAAAATATCTTGTAGAAGAGCAAGGAGGTCCTCATAAGTGTCTGGTGCCTTAAGGTCCTTATCAGTGTACGGTGACACAATCACCATGGACAAAGTCTTGCCGGCGTTTGCAGTAATTCCATCTACCCACTCACATAGCTTTTCCTTGACGTAGTCGCCCAGAGTGCGAGAGAAGGCTCTCCGACCAGAATGACCGCCAGGCGCCATTGCCCCCATTAGGTGATCGTCGCCGTCTGGGTCATCTTCGTCCCCAGCAGCATAACCACCTCGCGCAGCAGTCCGCGCAGCCGCCGACACCGCTGTTGCTAGCCCAGCCGTCGGAGGTGATTGCCCATCCCCTGACTTGGTCGGGACCTCCACGCCATACCTCAACCGCCGCTCGCCGACGTCACGCGCCCGCTCCTTGAGCTGGCGCAGCTGCTCGGCCGCGCGGTGCTGCGCGACCAGCTTGTGCAGTAACCAGGTTGCCCACCAGAGGTAGCGCCGGAGACCGCCTCTCGCGCGGTGGATATCGGGGTTCCGCCGATACAGGTAGAGGTCGATGCAGTTGTTGCAATCCTGGGCGAGCAGCCGCACCTGGTTCATCCAGGTGCGCACCTGCTCGTCATGCTCGCCACCGGAGGGGGCCGACCTGGCCAGGTGCGCCAGGAAGCTCTTCATGCTCTCCATCTCCTCCTTGATGAACTGCACATCATCCCGGACGCCGCGCAGTAGCAGCGCCTCGCTGCGGATGACGACCAACAGTGAGCTCACGGCTCCGGTGGCGAGCTCAGCCATGTCCCCCTCTCTTTCCGCTGGCCAGGTTCGTGTCTGGTGGTTTCTACTCTAGTTGAATTGGTCTAGCTGGGGGAGGCTAGGGCTAGCTGAGCTGGGTACGTTGTGGCGATGGCGCACATGGGAGAACCTATCCAGAATGCACGACGTTTTCTCATGGGAGAACCACAAAATATCTTGACTTGACGAAGGGCGTCGTCAAGGGCGTTCACATGCTGTACCCGAGGCACTAGATGCCGGAAATGCCGTCGGTGGGTAGTGCAATGATCCGGGATCGGCTCATGATGATCAACGCTGTAGTGGAGTAGTACCGGGGTCGGTAGATGGAGAAATTGATGGGGCGTGCAATGATCTGGGGTCCGGCTCATGACGATCAAATGCTAGTAGTACGGATGTCGGTGGATAGAGAGACTGACGAGTGTGCCACCACTACATGACCTTTGTTTAAACTTACTCCCTTCGTTCCAAAATACTCCATATCAAAACATTAGACGCTTTTGTAGACTTTTTTAGCCCACGAAAACCGAATATTCTCTTTGGAGGCCGAGCTCCATGGATCTCGGTTTTGAAATTTTTGAATTTCGTCAAAATTCATATTTTTTTATGTTTCAAAAAATTCTGAAAAAAACACAGATATACATGAAGGCATAGCACACATGTGTGTAAATTGTCAGGACAAAGTACGTTGAAATGAGGGCTGTGCAAAAAAGACAAATCTGGGACTTTTTAACACGTGATACTATTCATCCTTCCAAGCCATCAATTTGTCTTTTTTGTACAGGTCGCATTTCAATGTTTTCCATCCTGAAATTTTACACACATACACATAACATCCTCGTTTACTTGCAAAAAAAAATCACATTTTTTTGAAACCGAAAAGTTTGAATATTGATTTTTCTTTTAAGAAAAAGGCCTCCATGGAGACCGGGAGCCAAACGTCCGTTCTCCACAAAAAGTCTTATATTTTGGTATATGGAGGTATGAGTAGGTGTTATGATTTCAAACTTAAACTAAAACTACAACTCTTATTTTGAAACGAAGGGTTTAGTTACTCACTCTTTTCTTTTTACTTCGCATATCAAGTTTGTCTTACGTCAAAATTTGTAAACTTCGACCAGATTTATATTAAAAAATATGTCATCATCTACATTATCAAATAAATGGAATATAAAAATATATTACTGAAAAAGGGTTTCCCCCCGCTTTGTATTCCAAAGCACCAACCAACAGATCTATATTCCATCACAAATCTATATTGATTTGGTATTGTGAATGTTGATGGTTTTTCTATATAAACAAGTTTAACTTAAGACAAAGCTAATACCGTGTGGCATGTTTTGTCCGTGACCAGGTACTCACTCTTGAAGACAATTGCGAGCAAGTTCATCCGCCAATAACAAGCTTGGTCATACCGTGTGGCATTTTGTCCGAGACAGCCAATTCCATTGGCGCTGTAGCACATGAAGGTTCGCCATGGCCATGGCAGCTGGTGCTGTTCTTAAAAAATGTTCCGCCAGGGTAATTAAGTGGCACCTCCCGTTGCCGCGCCTATCATGGTGACGTGCATGTACGTGTTATTGTGCTCTGCTGGCACATTACGTATATCGATGGGTAGGCCCGGTGAGACGTGCCAATGGTATGGCGGACTAATTGTCAGATGACACGCCGTTTAGGATGTCTTTGAATTTGTTCCTTCACATTGCCAAATTCTTCGAGTAGAGGAGGATTGCGCCAGAGATCTTGGACATAGCACTATCCAGAGGGTGACTGCCACATTGCGCATGATGGCATATGGTATTCCAGCCCATTATATTGATTATAAATTCGTAGTAGGAGAGAGCACTTCAATCTTGTGCATCAAGAAATTTTTAAATGTGGTGGTTGAAGTTTTCAGGCCAGAGTTTTTTAAGGCACCCAATCCTTAGGACACTCAGAGACTTTTGGAGATAAACAAAGCTCATGGGTTTCTAGGCATGCTTGGCTCAATTTTTTTTTTCGTAAAAACTTTCAATCTATTCATCTTCAATCATGGCAGTATAACGAACATCAGAAATAAAAATTACATCCAGATCCGTAGACCATCTAGCGACGACTACAAGCACTGAAGCGAGCCGGAGGCGCGCCGCCGTCATCACCCCTTCATCGCCGGAGTCGGGCACAACTTGTTGTAGTAGACAGTCGGGAAGTCGTCGTGCTAAGGCCCCATAGGACCAGCGCAACAGAATAGCAACCGCCGCCGATGAAGAATAACATAGGTTGGAAGGATTCAACCCGAAGACACACGAACGTAGACGAACAACGACGAGATCTGAGCAAATTCACCAAAGATAGATCCGCCGGAGATACACCTCCACACGCCCACCAACGATGCTAGATGCACTGTCGGAACGGGGGCTAGGCGGGGAGACCTTTATTCCATCTTCAGGGAGCCGCTGCCGTCTCGGCTTCCTGAGCAGGACACAAACCCTAACAAGACAGGAAAAAACGACTGAAAGCGGAGCCCTCCCGCCGGCCCTTGGCAAGATCCACCGTGCCCCCACGGCCCTAGGGCCACCGGAGACGAGGCAGACCTGCGGCGGCGCCGGCGAGAGGCAGAAACCCTAGCTTTCTTTCTTGGAGGAGGAGGAGCGACTTGGACTAGAACAAGATCATCTGTTGTTCCCAACTTGCAAGAAGATTGCTAGATTGGGTTTGAAGAATTGAAGAAGCAATCAAACTAACAGCCATGCTTGGCTCAATTGATTGCATGCACTGAAGATGAAAGAAATGTCGTACAACATGGCATGGGAAATTCAAAAAATAGAAGAAGGATGCCAACATCATTCTTGAGGTCGCGGTCAATCAGGTCTTGACAGTTATGCCGCTCGGAGGGCTGTCGACGCTTAAGGCCTTCACGACCGCCTTCTTGGAGTCTGTAATCGCCTTGGGCCCCATCAGGAAGTTGAGGTGGGTCTCGACCTCCTCCGACCCTAGCTCGTCCCTGGATATCCACGTCGGGTCTTCAGGCCCCGTGTACTTGTACATCGGGGACGGCCGGGCCTGAAGAAGAAGGACGTGGCGCTCCACCCACGTCCTGATAATATGACCGCCCATTGCGCCTCCTTTCTTTAGGCGGGCAGTGACCTCAGCTAGCATCATGGTCTTCGCTGATAGCTTGGTCATTGGAGCCGCCTTTCTTCAGGCGGGCGATGGCCTCCAGTGATAGCTTGGTCATTGGAGCCCAGGACCACAGCTTTTGTAGGGGCTCATCCACAAAGGCAGACAGGTTGTTTCCGAGCCCACTCACGTAAAAACCACGACTTGTACCACTCTTGAAGAAATTTTGGGAGGTCTGTGGCGAAGAATTTGGAGTTCGGGAGGAGTTGTAGGATGGCCCCCCGAGGTCGTAGATGGCGTCCCCATTTGTTTGGACGTAGACCCGAAAGAAATACCAGAACAACTCATGGAAGCACTTGCAGAAAGTGATGAAGTTGGTGATACGAAGAACTCCATTGGGCGGAATGCGGTCCATCTAGCAGCCATAGAAGCGCCGCAGCCCATGAACGAAGCAATGGAAGGGAAATCCGAGCCCCCTCCCCCAAAATACTCTAGGCAGATGACATGCTCACTGGCATGAGGAGTCAGCTAGCGTTGCCTCGCCCTTCGAAAGGCGGTGCTCCAGATCCGCTGGCATCAATCTCTCATCCACGAAGACCTGAAGTTCTTCGGACGAGGCCATGGAGGGGAACCACTTTCCCGTGGTCTTGGGGGCTTCCCGCAGATGCTTCTTGTCGCCTTTTGAGGTGGCCCTCTTCCACTTCCAGTCCGCCCCGACAGTGGGTGGAACCTGGCTGGAGGCCCGAGCAATCTTCTCACTTCTGGTCTTGGCCATGTCGACGACAAGGATGGAGTCGACAAGAGACGTGCAAGCGAGCGACAGCGGAGTTGCGACTGCGGCGCACTTGAAGACTGAAGACGGAGAGGCAGAAGTGGGTGAAAGCGGAGGAAGGAGAAAACCCTCCACTTTTTCGCTCCTTATATAGCCGGCTCAAAACCGAAGCGTTGGACCCGGCGGCACGACAAGTGCCTCACGTCTCTTGTCGTTTCCCATTTTGCGAGGTGTGGGCATGCAAATTCTGGAGCCATCATCATCACATTTCATAATTGACGGGATCCACTCAAACGGTTTCTGAAAAGATACTGATTCAATCGGATGGACCATGTCAACAACTGTCAAAACCTTGGGAGGTCAGCTGGCGCAATCCTGATAAGGGGCTATCAGTCACAGAGGCTTTGAACCGGGCTCCCTGAAGGAAAAACCACAAGGACAAGCACTACAAAGGGAGGATCCCGCTAGAGGTCTCGAAGACCACACTTCGCGACCTCCGCCATGCTCGGGGTCTACTGGCAGTGTCATACACTGGGGGTGGCTCACCGAGGTTAGCATGGCAGAAGGCCTGCTAGAGGGCCCACAAGGTCCAGTGGCGGAGGGAGCCCAAATAAGAAGATAAGCACCGTGCGAAAAACTTAACCCTCCAAGTTGGTGTGGTAGCAACCCTATATCACATCTTCCTCTGTAAAACCCTAGCCTCCACCGACTATATAAGGAGAGTCTAGGGATCTCTCACTCCCATCTACTCATGTAGAAACAACTCTTGGTAGTAATCTCATCTATGCCATTGTAACTCTTCGCACAAGGTATCCCTCCACCATGCATAACAAACACAAGCTGGATGTAGGGTATTACTCTCCAGAGGCCTGAACCTCCATCTACTCTGACCCACCCGTTCGTCCCTCCATCGCCCACCATTGCTACATAAACTGGAGCCCCGACCATTGCCGCAATCATCTGCCTCCGATCCCTTTCTCCTCTTCGCACCACTCCCACCATGGCTTTCTTGCGCACCAAAGCTCTCTAGAACGGGCTCAAGCTAGAGAAGAAGAAGGAGATGGTCGCCATTGTTAACGACGACGTCCCAATGGAGGACGCACCGACAACGAGCTGGCGCCACCCTCCTCGTCCAGCCACCCTCGTTGTTGCATTGCACCATGACCATCGAAGAGGCCCGTGAGGAGCAGTTCCGGGAGGCGAAGGTGACGCCTCCTACAACCACCAGCTCCTCCAGGAGCACCTGCAAGCGGAGGAGCAGATCGCCGCTGGCAGGGAGATCACATCGAACGTGGAAGTGGCGGAGCAGGAGGCGCTCCGCCCGCGACATCTACCTCACCCACTGGCGGTACCGCCAGCGTCAGGCGGAACTTGAGGCTGCCTGCAAGGAGTTTGACGAGGCGGCAGACGAGGTGTGGGGCAAGACCGACGATGAAGAGGACACAACCAAGGTCGTGCCCCGCTGCCATGACCACGAAGCCGACACGTCCGAGGGTGCTGCCGGTACTGAGGAAGAGTAGTGAACGGTAGGTTGACACCGCTCTGGTCTCAAGAAGGCCGCCGCTCCTCCCCTCCCATCGACGCCAAGCTTGGTGGGCTGAGCATCGTCAGCTGGTTAGTTGCTTGGCGGCGACGTGGAGGCGAACAACTTCAGTTCCTGGGGTTCCGAAGGCGGAGGTTACGGAGGCGGAGTTGGAGAACGCCGAGGCGGAACTAGAGAAGGCGAAGCTTCAGTTCTCGGGGCTCATGGTTGGGTATTGGAAACAGGCGCCGGCAATCATTTAGTTAGGGTATTATAGCCGAACGATCTCCGCTTTTAATTGAAATATGTCCGAAATGTTGTGAATTTCATCATGTTTATATGAAATCTGGACGTGTTTATATGAAATCTGCACGGTTTAAGCGAATTTCGTCCGGTTTATTCGCATTGTTGCTGAAATGTATGCGTGCGGACATGGTTGGATGTCGGACTCCCGCATCCGTGTCTGCGAACCCCTTGTCCGTTGATGGATGTGGGAGAAAAATTACGGGTAGCGGTTGGAGATGCCCTAACCTCGTGAGTCCCAGCAATAATGCGTATATTGTGGTTTCTAATCTCGCAGATCCCAGCATTGATGCCTATACTTTTTGTTGTTGTTGAGGGAACACTGATGCGTATACTATGATTACTAATCTTGCCGATCCCAGCGCTGATGCGTGGTAACCTCCCTCGCAGATCCTAGCACTGATGTGTATATTATGATTACTATTCACCGGGTACTTATGGTGATTATACGCATTCCTAGCCAGGAGCGACTCACACGGCGCATATGTGCCATGCTTCCGTATATGGAACGTGATCATCGACAATTAATCCATATGCCATAATTAATGCATATGCCTATATATACTGAGGCGAGGGTGAGTTTTTATGCCATTGCATCAGATTGCTTCTAAAACTACCTCATAACCTCGCATACGGTTCGTGGAAAATATGAAGGGGAGCGCTGTGTACACAATTGCTGTTTTTTCCATTGGGTGCCTTCTGATGGTTGGACAATGTAAGTACACATCACTATCATATTGTTTTTCTATATTTTATGTGCATATTATGGACTGATAACTGTATAATGTTATCTATGCAATAGGTCGTCGTGAGCCCGAGAGCACCTACAAAGATGACCATGCCAACACGACCACGCTGGTCTCGTCACTTGACGAGAGCAAACTTACCTTGAAATTTTGTCTTGATAGAGATTGTAAGACCAAAGGTGAAAACTTTAGAACCTGGTGGGCGAAATGCATATGCTGCGTCACTCAGCCAGACGTACCGTGTTATGATTCCTACGAAGTGTGTCAAAATAAGTGCCCAAGTATATCGCAGCCCATACTTGCAAATACGGATGGGCATTAACAGAATACACTGTATAAGATAGTGTGTTGATTGGTACTACCTTTTTCTGAGTTTATATATTATTGCAAATAAAAAAGTGAGTTGAAATCCGATGCGGCCAATCTTTTCTTATTCTTATTTACTGAAATAATTTGTGCCACCAGTTGAGATGTGAGTTTAACTTTGAGTATAACTAAATCAAACTCAACCGTGTTAAAAAAACTCCACGAATCAATATTAGGAGAAAATAAAGTCCACTGAATTCAGGACTTACCTCCTAATTCATTTAGAAGGCCATAACGAGTTATATACGGAAAACGTTCTATTTCCTCCGCCCTTCTCACTGATGAGATACAACCAGTATTTGGTGCATAGGTTGTACTAGGGAAACGGTCCGTGCGTTACAACGGGAGAAATATATATATTATAATCTCCAATGGCCATGAACATATTTTACTGCATCACTGAGATACATTACTCTCATTTCATGAAATTGAGAGCAATTTTTGAAAATCATGAACATTTTTTTAAACTCGTGACCATATCAGAAATCATGAACACTTTTTTAAACTCGCGGCCATATTGGAAATCATGATCATTTTTCAAATTCATGAACATTTCTACAGATTTTCGAACTTTTTCTGAAATCATGAAAAAATGGAATTCATGAACATTTTATACTATTTGAAAATATTTTTTTTGAAAATTATGAACATTTTAAAACATTTTTATTGGATAAGCGAGCTTTTCTAGAATTGACAAATATTTTTTTTCGGAAATTGTAGGAAAAACTTTTGAAATTCACGATTTTTTATTTAACAAACATTTTTGAAATGCACGATCATTTCCTGAATACGCGAACATTTTATAAATCATTAAAATATTTTGTCAGTAACAAGAGTTTTTGAATTTTAGGGTACTTTTAAATTCATGAACATTTTTGAATTGTCGATTTATTCCATTTCATTATCATTTTTTAGTACACACACTTTTAAAAAAATTACCAACATTTTTAATTTACCGAACATTTGTTTTTGAAACTGTGAACATTTTTTGAAAATCACATACATTTTCTGAATCCACAAACATTTATGAGTTATTAAACATTTTATTTCAAAATTCACATTTTTCTCATTTTCATAACTTTTTGAAGTCTCAAATTAATTAAAATAGAAAAAACGAAGGCAGAAACGGAAAAATAAAATAAAAACGAAAGTCTAAAAAATAGGCCGCCCGGACTTGGTCCGGCCGAAGCATGCGCTGTGTCTTCTGCTAATGTGCAGAGCGTAGTATAGAAGGTTCATACTACATGGGCCGACCAATGCAGGAATTTCCCTGTGTGAAACATTTTTTTATCACTTATAGATGACATTGATGGGTAATATTTTGCAGCTTTGGGGGCAATTTCGATGATATACTGCCAAAATCAATAGCCCCTTTATTATTACTAGCCAAACGGCCCGTGCGTTGCAACGGAAGAAAAAAAGTCATAATTTTCAATGCCCACAACCACATTTTGCTGCATCCCCGAGATACAATATCACACCCATTTTCGTGAAATTGTTAACAATTTTTGGAAATGATGAACATTTTTTAAAACTCGTGAACATATCTGATATCGTGAACATTTTTTCAGATTTTCGAACATTTTCTAAAATCATGAAAAAATAATTGAGTTCATGAACATTTTATAGTATTTACAAACATATTTCTGAAAATTGTGTACATTTTTAAACACATTTTTATTGAATACGAACATTTCTAGGATGAACGAACTCTTTTCTTGGAAATTTGTGGACCAATTTTTTAAATTCATAAATAGTTTTTTGATTTAACAAAAATTTTCTGAAATGCCTGACCATTTTTTAATCCGCGAACATTTTCTGGCATACATTTTTAAAATGGCGTACATTTTCTGAATATGCGGACATTATTTGAAAATCACAAATATTTTCAGAATCCACAAAAAGTTATGAATTATTAAACATTTTACTACAAATTCACATTTTTTTAGTTTTCCAAACTTTTTTAAAATCCCAAATTATTTAAAATTGAAAAAAACAAAGGCGAAAAGGAAAACATAAAATAAAAACGAAATTAAAAAAATAGGCCACTCGGACATAGGCCGGCCTTAACCCGCGCGCTATGTCTTCTCCTAGCGTACAGGGCGCAGTATAGAAGGTTCCTACTACATGGGCCGGCCCATGCAAGGATTTCTCTCTGTGAAACGTTTTTTTTATCATTTATAGGTGGCATCGGTAGGTAATATTTTGCAGTTTTGGGGGCAATTTCAGTGACGTACCACCAGAACCAAGAACCCCTTTATTATTTGGTATAGATATAGATTTGTCCTTACCAGCAATCGTCTGTGTGTCACAAGTTCCGCTCTGTTATGTGACCTCGTGTCATCTTCTACTGTCGCATTGATCAGTTACGTCGTGTAAAACTGTATCCTGGGAAATTCTTCGTGTGGGATATTTTCATCAGTCACATCCAAGTTATTCAAATAGAATGTCTACACAAACAATAAAAGAGGCATCAGATAATTATAATTATCATAGACATTGACTGGCTGGTACATGTGGCCGATGGATCCAGGCGTGCAATCCTAACTGTCGTGAGCCGCCGTGACGTCCCTCTCCTCGCGCCGCCGACAGCGTTGTTGAAAAAAGCCCGCCAAGACCGGTGGCGGAGGAGCTCTCTCTCTACCTTGTGTGGAATGTCAGATCAGAGCGATTCCGAATACCTGAACCAATCTGGCGGGATTCGATGAATCGAAGCAAGAGCACCGTCAATCTTCGATCGCACGGTCACCAAGACCCACTTACCGCTTCGTCCAGCGGGACTTCTCGACCGATCTTTAGATGGACGGTGGAGTGAAAGTGAGCACCGTAGCTTCCGATCAACGCTACACCGTAGTGGAGTTGCCTTTGTCTTTTTGCTTTTTCACTTTCGTAGCTATTTAACAAAGTCGATCCTTGTGTGGGACGGCATCTACTTGTAATTGGGTTGTGCCCTAAGCCGCCGTGTTCGGTGGCACAAACCCTAGCTATTTTCCCTGCATTTCCTCGCAATCCATTCCAATTCGAACAACTTCTGTGTTTTTCGGTGGAGAATGCTTACAATCATCGACGATTCTAGCTAGGTCCCGTCAATTGGTATACTGAGCAAGGTTTAAATCCTCGGGGCGGTTCTTAGCAGACTTGAGATCGGATCTGAGAAAGCTTGGCGGGCGCCAAGGTGGAGGAGACGGTGGCGGTAGACTATTCGAAGGTGTGCGGACCGGTTAGTGGTTTCAAGAATCCTTCTTGATGTCAAATCCCACCCAACCCTCCCTTCCAAAGCTTTCATCTCCGGCGACGGACGACGTTAAATGGTAGCAGCGGCGCGCACGAGTTCGGGGCGAGTCGGGTTCCGGAACACCGAGTAAAATCCTCCCTCCTCTCCCAGAACAGCTCGATTCGCAACAAGCGCCGAATGATCAACCCTCCCCGGACCCGATGGCGAAGGAGGACGAGTCGTTGGACACGGCTTCTCCGGAACTAGAATCCCTACAGCTGGATATCAAGACCACGAGGCAAAACAGAGAAGACGATAAAAGGAATTCTATGACTTCACCGAAATCATCAACAGAAATTTTGCCAAGATTGATGAAACTTCAAGAAGATACTGAGCGAGTTTGCGCAAATTAACGAAGAAGAGAAAATCGAGGAAGAGGAAGAAGATCCAAGTCCTCAACCTGGCCGTGGAGTACTATACCTCCGGCCGCCCAAGCAGCTCTCGCTCAAATCGGTGAACGACCGGAACCACGGTCACCGGATCTATTGTACTTACCGATAAGGCAACAGAAAAGAACGAACTTGGATGGAACACCTAAAGGGCCTTACAGACATCCAAATCATACAACAAACAAAGTAGAAATGGTCACTCCTCGAGTAATGTTGGAGCAAACCAGGAGCAATTCATGCTTGTGGAAGAGATCCATGAAGAGGACACCACCAGAGACACAAAGAACACGGCCCTTGCACAATGATGTGCGAAGGAACATCTTAAGTGTCAAGCCCGCTAAACTTAACATCTCTGAATTTGAAGGAACTGATGCGATTCTTGGATACAGAACATAGAACAGTTCTTTGAAGCTTCGAACACCTCTAGAACAAAGAACAGAGATTGCAGTTTCTTATCTAAAAGGAGAGGCTATTCAAGGGTGGAGGGTACAGGATATCCGGTCACTAACATGCCACGCATGATTCTTCCTACTTAATCGACAGATTTGCACTCACTTACGTGTGTGAGAATGTGAAAGCTTTTCACAGTTTGACACAATCTGCACGGTGGGACAATACATTACTGCTTTTGAACAGAAAATGAACTTAATGAGAAGGGATAATCCAGCAATTCCTCGATGATTATTATATGAACAGTTTCATTTACGGCTAGATCCTTATATCTTGAGCCATCTTGAATGTCTGCAACCAACCACTATACAAAAGCTATGTGGTTTGCTAGGAGAATGGAAAACTCTTGCCCTCCAACTACCAAAACCCACAACCCTTACTACAGAAACAAGCAATAGTAGAAAACAACAAGCAGCCTGTCTATGCTTCCACTCCTGCAGCTCTTGTCATACAACAGGCCGTAGAGAAAGGGATATGCTACAAATGCAGAGAACCTTGGTTTCCTGGTCACAAGCAAGTCTGTAAGATGTCTCAAAAGGCACAAATACAAGCTCTGCAAGAACTGAATAATGATAAACCCGAGGTGATTTACATTGTTGATGCAGAGGAAGAAATGTCTGGCGAAGAAGAATTAGATGATAAACAACAACTCCAAATTTCCATGCATGCAGCTCTTGGTTCACTGAAGAGTCTACCAAGCACACATTTACTCTACAAGTTAAAATGGGACAAACAATGGGGCTAGCTACGGTTGACAAGTGGGAGCACCACCACCTTTATGTCACCACAGGCTGCTCAGCAGCTGGATGTACCATCACACCAAGAAAGAGAGTCCAAGTAATCGTGGCCAATGCAGGCAAATTAACCAGTGATTTCTCTTGCTTTCAAGCAAAATATTCCATACAAGGAGAGAGTTTTCAATCTGATTTCAGAATTCTGAACCTCACTGGATATGATATCATTCTTGGAGCAGATTGGATGTTCAAGCACAACCTGTTACCTTTGACTTGCCCGAATGGAACTAACAATTAAGGCACAATCTGGACGATTAAAGACATGTGTTGATGAAACTCTCCCAAACAGTCCTCAGACTCTGAACTACAAGATATGGACCAGATCCTTGACAATATCTTGACCGGAGCTTTGATGTGGATGCAACCAGACAAATCCGAATGAAGAGCTTCTCCCACGAAACCAGCAAGAACTAAAGTATTAGAAAAGTTTCAGGATGTGTTCCAAACTCCCACCGGACTACCACCAAAAAGGGATTGTGATCATGCCATTAATTTGGAACCAGGAGCACTGTGATCAATCAAAGGTGTTACAGGATGCCCCATCGCAGAAAAATGCTCTTGAAGCAATCATCAAGGACTTAATTGCTCAAGGAATCATAAGATTGAGCACAAGCCCTTACTCCTCTCCTGCTATATTAGTCAGAAAGAAAGATTTAACTTGGAGGCTGTGTGTGGATTACAGAAAATTAAACTCACACACCATCAAGAACAAATATCCAATTCCTCTAATTGAAGATCTGTTGGATGAGCTCAATGGAGCAAAAATATTCACCAAAATAGACCTCAGAAGTGGATATCACCAAATCAGAATGAAAGAGGAAGATATTGCAAAACTGCTTTCAGCACTCACATGGGTCTCAGATGAGTTCTTGGTAATGCCTTTTGGAGTGACTAATGGCCCACCCTCATTCCACCAACTTATGCACTCGGTTACGGGCCCTCTCCTCGGGCATTGTGTGCTTGTGTTCTTCGATGATATTTTAATCTTGACAAGTCATTCGAGGAACACAGGAACATTTAGCTCTTGTTCTGTCTGCCTCGAGAAAACATAACCTCTATGCAAAACTCTCCAAATGCACGTTTGCCCAACCCAAGGTGGAATACCTAGGACATGTCATTACTGCTAAAGGTGTGTCCACTGACCCTGCAAAAGTAGAAGCAATAACTCAGTGGCCTGCTCCTGAGAACACCACTCACCTCAGAAGTTTCTTGGGGCTCACTGGGTACTATCGAAGGTTCATCAGAAATTATGGGATTGTGTGCAAACCTCTCTATGAAGCTTTGAAGAAAGAGGGTTTCAAGTGGGAAACAGAACAACAAAATGCATTCCTACAGCTCAAAGGCCTCATGACCCAAGCTCATGTACTAGCCATGCCTGATTTCTCTCAGCCATTTGTGCTCGAAGCTGATGCTTCTAGATATGGGATTGGTGCAGTCTTGATGCAAAAAGGACAGCCAATTGCATTTCTCAGCAAGGCCATTGGACCTAAAGCAGCAGGATGGTCTACTTACGACAAGGAAGCCTTGGCAATTATTGAAGCCATAAAAAAATGGAAACATTACTTCGCTTCCTCGTCGATCATTATCGGGACTGATCGTGAGCCTCAAATACATCCAAGAGCGAAGCTCACCGAGGGTGTGCAACACAAGCTACTAATCAAGTTGTTGGGCTACAAATTCACTGAGAATACAAAAAGGAAAAGAGAACAAGGTAGCCGATGCACTTTCGAGTTAAACATTCTGTCCACTCCTTCTTCTCCTCTGTGGCTATTCCTACATGGATTCTTGATGTAAATAAACAGTTATAAAGATGATGCCAAGTGCTCAATTGCTGTCCCAATTAGTCTGTGGCTCCTAGTGGGAAACCACCATACACTCTCACTAATGGGGTGTTGAGGTACAAGGCAAAATCCTCATTGGAACAACCACATCGCTCGAACATCCTTGATAACTTCATTTCATACTTCTGAATTGGGGGTCACTCGGAGAAAGAGCCACATATCATAGATTGAAGATCTTGTTCACTGGCCAGAATGAGAGCTGCTTTGTGAAAGCATTTGTGCAACAATGTCCTGTCGCCAACCGAACAAAGCTCACCACTCTCCATATCCTGGTCTATTACAACCATTGCCAGTTCTGATTTTGCTTGGACTCACATAAGCATGGATTTTGTGGAAGGACTACCTGTCTCAGAAGACAAGGATTTAGTGCTAGTGGTTGTGGACAGATTCACTAAATATGCACATTTCATAGCCCTTAAACATCCAATCAATGTCAAAGTGGTTGCTCAAGCTTTCACAGATAACATCTTCAAGTTGCATGGCCTGCCAACTGTTATTGTGACAGACCGAGACAGAATCTTCACAAGTCACTTGTGGCAGCACCT
This sequence comes from Aegilops longissima, assembly GCA_021605205.1. Lineage (NCBI taxonomy): Eukaryota > Viridiplantae > Streptophyta > Magnoliopsida > Poales > Poaceae > Aegilops > Aegilops longissima. The sequence goes on from CM038676.1 coordinate 623,051,231, forward strand.
GTTCAGGAAGATGGGCATCAAATTACATCTCAGCACCTTCTTTCATCCGCAAACCGATGGACAGACCGAGAGGGTAAACCAATGCTTGGAGAATTACCTAAGGTGCATGGCATTTGCACACCCAAAGAAATGGCACAAATGGCTCTCCATGGCGAGTGGTGGTACAATACCAGTTTTCACACTGCCTCAAAATGACACCGTTCCAAGCCCTTTATGGTAAACCTCCCCATTGATTGCTGAATTAATGCTACCACCTCCAGAGGGAGATGATGCTCAAGCGAGTTGGACAGAGAGACAATGGCCCAGCAAATCAAAGACAATCTGCTCAAGGCCCAACAGAGGATGAAGCACTATCTTGATAGAAAGAGATCGACAAGAAATTAGAAGTGGGAGACATGGTCTATGTGAAACTTCAGCAGTCTGAGACACACTAGTTTGAGCATCCACAAATATCTCAAACTACACTCCAAGTACTATGGGCCTTTCAGAGTAATGGAAAAGATTGGTCGGTGGCATATAAACTTTTACTTCACGAGGGCTGCCAAATTCACAACACCTTCCACATCGATCACTGAAAAAGCACATTGGACCTGATGCGTGCCAAACCCCAAACTGCCTCTTTTGGACGAAGGACACGTTCGATCAACCCGAGGCCCTGCTCCAAAAAAGCTGATTCCAAGAGTCCAAGGAGACATCAGCATTCCTGTGGTTCGATGGCTGATCAAATGGGTTAACCTACGGTTTAAAATGCTACACAGGAAGATCTGCTTTCATTCGAAGATTTTTCCTGCCTTTCAGCCTTGAGGGCAAGTCTGGTCTCACTAGGGGGAATTGTCAGGGCTGTAGCGATTCCGCAACAGCCTGAACCATCAGGCAGGATTCAGTAACTAGAAGCAAGAGCACCGTCAATCTTCGATCGCACGGTCACCAAGACCCACTTACCGTTTCATCCAGGCGGGACTTCTTTGACCGCTGATCTTTAGATGGACGGCTGGAGTGAAAGTGAGCACCGTAGCTTCCGATCAACGCTACCGTAGTGGAGCTGCACTGTCTTTTGCTTTTCACTTTCGTAGCTATTTAACAGAGCCGATCCTTGTGTGGGACGGCATCTACTTGTAATTGGGCTGTGCCCTAAGCCGCCGTGTTCCGGCTGGCACAAACCCTAGCTATTTTCCCCTGCAATTCCTCTGCAATCCATTCCAATTCGAACAACTTCCTGTGTTTTTCTGGTGGAGAATGCTTACAATCATCGACGATTCTAGCTAGGTCCTGTCAGGGGACCGCGAGGGGCTGCTCATCCTGGCAGATGCACAAGGCCATGCGAATCAGCAGAGTCGTTGGCTGGGGCGACACGTACGACATGTGCAACATGCATGTGAGCTAGGTTCGATCGGATCCCAGCTTCGCGGGCTGGCGGCAGCCGACTGATCCGAGGCAGCGGGCGTACATGGTGTCTCCCAGCGAGGATCTGCAGTGCATGCGCGGACGCCAGCCTCCGGGGTGTTAGAGAAGGGAGAAAGGGATTTGGTGAAATTGTTGTTGTATTGCTTGAGCCTCGTGGGCATATATATAGGAGTACAATGATTTACTTAGAGTACAAGATAAGCCAGAACAAATCCTAGTCTATCTCGTCTTTCCTAATAAACATTATACTCAACATTCCCCATGATCAACGGTAGTGGCAGCAGACGGTGAGGCTGGAGAAGAATCGAAGGGAAGCCGACGGACACCCCTTCCCCCCCTAGTCGTAGCGGTCGATGCATCGCGGAGTCGTGGCTGGAGTGGAAACCGACGAGGTTACTCAAGTAAGGCGGTAGCCCTTTGTGCCGTTTGTCGAGGTAGCCGAGAGCGTAGGTGGTGTAGCCGTAGTCAAGGTAGCCATGCGAAGAACGCCATGGTCGATGTCGAGTCGGGGTAGCCGGTGTCGAGGTAATCGCCGTGGAGCCGCGAAAGGATAGCAGCGGCAGCGGCGGCTAGAGAAGGAGCGCGGCGGCGGTGCTCGAAGTAGGCGATAATGAACTCGACAGCGTGACGAAGACTGGCGCGGACGGTGACGTTCCCGCGCCAAGGAAGGCGGCGCGACACATGTCACGAGGAAGTCAACGCGCGTGGACGGCAGTGGTCCGCGGGCCGCAGCGTTACGGTCCGAAGGAGCGACGCAACGGCGGCGGGCAGGTCGAGGCGACAGCGGGGAAGACCTCAGGGCGGTTGCAGGGATTGCGTGCCACGCTCGCTACGGCCCGACGGGGCCACGCAGCGGCAGCGCGAGGGTCGGTGCAGCCTCGGGGACGGCCTGGAGCGAACGGCCTCAGTGCAACGGTTGACCGCGGGCCGCAGCCTACGGCCCGAAGGGGCGACACAGCGACAGCGCGCGATGTGGTGCAACCACGGTAACAGCCTCAGGGCGGCGGCGGAGACACGTGCCGCGGCGCTACGGCCCGTAGCGACGACGCAACGACGGCGTGGATCAATGCAGCCACGAAGAAAACCACGGGGCGACGGCGCTGCGGCCTGATGAGGCGACGCAGCGGCAACCCGTTGCTCGATCGGTGAAGAAACACGTTGTACTCGAAAACAATCTTCATGAGATCCTACGAAGCTGCGCGTAGACGGTTGATCTGATCGTAGACGCGACGAGCGAGAATCCAAAAAACATGAGCGGAAGACGAAACACCCGCGACGGTGCCTCTGCACAGGTTGGACGTGGCATGAGGACCGCAGTAGGCTTGCCAATTGCAGTCAGCCAGCCAAAAAAACGCATGCTATGTATTGCACGGGATGCATGCAACAGCGGCGTGGATCCAGGTGGCCTGGTGGACAGGCGCTAGCGGCCGTCCACACCAAGCGGCTCGCACGCACGCAGGACGGAGGGCCAGTATATAGGACGCGACCGGCCACCGTACCAGTGCACGCGTTGCAGCCGAGTGAAGGCGAGTGTCGTCGGCGATTATCCGGTAGAGGCGTGTTGTAGATGACGAACTGCGGTGGGCTATGCAAACCGATCGTAGATCGGAAAACCAAAAATGAAAACACCGATTAAACGGACGAGCGGAAGAAAGAAAAACCCGGATCAACGATCGGGAAAAAGACTTTAGGGCAGCCGATCAACACGACCGACGGACGAACTCTAGGTACGGGCTGCGCAGCCCCCGGCGGTGGTCATGGAGGCCGACCGCCCCGGGGGCGGCGCGCGGGTGCGGAAGCGGCGGTGGCTAGGGTTTAGGATCGATTAGGCAGCTGATACCAAGTTAGAGAAGGGAGAAAGGGATTTGGTGGAATTGTTGTTGTATAGCTTAAGCCTCGGGGGCATATATATAGGAGCACAATGATTTACTTGGAGTATAAGACAAGCCAGAACAAATCCTAGTTTATCTTGTCTTTCCTAATAAACATTATACTCAACACGGGGCGAAAGCCTAGATTCGACCAGAGTTGGTTATACCTGGCAATGGTGATATTTTTTTATATCATTACCTTGTTGACACCCAAATTCTCGCATTAGTGGCTGCATCCGGTGACGGCGTAGCTTGAGGGTCACTTCCTTCTTAAAGACGTTGTTGTTGAAGAACTCGTTGACCATGTGGTGTCATGATATGGTCGGTGCAGATATGGTCATTGTTGTAGTTCTGACGATGGTGGATCTAATTACTTTTTTTTTACGGAATGGATCTAATTACTTTGGGACTTTTTCTTTTACTTCTCGCCTACGCATAGCTTTGGTCTTATTATTTTGCTAGCTGCAGGCATGTTTTTGCGTGTTGGTGTTGTTTGTGTGCATCCTAACTATGCAGAAGCCGAATATGGGCTCATTGTGTTTTATATCTTCTTGATGTTTCATTTTAAGTCAATATATCGTAAAAAATGGTCGATGATGCATATTTTACCTGAATGAACGGCAGACATCGAGATAGATTAGACTTCTAGCTACCTCCAAGCAGATCAGCTTTAACCCTCTTTGCTGCTCTTAAAGTCTCCGACCTTACGTAACCTGACAAATTGTGCAAATGAATTATGTCAGGGTTTGTTAGCGCGCCCAAGAAATCTGTCACAAAGTAGTCATTTTTCATTGTTGGGGCAAACAAGTCGTTGCGCATATAACAGAAGCCATCTTGGCAAGTTGGCATATGGAGGACCTCACTGGTGGAAAAAAGGCCTTTGGTCGCGGTTCGCAACTGCCATTAGTCGCGGTTGCGCAACCGTGACCAAATAAGCGCGACTAAAGCCCCCCACCTTTAGTCGCGGCTGCTTAAGAACCGCGACTAACGGTCCGTCCACGTGGGCGCCAGGTGACCGTCAGGCGGAGGACCTTTAGTCGCGGTTCTTCCGCCAACCGCGACTAAAGGCCGCCACAGGTTTAGGGTTTTAGCCCCCCTAAACCTGTTTTCTGTTTAATTTGTATTGTTTTATTTCTTTTGTGCTTTATTTTAATTTTGAAGGAGTTTCATATATTCTACGGTACTACATACATGCATATGAATGTACAATTTCAAATAAATTTGAAATTAGAACCAAAAAAAATTCAAGAGGAATATACAATATATATTCAATATCATCGGATGACCATATACAATTTTGAACAAGTTTCCATACATGATTTAATCCATATAAAGTTCTACGTCCTCGTAATAGTGTTCTCCTTTAGGATGGAGGACTTCCCTGCTGAACCATCCAGCTAGTTCCTCTTGAAGTGGTCGGAAGCGAGCTTCTGGACTAAGCATCCACCGAAGGTTATTCCTCTGAGCATTGGTATCACTCGGAACCCGCTCAGAGGTGTATCTCCGGATCATCCCACAGACATAGTATCCACATAGATTGGTCTCCGGTGGCTGAATATCCCCAGCATTCTTAGCCTTTGACCTTTTGAATTCTAGCTCTTTTTTGAATTCACCGACCTTTGTATCTCTGAACCGTCTCCAAACCCTACGAGGCAAAGAAAATTAAATGAACAAGAGAGTTATTAGTTACTTGATATTAGGAAATGAACGAAATAGGCCGATCGATATAGAGCGCAAATGAATGAAAATAATTACTTCTGCAGCATTCTTCTCATGCTGCCCCAAAGCTTTGGATCCATATTCGAGAGAGTCGTGGGCGAGACATTACGAGGTGTTAACTTTAATTACTAGCAGAATCCGGTGGTACTGCGGACACGATACATGCACAGACGTCATGCATAACTCATCGATTAGCCGCCACATACCATGCATGGAGTAAACAAAAGAGAATGTGCTCAAGACAGAAACACTCACTCAAAATGGTAAGGAAATAGAATATCACTTTTGAGTTCCTGCTTTGTAAGAAACTGCCACAGTCTGCCTCCACGTCGGCGGGGTGGCGCTCCAACACATGTCCATTAACGATGTGTGGGTCAATGAACCCAACATCATGGATGTTCCTTACTCTGCATTCCTTAATCTTCATTCTGCATGTATAATAGCGGACACAACAATATAGTTAGGACATATATATAGTGCAGGCAATATGAGCGAGATGGGGTAGAAATTAATAAATCACTTACGAGCGTAGCAACCGATGATAGATTTGTCGAGCTCGCGCAGATTGAAAAGCTGGAACAATTCACTCAGTTCAATTTGTACATAGTAATGTTTGAAGTGATGCTCATGTCTAACTTCCGCATAAATATATTCTTTGGCGTTTTTATTTTTATGTAACCCTTGTACCATTTCAGCAGACCTTTCATTTGTGGAGGTAGATCCTTTTCTCGCGAGAGCTCGACGAGAGGCCCATTCTTGACATATGTAATTACTACCTCCTTCACTGGCGCCTCATCAAGGCCTAACAGTTCACGAAGAGTAATACCTAAGTTGGCGCTTGTTCTGTGGCACTTCGTTCATATCAATCCTGTGTTGCCGCAGCTTGTATGATCTCGGGGTCATCCGGACGAAGGCTTCCACTATAAGCGGGGCAATCGATTGTTTACTTTGTTCCCGAGCTGGGCAACTTGTTTCCCGCTTTTTACTTCGGCCTTCTCCGCTCTTTGTTCTCCTTGAACATGAGTGCCTGCTGCAAGTTCACGTGCATAGTCGTTAGGCAGATTCTTGTGGCTTGGGGCGGTGTGCTCAAAATGACTTAGCCCACTTCTTTTGCTCATCGAAAAATCTGGCTTGGGCTCGGGCTCTCTTTTCTTCTTGCAGTCCGCCTTCCATTTCTCCAAATCAGCAGCAGCGGCGCGTCGACTTCCTCGGCACTCGTTCCCAAGGCCTTGTGGGAGAGGCTTGATGATGGCTCCGGTACCTTTGTGGTCTTAGGTACATAAGGGTCCGGTTAATAATCCAGGACTGCTACGCCTCTTTGCGGAGGTGGATTAGGCGGCGTCGATCACCCGCCGGACGAGGATCGGGTGCGGCGGTGATCACCCGCCGGACGTTGTGGATGGGCGGCGTCGGTGGCGTGGCGGAGGTGTAGGTGAACCGCCACCACCACCACCACCACCACCACCGCCACCGCCACCACCACCACCGTAGGGGGTGGACTTGTTGTCCTTGGCGCCTCGCTTTGAAACTTGATAAACTTCTTTTGCCATAGAATGAAATGGCGCTTGACATCTCAAGTCTTTTCTCCCCTTGGTGTAGCAATGTCAATCTCCGTGTCCTCAAACCCTTGGACTATGTCCTCCACCGTGACACGAGCATAGCCATCTTGAATGGGGTTGTTGTGGTGGAGTGCTCCGTAAACATGGTAAAGCACTGCCGATGGCTACCTTCATGGACATGTTCCCGATAGGATAATACAGATGACATTCTTTCATCTCCTTTATATCGTTCACGGGGTAGCGAGGAGGCTCCGGTGCAGTAATTTCGACCACCGAGGCTCCGGTGCAGTAATTTCGACCACCGAGGCTCCGGTGCAGTAATTTCGATCGTCGGTGCATCTGCACCAGCCGGTGGGGCCTCCGTGGAAGCCACGCTGCTTCTCTGCTGCTGGCTTCGAGATCCGCCGGATGATCTTCATGCTGCACCGAGCTGCATCTCTTTCGCTACTAGTACACTCATGGTTTCTTCATCACATCCATTTCCGATGCCAACCGCGCCACAACATCTGCTTCCCGATCCATCTTTCTCTTACGGCTTCAGAACCATACGGGTCATCGTTCGGGGAACCCTATTTTCCACGGAATGTGCCCCATGCCTCGTACACGTCCTCCGTGTTCGAGGATTCCCGAGGGCTTTTGTCGGTAGCGTCGTTCTCTCTGTTGAACTTGATCTTCCCTGTTGAGCATCCTTCATTGCGTCAATAAGGGCTTGGGTGGGTTTAATTAATTTGCCCGGTAAACACACTCCCCTGTCTCCGGGTTCAGCGTTCCCCATGCCCGTACCACCAGCTTTTGGCCCTTGGGTCCCATCCTCCGTGCACTGGGCGGATTCCTCGCGCCTCAGCTCGTTCTCCATCTTCTCCAACCTAGGCACCCAAATCGATACCCTCCTGGCCCCATAACATGATTGTACTCCTTCTTAGCCGCATTTTCCTTATTTTTTCGATATTTGAATGAACTGCTCCGATTTCTTTTGCTTCACAAATTCTGGCCAATCATGTTTCAGTTTCTCATATTGTCCTTTGAAATCCGGAGTCTTGTTACGCTTGACAAAGTCACGGGCTAGATTTTGCTTGAATTTCGGAATCGTCGGCCATCTTATGAAGAGCGAACTGTTTGACTAGCCTCCTCCTCTCCTTGTTTTCCTCAATCTTGTTACCCTCCTCATCGAATTTGTTGTATTCGGAGGTAGAACGAAATGTTCCATAAGCTTCTTGAAGCAATCTTTTTGTTCTCTTATCGACAAAAGTGAAACCATCAATTCGTGCCTTCTTTGGCTCATTCCACTCCTGGGCGGTGATCGAGACGTTGTCTCTAACAATGGCTCCGCATTGGTGACAAACTTGGTGGCGTTCTTGCGGGGCTCCGGCTGCTGCGGTTGCCTTGTCGACAACCTCGATGGTGCATGTTTCTCCTTGTTTCATCGTCTTGGTTGCGCCACGCTTTGACGACGTACTCGATTGTTTGACGATCCGCCGAGGGCTAAAATAAGAAAGAGAGTCGCGCGCGTTAGTACACACATATTTATTCAAATCAGTTAGTTTGTATCACCGAGGCTCAATGTATATATATACCTCGGCGCGGAGGTGGTTGCTACTTCCATTTGAAGATCGCTGCGTTTATCGGCGTTTGTTCAACATCATCTTCTTGACGGCGCCTTCATCTTCACTGTCAAGGTTCAGATAAGAAGAGATATCATCTTCTTCTTCTCCGGTCGGCACATATAGAATATCGCCGTTTATGATGCCGAACATATGTGCTTCACCGTCCGGATCATAGTTGTCCATAATCGGGTCAGCTCTATCGTCCGCCATTATGTCATCCTGAAAACATGTAGTAAAAACAAATTAATTAAGTGAAGAAGGGGGGCGGTGGCGGTGGCGGTGGCGAAAGGGCGGTGGCAAAAGGAGGGGGCGAGGAAGGGGTGGGAGAGGGTGTCGCGGTAGAGCGCGAGACGGGGCGGCAGACGACAGCGTCACGGAGAGGGAGGCGAGGACAACACACACGGAGAGGGAGGCGAGGACAACAGACAACCACGTCTTCACGAATGTCATTTTGTGAAGAAACTTTGCAAGCAATTAAACATTTGTCAATGTTTGGTAAAAAAAATACAGGTAGCGTCTGTTGCTCCTAATGATTGGAAACGGTTTCCAATTGCCAACGAGGATTTAGATCGACTACTACTACTAGATTTTGCTGGTCCACTGATTTTGGATCAACGCCGATCGACAACTTTTTTTAGGATCTTGAAAACAACTACGCGTTCAAGGTCTCACAACAGCTACGGATTATTTAATATTAATTTTCAAATTTTAATTCATTTTAGAATTAACAGAATTAATTTAATTAGGAAATGCCATTATAGCGTCGGCATGATGTCAAGGTGATGTCGTGATCGGCGTTGACCGGTCAAACAGGCGGTGGGGCCCGTCATCATTGACCTTTTATCTAATTAGGTTATTAAGGTTAATTAACAGGGTTAGTTAGATTAATTAACAAGATTAATTAAGTTAATTAATTGGTTAATTAATTAATAATTTTAATTAATATATTTTTTCCTGCTTTTTTTCTTTACATTTCAGGCGCGGGCCCGTTTGTCGATGGCCCGTAGGGGCCTAACAGGCGTCTTGGCGTGCGGACTTGTGGGCTCACGGCGCGCGCCCACAGCGCCACCGGGCGAGCCCAGCGATGGCCTCGAGGCGCGCCACCGGCGACAAGGAGACAGCCGAGGCGGCGAGTAGCGGGGCAACACGGACGTGGTCCCGCGAGGTTCGGCGCTGCGGCGTCGATGAAAGAAGGCGAGCGCAGCGCACGGGGCTGCGGGCGGAGCGGGGCGGCGGCGTGGCGGCAACACCGCGAGTGGCACTGAACAGCGACGAAGCGCGCGGATATGCAGGTGTGGCGCGTGCTCACCGCGAAAGACGAGCACCGGCGACGGAGCGCCAGCGGTCATGCCCTCGTTCCAAAGACGGATCGAGGAGGTGCGGGCGCCGTCGCGAGGGGACGAAGAGGCGAGTGAGGCGTCCAGCGAGCGATACCGAGGCCGGCGGCGGCGCGCTGCTGGGCGAAGGGCGACGGGCGGGCGGCGTCGGCGAGGGGACGGCGGGCGGCGTCGGCGCGCGAGACGAACAAGCGAGAACGGCGGGCGGCGTCGAGGAGCCTCGTATTATAGCCCCCCTTTAGTCGCGGTTGGCGGCGAGACCCGCGACTAAAGGTGCCCTTTAGTCGCGGTCGCCTGCCCAACCGCGACTAAAGGGGTTTTAAGCGAGTTTTTATTCCGCGCCCCACACCTTTAGTCGCGGTTGGTGCAGCCAACCGCGACTAAAGGCCGCCATGAGTTTAGGGTTTAGCCCCCCCCAAACCTGTTTTCTGTTTAATTTGTATTGTTTTCTTTTTAATTTGTATTGTTTTCTGTTTAATTTGTATTGTTTTATTTCTTTTGTGCTTTATTTTAATTTTGAAGGAGTTTCACATATTCTACGGTACTACATACATGCATATGAATGTACAATTTCAAACAAATTTGAAATTAGAACCAAAAAAGAATTCAAGAGGAATATACAATATATATTCAATATCATCGGATGACCATATACAATTTTGAACAAGTTTCCATACATAATTTAATGCATATAAAGTTCTCGTCCTTTGTATCTCTGAACCGTCTCCAAACCCTACGAGGCAAATACAAATAATATGTCAAAAATAAAACTAATTCAATTCAATATGTTAAAAATACAAATAATATATCAAAAATTCAGAAAAATAGAACTAATTCATTTCAAAATTCTAAAATACAAATAATATATCAAAAATTCAGAGAAGTTCTTCCCGGCCGCCTCTGTCTTCCCACAAGTTCTTCGGCCGATCTTCCCTTGATTCTTTCCGCCTATGTCTTCCGCCATTTCTTCACGCCTCTATCTTGGCGTGTCGATGCTCCTTTTATAGGCACGGCGCCGCTTCGCTTTGTCTTGTTCCTCCGACAGGCGTCATGCGCTACCCACGCGTCTGTCTAACCTTTAGTCCCGGTTGCACCAACCAGCCGGGACTAAAGGTTAGATGACCAACTCTGATTCCTCTTCTTCCGCCATTTCTTCCCTGTCTTCCGCCTCTTTCTTCCCGCCACTTTCTTCCGCCTCCTGTCTTCCCGCTCCCATTTTTCCGCCATTTCTCACTACATATATGTAGCCCGGCTTGGCCAGCATTATCACATCTCTACAATCTCTCATCACTCTCTCATGGCTTCCACCGCACCCACTCTAACCTACCAGCAGGTGGAGGAGCTTTGCGCCTCGAACTACCCTTGTGCACCGGGCTACAGCGTCCCCACCGGCCGGAGCCTAAGCGCCCGGCGGCGTGCAGTCCCTCCGTCCCTCGGTACTGCGCGCCGGCGGCCATCACGAACCACTACTACCTCGACCTCACGCCGGAGCAGCGGATGAATCCCGCCGCATCCCGATAACCAGCATACTTGGGACGCCTTCTTCATCAATCGGCGTGAGAGGCGCTCGCCGGTATGAGGAGGGCGGTGCGCCTCACGGGAACTTCCACGAGGCGGCCGTCGGCTATGGTGGTATGGCGGACTCTGCGAGCGTCATGGACTACATCACGGCGGCGATATCCCCGCTGCGCTGCCCTCGATTCGAACCACGGCGCCGCCCGACGACAACGACGACAAGCAGCGGCGACAGCGGCGGCGGCGGCGGCGGCGGCAACTTAGAAGGCGGCGACTACCAAGACAACGACGGCGGCGGCTATGAAGACTACGGTATGCATATTATCGCCTAGGCAGGAGTATGACTAAATCACTCCAAATTTCATGTATCATCGGTGGTATCTCGAATTATTGAAAATGGACACCAAACACATCACGGGTAATATAATTCACATGATCCATTCAACAAAGTTTGGTACAATAAATTATTACACATCATTTCTTCCTTGTGTCCCTGCTTGCTTACGATTGTGCCGTATCCATGGAGCATCCTCATCATTTAACTTAATGCTTGGGTCGGTGTTCACTTTGAAGGCGGAATTTCAGCAAACATATTATAATCTTCGACATGTCTGTCTTGTCCTCCACTCCCACGATGTTTCTTTTCCCTGAAAGAACAATGTGGCGCTTTGAATCATCGCATGATGTCTGATCGTTTTCTTATCTTTCCGTTTCCTCGGTTTGCTACTCATGTCCTTCACATAGAAAACCTGAGCGACATCTTTCGCTAGGACGAATGGTTCGTCAAGGTAACCAAGATTGTTGAAATCCACCATTGTCATTCCGTATTGCTGGTCCACCTTTACCCCACCTCCTGTTAGCTTGAACCATTTGCACGGAACAAAGGGACCTTAAAGGAGAGTCCATAGTCAAGTTCCCATATCTCCTCTATGTAACCATAATATGTGACCTCTTGCCCATTCTCGGTTGCTGCATCAAAGCGGACACCACTGTTTTGGTTGGTGCTCTTTTTATCTTGGGCGATCGTGTAAAATGTATTCCCATTTATCTCGTACCCTTGGAAAGTCGTTATAGTCGAAGATGGTGTCTTGGCCAACATGTACAGCTGATCTACAACATCATTGTCATTCATTAAATGTTTTCTCAACCAACTGCGAAAGTCTCCATGTGGGCCTTCCTAATCCAGGATTCGGGCTTCCCGGGTTGTCGAGCGTAAAATATTCTTGTGTTTCTCAAAGTGCGGAGCCACCAAGCTGGAATTGGTCGATCTGGTGTGGTGTGCTTGATCGAGAATGGCCGTCCATACATATCGTTGATTTCCTTCCGATCGTGCCTTTTCCACTTAGTCTCCCCTCGTGCGCGATCGAGGAAGACCAATCGGCTTAAGGTCAGGAACAAAGTCAACACAAAACTCAATTACCTCCTCATTTCCATATCCCTTGGCGATGCTTCCTTCTAGCCTAGCACGATTCTGAACATATTTCTTTAATACTCCCATGAACCTCTCGAAGGGGAACATATTGTGTAGAAATACAGGACCGAGAACGAAAATCTCTTCGACTAGGTGAACCAGGAGGTGCGTCATAATATTGAAGAAGGATGGCGGGAACACCAACTCGAACTGACAAGACATTGGATCACATCGTTCAGTAACCGTGGTAGAACTTCTGGATTGATTACCTTCGAGAGATTGCATTGAGGAATGCACATAGCTTCACAATGGCTACTCGAACATTTTCCGGCAGAGCCCCTCAAAGCAATCGGAAGCAATTGCGTCATAATCACGTGGCGGTCGTGAGACTTCAGGTTTTGGAACTTTTCTCCGCCATGTTTATTATTCCCTTTATATTGGGCGAGAATCCAGACGGGACCTTCATACTGCTCGGGCATTCAAAAAGATGACCTTCTCTTCTTTGGTCGAGGCGTAGGCTGGCACGACCTTGAAACCATTCCGGATGCGGTCATCGTGGTCTTTCAAACGTTGTTGGTCTGCCGTGCTTCCTTTGTATCATTTGTCTTCCCATACATGCCCAAGAAGCTTAGGAGGTTCACGCAAATATTCTTCGTAACGTGCATCACGTCGATTGCAGAGCGGACATCTAGGACTTTCCAATATTCTAGCTCCCGAATATAGATATCTTCTTCCACATGGCTGCGTGCCCGTCGGCTCCTTCGAACTGATTGTCCGCCAGGACCCTTTCCAAAGATGACTTTCAAATCCTTGACCATATCAAATACCTCAGCACCGGTCGTTCCGCAGCTTCGCCGGTGATCTGCCTTGCCGTTGTAATGCTTGCCTTTCTTTCTTCTTGGATGAATTTTGGAAGAAATCGGCGATGCCCAAGGTACACGTTCTTCTTACAATTTGGCAAATGTACACTTTCAGTCTCATGTAAGCAGTGCGTGCATGCATTGTATCCCTTATTTGACAGTCCCGAAAGGTTACTAAGAGCAGGCCAATCGTTGATGGTTACGAAAAGCAACGCGTGAGGTCAAATTCCTCTTGTTTGTGCTCATCCCACACACGGACACCACCCACAGCTGTAAAAGTTCATCAACTAATGGCCTTAGGTACACATCGATGTCGTTGCGGGTTGCTTCGGACCTTGGATGAGCACGGCATCATAATGAACTTCCGCTTCATGCACAACCAAGGAGGAAGGTTGTAGATGCATAGAGTCACGGGCAGTGTGCTATGGCTGGAGCTCGCTTCGCCAAAAGGATTCATGCCATCCGTGCCGAGCAAATCTTATGTTCCTTGCGTCGGTGCAAAATCTTTGAACCATCTGTCGATCTTTCTCCATTGCGTTCCATCTGCGGTGTGTCTCAACTCCCGTCCGACTTACGGTCCTCTTTGTGCCATCGCAACAACTTGGCATGCTCTTTGTTCTGAGCAGACGTTTCAACCGTGGTATTATAGGAGCATACCACATCACCTTGGCGGGAACCCTCTTCCGGATTTCGGCCCTCAACATCGTCACCGGGGTCATCGCCTCGATCTTATAACGCAATGCAATGCATACCGGGCATTCATTCAAATTCTCGTATTCACGCGGTAGAGGATGCGATCGTTGATGCATGCATGTATCTTGAAACCTCTAAACCTAGAGGGCGGACAACCTTCTTTGCTTCAGTGCGTCTTGGCGGGCAACTCGTTATCCTTTGAAACATATTCTTCAACATTTTCAGCAAGTTTTCAAATGCCGAGTCAGCTACACCTGCCTCGCCTTCCATTTCAGCAAATCCGATTGCAGCCCAGCTTTTTCAGACCATCATCGCATCCGGGTACAGCGCCTTTCGTGATCCTCTAACATGCGATCCAAATTCTCCCTCTCCTTTTCAGTTTCGCGGCGTCTCCGTGCATCAGCAATGGTCCGACCAAGATCATCAGCGGGATCATCACGTGCCTCTTCTTCACCTTCCCTTCACCTTCAGATCCTCCATGAAAGTATCACCGAAATGAGCAAGATAGCTTTCATCGATGAAATCATCCCTTCTTCATCTTCTTCCATTATAACCCCTCTTTCTCCATGCTTGGTCCAACAATTATAGCTTGGCATGAAACCCTTCAAGCAGATGCATGTGAACATCTCTTGAGGAAGAGTAACCCTTCCGATTCTTACAGATAACACATGGACAGATAACAAAACCCCCGCTTGTTCGCATTAGCCACTACGAGGAAATCTTTCAAACCCGTAGTGAACTCGCGGAGAGTCGGTTACCGTACATCCATTGCCGATTCATCTGCATTATTATAATATAAAATATATAATTAACCATCATGCATTTGTTAAACTAACTAACTACAAACAATATAAATTAAACAATGAACTACACACATGCATATTTTATCAATGACACATCAAAGGTTCATCAAGTTGCTAACATGCGATCGAGGAGTGTGGCTCCAACACTTCATGTCATGTTTGTTTCATGCTCTTGGGGCATTTCATCAAACACCTTATGTGCATAAGAGGAACCAAAAGCAAACCTACACCCACTTGTGAAGAGAATGGCTCCAAATGGCTAAGTGTTGGCTGCTGGATGGGTATATATAGGGAGGGCTTTAGTTGCGGTTGGCACAGGCAAACCGTGACTAAAAAGGTGCCGAAGGCCTTTAGTCGCGGTTGTCCTGGCCAACCGCGACTAAAGACCTCACGTCGCCACTGGCCACCGAGCGCCACAGGCCCAGGCCTTTGGTCGCGGTTCACCTCGAACATGACTAAAGGTCCCATTAATCATGATTCCTACAACCCGCGACTTATGGGGCTGGACGGAAGCCTGTTTTTCCACCAGTGCCTGGTTCTGTTTCTTTCTCAAATGCATATAGAGGACCCTCCATTCAAATAATTCCAGGTTCTTTGGTTATGTATTTTTCTTTCCCTTTGATCCAAATTGGATCGGGTTCCACTATTATCAGATAACGGAGCAAAACATAGAGTAAAATAGCGTCTCAACGCTAGAAAAACACTAAAAAATGAAAACCGCACAAAACGAAACACCCTCATGTTATCACCCAGCAAAGAAGAGCCAACATGCCGCATGCACCACTAACAGGAGGGGTGAAGAACACAGTTTTAAACTCCCTACCAGAGACAAACTGAAAGTTCTCAAAGGCCACATGCCCCTCCAACTTACAAAGGGAAAGGGGGAAAACCACACCCTTTTACCCCCAGAGCACCGCACACGCAGGTGCTCATACATAACAAAAGCAGCCATCATCACTTTTTTTTTGCCTCCGCTCATGTTATCTGGTTATGTATGCACCAGATTTCACAATACAGAAAAGATAGAATTATTCCGGTCACAATATATATGTGATCTGGACAAACGACGATAAAACATCACTCTTTCCTTCTTTTAATTACCCTCTTGATACCAAGACGTGCCAGTTCAGACCCATGGCCAGATATCTCTGCAGCTGGTGATGAATGGCTATCCTGAGGCATATCGGAGTTAGGGCAACCAACATCAGCATCCTCAGTTGGAGCTGTGAATTTGAAGAAATGTGAAGGTTAGCCTAAAGATATATATCAATTAAGCAGAGTGACCTGCAGCACCAAGACCGCTACAGACCTCAAATATACTCCCTCCGTTCCTAAATATAAGTCTTTTTAGACATTTCAAATGGACTACAACATACGGATGTATGTAGACATATTTTAGAATATAGATTCACTCAGTTTGCTTCGTATTTAGTCACTTGTTGGAATGTCTAAAAAGACTTATATTTAGGAACGGAGGGAGTATTACCCAAAACAGCACCAAGACCATTATAATTATGCTTTGCTGGTAGTCTTACCTGGATCTTCATATAAAGGGCGTTTTCCCTTCATATTCCAGCTTACTCCATCCTGATGCCTAATTCCAGCAAACAGTATTTTCAGTTGATCTCTCACTTTCCTCGACTCATTCTTGACCTGTTGCTGCGACTGGTTCTCGAGGTCTGCCAAGGCAGCTTGGTGCCTCTGGTTCTCCTCTTCCTTCTTCCTTGAAAAACTTGTCAAAACATATTCACAAGCCGTTGCGAAGGATGAAACCTTATCCATAACTAGCGATTCGATCTGAAAAAGAATACATTTATGAAACCTTATCCATAACTAGCGATTTAATCTGAAAAAGAATACATTTATGAAACCTTATCCATAACTAGAGATTCAATCTTCATACTGATTCAATAAAGATCTTTTTTGTTCACCGACTTTACCTCATCTATGGTCATAGAGCCGGTCTCGGCGCACCTAGATTCGCCTCTGTTAAACACATTTGATGCGCCAGCAACATTGTTCCTGTTCGCGGGGTTCCTCTGATAGCACACCAGTGCTTCATGACGTGGCTTTCCGTGGCAAATGATCAAAAGTTCATGTGAATATATGATATAACACACAAAAATATCCAGTATTTGGTGCATAGGTTCTATTTGTCCTTACCAGCAATCGGCCATATGTGACAAGTTCTGCTCCCTTACGCGACCTCGTGTCGTCTTCAACTATCACGTTGATCACCTCCGTCGTGTAAAACTGTATCCTGGGGAATTCGTCGTGTGGGATATTTCCACCAGTCACCTCCAAGTTATCCAAATAGAACGTCTGCACAAACAATAAAAGCGGCATCATGTATAATTATCAGAGGCATTGACTGGCTGGTACATTTGGCCGATGGATGCATATTCTACCTGAATGAACGGCAGGCATCCAGATAGGTTAGACTTCTTGCTACCTCCAAGCAGCTCAGCTTTAACCCTCTTTGCTGCTCTTAAAGTCTCGGACCTCACGTAGCCGGACCAATTGTGCAAATGAATTATGTCAGGGTTTTTAAGCGCGTCCCAGTAATCCGTCACAAAGTAGTCATTTTTCATTGTTGGGGCAAACAGGTACGTCGCCGCGCATATAACAAAGGCAATCTTGAATTTTGATATTTCTGCTTTTGTCATCTTTTGGCCCCTGACCTTCTTCCTCACAATCGCAACCATCGGACCTATGTCGCGCTCCGATTCGGATATTCCGAGAGTCTTTCGGATCGCTGCTATCACATTCTCAGGAACACCGTGTTGTTCACTCTGCACCGGTGCGCCGCCACATGGAATTCCCAGCACAGTTTCCACATCTTTATCATGGAAAGGTATGTCCCTGCGGTAACCTGTGATGACAGAGCTTGCTTCCTCGTCAACTTTGCTTAGCAGCCACATGAGGAAGTGCCGATTTGTCCTCATGATCTTTGGCAGGAGAAGCAGGCCCCCAAAACCAATCTCCCTCACATAACCTTTCTTCTCTTCATCTAATCCATGGATCAAGTTGTACATTTTCTTCACGCTGCACCTTGATCCGATGTACGTGTTCTTTGCAAGTCCTTTGTCATGCTCTTCGATTTCTGAATCAAACTCTGGCTCAGCTACCCCTCCAGGAACTCCTCCTTTTCCATGTCCATTATGATTTACTCCATGTCCTTTGCCATTTTCTTCAGATTCTGAATCAGGCTCTGAATCAACTCCTCCAGCATTTTCATCAAATTCTGAATCAGACTCTGACTCGACTCCTCCTTCAGCATTTTCATCAAATTCAGAGTCAGACTCTGACTCGACTCTCCCTGCAGGAACTCCTCCTCCTTCCTCTTCTGATGAAGAACAGAGGTCTATGCAGTCATCCATCCCTGATGCACGAATAGTTTCTTTCTTCTTGTGCATTGCTACACGAATAATCTGTGTTAGATCAGTAAACCGTATTACTATTCAGGTATTTCTTAAATACAGTAGTAAAAAAAAAAGAGTATGCATAACCATTGTAGTAAATCAGATACATCTAATACGGGGTGGGGGGATCTAAATGGCACTCCGGGAGAACAATTAAATCAACCACTAAAATGTTTTCTTGCCAAATCTCTCACTATTCAGACCATGGTATCCAGAAAATCGATGTCTCTTTACTGAACAAGTAGGCTTTTGCCCTAGATTGAAACCAGAAAGTCCTCAAAGCTTAAATAGTTGCAGAAGGAGATTAGCGATTCAAGGAAATAACAAATGACAAGCTATCAAAGAAGATACTAATGCAAAACTTTCCAGCACCCTTGGATCGAAGAACTAACCGGGCAACTTCAGCGCAGTGGAACCGCTAGAGCTCCTTCTCCATCTTCCCAGCACAAGCACAAGCACAAGCACAAGCAGGGGATCCTTCAATTGGGTGGGCGAGGTCTTCAATGGAGCCAGCCGTGTAGTAGGTGCCCAAAGGACGGGAGGGTTCCATCGGGCAGGAGCGCGGAGAGTGGGCGACGGGACGGGTCACTGCGCGGTCACGGGGTGAACCTAGCTAGCTAGGGGAGCCACGGTTGCTCAGTCCTTTTACCTGCTCGAGGTATGGGGCAGCAAGTTATGAGGCTTGATGGAGATTCCATATTCCACTCATTCGTCTAGCCGTTGGGCAAACGCATGAATCTTTCCAGGTACAGCTCACGGCTCAGGCCAGCTCCAACGCTAGAATTCATCTGCGTGTGTCGGTTTGGAGCAACGGACAGAAAATGTGACTCAAACACACACCCTATCCCATTTTTTCGTCCCTTTGAGAGCAACTCCAATGGGGTGACCCATTTCATCCGCCGCCGTTCGTTTGGGCAAATTTGACCATTTCGACCTCTGGGTGAAATCAATTCACGGAATGAACTGCCCGTGAAACTATTTCACACCCCTAACCTTTTTGTGTAGCGCCCGCCACGATGGCGCCACACCCTACTGTGCATCGCCTAGCACGGGGCGTTGCACACCAGTCCACCGTGGCAGCACCTGGGCCCGCATCCAGCAGTGCAACGCCTCCGGGCTAGGCGCCACACATGTAATGTGCAGCGCCCATCGCGTAGGCGCTGCACGGTGACTTAGATGCCAGCCGCCAGCTCCCCCTCCCCCACCCCACCCATTCGTTCGGTTTTGAAGTAACAGAAGCAGCGGCGCGGCGGGTTCCTCCTCTCCCCCTCTCAATCCCCTCTCCCAAATCCTTCAGATCCGACGATTTAGTCCGTGCATTTCTTCACCAATCCATCCTAGAAGGTACTCTCTTCCGATCCCCTTCTTTCTATCCATAGAAAATATGATATTTTGAAGATTTGGGGAATACTTGTTTGATTAGATTAGATTTGAATCTTGCATGTATTAGAACTTTGCATGTATTGATTTGTTTGATTGATTTGGGGAACCCTTGTTTGTTTGATTTGTGGAACCCTAGTTTAGTTTATGGAAGAGTTATTTTTATGAAGTAGGCATAGTTTATGGAAAAGTTATTTGTATGAAGTAGGCCTAGTTATTTGTGAAACCCTTTTTTATTAGTTATGTTTGATTTGATATGGTTGGATACATAGATTGGTATGGTTGCATCTAGTAGGCCTACTTTAGTTTTTTTGTATTCAAAAGATAATCGTGTTGACAAGAAAGCTTTCTTGCAAATTGCTAGGATGGTTTGGCTTCTCAATGATCATTGGGATCTACAACACCGGTTGTACGCTATGTCGGTGAAGCAGCAAGTAATAATGAAAGTTGCCGGTGTTATGAATTTCGTGTTTTTTTTTCAAACACATACCCCCCATATGTAATGATTTGTTTGTTTGCTTGTAGGAGCTTGCACCTCTGAAGCTTCGGGCTCACGGGGTCAACCTTGGGTGGATGCGCTATGATGAGCGGTACACGCCGTATGTTAGGGAGACAGGACTTCTCCCTTTCATTCAGTTGGTCAGCCGGTCGACGCCACCCAACAATGCTCCAGCACTCACCGCGCTTATTGATCATTGGAGGCCGCAGACACACACTTTCCATCTTCGGATTGGGGAGATGACCGTGGCGCTCGTGATATAGCTATGATCACCGGTCTTCCTATCGATGGGAATCCTCTATGTATGAGCACCGATTCTGATGGGTGGCCCGAGCAAATGCTTGCCCTTATCGGTATGGTTCCTCCGGAGCCGCGGGAACCAGAAGTAGAAGGCAAGAAGAAGGAAAGAGTCGCAGCCGGTGCTACTTTCACGTGGATTGTATCGAACTTCAGTAATTGCCCTGAGGATGCTGATGAGGACACGGTGAAGACATATGCTCGTGTCTACATGTGGTACGTGATATCCAGGAGTATGTTTGCTGATGGCACGAGCAAGAATGCTCCATGGATGTGGCTCAAGGCGTTGACCGTCTTCGATGGCAAATGGAGTTGGGGTTGGCGACAACGGCTTACTTGTATAGACAGGTATGAAGTTGTTTCGTTTCAATTCATTGGTACATTATGAATGCGATCTTGTTGTTAACTCAATCATGTTCTCTTTTATGTGCAGTTGGACGAAGCCTGTTGTAGGCTATCTGGAGGTATTGGTGGTTGTTTGCTCGCACTTTCCATATGGAGCTGGGAGCGTTTGCCGGTTGACCGTGAAGTTCGATGATTGGGACGAGAAAGACGACCCACTACGGCTCCCCACTTGGGCTTACAAGTGGGATGTGTTAAATGAGATGACGGATGATCCCTCGGTCATGTACAAGCTGTCAGAGCGAGATGGACGCGATCACGCTGAGCGGTGAATCGACATTGCATAAGTTATTATCATGCTTCCATCGTAACTCGATATCAATTTTGCATTCTATCCCATTTTGTAGGTTGAATGGGAACCGTATGGAAAAGGAGAGAGTTTTGGGAACCCTGTAGAGTTCAGGTTGAATCCGATGTGCACTAGGGATAGGGATCTCTGGCATATGCAGTGTCCACTCGTATGCAACTGGGCGGTTGAGCTTCACCTGCCACATCGGGTGTACCGTCAGTTTGGTTTGTTCATGCCACACCCGCCGGAGTGGGAGGACACCTCCATAGTGCTACACGCGTAAGATATAATCAACCTTGAGCAATTAGCAGCTTCTCGGCGGTTTCGATGATGCTAATATTATGTTTCTAACTTGCAGGTTGGATAGGAAAAAGCAGCGGAAGATCAAGGATTGGGCCAAGCATCACAACAACTATGTCATACAGTGGGCGCTTGCTGTCGAGCAAGCTAGGGCTAGAAAACGAGCCAAGCTTCGTGAGCACTGCCCGATTGCATTCAACAACTATCTAACATGGTTTCTAGGCGTCACCCGTGTGGAGGTATGCAAGCCGGCGTATGATGATGAGATTTTGGAAGAACCCACCGTCTTTGATGAGGTAGCCCAGCACCAGTACAACGCATTAGTCAGGAAAGGCAACTCAGTGATCCCTGCGGGGCCAATGATGAACTTTGTGGTATTTGCCCTTTTTGCTTTTCAATTCGCACTATTCACATCTTCACTTGCCTAACACGTTAATACCATTTCTGTTCATAGCGTGCCCAGATCAAGAAAGCAGCTGATGAGACCGACACTATTCAGAAACAACCCGGTGGCAAAAGCGATGGGGAAGGTGCGCCGAGCATTCATTAAGGTTCACATCTCCTTCAAACTAGCACTTAACATGTGTTGCTACGTTCGATGTCTCATTCACTTGTTCATGTTGCAGCGCCAGGGCCAAAAGTTAAGGCGGCTGTCAAACCTTTTCGGTTGTCGTGACCCCGAGTATGTATCACCAGGACGTTCTAGGTCGGCGACACCATCAGATCCAACTTCTGGCCATGCTAATCCTTTGGACGATGAGGATGTGGCTGTGGTCACCCAAGATGTGGGTGTGCTCACCCAAGAGGTATGGCCTGAGGTTATATATCCAATTGTTGATGCATTGCTAACTATATTCTCACACGCGGTCTTTCCATATCTTTTGTGGATGCATAGGTTCCTGATGATATGACCTTGGGGACCTACAAGGTTCGGTCTGCATACGAGTTAAAGCCTAGGAAGGGATTCAAGAAATACACACCTGAGGACTTCACCCAAAGAGGCAAAAGGACGGTCGGCACCTCGCGGATGGCGGCTTTGGACGATTATTTGGATGACGATGTGGATGACGTGGAGGAACCGGAGCCAGAGCCGGAGCGGGTTCGTCTTCCTAGGAAGGTGAAGAAGATAAGCTCCAAGAGAGGGGGGGGGGATCCAGCAAGCGCGGAAGGAACTAGTCGTCGTTCTCTTTTAGTAACGGTCATTGTCGGTGTCGAAACCGGCGGATCTCGGGTAGGGGGTCTCGAACTGTGCGTCTAGGTGGATGGTAACAGGAGACAAGGGACATGATGTTTTTACCCAGGTTCGGGCCCTCTCGATGGAGGTAATACCCTACTCCTGCTTGATTAATATTGATGATATGGGTAGTACAAGAGTAGATCTACCACGAGATCAAAGAGGCTAAACCCTAGAAGCTAGCCTATGGTATGATTGTTGTTCGTCCTATGGACTAAAACCCTCCGGTTTATAGACACCGGATAGGTTAGGGTTACAGTCGGTTACAATGGTAGGAGATCTACATATCCGTATCGCCAAGCTTGCCTTCCACGCCAAGGAAAGTCCCATCCGGACGGCGGGGCGAAGTCTTCAATCTTGTATCTTCATAGTCTTGGAGTCCGGCCGTGATGATAGTTCGCTATCCGGACACCCCTAGTCCAGACTCCTCGGTAGCTTTGAACCAGGCTTCAATGACGACGAGTCCGGCGAGCATATTGTCTTCGGCATTGCAAGGCGGGTTCCTCCTCCGAATACTTCATAGAAGGTTTTGAACACCAGGATAGTGTCCGGCTCTGCAAAACAAGTTCCACATGCCACCGTATAGAGAATATTTTTTGCACAGATCTGCTGACGTACTCCATGGCGTGACATCACACCACGGCCAGGCCTTTATATGAATCGTTTTTACCGTTCCACCTTAGCGCGTTTAGCGAGGCGGTTTCCTTGGCACGTCTTATCAAAGCATAGATCGCGCCCCCTTATTCCGGGATTCTCATTAATACGGACGTGGGTAACTCATCCGCGCCATTGATTACGGCGCTTGGGAAGCGAGTTTTACCAGGCTGGTGGGGGACGCATAACTTCGTCCGTCCATATAAGGGGATAAGGATCCACCTTTTCACCTACGCCTTCTTCCTCCTCTGCTCATCCATTTCCGTGCACTCGAGCTCCAGCGCCCAAGTCCGCACATCCCACCTCAACCTTCTCCAACCATGTCCGGAGCGGGAGGCAGGTGGATGGCCTCCTCCGTCACGGAGGGGCACATCACAAGACTGTGGGAGGCCGGATACTTGTCCAGCAACATCGCGCACAGGCTGCCCGGCAGGGGCAGCTCATTCCAACCCCAGGCCCCATGAGAGGGTGGTGTTTCTCCCCACTTCCTCCATGGACTAGGTTTTCCACTTCACCCATTTGTCCGGGGCTCATGTTCTACTACGGCTGGACTTCCACGACCTGGCCTGAATTTTATCCTCAACATCTCGGCGTTTATCGTGGTGTGCGAGGCCTTCCTCTGCATCCAGCCCCACTTGGCCTATGGTGAAGACCTTAAATGTCGGCCAAGGTTGTGGGCGGCCGTCAAGCGGAGTCTTGGGCGCCATGGTTGGCAAGATGGCCAAAGTCCTATGGCTCGAGGATCCTTTGTGGAGACAATAAAGGGGTGGCAATCGGGTGGTTCTACATCACCGAGCCACGCGACCCCAAATGGGTGGCGGCCCCCGAATTCAGATCTGGCTTCCCCACACGGCTCTCGTCGTGGAAAGAGACGGGCCTGACATGGGGGAATTTGGACGAGCTATCCGGACTCCAAACATGCGTCCGAAACCTAGTGGACAAGAATCTCGGGCTTGTCAGCGTAATCCAGTGATGCTCATCCGCGGATTCTCCCATGCCAACAACGGGCCTTAAAATTGTGGGAGTTCGATCCAGCCACAAAGACCCCACTCGACAAGGCTCTTGACACTACGTAAGAAGATGCACGGAAGGTGCTTGTTCAAGGCGCCGAGGCTCCCACATTCGCTATCAAGATCGCGGATTCAGCTCAGCGTCAAGCCAGCGAGGTGAGTTATTTTACCCTTTATGGGACTCTTTTTCATAGTTTGACTCTATGTGGGATCTAAAACTCCCTAACCTTTAACAGACTGGTGAAGGCGTCCGGACAGGTTAGCTGTCCGCTCCTTTGCCGAAGACCCAGCGGACGCCCGATTGCCAGGGCTGCTGGCTCCGGCACCTCATGTGGTGCGGAGAAGAAGGCCAAGAAGGAGGCAGCGGAACTCAAGGAGCTCCCGGCGCCAGTGTTGTCGATTCTGAAGCAGAATCTTCTCCGAGGACGAGGAGGAAGAAAAAAGCCCCTCCCCAGCCGGGTAGGAGTGGAAAAGGAAGGCCGCCCCAACCGGGAGGCCGGAGGAATCAAGAAGGAAGAACCCTTCCTCCGGACTTCTCCACCAACGTCGACAACGACGAGGAGGATTGGCCAACAAGGGCCAAGCCCCTGGCGAGATCGTAAGTGTCCGGATACCCATGGATTTTTTTTATCATTGCATAGTGTTCTCTAATGCCGAACAATCATGCAGCCCGCCCAAGGGCGAGTTCGCCGCTTGGTCGAGCGGGTCCCTGAGTTTGTCGAAAATGGAGAGTACTTCACTTCCGGCCGCCTCCTCACCTCACGCTGCGGACGATGCCGCGGTGGGGCCCCAAGGGGGGCTTGGTCAAGAGGAGGTGGCGCAGGAGGCGCCGCAAGGCAACCTCCCGGACTCCAGGCGCGTGGGGGGCGAGACCCCCAGGGGCTCTAAGCCCGACCCTCGTCCGGACTCCATGCCGGAACCTTCAACGGTTCTGGAGTCCGGCAAGCGGTCCCTTCGCAAGAAGGGTAAGACGCCGATGTCCTCCGTCCAACCGGAGGCACCGGATAGCTTCTTGGCGCTTAACAGCGCTTCCATCAGGAGGAGCACCGCCTTTGTTATGAGTGCGGTGATCCGGACAGTTCAGTCCGCCAAGAGCGGGCTGACGAAGCTTGTACCAGCCTTCTAACGGGCTTTGAGGTAAGTTTAGAATATGTAAAAATATTACCGCATAGACAGTAGCCCTGATGCTTAGTTCGGTGTTCAAAAGAAAAGCCGGACTAAGGATCTAAAAGATATCACGCAAGAGTCTAACATAAGTATGTCAATATGGGAATGCAGGCTACGCTGCTGACCTCTGCCGACTTGATCGGAGGTCGATGCATTGAAGCGAGCCTCGGCGGTCCAAACGAGCTTGGCCTTGCCAAGAAGCAGCTCGAGGACAAGGAAGGTAAGTAATACCTTATTAAAGAAATACCTTATAGAAAGGTTTTGGTTGCAAAAATAACAGGAATAACATGGGTACTGCGGGGCCCACGAGCAGGTGGCGACCACAGAAGGCGGTGTCCGTGGCCGAAAGCAAAGCGGCCGCGGAGCGCACCGAGCGAGAGAAGGGGGAGGCGCAGCTGGCGGAGGTGCGGCAAGAGCTCCAGGCTCTCGTGAAAAAACACGAGGGTTTGGAGCGTGACTCGAAGACCCGAGAGTCCGAGCTTGCCGAGGCTCTTGAGAGTGCCAAAGCTGCTAAGGCCGAGGCCCAAAAGGCCCTCCAGAAGATTGAGGCAATAAAGAAGATCGCGATGGGTAAGGCATTCTTTATGCAGAGCAAGCATGTGAAAGTGAATTACTTATCACTTACCCGGATTCGGAGCTCTCCAGGAGCGTTCGCAGATCTACCTCGTAGTGTATCAGATGCTGCCGCGTTCTACCGCGCCAAGGAGGGGAGCTCTACGGAGAAGGTGTTCGGTCTCGGTATCTTTGGCGGACATCCGTGCCCCTAAGCGACCAGCTGAAGCAGCTGGTCGAGCTCCTAAGGTCGCCGAACAGGCCATGAAGGGCCTCATAGTTGGTGTGGCCATTGGAAGCTATGCACAGGAGCTACTTTGGGCTGGTGGGCGCCTGTCCACGGATTGAAGTCATCAAGCGCTCCGTCTGCATTGAAGGTGTCCGTCGGGCCCTTGCCTGTGCTAAAGTGCACTTGGGGCAAGCTGGATGCGGAGAAGCTTGTGACGGACGGCGACCATCAAGGGCAAGGAGTATCGCACGCCAAAATGTATTATGAGGGCCTCTGAAGGGTGCCCGCTTGAATAGCGGATGAGTGCTCCAAAGATGTAATTTTGAATAGACTCGCATTTGTTATCATGTACGCTGAAAACTTGTTCATATGCGCTAAGCAACGCTTGTTAATTTAAAATATTACCTTCTGTGCGGGCGTTTATCAAATTTGAGAGATGGCAAGTCGTTGACTTCAGCCCCCATGCCACGAGTGCTGGGGTGTTCGGGATAAACTTGAGCACTCTTGTTCCCATTCTTGGGTCCATCTAGGGAGGCGCTCAACACAACGAACAAGGCAACCAGACTTATAATGCTTGAACACTCTCACTTAGCCATAGAATTCTATAATTTTAAATTTCGGCGAAGCCCCTAGTATTCGGAAGACCGAGTTGGGCGCTATCACGCCTTGGCGGATAATTCGGTTCCTCGCTCTAAGCGGCATAAGTCTTTAGGGACCGAAAAACCTCTCGAACTGCGACCGGCTCTCGCCCTATCATGACGGTCAGTTTTAGCTTTCTCCAGAGGTGCTCGACCCAGCTCAAGCTGGGCACAATCGCGATGGTTCTACCGGTGCTACCTTAGCCGATATAGCGGAACGTAAGGTACCAAAACACGGAGCAGGGCAAACCCAACTATTGACCCAAGACATGATTCGAGCCGATGCATATAATGCTATAAGTTCGGGTGCCGCACTTGTGAAAGTGTTCGGACCTGTCACACCATAATTTTGGGGTACTTAAGGCCTGGTGTATTGGCCGTACCAAAGTGTCTGGTGCAACATGTCATGAAATGAACATATATATAGACAAAGAAAGGAGTGCAATAATAGGCAAAAGCTATGTATTGTTTATTCAAAAGGTACTGCAATGAAGGCGAACGATACAAATAGTCACGATAAGCAAGGGATGGGACTATCTAACATGTCCCCTCCAAGGGTAAGCTGCGAGATAGTATGTAAAACAGGTATAATGCTCGTAATAGAGACCACCAACACTCGGCGTGGCTTTACGCTTCCTGGCTGTTGCATCGTGAGTTCGGCGATTCTAGTGCCGGACAGGACTTCTGAAAGGCGGAGTCCTGAAAGTAAGAAAAGGAAGAAAAGGGAAAAGAAAAAGAATGACACAATCGGGGCCCACAGTGCGGTTGAGCCGCATTCGGGCGTGCGTGGTCGTGCCCTCCCTTATGCCCATGGTATCTCCAGGCGTAGTTATGTACGCGTAATACCGGCTTCGCAATTTCGCGAGGGCTGGGGTGGGGGCGGATTACTCTGCGATGCTTGAATCGTGCGAGCGGTCTTGTTGTAGGTTACTCGGTAGCAGCGGTGTCCGGACGCTTAGTGGCGGACTCGAGAATTGCTGTGAGAGGCTGCTTTGTACCTCCGCCCGCGAGGGCGCCGTGTGCTCCTCCGTTCGGAGAGGCGTTCGGTGTTTCCGTTGACCGTGATTACTCCTCGAGGGCCTGGCATCTTGAGCTTGAGGTATGCATAGTGCGGCACCGCATTGAACTTTACCGTCACGGTTCGTCCGAAAAAGATGCATGATAGCCGCCATGAGCGGGACTATGTCGAAGATTAACTCTTCGCTTTGGAAGTTATCCGGGATCCGAAGACCACTTCGAGTGTAACGAGCCCGTACAATTGGCCTCTACACCGGTATGGCGCCTTTAAAGGTCGTCTTTGTAGGTTTAATTCTTGAGGGTCTATGCCCATTTTGCGCCGTATCCTCGATAAAGCAGGTTCAGGCTGCTACCGCCGTCCATCGGGACTCGGTGAGGTGAAATCCGTCAATAATTGGGTCAAGAACCAATGCGGCGAAACCGCCGTGGCGGATGCTAGTGGGTGGTCCTTTTGATCGAAGGTGATCGGGCGGGAAGACCATGGGTTGAACTTTGGGGCGACTGGCTCCATCGCATATCGTCTCTTAGTGCGCGCTTCCGCTCCCTTTTGGGTATGTGGGTTGCGTATATCATGTTCACCGTCCGCACTTGTGTGGGAAAGCCCTTCATCCTCTATTGTTCGGCGGTCGGGCTCTTCCTCGTCATCGCTATGTAGCCCCTTGTCATTGAGTTCGGCACTTAACTTGCTCGCTTGCTTGAACACCCAAAAATCCTGTTGGTGTGATTGGCTGGTTTTTCGGGGTGCCATGTATCGCTGGCGATCGAGTACTCGGTCCAAGTTGGACGGGCCCTGGGTATTTCTTTTGAAGGGCTTCTTCCGCTGACCGGGTTTAGAGCCTCTGAATCCGGCATTGACGGCCGTATCTTCAGCATTATCGCCGTTAATGCGACACTTGTTCTTGTTGCGACGCGACCTGCCGTTGCTGTCCTTGGTATCCGAACTATCAGGGTGTTTGGCCAAGTTGTTGCTTCGAGCTAGCCAGCTGTCCTCTCCCGCACAAAAGCGGGTCATGAGTGTTGTGAGGGCCGCCATGGATTTCGGCTTTTCCTGTCCTAGGTGCCGGGCAAGCCATTAAATCATGGATGTTATGTTTAAAGGCTGCAAGGGCCTCTGCATCCGGACAGTCAACGATTTGATTTTTCTTTGTTAGGAACTGTGTCCAGAATTGTCTGGCCGATTCTTCTGGCTGCTGAATTATATGGCTAAGGTCGTCGGCGTCTGGTGGTCGCACATATGTGCCCTGGAAGTTATCAAGGAATGCGGCTTCCAGGTCCTCCCAACAACCAATTGATTCTGCTGGCAAGCTGTTGAGCCAATGCCGAGCTGGTCCTTTAAGCTTGAGTGGAGGTATTTGATGGCATGTAGATCATCACCGCGGGCCATGTGGATATGGAGGAGATAGTCCTCGATCCAGACCGCAGGATCTGTGGTACCATCGTATGATTCGATGTTTATGGGTTTGAAGCCCTCGGGGATTTGATGATCCATTACTTCATCTGTGAAGCATAGTGGGTGTGCGGCGCCTCTGTATTGGGCTATATCACGACGTAGCTCATATGAGCTTTGTCTACTGTGCTCGGCCCGACCGGGTTTGCTGTATCCGGCGCGATGGTAATCATCCCGCGTCGTTGGGCGCCCACGCGATCCGTAGATCGATCTTGTATGTTTTGCCTTATCCTCAATATATCTCACAAGTCCGGTAGCGTTTTCCGTGCCTTGGTACTTTTGGCGGCGTCGGGGTGTGGCTTGAGCGGAGGGCGAGAGGCTTCTCTGTCGCGACCACGGGTGGCCGGTCTGCCATGTCGTCTTGCGCTGGTGACTTGGGTGCTTCCTCCTCGATCGAGGCAACGGCCTGCGTTTGGGGTAGCATTTGGAGGCGTTGAGTTCATACTCTTGGCTGCAAGGACTTGATCCATCTGTCGACTAGCAGGTCTTGGTCAGCTCTAAGCTGTTGCTGCTTTTCTTGAGGCTGCTTGTCGTGGCTATAAGCCTGCGTTTGAAACGCTCCTGTTGGCGGGATCCTCGGGCACGACAAATTAAATGTCGTCGAGGCTTGCCTCATCTTCGGAGGGAGGCGCATAATTATCGTCCTCGACCTCTCTTTGCCGCCTTTGTCGTGCGAACTTGCTTCTCCCTCCTCCCGCTGAGTCCTGCTTTGGGGGGTTGTCTTCGCACTTGTCCGGGTTTTATTATCTCCGTGCGGAATCACCGCTTTTATTGTGGCGGGATTTAGGCGGCGCCGGCGACGTCGGCGCTCGTTGCTTCTTGGAGGGGTCATCCTCCGTTGTTCCATCGCCGTTCCCATCTTTTGGGATGTCCACCATGTATATGTCATATGACGAGGTGGCATTTCAGTGCCCTGTAGGCGCTGGGTCTTGGTCGTCTCCGGCATCGTCGTCCATACCGTCGATGTCTTCGGAGTCGAAGTCGAGCATGTAGGTTAAATCATCGACAGTTGCAATAAAGTGGGTGGTGGGTGGGCGTTGAATTTCTTCGTTGTCCGTATCCCAACCTTCCTGTCCGTATTCCGGCCAGGGCTCTCCGGATAAAGAGAGAGAGTTTAGTGAATTCAGGATGTCGCCAAAGGGCGAGTGCTGAAAGATGTCCGCGACAGTGAACTCCATGACCGGCGCCAATCGGATCGATTGGCGAAGTATGCGAGGTTCGAGTCCGGAGAGGAGTCCGGCACCACAGTCGAGGTCTTAGCAAAGGACAGGGATGGAGTTCGGCTCAATCGCCGTGAGATCGTAGCCCCGGGCGGTGTCCAACCACTCGTCCTTGATCGGGAATCCGGCTCCGGATTAAGTGTCGGGCGGATCTTGATGCGGCCTCGAGGGCACTGTTCGGCTGCGAGCTAGATCATGCCCATCGAGACAAGTCGGCACGCTTGCAGCTGCGCTCAAATCCGTCAAAGATCAGGTCTCCGCGGACATCGGCCGTATAGTTCAAACTTCCAAATCTGACCGATGGCGGGCGTAGCTTCGATCTGCTCCGATGGTCAAGCGAATTGGCCCGCATGCAAAGCCGCTGAATCTGAAGATCTGTCCGGGAGAAAAGTCTCACCTGGACCGCGTCGTTATTGATGATCGAAGGAGCCATCGGGCCTATCGGTGGCGACACGAGGAACTCTCAATGAAAGCACCAATGTCGGTGTCGAAACCGGCGGATCTCGGGTAGGGGGTCCCGAACTGTGCGTCTATGCGGATGGTAACAGGAGACAAGGGACACGATGTTTTTACCCAGGTTCGGGCCCTCTCGATGGAGGTAATACCCTACTCCTGCTTGATTAATATTGATGATATGGGTAGTACAAGAGTAGATCTACCATGAGATCAAAGAGGCTAAACCCTAGAAGCTAGCCTATGGTATGATTGTTGTTCGTCCTACGGACTAAAACCCTCCGGTTTATATAGACACCGGATAGGTTAGGGTTACACAGAGTCGGTTACAATGGTAGGAGATCTACATATCCGTATCGCCAAGGTTGCCTTCCACGCCAAGGGAAGTCCCATCCGGACACGGGACGAAGTCTTCAATCTTGTATCTTCATAGTCTTGGAGTCCGGCCGTGATGATAGTTCGGCTATCCGGACACCCCCTAGTCCAGGACTCCCTCAGTCATCACCACGGCCATTGCCACCACGGCCTAGACCATCACCAAGGCCTAGACCATCACCACGGCCATTGCCACCACCACGAGCTCTACCACCACCACGGCCTAGACCACCACCACAAGCTCTACCACCACCACGGCCTCTTGTAAGTCCTAGTTGCCGACCTCTTTGTTGCCTAGATCCTCTTTGGCTATCACTTGGTTGGCTTGGCACTTGTTGGCTACCACTTGGTTGGCTTGGCACTTGTTGGCTACCACTAGGTTGGCTACCACTTGGTTGGCTTGGCACTTGTTGGCTACCACTAGGTTGGCTACCACTTGGTTGCCTTGGCACTTGTTGGCTACCACTAGGTTGGCTACCACTTGGTTGCCTTGGCACTTGTTGGCTACCACTAGATTGCCTTCGCTTTTGTTGGCTACCTCTTGGTTGGCTTGGCACTTGTTGGCTACCACTTGGTTGGCTCCCTTGTGTAGCTCCTTGTTGGCTTGTGCTTGCATCATTTGTCTTGGACCTTTTCCTTGGTTTCGTACATTTTATTTTGTTGTGGCCATGACCTTTGCACTCCCCACAACGGGAGCTCTCACGAGGCTCTTGGAATTGGTCGTTGCCGCTTCGCGGCGGCCACCATGGCCCCATCCGTCCATGTCTCCTCTAAGACGCTTTGTCTGACGTCTACCCCGTTTAACAACCTTCAACTCCGGATCCGGCCATAGTTGAACTCCATGATACTCCGGCCACTGTGATTGGTCAAAGTATGGGTGAAAGCGGGGAGCCCATGTTTTCTTGACCGTCATGATTGAGAACTCCGACTCCCTCATGGTGCGTGGGTGATTGATGTCCACATTCCTAACGCGACCGGCGGTATACAAGTGTGAGCATGGGAGATGAAGCAACAACGGCCTCCCGCAAGTGCATCACATTGTGTTAACGACACCTTGAAAGCCCGACCTCCATGTTGCCGGCCATCGTTTGTGGTTCCTCCCGGCTCTTTCACTTCGTACTTCCACTCTTCGTTGTCATATAATATAGCTTCTTCTGAGTCCGCCTTCCGTGATTGAAATACCAACCATTCATCAACTTTGGGTGGGAACTTGTACTTGTACTTCCGTGGGTTCTCACCCGCTATTTGTGCATCGGTTTCCATCGAGTACTTTACAAAGTACGCATTCATCTTGTCAAATGTGTATTGAACTATTGCCGTCACGGGTAATCCACGTGCACCTTTGAGCACCCTATTGAAGCATTCCGCCATATTTCTTGTCATTTGACCGTATCTCCGGCCATCTTCATCAAAGGCACGTGCCCACTTGTTCCGGTATTGAATGTGCCTATTGAGAAAGTCTTGAACCCCGGCATGAAGTTTTTTGTGTGCGAGCAATTTGTGGTACAAAGTGGCGAAGCGCTTCTCGGAGAAAGCAAGACAACAATCTTGAAGATCATCGGCCAACTCCTTAAGGCCACATGCCCTATAGAAGTTCGAACAAAAGTGCCTCATGCACCATCGATGGTGCAACGGAGCATGCCCGGTAATGTCAATCTCCACCGCGTTAAGAATTCCTTGATGCTGATCTGATATGACACAAATTTCCCTTTGAGCGGGTAACACCTTCATCCTCAAAAGATGCAGAAACCACTCCCAGTTGTCATTGTTTTCCACCTCAACCAAAGCAAATGCCAATGGCAACACCCGGTTATTGGCATCACTTGCTATCGCAACCAACAAGGTGCCCTTGTATTGTCCGGTCAAGAACGTGCCATCAATTGCGATGACCGGCCTACAATGTTCAAAGCCCTCACACATTGCTCGAGCGCCCAAAAAGCACGACCAAATACTCGACTTTCCTTCCTTCATGAACCGTTGTTTGGTGCCCATGAGGCTCGACCACATGAACCATGCGGGTTTGTCGCGCCATGGCTAACAACAACCTAGGGATTCGGTTGTATGCTTCCTCCCAAGTACCATACAACATCTTAAATGCGGCTTGCTTCGCCTTCCATGCCTTGTCGTACTTCACCTTGTAGTGAAAGATGGCTTTCACAAGGTCAATCACATGTTGGACACTCATTGTTGGAAGTGTGGATATTGAGTTGGAGAGCCTGTAAGCGATGAAATCGGACGTGAGTTGTTTGTGGTTTTGGGACACAATCTTGCCATCCACCCTTTTGCCTTGGCACATGTGAGTTGGCACACAACTCACTACGTGCCAAGTGGGACCTCCTTTCCATGGTCTTGCACGCACAATCCATGGACATATTTCATCTTCACATGCACATGCAACCGTGTAGCGCACTTTGACGTCCGAGTGCACCACTTTGTGTGGACGATAATGCGTAACCGAGTAGTTGTCGAGCCACATCTTCAATTCCAAGAAGGTGTCGAACTTAGAACCTTTAGCAATCCGGTTCTTGTCGTCTCCCAAATCACGATGAGAGCTTGGCCCAACCCCAAGAGGTACACATTGGCCACCATCTACCACGGCTTCATCCGCGATACTAACATCCTTGAACAATGTAGTCCGATGATCCCGACCAAATACCTTCTCGAAAGCTTCGGCCTCCTTCACCGTGAACCCCTCCGCATCAACTTGTTCATCGGGACCATCGTCATCCGAGTCCGATGCATATGCACGGGAAAAAGGGATGGAAGGGTCCATTGTCTATTGCAAGTGATATTTGTCGAGATCACCCACATTGTTGTCATGGAGATCAACTTCATTGTCATCGTCCGCATACTCATCATTGTCCTCTTGCAAAGCTTCATCTTGGTTGTTTGTAAATGGGCTCAATGTTGGCCTCACTTCTTGGGTCAAAAGAGGTTCAACAATTTCATCTCGCTTCAAGGGTGTGGGGCTACTAGCAACCAAAGGGGAGGGGTTCCGATTCAAGTCCAAATGCAAACTTGAATCAACCTTCTTCGTTGCAAATAACTCAAGAGCCTTGTCTAGTGATTCGGCCACCGTCTCCTTGTATGCAACCCAACGTTGCTCCGAGTTGACACGCATTGTCTTCCAACGGATGAGCATTCCAAAACCAACATTATGCCTTCCCTCCAACTCTATGATATCACTAGGGTCCGTCCAATTCAAATCTTCCCTAACTTGTTGCAAGAGCTCCCCATAGTTAGGACTACTATCAAACACCATGTCAACCTCATCCGGGTCCGGTTCTACATTGCCTTTCAAAAAGGCGTCCTTGTCCCCATGATGAACAAACACACATGTTCTTCCCATCCCTATAAGCATTCCAAAAACACAAGGTAACATTGCTTCCATGAGTAGTAATACAAGGATTAACACGGAATAGAAACCCTAATATATATATCAAACAACAACCCTAACCCTAACCCTAACCATAACCATAACCATAACCATAACCATAACCATAACCCTAGCCCTAAACCTAACCCTAGCACCAACATAAGAACACCCATAAGAATAACCCTAGCTTACTAACAAAGCCTAACCATAGAAATTGGCAAACAAACATCTCACATCTTCATGCAAATCTCTAGATCCAAACAAAACTAGGGTTTCCCCAAACTAGCAACAAATGAGCAATGGGAACTTTACTTGGATCAAAACAAGGGGATCGGAGAATATTACCTTGAGGAAGGGTTTGACTTCGAAATCCACGGACAAATTCTTCAAATTTGCAAGATTTGGGAGAGGATTTGAGAGGGAGAGAGAGGGAGAGGGGCAAAGCTCGGGGAGGGAGTGGGAGAGTGTGTGATGTGGGGGGGGGGGGGGGAAGCCAAGTGGCTGGATAAGTCACAGTGCAGCGCCTACGCGCTAGGCGCTGCATTTTACAAGTGTGGCGCCTAGCAGGCGCTGCACATTACATGTGTGGCGCCTAGCCGGGGCGTTGTCTTGCTGGAGTGCGGGCCGAGGGCTGCCACGGTGGACTGGTGTGCAACGCCCCGTGCTAGGCGCTGCACAAGAGGGTCTTGGCGCCGTCGTGGCGGCGCTACACAAAAAGGTTAGGGGTGTGAAATAGTTTCACGGGCAGTTCATTCCGTGAATTGATTTCGCCCAGAGGTCAAAATGGTCAAATTTGCCGTCCGTTTGGGTCGACGCGTACAAAAGGTGGTCCAACACGCTAACCCAAACGGACGCGCGTCCGCTTGGCATTCGCTTGCCGACCCATTCCCGATCCAATTTTGAGCCGGATTTGCGTCGGCGTGGACACGAGACGATCGCGCGCGCGCGCCTACTCCTCCTCGGGCCCGCCGGTCGGTGGCAGACACCACCATTTCCCTCATTTTCCCCAAAACCCTCCCCCGCGCCCGCCCCACATCCGCCATGGACGACGACCTCGACCTCGACGCCGCTGCCGGCCTCGCCTCCCTCGCCTCGTCCGGCATGACAACCGCCCCCTCCGGCAAAGGCAAGCCTCGTGCCTCGCGCAAGATTGCCGCCGCGCCCAAGCCAAAGAAGGCGCTGACGCCCGAACAACGGGTAAGGGAGTCGGCCAAGAGGAAAGGCTGGAGGCACGCCGCGGACGCGAGGGGTGAAGCCGTCGCGGCTGCCGCGGTCGCCGCCGCCGCACAGCAGGAGGTCACCAACGCCCGCGTCACGGCAACAACGAGGGAGGCGCTCTATATGCTAGGGTTAAACCCTAGCCAGCACGGCCTCGTCAACGCCGCCGCGGCCAGCACCGGCTCATCCACGCTCCCTCGGATGGTGTTGCCCGACTCGCCCCGCGCGTCGGCTTGCAACCCGATGCCCGACTTCCACATGTACCCCCAGACATTCTGCCTTTCCGGGGAGTGCTCGCCCGACGTGAGCGTGGTGGCGCCTTCCACACCCGCGCCCGCGCCCATCGGCCTCAACGCCACACCGGTGGCTCGTCATCGGGAGGTGCGAGGAAATGCGCGAGGCAGATGCCGGTTGACGTGCTATGCCCGCAACCTGTTCGAGGGAATGTCGGCCGCCGGCAACGAGGACTACATGCAGAACCTCATCTTCGAGGGCGGTGTGTCGGCCGCTGGCTACGATCCCGACGAGACACAAAGCCAGGACGGCCGCGGGGCGTTCACGCCGGCCGCTGGCTATGATCACGATCAGGCGGCTTTCATGCGTGATCAGGTCGGCATGGACCTGGCTTCCCACTTGACCACGAGTTTCCGGACGACTACGGGCAAGAGGAAGAGGACGAGTGCGACATGGAAGTGGAGCCTTTGTTCGAGGACGAGCTCACCAACCAAGCCGCCGGGCCGAATCCGAAGCGCAAGAGCAAGCGGATGAAGGCATACACGGTGGTCGAGGACAAGCTTCTTTGCGAGTGTTGGCGAGACATTGGACAAGACCCCAAAACCGGCGCTGAACAAAAGCATTCAACTTTTTGGATTCGTCTCCACCGAGAGTTTCATGAGCGCAAGAAGTTTCCGCCTTACCAAATTGTGAGCACGCGCGGGTGGGTGTCCATTTCAAAGCGTTGGAGGGTGATCCAACAAGAGTGCAACAAGTTTTGTGCCACCCTTGAGAGCGTCAAGGCCCGCCCCGTGAGCGGCACCAACATGCAAGACATGGTATGCTAGCAAGCCGCCCTCTTTTGTGTCATCAAGTTTATGCTTGCATGTTCATTTGCCTACCATTTGCCAATATGCTTGCATGAAAATGTTTGTAGGCATTCAAGGTCCAACACAATGGCAAGTGCTTCAACCTCTCCCATTGCTTTAGGGTCATCAAAGACGAGGAGAAGTTCAAGGCGCAATATGCCGCCCTCAAGTTGCGTGGGAGGAAGCAAGCCATGGAGGAGGTTGGGGACGGCGAGCCGGCACGCCGCGGGGGAAGACCAACTCCAAGAAGGAGGACAAGCGGGATGCGGCATCGAACGCCTTGTTCGCAAGCGTGGAGGGCATGATGAACAAGAAGGACTCAAGGGAGAAGGAGCGCCGAATTTTCAAAAAAGATCAAATGGACGCCTTCATGGAGATCCAAAGGAGGAGGCTTGAGATGGACTCGAAGAAGCAAGCCAAGATGCTTGAGATGGAGGCGGAGAAGCAAGCCAAGATGCTAGAGATCGAGGCCTCCAACGCCAAGACCAAGGCTAAAGAAGTGTCTCTCGCGAGAATGATGACCGGGGTGGAGATAATGAAGGTGGATCTCAACACCGTGTAGCCAAGGAAGAGGCCGTGGTTCGAGAAGATGCAGGCCGACATGCTCAAGTTCACCGACGAGTGATCTAGTGGCTGCGAGCTCCTTCCTTTTTTGTGTGCCGGCTAGTGTGCTGGCATGACCACGGGGCTGCGATGGCGTGGTCAAACTCAAGTCCCACCCCTTTTTGTGTGCTGGCATGTGTGTCGGCCGCTGGCGAGTGTGCCAGCATGAACTGCGGTGATATTTTTTGAAGCCGGCAATGTATGCGGGCGTTGTCATGGTGCCAGCATGATCTATCCGCGGATCTTTTTTATTGAGTGCAAACATGAAATGAGTCACCGCGTTGGGCGCACTGCCGACCCAAATGCAAAACTGGGGCGGACGCCAGGCGGGCAGCCGACCCAAACGGACAAAAAAGTGGACAAATACGCCGTCCGTTTGGGTCGGCCCATTGGAGTTGCTCTGACCCGATCTCTCGGCCAAATTTGGTCGTGATTTGGGTCCAAAGCGGACACAAACCGGACGTTTGTTGCGTCCCCGTGTCTTGTTGTGTCCACTACATGCAGATGATGGCCCGTCTTTCATCCGAACAAATGGACCCACCACGCCGCTCTCTCTCTCCTCCTTTTTTACCCACCACGCTAGGCCAGTGGCTGTGCCGCGGCACTCAACATGCAGACGAGCAGCAGCGAGGCGAGGTGTGGGAAGTCTTGGCGGGCTGCGAGGCGGCGGGGGGGGCGCGCGAGGCTTCGAGGCGGTGGCGATTCTGCGAAGTCTTGGGCAGACAGGCTCTGGCGGCGCTGGACGGACGGCTGCGGCGGGACGAGCTGCAGCGCGAGCTCGAGCGGCGGCAGCTCTGGGCGGGTGGAGCGTGAGCGGCAGGGTGAGCGGTAGGGCGAGGGCAAGCAGCGGCCGGGCACGATGAGCAGGGTGCAGGCGTGGGGCTAGAAGCGCGGGTGCGGCGAGGCGAAGCGGCGCGGGCTAAGGCGTGGAGTGCGGCGAGGCGAGCGGGCGCGGGGCGCGGGCAGGGTGGCCGAGCGCGCTGGAGCAGGAGCACCGCCGGATCTCGCGCCATAGCCTCCATCTCCTCCCCTCGCGCTGGAGCAGGCGTTAGGTGTTTGCGCTGCCGCCAAGGGCGCGATGAGGCGAGTGAACACGTGCCGGAGTGTGCTTTGTCTACTCCACCGATCTACTTTTTATTTGCAAAAATTTTACATGTCCGTGTGGACAAGTTGAGATGGAGCAGCCGGTTGGGTGCATCGATAGGAGGACGTCTAAAACCGGACACGGCGCCCGCTTTATCGTCCCCAACGGACAAAATCCGGATAAAACAAATGTCTATTTGAGGTCGACGGTTGAAGTTGGCCTCAGTGGTGCCACGGGGCCATCATGGTGCTTTCAGGGCAGGGGCATTCCACCTCTTTCAACACATCGCTGATCCAGAGCTTACGAAAATTCTGGCCTGCAGGCGAGCTCTCCAAGTAGCGACGAAGGGGAAGATAACAAGGTCCATGATTAACTTGACAACAAGGAGGCGGTATCTATGCTTAATGACATAGATAGAAACCTCTCAGCTCGAGGATCTTAGGTACAAGAGATATCAAGGAGATGCTCAGGGCTGTCTCCATGACCGGCGGGGATGAAACCCGTGAAGTAAAGGTGCGGTCGTCAGCGAGGAAGAGTATAACATGAGAGAAAGACCGGTCTACTTGGGACTTGAGGCCCGCCACCTCCCATGTTGTACTCATCCCCGTTGGAGTCCGCGGCCTACCCGTCACGGGTGGAGGTAAGGTCCATGATGAAAGTGTGACAGGCCAACACTTTCCTCGTGCCACAAGCGCCCAAAATTTCGTCGGCGGCGCGTATGAAGCACATATGTTGGGGTTCTCGTCCGCGATTGCCTGCGCCGCCAACGCCACCCTCATATCCCGTTGTGTGGCGTATTCGTGGCGAGCAGCGGCAGCTTGAGCATCGGCATCCTCGTAAATCGTACACTAGTCCAAGACAAAGTTGGGGTTTGCTGCAGCCATGGCCACCGCGGCTTCCGCAGTCGCGCGCTCGCCGTAGATTTGGCCCTCGGACAGCCAGTGCTTCTCGAGGAGGAGCAGGTTATACCGCTGGAGACACAGGTGATGGCGCAGGCACCTCCTCACCATGACGGCATGGAATTGCGCCAGCATCTGCTCCATGGTCAAACCGGCGTGGACATGCGTCAACACGGGCGCAGAGTCATAGTCGGAGCCCTCCATCTTCGGGCGTAAGGTGGAGATCTCCAACACCCTTGGATGGAACAACTAAGAGCATCTACAGCCGGACTTGGCAAATCCGGCCACTCAAACACCCGCGGACGCGCCCGGACGCGTCCGCAGGCACTGACCGAGCACCCCTCAAATGTTGCACTACACATCCACATACCGCAAATTCCGATCCTCAAATCCATGCAATCCATGCACGTCGATGATACGGTACAAACTGTCCAAATGCCAAAATTCGAAACAAAACAAAGCAAATCATAGTTCAACAAACCTGACATGGCAAAATGAAATCAATGTCCGAGCGTGACGGATGGCCTCATCCACATACCGCAAATTCCGATCCTCAAATCCATGCAATCCATGCACGTCGATGATACGGTACAAACTGTCCAAATGCCAAAATTCGAAACAAAACAAAGCAAATCATAGTTCAACAAACCTGACATGGCAAAATGAAATCAATGTCCGAGCGTGACGGATGGCCTCGGATCACTGGCTGGCTGCCTGTTCTCAGCGGAATGCGTCCTGCTCCAAGCGGAATGCGTTCTGCTCGTCCTGCTCTGCCTGCATTCGGGCTGCCTCCTCCACCTGCATCCGGGCCGCAGCCGCCCTCGCCGCCTCGTACTTCCTACGGTCGTTGATCTCCATCTTCTTGTCCACAAATCACTTCTTCGCATCCTCACCATAGAGGGTCTCATCCGCCAACATGATCCTCGCATCTTCTGCGTCCCGTGCGAGTTGCAACCTCTCCTTCTCAAGCTCTATGTCGCCAAATGTCTTGGCCTTCTCAAGCTCCCATTTGATCACCGCTTGTTGCTTGTCCAACTCGATCTTCTCCCTCTCAATTTCCACCACGTCCGAACCTCCCTGCGCCGCCGCCGCCTCCCTCTCTCGCTGTCTGCGCCGCCGCAACTTGCGGGCGACGTTCTCTGCCTTGCAAGTCGCCACCGACGAAATCACGTCGCCGAAGGATGAGGCGGACTGCGTCTCCGCCACGGCGGTGTAGGTCGGGCTGGACGACATCTCTGGTGGTGGATCGGGACCGAAGGAGAGGATTGGGAGCAAGGGTGGAGGCCGGCGAGGGTCCGGGCGCGGGAATGGTTGGAGGGTGGCGGGAGGAGGAAGAGGAAGG
This sequence comes from Aegilops longissima, assembly GCA_021605205.1. Taxonomy (NCBI): domain Eukaryota; kingdom Viridiplantae; phylum Streptophyta; class Magnoliopsida; order Poales; family Poaceae; genus Aegilops; species Aegilops longissima. Next base: position 623,092,196 of record CM038676.1, read on the forward strand.
ATTTGATGATTTTGGTGCAATTTGGGATAAGGTCGGGCTGTCGGGTCCAACGTGACGGACGTGCCCGGATGCGTCTGAGTGCCCCTTTATCCGCCCCATATTTGGGCTGAATATGGGGGTGCCTGTCAGCCCGGGCATTTGAGAACCGTTTGAGAGGCCATCTGGATTCAAAAATCATGACCGGACAATGACCGGATGGCCTGCCCAAATGTATGTGGCGGGTTTTAGAGGTCCGGCTATAGACGTTCTAACCGGCCCTCTTCAGCTCAGTGGAACCCTGGTGCTCTTTCTCCGTCTTCCCAGCACAAACACAAGCAGGGGATCCTTCAAGAAACTGGATGGGCGAGGTCTTCAATGGAGCCAGCCGTGTAGTTGCCCAAAGGACTGGAGGTTTTTATTGCGAAGGGGGGCGGAGAGTGGGCGACGGGACGGGTCACTGCACCGTCACGAGGCGAACGTTCAATCCTTTGACCAGCTCGTGGTATGGGGCAGGCTCGATGGAGATTCCAAACTAGCCATCCATATATTCGACGCGTCTCGTCTAGCCGTTGGGTAGCAGCCGCTCCATCAGTTCTTCTACTTCCACCTAGTTATTACTAGGGTAATATATACTTTTTTTCTTCTAAACCGGGTAATATATACTCCCTTCGTCCCATAATATAAGACACTTTTTGACATTAGTATAGTGTCAAAAAACATGTTACATTATGGGACGGAGGGAGTACTTCTATTATAGTTTCATGTGCAAATACATATGTTTTTGGAGAAAATTTTGGATAACCTTAGCTTCAGGGAAGCTCGTATAAAAAATACCATATCTTCTGAGTTTTCTAAAAGAAAGATATTTTTAGTTCTCCTACGCAAATCGATGGAGCGGCACATGAAGTTTCTGAAAATAAGCACATGAAGTTTTTTTACAAGATACACGGCCACTTTTCTTGAAAGACGTGGGCATTTTTTTCTTGCGGCACATGAACATATCTTTTGATAGACACACATGTATTTATTGTGATATACATGCACAATTTTTTCTACATACACATACACATTTTTTTTGAATGCGCAAATACATGAACTTTCTTTTGATGTACAACTCAGGGCTCTCTAGTCGGCTGTCGCGGCGCTGGTGTCATCCATGCTTCGCCTCTCTACAGTCTTCAAAGTCTCTCACCAACTTTCATTTTTTGCTCCCTCCACCCCGTGTTTCCTTCCTCGCTCCCCAAAAAGGTCTCACTGTGTTGTGCCCACCGATCTAGCCACGCCTTCACATGTACCAAGACCCTTAATCTCGAGCCACTGTGTCCCTCTTCAATTGGTAGGCACGATCGGGTGGGTGGAAAATGATGGCTTTGATGGGCGTGGTGAACATCACCGACGTGGTGGTGCTAGACAACCCCGCCGCCTTACTCAAACCCTATCCAATTCAACATATTGTATGAGTGTCTTGTTCCGCTTAACAACATCATGTATGCAGTATGCCCCTCCTTCCGTCTATAGCCGTCTTCCCCATGCACTTGTCCCATTCTTATGATCATGCCATGAATATTAAACAAATTTCAAATATGAAGGTGCCCTTACAATCAAGGTTTTTTTTCCTTAGCATCCACAAAGGCGTGATCCTAACTTAGGACAGCCGGACACATGCAATTGCCCTAGTAAAAAGTGTTGTTTCTGCCATAAGGATGAGACAATCAAATATCTTTCCTTCCGATGCAAGTTTGTGCGAACGACATGTCCAGTCATCAAGGGTGCAATGAGGTTTTAGATGTTCACACTTTTGTTCACCCGGGCTCCAGAGGGTGGCTAGCTTTCTTGGATTTGTCGGTTAAGTATAACACTCTTCTTTTTCGATACCTCAACATCCTGATCCATTACTACAAGCCACATATTAAGGATTGGAAGGAAGTCGATGGAGGATTTGAGTAGGTGGTTGTACTTGGAAGGCAAGCTCTTGTTCTATGGTTCTTATGCGGTGTTCATTATCCTACCAATGTTGACCCTATCTTTTTTTCCAATTGCCTAAAGGGGTGTGGGAAAAGCCTTCACCTCTCCTAGTTCTTTTGGAAAATTGATATAATCATAAATAAAGTATATGGTAACCATTGGTCCTTAAATTGTATCGTGAAATGACTTTATGTATCATTTCATCAGGAGACCTCCACTACTAGGAAAACAACTATAGCTAATATGGACATTAATGGCGCATCATGTATGTGGTGCGCCACTGCTATATAGCAGTGGCGCACCAGATACATCTACGCCATTATTGACATATTACTAATTGCGCATCTGATGTGTGGTGCGTCATTACTAGTTTTAAAAAAAATTATTAGCAGTGGCGCACCAGGGGATAATGCGCCATTACTAGTTGACATAGTAATGGCGCACCTGTACGAAGTGCACCATTACTATGTTGTATGACTGGGTCAAACCTTGATCAAACTTAGTAATGGTCCACTTTGTATAGGTGCGCCATTACTATGTCAAACTTAGTAATTACACACCTACACAAAAGTGCGTCATTACTAACTTTGACCAAGTCATACACATAGTAATGGCACATTTTGTGAAGGTGCGCCATTACTAACTTTTTTGCACCACCCCCCACCCCCGACCGCCTTTTGAGTTTTAAAAAAATAAAAGAAAAAATGATGAAAATGTCAAAAAAATAAAAGAAAATAAGTTTCCACGTGATATGTGGTCTAGTTTTTGTGAAAATTACAAATATGAATTTCGACTTTATTGGCAAAATCTCTCTGGAATTTAGTAAAATGGCATAACTTTTGCATACGAACTTGGATTAAAAAGTTTTTTATATGAAAAATCATCTACTTGAAAAGTTACGTCCGAATTCAACTAAGGAACCCCGTTGAAGATTTTCAGAATCCCCAAAAACCTAAAAGAATGAAAGATACGGGGCTTTTAAGATCTAGAGGGGAGGAAAATGGAAAAAGTTTCAAATTTAGTAATGGCGCACCATTTGCTAGGTGCGCCACTAGTAACAGAAAAAAAAATTAGTTTCAATTTTTTTCTGGAATTTTTTTTCAAAATATGATACGTAATATGACCGGGAAGTTTGAAATATTTTTTTAAAATTTTATCATACTCATGAACATGAACAAAGTCCTAGACATCAATAATGTTTAATAGAATTGATATGATAGATATATCAACAAATGCCTGTTAGACATCAACAATGTTTAATAGGATTGATATGATAGATATATCAACAAGTGCCTGTTTAGTGAGGTGGTGCTGGGGTTGGATAGAACTGTGAAGTTAAGCGTGCTTGGGCTGGAGTATTGTGAAGATGGCTGACCTTTAGGGAAGTTTAGCTACTTAGTGCGATTTGACTTGATATTAAGCATATTGACCCGAGATTAAGAAAAAAAATTCTAAATTTTTTTTGAAAAAAATTGTTAGTAATGGCGCACTGTTGGGGAACATAGCAGAAATTCAAAATTTTCCTACGTGTCACCAAGATCTATCTATGGAGAAACTAGCAACGAGGGGAAGGAGAGTGCATCTACATACCCTTGTAGATCGCTAAGCGGAAGCGTTCATGAGAACGGGGTTGAAGGAGTCGTACTCGTCGTGATCCAAATCACCGAAGATCCTAGTGCCTAACGGACGGCACCTCCGCGTTCAACACACGTACAGCCCGGTGACGTCTCCCATGTCTTGATCCAGCAAGGAGAGAAGGAGAGGTTGGGGAAGACTCCATCCAGCAGCAGCACGACGGTGTTGTGATGATGGAGGAGCGTGGCAATCCTGCAGGGCTTCGCCAAGCACCGCGGGAGAGGAGGAGGACTTGGGAGAGGGGGAGGGTTGTTGGGGAACGTAGTAATTTCAAAAAATTTCCTACGCACACGCAAGACCATGGTGATGGCATAGCAACGAGAGGGGAGAGTGTCTGTCCACGTACCCTCGTAGACCGAAAGCAGAAGCGTTATAACAACGCGGTTGATGTAGTCGTACGTCTTCACGATCCGACCGATCCAAGCACCGAACGTACGGCACCTCCGTGTTCAGCACACGTTCAGCTCGATGGCGATCCCGGGCTCCGATCCAGCAAAGTGTCGGGGATGAGTTCCGTCGACCGACGGCGTGGTGGCGATGACGATGCTCCACCGGCGCGGGGCTTCGCCTAAGCTCCGCGACGATATGACTTCTCCGGCGCGGGGCTTCGCCTAAGCTCATGACGATATGACCGAAGTGGAATATGGTGGAGGGGGCACCGCTGCGGCTAAGGAACGATCCGTAGATCAACTTGTGTGTCATGGGGTGCCCCCTGCCCCGTATATAAAGGAGCAAGGGAGGAGGTGGCGGCCTAGGAGGGGGCGCACCAAGGGGGAGTCCTACTCCCACCGGAGTAGGACTCCTCCTTTCCTAGTAGGAGTAGGAGAGTAGGAAGGGGAAGGAAGGAAGGGGTGCGGCCTCCCCTAGTCCAATTCGGACTAGGCCTTGAAAGCGCGCCTGCCCTAGGCAGCCCTCTCTCTTTCCCAGAGGGCCCAATAAGGCCCAATACTTCTCCCGGCGAATTCCGTAACTCTCCCAGTACTCTGAAAATACCGAATCATTCGGAACCTTTCCGAACTCGAATATAGTCGTCCAATATATCGATCTTTACGTCTCGACCATTTCGAGACTCCTCGTCATGTCCCGATCTCATCCGGGACTCCGAACTCCTTCGGTACATCAAAACTCATAAACTCATAATATAAGCATCATTGAAACCTTAAGCGTGCGGACCCTACGGGTTCGAGAACTATGTAGACATGACCTAGAACTATTCTCGGTCAATAACCAATAGCGGAACCTGGATGCCCATATTGGCTCCTACATATTCTCTGAAGATCTTTATCGGTCAAACCGCATAACAACATACTTTGTTCCTTTGTCATCGGTATGTTACTTGCCCGAGATTTGATCGTCGGTATCCAATACCTAGTTCAATCTCGTTACGGCAAGTCTCTTTACTCGTTACGTAATGCATCATTCCGTAACTAACTCATTATCTACATTGCTTGCAAGGCTTATAGTGATGTGCATTACCGAGAGGGCCCAGAGATACCTCTCCGACAATCGGAGTGACAAAACCTAATCTCAAATCGCCAACCCAACATGTACCTTTGGAGACACCTGTAGTACTCCTTTATAATCACCCGATTCGTTGTGACGTTTGGTAGCACCAAAGTGTTCCTCCGTAAACGGAGTTGCATAATCTCATAGTTACAGGAACATGTATAAGTCATGAAGAAAGCAATAGCAACATACTAAGCGATCAAGTGCTAGGCTAACGGAATGGGTCATGTCAATCAGATCATTCTCCTAATGATGTGATCCCGTTAATCAAATGACAACTCATGTCTATGGTTAGGAAACATAACCATCTTTGATTAACGAGCTAGTCAAGTAGAGGCATACTAGTGACACTCTGTTTGTCTATGTATTCACACATGTATTATGTTTCCGGTTAATACAATTCTAGCATGAATAATAAACATTTATCATGATATAAGGAAATAAATAATAACTTTATTATTGCCTCTAGGGCATATTTCCTTCAGTCTCCCACTTGCACTAGAGTCAATAATCTAGTTCACATCGCCATGTGATTTAACATCAATAGTTCACATCTATATGTGGTTAACACCCATAGTTCACATCGACATGTGACCAACACCCAAAGGGTTTACTAGAGTCAGTAATCTAGTTCACATCGCTATGTGATTAACACCCAAAGAGTACTAAGGTGTGATCATGTTTTGCTTGTGAGATAATTTTAGTCAGCGGTGCATCACATTCGAGCCGTAAGTATTTTGCAAATTTCTATGTCTACAATGCTCTGCACGGGCTACTCTAGCTAATTGCTCCCACTTTCAATATGTATCCAGATTGAGACTCGAGTCATCTAGATTAGTGTTAAAACTTGCATCGGCGTAACCCTTTACTGACTAACCTTTTTTCACTTCCATAATCGAGAAACATATCCTTATTCTACTAAGGATAATTTTGACCGCTGTCCATTGATCTACTCCTAGATCACTATTGCACTCCCTTGCCAATCTTAGTGGTAGGGTATGCAATAGATCTGGTACACAGACATGACATACTTTATAGAACCTATGGCTGATGCATAGGGAATGACTTTCATTCTCTTTCTATCTTCTGCCGTGGTCGGGTTTTGAGTCTTACTCAATCTCACACCTTGTAACACAGGCAAGAACTCTTTCTTTGACTGTTCCATTTTGAACTACTTCAAAATCTTGTCAAGGTATATATTCATTGAAAAACTTATCAAGCGTCTTTGATCTATCTCTATAGATCTTGATGCTCAATATGTAAGCAGCTTCACCGAGGTCCTTCTTTGAAAAACTCCTTTCAAATACTCCTTTATGCTTTGCAGAATAATTCTACATTATTTCCGATCAACAATATGTCATTCACATATACTTATCAGAAATGTTGTAGTGCTCCCACTCACTTTCTTGTAAATACAGGCTTCTCCAAAAGTCTGTATAAAACCATATGCTTTGATCACACTATCAAAGCGTTTATTCCAACTCCAAGATGCTTGCACCAGTCCATAGATGGATCGCTGGAGCTTGCACATTTTGTTAGCTCCTTTAGGATTGACAAAACCTTCTGGTTGCATCATATACAACTCTTCTTTAATAAATCCATTAAAGAATGTAGTTTTGACATCCATTTGCCAGATTTCATAAAATGTGGCAATTGCTAACATGATTCGGACAGACTTAAGCATCGCTACAGATTGAGAAAATCTCATTGTAGTCAACACCTTGAACTTGTCGAAAACCTTTTTGTGACAAGTCGAGCTTTGTAGATAGTAACACTACTATCGTGTCCGTCTTCCTCTTGAAGATCCATTTATTTAAACATGGCTTGCTGATCATCGAGCAAGTCAATCAAAGTCCATACTTTGTTCTCATACATGGATCCTATCTCAGATTTCATGGCCTCAAGCCATTTCGCGAATCTGGGCTCATCATCGCTTCCTCATAGTCCGTAGGTTCATCATGGTCTAGTAACATGACTTCTAGAACACGATTACCGTACCACTCTGTGCGGATTTTACTCTGGAAGACCTCGAGGTTTGGTAGCAACTTGATCTGAAGTTTCATGATCATCATCATTAACTTCCTCACTAATTGGTGTAGGAATCACTTGGAACTGATTTCGTGATGAACTACTTTCCAATAAGGAGAAGGTACAATTACCTCATCAAGTTCTACTTTTCTCCCACTCACTTCTTTCGAGAGAAACTTCTTCTCTAGAAAGGATCCATCTTAACAACAAATATCTTGCTTCGGATCTGTGATAGAAGGTGTACCCAATAGTTCCCTTTGGGTATTCTATGAGGACGCACTTTTCCGATTTGGGTTCGAGCTTATCAGTTGAAAACTTTTCACATAAGCATCACAACTCCAAACTTTAAGAAACGACATCTTAGGTTTCTTGTTAAACCATAGTTCATACGGTGTCATCTCAGCGGTTTAGATGGTGCCCTATTAAGCGTGAATGCAGCTGTCTCTAATGCATAACCCCAAAACGATATTGGTAAATCGGTAAGAGACATCATTGATCGCACCATATCAAAATAAAGTACGGTTATGACGTTCGGACACACCATTACGTTATGGTGTTCCATGTGGCGTGAGCTGTGAAACTATTCCACATTGTTTTATATGAAGGCCAAACTCGTAACTCAAATATTCTCCTCCACGATCAGATCGTAGAAACTTTATTTTCTTATTACGATGATTCTCCACTTCACTCTGAAATTATTTGAACTTTTCAAATGTTTCATACTTGTGCTTCATTAAGAAGATATACCCATATCTGCTCAAATCATTTTGTGAAGGTCAGAAAATAACGATACTTGTCACGAGCATCAACACTTATTGGATCGCATGCATCGGTATGTATTATTTCCAATAAGTCAGTATCTCGTTCCATTGTTCCGAACAACGGAGTTTCAGTCATCTTGCCCAAAAAGGCACGGTTCGCAAGCATCAAATGATTCATAATCAAGTGATTCCAAAAGTCCATCAGATGGAGTTTTCTTCATGCGCTTTATACCAATATGACCTAAACGGCAATTGCCACAAATAAGTTGCACTATCATTATTAACTTTGCATCTTTTGGTTTCATTATTATGAATATGTGTATCACTATGATCAAGATCCAATGAACCATTTTCATTGGGTGTGTAACCATATAAGGTTTTATTCATGTAAATGAACAACAATTTATTCTCTTACTTAAATGAATAACCATATTGCAATAAACATGATCAAATCATATTTATGCTCAACACCAAATAACACTTATTTAGGTTCCACACTAATCCCGAAAGTATAGGGAGTGTGCGATGATGATCATATCAATCTTGGAACTACTTCCAACACTCATCGTCACTTCCCTTCAACTAGTTTCTGTTCATTCTGTAACTCCTGTTTGAGTTACTAATCTTAGCAACCGAACAGTATCAAATACTCGGGGCTACTATAAACACTAGTAAGGCACACATCAATAACCTGTATATCAAATATAACCTTGTTCACTTTGCCATCCTTCTTATCCACCAAATATTCAGGGGTAGTTCCGCTTCCAAAGTGACCAGTTCCATTGCAGCAAAAGTACTCGGTCTCGGGCTTAGGTCTAGACTTGGGCTTCTTCACTCGAGCAGCAACTTGCTTGCCGTTCCTTTTGAAGTTCCCCTTCTTCCCTTTGCCATTTTCCTTGAGACTAATGGTCTTGTCAACCATCAACACTTGATGTTTTTCTTGATTTCTACCTTCGCCGATTTTAGCATTGCGAAGAGCTTGAGAATCCTTTTCGTCATCCCTTGCATACTATAGTTCATCACGAAGTTCTTACTAACTTAGTGATGGTGACTAGAGAATTCTGTCAATCACTATCTTATCTGGAAGATTAACTCCCACTTGATTCAAGTGATTGAAGTATTCAGACAATCTGAGCACATGCTCACTAGTTGAGCGACTCTCCTCCATCTTTTAGCTATAGAACTTGTTGGAGACTTCATATCTCTCAACTCGGGTATTTGCTTGAAATATTGACTTCAATTCCTGGAACATCTTCTATGGTCCATGACGTTCAAAACATCTTTGAAGTCCCGATTCTAAGCCGTTTAAGCATGGTGCACTAAACTATCAAGTAGTCATCATACTAAGCCAGCCAAACATTCATAACGTCTGTATCTGCTCATATTGAGCTAGCCAAACGTTCATAACGTCTGCATCTGCTCCTGCAATAGGTCTGTCACCTAGCGGTGCATTAAGGACATAATTCTTCTGTGCAGCAATGAGGATAAACCTCAGATCACGGATCCAATCCGCATCATTGCTACTAACATTTTTCAATACAATTTTCTCTAGGAACATATCAAAACAAACATATAAAAGCATAGGGAAGCAACAACGCGAGCTATTGATCTACAACATAATATGCAAAATACTACCAGGACTAAGTTCATGATAAATTAAAGTTCAATTAATCATATTACTTAAGAACTCCCACTTAGATAGACATCTCTCTAGTCATCTAAGTGATTACGTGATCCAAATCAACTAAACCATGTCCGATCATCACGTGAGATGGAGTAGTTTCAATGGTGAACATCACTATGTTGATCATATCTACTATATGATTCACGTTCGACCTTCGGTCTCCGTGTTCCGAGGCCATATCTGTTATATGCTAGGCTCGTCAAGTTTAACCTGAGTATTCGCGTGTGCAACTGTTTTGCACCCGTTGTAGATGGACGTAGAACTTATCACACCCGATCATCACGTGGTGTCGGGTACTCTGAACTTTGGCAGCGGTGCATACTCGGGAGAACACTTCTTGATAATTTTAGTGAGAGATCATCTTATAATGCTACCGTCAATCAAAGCAAGATAAGATGCATAAAGGATAAACATCACATGCAATCAATATAAGTGATATGATATGGTCATCATCATCTTGTGCTTGTGATCTCCATCGCCAAGCACCGTCATGATCACCATCGTCACCGGCGCGACACCTTGATCTCCATCGTAGCATCGTTGTCGTCTCGCCAACTATTGCTTCTCGACTATCGCTACTGCTTAGTGATAAAGTAAAGCAATTACATGGCGTTGCATTTCATACAATAAGCGACAACCATATGGCTCCTGCCAGTTGCCGATAACTCGGTTACAAAACATGATCATCTCATACAATAAAATATAGCATCACGTCTTGACCACATCACATCACAACATGCCCTGCAAAAACAAGTTAGGCGTCCTCTACTTTGTTGTTGCAAGTTTTACGTGGCTGCTACGGGCTGAGCAAGAACCGTTCTTACCTCGCATCAAAACCACAGCGATAGTTTGTCAAGTTGGTGCTGTTTTAACCTTCGCAAGGACGGGCGTAGCCACACTCGGTTCAACTAAAGTGAGAGAGACAGACACCGCGGTCACCTTTAAGCAACGAGTGCTCGAGCGGTGAAACCAGTCTCGCGTAAGCGTCTGCGTAATGTCGGTCCGGGCGATTCATCTCACAATACCGCTGAACCAAAGTATGACATGCTGGTAAGCAGTATGACTTATATCGCCCACAACTCACTTGTGTTCTACTCGTGTATATGACATCAACGCATAAAACCAGGCTCGGATGCCACTGTTGGGGAACGTAGTAATTTCAAAAAATTTCCTACGCACACGCAAGACCATGGTGATGGCATAGCAACGAGGGGAGAGTGTCGTCCACGTACCCTCGTGAGACCGAAAGCGGAGCGTTATAACAACGCGGTTGATGTAGTCGTACGTCTTCACGATCTGACCGATCCAAGCACCGAACGTACGGCACCTCCGTGTTCAGCACACGTTCAGCTCGATGACGATCCCCGGGCTCCGATCCAGCAAAGTGTCGGGGATGAGTTCCGTCAAGCCGACGGCGTGGTGACGATGATGATGCTCCACCGGCGCGGGGCTTCGCCTAAGCTCCGTGACGATATGACTTCTCCGGCGCAGGGCTTCGCCTAAGCTCATGACGATATGACCAAGTGGAATATGGTGGAGGGGCACCGCTGCGGCTAAGGAACGATCCGTAGATCAACTTGTGTGTCATGGGGTGCCCCCCTGCCCCCGTATATAAAGGAGCAAGGGAGGAGGTGGCCGGCCTAGGAGGGGCGCACCAAGGGGGGAGTCCTACTCCCACCGGGAGTAGGACTCCTCCTTTCCTAGTAGGAGTAGGAGAGTAGGAAGGGGAAGGGAGGAAGGGTGCGGCCCCTCCCCCTAGTCCAATTCGGACTAGGCCTTGGGGGGGCGCGCCTGCCCTAGGCAGCCCCTCTCTCTTTCCCGCAGGGCCCAATAAGGCCCAATACTTCTCCCCGGCGAATTCCCGTAACTCTCCGGTACTCCGAAAAATACCCGAATCATTCGGAACCTTTCCGAACTCCGAATATAGTCGTCCAATATATCGATCTTTACGTCTCGACCATTTCGAGACTCCTCGTCATGTCCCCGATCTCATCCGGGACTCCGAACTCCTTCGGTACATCAAAACTCATAAACTCATAATATAACTGTTGGGTAACGTAGTAATTTCAAAAATTTTCCTACGATCACGCAAGACCATGGTGATGGCATAGCAACGAGAGGGAGAGTGTCCGTCCACGTACCCTCGTGAGACCGAAAGCGAAGCGTTATATTAACGCTGTTGATGTAGTCGACGTCTTCACGATCCGACCGATCCAAGCACCGTTACTCGGCACCTCCGAGTTCTTGGCACACGTTCAGCTCGATGGCGATCCCGGGCTCCGATCCAGCAAAGCGTCGGGAAGGAGTTCCGTCAACCTGACGACGGCGTGGTGGCGATCTTGATGTTCTACCGTCGCGGGCTTCGCCTAAGCACCGCTACAATATGACCGAGGTGGAATATGGTGGAGGGGGCACCGCACAGCTAAGGAACGATCACGAAGATCAACTTGTGTGTTCTAGGGTGCCCCCTGCCCCGTATATAAAGGAGCAAGGGGAGGGCGGCCAGCCCTTGGGGCGCACCAAGGGAGGGAGTCCTCCTCCTAGTAGGAGTAGGACTCCCTTTCCTAGTCCTACTAGGAAGAGGGAAGGGGAAGGAAAGAGAGGAGAGGAGAGGGAAGGGGGGCTGCGCCCCCTAGTCAATTCGGACTCCCCATGGAGGGGGGCGCACCACCTCCTGGTGCAGCCCTCTCTCCCCTCTTGGCCCAATAAGGCCCATAACTTCCCGGGGTTCCGTAACCCCTCCGGCACTCCGGTTTTCTCCGGAAACTTCCGAACCTTTCCGGTGTCCGAATATAACCATCCAATATATCAATCTTTATGTCTCGACCATTTGAGACTCCTCGTCATGTCCGTGATCACATCCGGGACTCGAACTCCTTGGTACATCAAAATACATAAACTCATAATAACCGTCATTGAAACCTTAAGCGTGCGGACCCTACGGTTCGAGAACTATGTAGACATGACCTAGAACTATTCTCGGTCAATAACCAATAGCGGAACCTGGATGCTCATATTGGTTCCTACATATTCTCTGAAGATCTTTATCGGTCAAACCGCATAACAACATACGTTGTTCCCTTTGTCATCGGTATGTTACTTTCCGAGATTCGATCGTCGGTATCCAATACCTAGTTTAATCTCGTTACGGAAAGTCTCTTTACTCGTTCCGTAATACATCATCTCACAACTAACTCTTTAGTTGCAATGCTTGCAAGGCTTATGTGATGTGTATTACCGAGAAGGCCTAGAGATACCTCTCCGACAATCGGAGTGACAAAACCTAATCTCAAATCGCCAACCCAACAAGTACCTTTGGAGACACCTGTAGTACTCCTTTATAATCACCCGATTACGTTGTGACGTTTGGTAGTACCAAAGTGTTCCTCCGTAAACGGAGTTGCATAATCTCATAGTTACAGGAACATGTATGGGTCATGAAGAAAGCATTAACATACTAAGCGATCAAGTGTTAAGCTAACGGAATGGGTCATGTCAATCAGATCATTCAACTAATGATGTGACCTTGTTAATCAAATAACAACTCCTTGTTCATGGTTAGGAAACATAACCATCTTTGATTAACAAGCTAGTCAAGTAGAGGCATACTAGTGACATACTGTTTGTCTATATATTCACACATGTATTATGTTTCCGGTTAATACAATTCTAGCATGAATAATAAACATTTATCATGATATAAGGAAATAAATAATAACTTTATTATTGCCTCTAGGGCATATTTCCTTCAGTCTCCCACTTGCACTAGAGTCAATAATCTAGATTACAAAGTAATGATCTTTACACCCATGGAGTCTTGGTGCTGATCATGTTTTGCTCGTGGAAGAGGCTTAGTCAACGGTCTGCAACATTCAGATCCGTATGTATTTTGCAAATCTCTATGTCTCCCACTTGGACTTGGTCCCGAATGGAATTGAAGCGTCTCTTGATGTGCTTGGTCCTCTTGTGAAATCTGGATTCCTTTGCCAAGGCAATTGCACCATATTGTCACAGAAGATCTTCATCGGTCCCGATGCACTAGGTATGACACCTAGATCGGAAATGAACTCTTTCATCCGACTCCTTCATTTGCTGCTTCCAAGCAGCTATGTACTCCGCTTCACATGTAGATCCCGCCACGGCGCTTTGTTTAGAACTGCACCAACCGACAGCTCCACCGTTTAATAAAAACACGATCCGGTTTGCGATTTAGAATCGTCCGGATCGGTGTCAAAGCTTGCATCGGCGTAACCATTTACGACTAGCTCTTTGTCACCTCCATATCGAGAAACATATCCTTAGTCCTTTTCGTATTTCAGGATGTTCTTGACCGCTGTTCGATGATCCACTCTGGATTACTTTGGTACCTTCCCGCCAAGCTTACAGCTAAGCATACGTCGGTCTGGTACACAGCATTGCATACATGATAGAGCCTATGGCTGAAGCATAGGAACATCTTTCATTTTCTCTATCTTCTGCTGTGGTCGGGCATTGAGTCGACTCAATCTTACACCTTGTAACACGGTAAAAACCTTTCTTTGCTGATCCATTTTGAACTTTTTCAAAACTTTATCAAGGTATGTGCTTTGTGAAAGTCCAATCAAGCGTCTTGATCTATCTCTATAGATCTTGATGCCCAATATGTAAGCAGCTTCACCGAGGTCTTTCATTGAAAAACTTTTATTCAAGTATCCTTTTATGCTATCCAGAAATTCTATATCATTTCCAATCAATAATATGTCGTCCACATATAATATTAGAAATGCTCTGAGCTCCCACTCACTTTCTTGTAAATACAAGGCTTCTCCAAAAGTCATACAAACCCATATGCTTTGATCACACTATCAAAGCGTTTATTCCAACTCCGAGAGGCTTGCACTGACCATAAATTGATCGTTGGAGCTTGCACACTTTGTTAGCACCTTTTGGATCGACAAAACCTTCTGGTTGCATCATATACAACTCTTCTTCTAGAAATCCATTCAAGAATGCAGTTTTACATCCATTTGCCAAATTTCATAATCATAAAATCGGCAATTGCTAACATGATTCAGACGGACTTAAGCATCGCTACGGGTGAGAAAGTCTCATCGTAGTCAACCCCTTGAACTTGTCGAAAACCTTTTGCAACAAGTCGAGCTTTGTAGACAGCTACATTACCATCAGCGTCAGTCTTCTTCTTAAAAATCCATTTATTCTCAATAGCTTGCCGATCATCGGGCAAGTCTACCAAAGTCCATACTTTGTTCTCATACATGGATCCCATCTCAGATTTCATGGCTTCAAGCCATTTTATGAATCTGGGCTCACCATCGCTTCTTCATAGTTCGTAGGTTCATCATGATCTAGTAGCATGACTTCCGAATAGGATTACCGTACCACTCAGTGCGGATTTTGTTCTGGTTGATCTACAATTTCAGTGACAACTTGATCTGAAGTTTCATGATCTTCATCATTATCTTCCTCACTAACTGGTGTAGGTGTTACGAAACTGATTTCGTGACGAACTACTTTCAATAAGGGAGCTGGTACTATTACCTCATCAAGTTCCACTTTCCTCCCACTCACTTCTTTCGAGAGAAACTCCTTCTCTAGAAAGGATCCATTTTTAGCAACGAATGTCTTGCCTTCGGATCTGTGATAGAAGGTGTACCCAATTGTCTCCTTTGGGTATCCTATGAAGACACATTTCTCCGATTTGGGTTCAAGCTTATCAGGTTGAAGTTTCTTCACATAAGCATCGCAACCCCAAACTTTCAGAAACGACAACTTTGGTTTCTTGCTAAACCATAGTTCATAAGGCGTCGTCTCAACGGATTTTGACGGTGTCCTATTTAACGTGAATGCGGCCGTCTCAAGAGCATAACCCCAAAATGATAGCGGTAAATCTGTAAGAGACATCATAGATCGCACCATATCCAGTAAAGTGCGATTACGACGTTCGGACACACCATTGCGCTGTGGTGTTCCGGGTGGCGTGAGTTGCGAAACTATTCCGCTTTGTTTCAAATGTAGACCAAACTCGTAACTCAAATATTCGCCTCCACGATCAGATCGTAGAAACTTTATTTTCTTATTACGATGATTTTCAACTTCACTCTGAAATTCTTTGAACTTTTCAAATGTTTCAGACTTATGTTTCATTAAGTAGATATACCCATATCTGCTCAAATCATCTGTGAAGGTGAGAAAATAACGATATCCGCCACGAGCTTCAACATTCATTGGACCACATACATCCGTATGTATGATTTCCAATAAATCTGTTGCTCTCTCCATAGTACCGAGAACGGAGTTTTAGTCATCTTGCCCATGAGGCACGGTTCGCAAGTGCCAAGTGATTCATAATCAAGTGACTCCAAAAGTCCATCAAGATGGAGTTTCTTCATGCGTTTACACCGATATGACCTAAACGGCAATGCCACAAATAAGTTGCACTATCATTATCAACTCTGCATCTTTTGGTTTCAACATTATGAATATGTGTATCACTACTATCGAGATTCATTAAAATAGACCACTCTTCAAGGGTGCATGACCATAAAAGATATTATTCATATAAATAGAACAACCATTATTCTCTCGATTTAAATGAATAACCGTCTCGCATCAAACAAGATCCAGATATAATGTTCATGCTCAACGCGGCACCAAATAACAATTATTCAGGTCTAAAACTAATCCCGAAGGTAGATGTAGAGGTAGCGTGCGATCATGATCACATCGACTTTGGAACCGCTTCCCATGCGCATCGTCACCTCGTCCTTTGCCGTGTTAAGCAATCCGTAGTTCTGTTTGAGTTGCAAATATTAGCAATGTAACCAGTATCAAATACCAGTACTACTGCGAGCTCTAGTAAGGTACACATCAATAACAAGTATATCACATATACCTTTGTTCACTTTGCCATCCTTCTTATCCGCCAAATACTTGGGGCAGTTCCGCTTCCGAGGACCAGATCGCTTGCGGAGAAGCACTCGGTTTCAGGCTTAGGTCCAGACTTGGGTTTCTTCTCCGATCAGCAACTTGTTTGCTGTTCTTCTTGAAGTTCCCTTCTTCTTCCCTTTGCCTTTCTTCTTGAAACTAGTGGTCTTATTGACCATCAACACTTGATGCTCCTTTTGATTTCTACCTCCGCAGCTTTTAGCATTGCGAAGAGCTCGAGCATAGTCTTTACTAACCCTTGCATATTATAGTTCATCACGAAGCCTTTGTAGCTTGGTGGCGGTGATTGAAGAATTCATCAATGACACAATCATCCGGAAGATTAACTCCCAGTTGATTCAAGTGATTGTAATACCCGGACATTTTGAGTATGTGCTCACCGATGAACTATTCTCCTCCATCTTGCAGCTATAGAACTTATTGGAGACTTCATATCTCTCAATCCGGGCATTCTGTTGAAATATCAACTTCAACTCTGGAACATCTCATATGCTCCATGACGTTCAAAACGTCGTTGAAGACCCGGTTCTAAGCCGTAAAGCATGGCACACTGAACTATAGAGTAGTCATCAGCTCTGCTTTGCGGACGTTCACAACTTCGCTCAAGATCTCGCAGCAGAGCTGTCACCAAATGGGCTTCCAGACGTAACTTTTACGTGCAGCAATGAGGATTATCCTCGAGTTACGGACCCAGTCCGTGTAATTGCTACCATCATCTTTCAACTTTGCTTTCTCAAGGAACGCATTAAAATTCAACGGAACAACAGCACGAGCCATCTATCTACAGTAAACATAGACAAGCAAAATACTATCAGGACTAAGTTCATGATAAATTAAAGTTCAATTAATCATATTACTTAAGAACTCCCACTTAGACAGACATCTCTCTAGTCATCTAAGTGATCACGTGATCCAAATCAACTAAACCATAACCGATCATCACGTGAGATGGAGTAGTTTTCAATGGTGAACATCACAATGTTGATCATATCTACTATATGATTCACGCTCGACCTTTCGGTCTCCGTGTTCCGAAGCCATATCTGCATATGCTAGGCTCGTCAAGTTTAACCTGAGTATTCTGCGTGTGCAAAACTGGCTTGCACCCGTTGTAGATGGACGTAGAGCTTATCACACCCGATCATCACGTGGTGTCTGGGCACGACGAACTTTGGCAACGGTGCATACTCAGGGAGAACACGTCTTGATAATTTTTAGTGAGAGATCATCTTAAAATGCTACCGACAATCAAAGCAAGATAAGATGCATAAAGGATAAACATCACATGCAATCAATATAAGTGATATGATATGGCCATCATCATCTTGTGCTTGTGATCTCCATCTCCGAAGCACCGTCGTGATCACCATCGTCACCGGCGCGACACCTTGATCTCCATCGTAGCATCGTTGTCGTCTCGCCAACTATTGCTTCTACGACTATCGCTACCGCTTAGTGATAAAGTAAAGCAATTACATGGCGTTGCATTTCATACAATAAGCGACAACCATATGGCTCCTGCCAGTTGCCGATAACTCGGTTACAAAACATGATCATCTCATACAATAAAATATAGCATCACGTCTTGACCATATCACATCACAACATGCCCTGCAAAAACAAGTTAGACGTCCTCTACTTTGTTGTTGCAAGTTTTACGTGGCTGCTACGGGCTGAGCAAGAACCGTTCTTACCTACGCATCAAAACCACAACGATAGTTCGTCAAGTTGGTGCTGTTTTAACCTTCGCAAGGACCGGGCGTAGCCACACTCGGTTCAACTAAAGTGAGAGAGACAGACACCCGCCAGTCACCTTTAAGCAACGAGTGCTCATAGCGGTGAAACCAGTCTCGCGTAACCGTACGCGTAATGTCGGTCCGGGCCGCTTCATCTCACAATACCGCTGAACTAAAGTATGACATGCTGGTAGGTAGTATGACTTGTATCGCCCACAACTCACTTGTGTTCTACTCGTGCATATGACATCAACGCATAAAACCAGGCTCGGATGCCACTGTTGGGTAACGTAGTAATTTCAAAAAAATTTCCTACGATCACGCAAGACCATGGTGATGGCATAGCAACGAGAGGGGAGAGTGTCCGTCCACGTACCCTCGTAGACCGAAAGCGGAAGCGTTATATTCTGCTGTTGATGTAGTCGACGTCTTCACGATCCGACCGATCCAAGCACCGTTACTCGGCACCTCCGAGTTCTTGGCACACGTTCAGCTCGATGACGATCCCCGGGCTCCGATCCAGCAAAGCGTCGGGAAGGAGTTCCGTCAGCACGACGGCGTGGTGACGATCTTGATGTTCTACCGTCGCAGGGCTTCGCCTAAGCACCGCTACAATATGACCGAGGTGGAATATGGTGGAGGGGGGCACCGCACACGGCTAAGGAACGATCACGAAGATCAACTTGTGTGTTCTAGGGTGCCCCCTGCCCCGTATATAAAGGAGCAAGGGGAGGGCGGCCAGCCCTTGGGGCGCACCAAGGGAGGGGGAGTCCTCCTCCTAGTAGGAGTAGGACTCCCTTTCCTAGTCCTACTAGGAAGAGGAAGGGGAAGGAAAGAGAGAGAGGGAGAGGGAAGGGGGCTGCGCCCCCTCCTAGTCCAATTCGGACTCCCCATGGAGGGGGGCGCACCACCTCTGGTGCAGCCCTCTCTCCCTCTTGGCCCAATAAGGCCCATAACTTCCCGGGGGTTCCGTAACCCTCCGGCACTCGTGTTTTCTCCGAAACTTCCGGAACCTTTCCGTGTCCGAATATAACCATCCAATATATCAATCTTTATGTCTCGACCATTTCGAGACTCCTCGTCATGTCCGTGATCACATCCGGGACTCGAACTCCTTCGTACATCAAAATACATAAACTCATAATAACCGTCATTGAAACCTTAAGCGTGCGGACCCTACGGTTCGAGAACTATGTAGACATGACCTAGAACTATTCTCGGTCAATAACCAATAGCGGAACCTGGATGCTCATATTGGTTCCTACATATTCTACGAAGATCTTTATCGGTCAAACCGCATAACAACATCGTTGTTCCTTTGTCATCGGTATGTTACTTTCCGAGATTCGATCGTCGGTATCCAATACCTAGTTTAATCTCGTTACGGAAAGTCTCTTTACTCGTTCCATAATACATCATCTCACAACTAACTCTTTAGTTGCAATGCTTGCAAGGCTTATGTGATGTGTATTACCGAGAAGGCCTAGAGATACCTCTCCGACAATCGGAGTGACAAAACCTAATCTCAAATCGCCAACCCAACAAGTACCTTTGGAGACACCTGTAGTACTCCTTTATAATCACCCGATTACGTTGTGACGTTTGGTAGTACCAAAGTGTTCCTCCGTAAACGGAGTTGCATAATCTCATAGTTACAGGAACATGTATGGGTCATGAAGAAAGCATTAACATACTAAACGATCAAGTGTTAAGCTAACGGAATGGGTCATGTCAATCAGATCATTCAACTAATGATGTGACCTTGTTAATCAAATAACAACTCCTTGTTCATGGTTAGGAAACATAACCATCTTTGATTAACAAGCTAGTCAAGTAGAGGCATACTAGTGACATACTGTTTGTCTATATATTCACACATGTATTATGTTTCCGGTTAATACAATTCTAGCATGAATAATAAACATTTATCATGATATAAGGAAATAAATAACAACTTTATTATTGCCTCTAGGGCATATTTCCTTCAATAACTGTCATCGAAACCTTAAGCGTGCGGACCCTACGGGTTCGAGAACTATGTAGACATGACCTAGAACTATTCTCGGTCAATAACCAATAGCGGAACCTGGATGCCCATATTGGCTCCTACATATTCTACAAAGATCTTTATCAGTCAAACCGCATAACAACATACTTTGTTCCCTTTGTCATCGGTATGTTACTTGCCCGAGATTTGATCGTCGGTATCCAATACCTAGTTCAATCTCGTTACCGGCAAGTCTCTTTACTCGTTACGTAATGCATCATTCCGTAACTAACTCATTAGCTACATTGCTTGCAAGGCTTATAGTGATGTGCATTACCGAGAGGGCCCAGAGATACCTCTCCGACAATCGGAGTGACAAAACCTAATCTCGAAATACGCCAACCCAACATGTACCTTTGGAGACACCTGTAGTACTCCTTTATAATCACCCGATTCACGTTGTGACGTTTGGTAGCACCCAAAGTGTTCCTCCGGTAAACGGGAGTTGCATAATCTCATAGTTACAGGAACATGTATAAGTCATGAAGAAAGCAATAGCAACATACTAAACGATCAAGTGCTAGGCTAACGGAATGGGTCATGTCAATCAGATCATTCTCCTAATGATGTGATCCCGTTAATCAAATGACAACTCATGTCTATGGTTAGGAAACATAACCATCTTTGATTAACGAGCTAGTCAAGTAGAGGCATACTAGTGACACTCTGTTTGTCTATGTATTCACACATGTATTATGTTTCCGGTTAATGCAATTCTAGCATGAATAATAAACATTTATCATGATATAAGGAAATAAATAATAACTTTATTATTGCCTCTAGGGCATATTTCCTTCAAGGGTTGCGCCAGGGGCAAGGGTGCAGCTCCCATGCGCCTCCCCACTATATATAGGGTTGGAGGGGGATTATTTCTTGCCCTCCAAGTTCATTGGGGCGTTGGCAAAGGTGGGAGGAAAGAAATCCCATCCTTTCCTTTCCCCACCGATTGTTATCCCCCCTTTTTAGGGATCTTGATCTTATCCCTTCGGGATATGATCTTATTCCTTCTAAGGGGGGATCTTGGTGCGCCTTGACCAGGGGTGTGGGGCCTTGCCCCACTACCCACGTTCATGTGGGTCCCCCCATGCAGGTGGACCCCACTCCAAAACCTTCTAGAACCTTCCCGGTACAATACCGAAAAATCCCGAACATTTTCCGATGGCCAAAATAGGACTTCCCATATATAAATCTTTACCTCCGGACCATTCCGGAACTCCTCGTGACGTCCGGGATCTCATCTGGGACTCCGAACAACATTCGGTAACCACGTATATCTATTCCCTATAACCCTAGCGTCATCGAACCTTAAGTGTGTAGACCCTACGGGTTCGGGAACCATCTTGAACATGACCGAGACGTTCTCCGGTCAATAACCAACAGCGGGATCTGGATACCCATGTTGGCTCCCACATGTTCCACGATGATCTCATCGGATGAACCACGATGTCAAGGACTCAATCCGGTAAACATCATCCGGTAAAAACCCTACATGCTGTTTGAGGCTAGATCTCATTATAATCACGAGGGAGTCGCCGTAAACCGGCTCTCCTCTAGTTGTGTCTAGCCCTAGAGATTGTTTCTTCTTGCTTGTAGATTCTCCCCCTTTTGGGGAGCCCTACCCCTCCTTATATATGTTGAAGGGGCGGGTTACATGTGGAGTCCTATTAGGATTAGGATTACTCTATTACAAGTGGAGTCCTAGTCTTGCTTCCTTCATAGGAGAATAGTCCTTACGCTTTCATCACAAACCGGCCCACCATTAAACGTGAACCGGCCTTCTGGGCCTTGGGCCTCGTCATCCGTCTGTCCCGTATGCCGGATCACCAGTGAGTCATAATGACCAGGTGGGTTGCTTGTAAACCGCCAGTCGTATGGTCGCCATGAATCGCCAAGTGCCAGCCGGATCTCAGTAAACCGCCAAGTCCGGCCGGGTTATACTTCCGGCCGGTTTACGCCGCGGGGTATATCCCCGACAGATCCCGTATACAATTCCCTTTGTCTAACGGTATTGTACTTGCCCGAGATTCGATCGTCGGTATACCGATACCTTGTTCAATCTCGTTACCGGCAAGTCTCTTTACTCGTTCCGTAACACATCATCCCGTGATCAACCCCTTGGTCACATTGTGCACATTATGATGATGTCCTACCGAGTGGGCCCAGAGATACCTCTCCGTTTACACAGAGTGACAAATCCCAGTCTCGATTCATGCCAACCCAACAGACACTTTCGGAGATACCTGTAGTGCACCTTTATAGCCACCCAGTTACGTTGTGACGTTTGGTACACCCAAAGCATTCCTACGGTATCCGGGAGTTGCACAATCTCATGGTTTAAGGAAAAAATACTTGACATTAGAAAAGCTTTAGCATACGAACTACACGATCTTTGTGCTAGGCTTAGGATTGGGTCTTGTCCATCACATCATTCTCCAAATGATGTGATCCCGTTATCAACGACATCCAATGTCCATGGTCAGGAAACCGTAACCATCTGTTGATCAACGAGCTAGTCAACTAGAGGCTTACTAGGGACATGGTGTTGTCTATGTATCCACACATGTATCTGAGTTTCCTATCAATACAATTATAGCATGGATAATAAACGATTATCATGAACAAGGAAATATAATAATAACCAATTTATTATTGCCTCTAGGGCATATTTCAAACACGCACTTCTATGTGGTGCGTCATTACTATTTGTTAATAGTGGCGTGGTAATAGTGACGCACCTATAATGCACCATTAATGGCAAAAATAGGTGCGCCACTAACAGGCCTTTTTCTAGTAGTGCTCCTTTTTCAAACAAAAACAATAACAATTTCTATGATTTATTGCAAAAGCTACAATGGCATTACTTCATCGGTTCGAACCAAGGAATCCACTAGAAATGTTTTGAAATGGATATTGTTCTCTCATCGATCAAGGATTGTTATATGAAAAGAAGTGGGGTTTGAAAAGGGGAATGGAATGCTCAAACCGGGACTGCTAGAGGAACGAATTTTCAATAACATAACTTGTGCTCCTAGAATATGGTGTTTCATAAGCTCCGGAGACAACAAAAGAAACTCTTTTCTATAAAGGGAAAACTTACTTTTGATAATTTATAGATGTAACCAATGAAATTGAACCTTATAGTTTAGTCAAATTAGTAGATCTTATTAGAACTTTTATCAATAGTTTGTGCATACATTGGTGGTTTTCTTATATATAAGAACTTATGCACCTTCTTCACTTATTGGCCTGCCGAGACTATGCTTCGAATGCCGCAAGTGGGCGAGCTTGCAGACAATTTCCCGGCCACTCCGCACCACTTGGTTCTCTCTTGAGTTCAATCAAAAAAAGGGAATTGCATGTACGAGAGAACTAAACATGAAGCACTAACACGATAGCCTGCATGATTGACCCGGCGGTTAGAGCGTGAAAATCTCTTTTCTTTAGACTCGAGATGAAGCCATAGAGGAGGATGAGCCGTGGCCTACAAAAGCACCAGGCTCCCAAATGCTTTTCAAACCAACTACTAGAATGTATGGCATACTTATTGATGATCTTTACTTCTGACCGTTATTGAAGATCCTCCTCCCGTAAATCCTCAATCTCATCATTCCAGTTTTTCGGATCCCTGGGTAGACATGTTTGTCCCTGGTATGGTAATGTTGGAGTGGTAGATGTATGGTTCCTCTTCGGTTTGCTGGCCCTGCGAAGAATGTAGGGCCGGGCGGTAGAGCTGCAGAGGGTGGGCAAGGAGATGAGTGGCCAAAGTAAGGTGTCCAAGACGACTACAACGAAGGGCGACAATACTATGGCGGCACAACTCTTCCCTAGAACGTGCTTACCATCTAGTAGCAGCTAGCTAACGGAGTGGCATTTTTTTGAGGTGAGATGCCAAGTGGGCTACCTCGTTTCTCTCCCTTTCTTTTGATCCTTTTCGCTTTGCCGATCTTTCATTTGGTTTATACAGTGTTGTGATGGTTGCTTTTTTTTAAGTGTTGTTGTGATGGTTGCTTGAGTTGCGACTTGCGACGAGTGAGGTATTTGAGAAGAGTTGTCAAGCCTCAGGGACGTGAAGTTTTCCATCTGCCTCTCATGCCACTAGTCACATTATAGTTTTGGCACAATTGCAAACTGGGCCTTAGTTGATGTTCATGATTTTTGTACTTGTCCACAGTGGGTAACTAACGTCGATGCAGCATCTAGTCATACAATGACATGCATTTGCTCCCATTTTTCTCCGGCGGTTCGATTGAAACTTTGTTTACAAGACTTCGTGAAGTACTAAACCTAGTAGTATATTTTTTTTTTCGAGAGTCACTAAACCTATCAGAGTCTGAACCTTTTTTTTGGGATATCTTTTTCAGAAAAAAAAGCTAGAACGGATTTTTTTTTTGCGACATAGAACAGCAATACTTTTTTTTAGGGTCAGCAATACTTTCTTTTAGATGTATAGAACGGCAATACTTAACCCTTTCAGCCCACACGCAAAGCTTAGCCTTTTTACACGGGCCGACTTTGTATTCTGCGGCCCATTTATGTGGTTGGCTCGGTTACGCAGTACTCCACAATCCACACACAGGGCCTGTTTGGTTGGAGGCCTGAGCTTCGTGCCTGACAAAAGTTGATGCCTGACAGTGGCTGGGGAGGAGATGGATTTTTGCCTGGCCAGGCAGCTCTGTGCATGTGGTGTTTGGTTGCATCCCTGACCTGAGATTAGCACTTAAATATTAAATAAATACTCCCTCCGCTTTTAAATATTTGTTTTTCTAGAGGTTTCAAATGATGACTACATACAAAACAAAATGAGTGAATCTACACTCTAAAAATATGTCTATATACATCCGTATGTGGTGACCATTTAAAATCTCTAGAAAGACAAATATTTAGAAACGGAGGGAGTAGATGGGATGGCTGGGTTGACAGAAAATACAACATATAGATGCTAACTAGCTCCAAACCACATCTGCCTGAGACTCAGGCGTCCGATTCCATCGGCCTGTGCCAGGCTAATGAAGCTGCATGCGAGATGGCCAGGCTAATCAGCTGCATGTGAGTTCAGGTCAAGCACACGTTCAGATTCTCAGGCTTCCAACCAAACAGCAGTCAGGCACACCTCAGGTAGGTCGTCATGCCAGGCAATTCCCCTCAGGCCTCCAACCAAACAGCCCCACATTCTCCTGCTAATTCCCCACGCACCAACACACTAAGCCGCCGCCGCCGCCGTGGCCGCCGCCGCCAGTACCGACCCCGGGGAAAATGGCCTTGCCGGCGATCCCTGACGAGCTCCTGGTGGACATATTCCTCCGCCTTCCCACCCCAGAGGATCTCATCCGAGCCTCCACCGCCTGCGTCTCCTTCCGCCGCCTCGTGGCCGACCGATCCTTCCTTCGGCGCTTCCGCAAGCTCCACCCCCCGCCCCTCCTCGGCCTCCTCGACCCAAATCGGCACTGCTTCCACCCCGCCGTCCCGCCTCACCCCTCCACGCCGGCGGCCAGCGCCGTAGCCAGCGCCGCCGACTTCTCCTTCGACTTCCTCCCCGGCTCCTCCCGGGCCTGGTCCGTGCTGGATGTCCGCGACGGCCGCGTCCTCCTGAGCAGACCCCGCCGCGCCGGTAAGGGTCTCAATGAGATGGTGGTGTGTGACCCCTTGCACGGGCAGCATCTCCTGCTTCGTGGATTGACACACTCATGATTTAAGGGCCGCGCTTGAGCGGATCGAGAGACCTTCCTCGTCCCTCCCGGCGATGACGAGGAGGCAGCTGCTACGGAGGAGACGTCATTCAGAGTGATCTGGATGACGCTGCTCCAAACTAAGCCGATGGCCGCTGTCTTCTCTTCCGGCACAGGGCAATGGCGAGCCATTCCACCCCTGACTCGGAGCGAGTCGTTACCTGGCTTCGTGCTATCGACATGGATGGTTTAGTTCGTGTCGCTCAATTACGCCAATGGTCGCTTCTACTGGATTTCAGGTTCGACTGAAAAATTGATCGTGCTCAAGCCAGGTTACTTCACACAGGACGTCAACACGTTCGAGCTTGAGAGGATGTGTGATGCATTATCGAGACAAAGCACACGGATATTGCAACATCCCACCGTCGTTATTATCATCACCAACAGTGTCAAGTGGTAAACTTTGTTGCATGCCAGTTACCTCTTTCCTTTCATGACTATCACTATCACACAACTTGTCTCATGCTTGCCAGTTCATTATTGTGATCATAGTTATTGTTTACACGGTTTAGTGAGTGTTCTTTTATGTGCTTGTGCAAAAGCTGATCAATCTAATTGTTATTTATTTGTTTGCATTTTAAGGTAATTAGACAAATGACATAAATGGCCTTGCAAACCAGGAGTAGCATTTTAGTGGTATCATGAAGCTGTGAAAACACGAAATTACAACAATTATTTCGATTTTTATGGCCAAGCTAATGGACAAGGAGCAGGTACAAGTTTAAATTAGGACTCTGCAAAATCACCTTAGAAAAATTTATTCCAGTCGACCAAGACTTATCATTTCCACTAATTCTCAGCTAAAAAAAGTTCCACTAATTCTTATTTGGTCACCATTACGCCCATAAATTTATCTCTGTAGATCAGTTTCATATGAAAACTTATCTGAGGTTCAAAAGTCTTATTTGGTCTCTGGTACGAAATTTTGATCATTCTTGACAATACATTGTAAATAAATATGTATAATTACAAAAGATTTTGCAAGAACAATTAAACTACATTATTTCATTATGTGAACGATCATGATAACTTTTGTTGCGCCTTATAATGCATATTTTTCAGTATGATTTTTTAGGCGATTTTTTGCAAAGCAACTGAACTGAGATTGGTAATACTATCATTGGATGCTGATAATGGACAAATGGATTGTTTAGTACTTTTATGTTATGTATAGAGATAGCTGAAGCGATACCTTTGGCATGCCTTTAACCCTTTGTGCAACATGAAATGTCCTTTTTTGGTCCGTTACATCTGAACACCCTGTCACTCGGCGACATCCTTTCATCAGGGGCACTCGTAAAAGAAGTTCATGTCAAATTCATCAAGTCAATCTGTACAACCTACTGAAATTTGCTGTCTGAATTAATGCACTTGTCATACAGCACCACTCTTCTGAATTTTGACAGCCTTTGTTGCACAATTTTTTTATTTCCTTAGAAATTCCAAATTGTTTTCGTTTCACACCTATTTATATCCCTCAGCATGACATCTATCTGAGTTTCAGCTCCGCAAGTTCGGGCACTTTATTTCATCCACAGTAAGAGCATCTCCAATCACAATGGGCTATTTAATTTGAGCCGTCCGGCCCCCATTTGTTCGCCCGGGAAACCACACCCCCCATTTCCAAAACCTCAATTCCATACAAAAGCATGCAACCTAGATTTCATCATACATAGTTCATACACAATGGATATAAAAAAGAACAACAAACATGCAATTGAACAACTGTAAACTACCCAAATCGTCGAAGCAGGGCTTGATGACCCCCTTGCTGAAGCGGCTGGCCTCGTGGTCGTTGGCGTTGGGGCGAATCGAGGGCTTATCCTCGTAGTCGAGGTCCTCCATAAAGAGCTGCTCCTTCTTGACATCACGGAGGCGTCTCATGTGGCGGACGCGAGGATGGCATGGTTCTCGGCGACGAGGTTGGGTTCAGACGTGAGGGAGGTTGCCTTCACGCACTCGGCCTCGAGCGGTGCCTCAGCGTGAGGTGCTCTGCCTCCTCGGCTTGAGTGACACGAAATTGCTCATGTGCTTCCTCCATCAAGAGGAGGTAGATGGCGTCGCCCCCGGCTGTGGTGGCAGGGTCAACCTCCATGCCCTCCTCCGAACTCCACTCCCTAGACCTTGGTGGTTGTCCGGACGCAATGCGGGTTGTACGTCGCGCATGGTAGTTGCCTCCTCGGCAGCGAGCTCTGTGCAGCGCTCCAAAGTGGGCATCTTGTAGTGGGTGACCTTGCGGACCATCTTGTGAGGGGAAAAGGAGGGGAATGTGGGCGGCTAGGGTTTGGCCCTCGACGTATGGATTTAATAGCTGGGGCTAGGCTCCTTGGGCGGCATGGTTGGGCCATGAATGCGGGTAGGCAAACCGGTGAGCTTCCGGGCAGACTGCTGGATTTTACTTGGGTCTAGACTGCCAGTCTGACCGTGGCAGATGCGTCGGGGCAGCCTGAAATCCGCCCCACATATGGGATGAGTCTGGGGTTGCTGGACAGCCCAAACATATGTGTCCACCCAGGCAAACCGGTGAGCTTCCGGGCAGACTGCTGGATTCTCTAAGTTACTAAGGTTCCACACAACAAATTCATGTATAGTGATTTACAGCGGTGCACTTTTGTGATTCATGCTGTCACTAGTCTATCAAATCAATCCTTTTAGGTTTTGAACTCTGATCATTATACAACCAATATATCATCTTTGTTTAGTGTACCGTTGTGATGGAACCTACGACTCTTGTGCCGGATTGCCGTTGCTGCTTTCTGTGTGGAAATGTTTTTTTTCTCCTTTAATCATCTTCCTGGCCTTTATGTATATGCTCCCTTCTTTAATTTCCTTCTGACCCACACCCTTCCTTTGAAACATATAAACACACAAATTTGAGATCACTAAACAGGGCCGGTATCAATTTGGTTTATATGTAATACTGGCAAAAATCTTAATCTTAAGCTGGTATGAACTAGCAAGTGGTCGGTCATGATCAATCAGTAAGTACTAATTTGATTTACAGGGAAAACCGAGGAAGTCTCAATCTTCAGTTGGGATAAATTAAAAATTGTCGACCATGATTAGTCAACATGTATTAACTTGGTTCATATATATGAAAGACAGGGCTAGAAGCTAAATGGTCACGATAATTTATAAGTATTGATTTGGTTTGTATGCAAGACCAGGAAAGTCTTAATCTTATGAGCAATCAGTAAGTACTGATTTGATCTATACGAGGAAGTCTCAATCCTAAGCTGGGATAAACTAAAAATTGGCCGACCATGATTTATCAACATGTATTGACTTGTCTTATATGCAAGACCGGACGTAGTTTTGATTATAGGCTTGTACAAACTATATACTAGCTGGCATTGGTCAATCAGTTCGTATGGATTTTGTCTGCGAACTTTGAGGTTACTTTAACCCGTCATTTTCCAATAGTAATTGACTTTATATTTCATGTTGATGTTGCTAAGTTATTGAGAAATAGCACCAGAATATTACTGGGCCAAAGAGTTGTAGATGCCCTTAGGAGATAATGTTTCTTAATTCCAACTTTGATTAGAAAAATTGGCCTTCAGTATTCCCACCATTCTGAATTGTAAAGTGTTCTAACTTTTTTATGATTTGGATATATATAAACGCATTCTAGTGTGTTTGTTTACACATTTTAGTCTGTATATAGTCTATATTGAAACACCCAAACCATAAAAAGTGAATGGAGGGAGTAATTATTTTCCCTTGCATGCTGCCTCTTCCATATTCCAAAAGGTATCACTTGTTTGAACACTTGTCAAAATGTTATCCTACTTGTCCTTATGAGGGTCATGTACTTTTGTTGGGACTTTTTGTTTCTCCAATACCCACCTTATGACATTCTATGGTAACTTATTGTTGGTCTTCTCCAAGGCAGTGAACACCATATGTTGGTCTCTCTTTTGGTCCCGGTATTTTTCTCCGGAAGTTATCATACCAAGAAAATACTCCTTGTGTATAAAGTTGAGTCATCTATTTTGGAACGGAGGGAGTAGCTTCAATTGACAGACGTAACTAGTTACTCCATCATCGAACCGAATAATCAGCAGTATGTTCGGTTAACGTGCTGGCCTCATATATTAGTCAGCTAGCCATCAGCAAGATGTGTTGAATTCTGTTAAATTACTTTAGATGAGAGACCCTGAACATGGCTAGGCTGGTCCCTCATGTTATCCGAGCAGCTGGATGGATCGAACTGTTGAACCAATCCATACCCGAGTTAGGTGCAAGATTAAACCTAACATGGGCGTCGACGGATGGTCAGTGATACAACATCACAATACGCCTACTACCTAGCTAGATATATTACGATATTAGTACATACTAGCAAAAAGGCTCGTGCGTTGCAACGGGATGGAAATGTATTTCGGCAAACTCCTACTAATAGAGAGACTCATTCATGGTTAATACTAATGAGTGTATCAAGGTGGATGCCTGATGTCCAAGTCATAACGTGTTTAATAACAAAAAAGAGAGGTCACTGCTAGTAATTTTTTAATTTGTTTTGTGTTTTCACGAATTAGAAATATATGGAAATACTATTGTTGAGAAAAATGTTCCGAAAAATCATATGGTAGTCATGCATACTGGCATAGTTACCACAGATGGATGGATCTATGATACATAAATTTATTTAACAATTATCACTTACAATGTTCCAAAATTATGAACTTTTTTGCATGTACCAAACGAAAAATATATTTTAATATTGTAAATGGAATAGTTGACTCTATACAACTGTTTCGGTGATTGGCGAGTACATGATCACCTAAAAAAAAGCACATGACCTTTCCTGCAACAAAAAAGAACTAAGTACATAGCCTGAAAGTTAGGAGCATCTGAATACATCACCTTCACCTTGCTTGTATTTCTCAAGTAGGATTATGTTCTTGCCGGCTTCTGTAGCAGATGGCGTTGCCGCACGACTTTGCTAGACGTACGGAGTTTTACAGGGGTTTTACAGGTTACCTCACACACGATATTGCCTGGTTGACGAGCAGTTTTTCTTCGTGGTGCCTTGTCTGTATAGGGCAGTAGGGCACACATTGGGCTGGATCATGGTCAATCGCAGCAAATATGATGTACCGAAAACTGCACAGATTTCGATTTAGCAATATTACTGATCAAAAGTTAGGAAATGGATGTGGTGTCCCCTGGCGGCGCAGCATCACGACTTGGTGCTTCCATGGACATATTACGATGGTTGAATGTGCATACAACAGTGGCGTTGCAACTTGCATGGCTCGCCCATAATACTTCATTGGCGCATGTACAGGGCAGCAGCAATGGGTGGAGCTGCCACTTGAAGCACTGCACCGTGGCCGCTAGCGTAGCCTGCACCACCCAGCATGCCAGGGAAGAAAATCTTATACGACCCTGGTCGTACGCCCAAGAACGTGAGACCCTCTCCAACGCCTGACACCTGGAGGAACGAATCT
The DNA here is from genome assembly GCA_021605205.1 of Aegilops longissima. NCBI lineage: Eukaryota > Viridiplantae > Streptophyta > Magnoliopsida > Poales > Poaceae > Aegilops > Aegilops longissima. The sequence continues at coordinate 623,123,664 of CM038676.1, forward strand.
TAAAGCAATCCCGTTTCTGTTCCCAACGCGCAGCCGCCTAGTTCATCAAATCCCGATCCCTTTTCATTGGCTGCCGACCACGCTCGCCCGCCGCCGTCGTGGTCGCCGCCGCCGCCGCCGCTGCAACTCTTCTTCTCGCTCTAACCCGTAAGCACCAGAGCCCCCGTCCCCACTGCTCTTCCCCGTCGTCCATGACCACACTTATCAGCTCGGCCATGGAGGCACATCAAATTCGTTTAGACCACATCTCGTATGAGAACAAATTCAGAAGAAAAATAGCTGCGTTCATTCGGGTTTTTACAGATCAAAATCAGGACGAACAATATACAGTAAAAATGTTGATTGAATCATCTAGTGAACCCAGGCAACGAGACGGAGCAAGCTTAGCAATACAGTCGATGAGAAGCTTGGCTGCAGCCAAGGGATGTGTACAGTGTGCGCATAGTGCGCCTGCAGTGCAGCAAGTAGAGGCATCCAGGAGCATCGCCGTGGCCGCCGGGGACAAGCACACCGGCGGGCGGCAGCGAGGTGGAGAGATTGAACTAGGTAGGAAATCAGGATTTGAAAACGGAGAGGTGGGGAACGGGACGGGCTGCTGCTTTAGGATTCGTATCGCCAGGTGTCACATCCAGGAGAGGGTCTCACAATCGGCTTTGTACGACCCGGTCGTATAAGATTTTCTTCCGGTAGGCAGGGACACGCGGTGGCAGATCCATCGACCAGACCAGAACGACAGCATGTGGAAGTGATGCCCGCGCATGTCCGTCCCGGCGTTCGTGCCGCCGTCCAGGAACCTCTTCGGCCAGAACTCCAGCAGCTCCGACCAGCACGACAGGTCACAGCTGATGGCCCACACGTTCACAAACACCGTCGCGCCTACTGGCCCATTGTTCCCGCTCACCTTACACTGCTCCAGGGACAGCCGCACTACCAGGGACCCATCGTGTGGATCCTCAGAGTTTCCTTGGCCACGGCCTAGTACGGCAGGTTTGGGATGTCCGACTCGTCGGCCAGCAGCTTCTTGCCGATCACTGTATCCATCTCCTCCGCGTCTTCCGTTCCGCAGAAGGTCCAGGTTGTTGATAAGCTTCGACAGCGCCCACGCCAGCGTGATCCTCATCATGTCCGTCCCCGCCGCGAGATGGCTTGCACTAATGAATGATTTTTATGCACTGCATAATGGATCAACAGATCGAGCGGTTGATCGAGTAAAACAACATGAAAGCCTTGACGTTGCCCCTGGTGAGCCGCATCTTGGTTGCGCTGTCTTCATGCATGTCGACCAGAATAACCTCGTCGGCAGCGCTGTTGCTCTCTCGTTCCTGCCGCCGCGTTCATAGCCGATGTGTCCATTTTTCATCATGTTTTTAAGTTGATATTTATTGTATTATGAACTGTTATTTCACATTAGGGTACAATACTTACATCTTTTTTCTCTTATTTTGCAAGATTAAGATGAAGAGGTAGAATGCCGGCAGCTCAAAATCTGGACCGGAAAGGAGCCAATCTGAGATACTGATACGTCTTCAATGTATCTACAATTTTTAATTGTTCCATGTTGTTATGTCATCGTTCTTGGATGTTTTAGAATAATTTTATAGCAACTTTATCATTTTTTGGGACTAACCTATTGACATAGTGCCCAATACCAGTTGCTGTTTTTTGCTTGTTTTTTACTTCACAGGAAATCAGTATCAAACGGAGGCCAAACACCACAAAACTTTTTGGAGATTTTTTACCGAACAGAAGGCCCATGATAGAACAAAGAAGTACCAGAGGGGTGGCCCAAGGTGGGCACCGGCCACCAGGGCGCGCCAGGAGGCCCAGGCGCGCCCTGGTGGGTGGTGCCCTCCTCGGTGCACCCCTGCACCGCCTCTTCACCCTATAAATCCCCCAATATTCCAGAAACCATGAGGGAGTCGACGCAAAACAATTCCAGCCACCGCAAGTTCCAGAACCATGAGATCCAATCTAGAACCCTATTTCGGCACTCTGCCGGAGAGGAACACGATCACGGAGGCGTTCATCATCTCATTGGTGCCTCTCCGATGATGCGTGAGTAGTTCATATCAGACCTACGGGTCCATAGGCAGTAGCTAGATGGCTTCTTCTCTCTTTGTTTCTCAATACAATGGTCTTTTGGATATCTATTTGATGTAATTCTTTTGTGTCGTGTGTTTGTTGGGATCCAATGAACACTGAATTTATGATCATATTTTGCCTTGAGTTTTATATCCAATCTTGATTATTATAGCCTCGTATTTCTTCTCTGAGATTTGGGTTTTGATTGGCCATCTTGATCTATTTATCTTGCAATGTGAAGAGGTGCTTTATGATGGGTTCGATATTGCGGTGTCCTTTCCCAGTGATAGAATGGGCAGCAAGGCACGCATGTATCGTTGCTATTAAGGATAAAAAGATGCGGTCTATTCCTACATCACTAGTAGAAAAGAGGGCTTTGGTCCAGGCCGGGTTAGCCCGTTAGTCCCGGTTCAGTCCAGAACCAGGACCCATGGGGGCATTGGGCCCGGTTCGTGAGCCCAGGAGGCCGGCCGGGCCACGTGGGCCATTTGTCCTGGTTCGTCTGGACCTTTTAGTCCCGGTTGGTGCCACGAACCGGGACTAAAGGGTGCGATGCCCATTAGTACCGGTTCGTGGCACCAACCGGTACTAAAGGTTAGACCTTTAGTCCCGGTTCGAGCCACCAACCGGTACTAATGGGGTTTGAGGCATTAGTACCGGTTCATGGCAAGAACCGGTACTAAAGGTCCCATTTTCAAACTCTACCCCGATCGCCTTTTCAGTTTTGTAAAAAGCAAAAAAGAATGATAAAAACTTCAAAAATTAAAATCCTTCCCGATGTAGTTATGTTACTGCATGTACTAGTTAGGAAAATTTAAAAACTTAAATTTGGACATGTTTTGCAAAAAGTGTAGGGAAAATGTAAAACGGCTATAACTTTTGCATACGATGTCAGAAAAAAAACGTATAATATATCAAAATGTTCAGCACGATAGACGGCCTACGACCTGTTTGCAAATTTTTAGAATCCTCAGATTCTAAAAGGAAAAAAAGTTATGCTCAAATTTCAGTTTTTTTTATTTTTGTTAAATATGGTCAAACTACTTATTCAAGAAGTATTAGTGTTACTAAATAATTATTCAAGAATATTAGTGTTAGTAAATAATTATTTCAGTTTTTTTGAATTTTGGTCAAATCTGGTCAAACAATGGTCAAACTATGGTCAAACAATGGTCAAACTAATTATTTAAGAAATATTAGCGTTACTAAATAATTATTTCAGTTTTTTGAATTTTGGTTAAATCTGGTCAAACTATGGTCAAACTATGGTCAAACTATGGTCAAACTGTGGTCAAACTACTTATTTAAGAAATATTAGTGTTACTAAATAATTATTGTTTTTTAGAACAATAGTTTCAAACTCAAACAGTGAAATGTGTGACTTCATGCTCAAGCTAAATTTCTGAGGTTAATAGGATTGACATCTTACTATTGTCAGGAAAACAACAAGTGCAGACTTGGAAACGAGGGAGAATAGAACCCAGAAGTTAAGTGTGCTTGGGCTGGAGTAGTGAGAGGATGGGTGACCTTCCGGGAAGTTAGATGATGAGGGGTGATTAGAGGCTAAATTGAGCAGTGATGAGGGGTGATTAGAGATGAGAGGTTAAAATAATTCAGAAATTTGAAAATAAAAAAAATTCCAAAAAAAATTCAAAAAAAAAAGAAATCATAAAATTTCCTTTAGTACCGGTTGGTGTTACCAACCGGGACTATGGGCTGGAGTAGTGAGAGGATGGGTGACCTTCCGGGAAGTTAGATGATGAGGGGTGATTAGAGGTTAAGTTGAGCAGTGATGAGGGGTGATTAGAGATGAGAGGTTAAAATAATTCAGAAATTTGAAAATAAAAAAAATCCAAAAAAAATTCAAAAAAAAATTCAAAAAAAAAAAGAAATCATAAAATTTCCTTTAGTACCGGTTGGTGTTACCAACCGGGACTAAAGGTGGACCTCGAGCGCGCCACGTGGAGGCCTTTAGTCCCGATTCGTAAGAACCGGGACTAAAGGGGGAGGCTTTAGTAACGACCCTTTAGTCCCGGTTCCAGAACCGGGACTAAAGGCCCTTATGAACTGGGACTAAAAGCCCTTTTTCTACTAGTGCATGAATAGATCTTGTCTACATCATGTCATCGTTCTTATTGCATTACTCTGCTTTTCCATGAATTTAATACACTAGATGCATGTTGGATAGCGTCCGATGTGTGGGGTAATAGTAGTAGATGCAGGCATGAGTCGGTGTACTAATCTTGGACGTGATGCCTATATATATGATCATTGTCTTGGATATCGTCATGATTATACGTTGTTCTATCAATTGCCCAACGGTAGTTTGTTCACCCACCGTTGAGAGAAGCCACTAGTGAAATTTACAGCCCCGAGTCTATTCTATCATCATATACTTTCAGATCTATATTGCTATTTGCCTTTTCCTTTATTTGCAACTTTATTTTCAGATCTATATTATCAAAAACCCAAAAAATACCTTGTTGCACTTTTTTGTTACTTCTTTTATTTCGCGTTTACGAGAGATCTATCTATCAAAACTATCATCAATCTATCCATCTTTTTACCCGTGAGGGATTGACAACCCCTCTCTTACGTTGGGGTTGCAAATTGTTGTTAATTATTTGTGTGCAGGTGCCATCTATATATTGTTGTGTGGTTCTCCTACTGGTTCGATAACCTTGGTCTCATCTGAGGGAAATACCTACCGTTGTTGTGCTGCATCATCCCTTTCTCTTTGGGGAAAATACTGACGTAGTTCAAGCGAAATCAAAAGGAATTTCTGGCGCCATTGCCAGGAATGCATCATCAACATTATGAGGTTCCTAATCGTAATATCATCTCCTTGCAATTTACATTATTTGTCATTTTCCTCTCGTTTCATCTCCCCCACTTCATAAAAATTTGCCGTTTTATTCGTCCTCTTTTTCGTTTGCCGTTTTCTTGTTAGATCTCTTATTTCCTTGAAAGTGCCATCACGAGTGACTTTGGTATGGCAGAAATGGATGGTGGTCTAACTCCTAAGATGGAGCGTTCAGGCCCTCTTGATGCTAAAACTTTTGTTTTGGGGGCAAGGAAACGTTATGGGAAAAGGGCATATCCAGGAATTTTTCAATTGTATCGGTAGTTTGCCTCTTGATGATGCCCCTATTCTTAAAAGAACTAAAACTTATGCGGAGGCTATTTCAGCACTAGTTCTGAAATTTAACACTAGATTTATCCGTACTCATCCTGCTTCGCAAAGATTGTTTCATGAGCTACCCATTATAAAGGATCCTAAGGCTAAAAAGATAGGTACCCATGTTCTTATGAACGAATTTGATCACATAGTGCGGCAAGCTAGGGAGATCTTTATTTTTATGTTATGAGCCATGAAAAACCGGTGATTAATGAGATGCTTTATGATAGTGATTATATGTTGAGACATTTGCTTGGAAATAATCAAATTTTTGAGAATCTTAAAAAGGAAGTCCCCATTTTAAATATGATTCAAGAAGTTTTCAATGATGTCAATCATCATTACTCTTGGATTGTTGCTGGAAATCAAAGAGGATATGAAAAAGGACAACTTGATAACACTAAAATTTATATGGATAATGTGTTCCCAATAATTTATACAAAACTCCCCCACAAGAACATATCTATGAAGAGTAAAAAGAAAGATGACAACACTTAGAATACATGTTATATGCCTAGGAAGGGTCGTAAAACGATAGCGCTTATTGGGAGGCAACCCAATGAATAAAATTTATTTTTTTCTTTTCTTTCTGTTTTGTGTGTTCACACAATTATGCTTCTGTTATGATTGTGTTTTTATGTTTTAATTAGTGTTTGTGCCAAGTAAAGCCTTTGGGATCATAGGTTATAGTTGATTTGATCTTGTCTGAAAACAGAAACTTTTGCGTCTAGACCAGACTTTTGAAAATACACAAAAGCAACAAAAAGTTCTGAATTATTTTGACAAGATTGATATACAGATTGCCTACTTTGTCCTCATTTTTCAGGATTTATAGAGTTACAAAAGTATGACTAAAATTCGGTCTTTACAGACTGTTCTGTTTTTGACATATCCTGTTTTCGTTGTGTTATGTGCTTATTCTAATGCATCTATGGTTTTCTTTGATGAGTTTTTGCCACAGAAAAGTTGGAGTACAATAGATATAATGCAATAATAAAATAAGAATGGGTTTGAAACAGTACTAATAGTAAGGATTTGGTTTTGTTATACTAACATATCTCACGAAGGTTTTGTTAAGTTTTGTGTGATTGAAGTTTTCAAGTTTCGAGTGAGATCATGATGGATGAAGGAATAAGGAGTACAAAATCCTAAGGTTGGGCACCCCAATATAATATTCAAGAAGTATCAAGCAACTAAGCTTGGGGATGCCCCGAGTGTCATCCCCTTTTTCTTCTAACGACCATCGGTATTCTACTTGAAACTATATTTTTATTTGTCACATATCATGTGTTTTTCTTGGAGCATCTTGTATGATATGAGTCTTTGCTTGTTTTGCTTTCTAGTTTGTAATTTGTATCCTTGCTGGACACACCTATTTGAGAGAGCCAAAATATGCTATGCTTTGTTAGAATTGCTCTATGTGCTTCACTTAAATCTTTTGGAGCTATGGAATTGCTCTAGTGCTTCACTTATATCTTTTTGAGCACGGTGTGCTTTATCATGTTTGAAGAAATACTCTCATGCTTCAGTTAGATCTATTTGAGAGTTAGTAATTTTGAAGAAATGCTCTCATGCTTCACTTTGATTATTTTGAGAGATGGATTTTTTTATGCTCATGATCTTCACTTAAATTATTTGACCTTGTCAAAAGCAAAAGCAACATATGAAACTAGTTCCAAAGTGATAAATATTCAAGAGGGATATAATAAAAACTTTCATGAAGATCATTGGACAAATTACACTTGATTCCTTGTAATAGTTTTGAGATATGATGATAGTGATATGTGAGTCATGTTAATGAGTAATTATGCTTATTAAGAATATTTGTGTTAAGGTTTGTGATTCCCTATGCAAGCATGAAAGTCAATAGTTGTGCAATGAAGTTACATCTTACTTATGATGCATTATTCAGTGTTAGTTATGCTCAATACTTGTTTATGTGATTTTTCGTTTCTTAGTTGGATGCTTCCCAATCTTTTGCTAGCCTTCACTTGTACTAAGTAGAAATACTACTTGTGCCAAACTCCTTAAACCCAGGTTTGCCGTATGAGTCCGCCATTCTAAGAAAATTTGATGTGCCATCTCTAATTTTCAAAATAAATTTATGTTTTGTGTACCCGTACTAGCTCATGAGGCGGTGACGGGTGGCTTATAATTTTTCATGCTAGATATGTTATTCTCAAGATGAGTGTTTATTCACTTGTCATTGCACGAGAGTATGGCAGTAATAGGGATTCCAAGTCCTGAAATGAAAAGATTTTTTTTACTTTATGTTCTCAAATAATAAATTCCTTGGAAAGTTTTGGTATGGACGGTACCCGTGGATACGGCTAGCTGTGGAGTGTGAAAAGAAATGGTGGAAAAGGAATAAACTTTATTTTCTGTTTCGGAACCGCCTATGGGGAACTCTAGGTCATTCTCGTTTATGGGAAAAATACACCTCCCAAAATATTTTGTCTCACAATTTTTCCGCTTTGAGCTTTGGCACCTCTAAAAAGCCCTACTTCCATCTGCGAAGGACCTTTCTATTTACTTTATGCAATTTTTATTTTGTGTCTCCATTTTTCTTATCAAAAGCACCAACTAGGGGGCACTATGATCGTACTTGAGCATTGGGTGTAGCTAATATGCGAGTGTGTTTCAGGAATAGATCAATGATTGAGCATGATGGGCTAGGGATAACTTTCTTTAGTTTTGATATTTTGAATGGCTTGGTTGCTTGTTGATATGCTTGAGTATTAAAGTCTTCATGTCAAAATTACACTATTGCTTTGAACCATATAAAAGTCCAAATGCCCATACTACAAAGAAAAGAATATGTGATGAACATGTTAGGCAGCATTGCACATCAAAAGTTCTGTATTTTATCGTCATGGCGGGCCTTGGGAGCCGGCCCTATGCCAGGAGCCAGCTGCGGCAAATGCGGTCGTCTGTTGGATTTTGAATCGTCGTTGCGGGCGCTGGGGAAACGCCACCCATTGCTTGAGCGCCACACGGCGCCAACAGGCCAGGCCGGCCGACCAGCTCACGTGCGCGACATGAGGCCGACGTAGGCCGGGGCCCACCACTACACGGCCTCGGCGCGCGCGCGCGGATGATGCGGTCGGTTGCCCTTCCGAGGCAGAATAACTACGTGCCATTACAACGCGGGATACACGGGGGCATGCGGGACGTGGGCGCAATTAATCCCACGCCCCCACGAAGAGTCGCCTCGGCCCCGCCGTTGCCGCCACATAAATAGGGGAGAAGGGGGCGGCCAAAGGCACGCCCGCCCCTCCATTCTCTTCTTCTTCCTTGCTTCTTTGCTTCCTCACCGCCGCTATGCCACTGCGCCTTGCGCTGCCGAAGCGTCGCCGCGCCATCGCCACCGCCTGGCTTAACCGAGCCGCCGTCGAACCACCCCAAGCCATGGTGCGAGGCGAGTGGCACGGCTCGAACGTGCATGAGGGGCACATCGAGTTCCTCCGTGCGACGCGGAGGCTTCCTGGCGAGGGGGTCGTGGGGGTGCGCCTTCCGGACGAGAGGGAGATCTTGTCGGCGCTGAGGGCCGGCGAGTTTGTCGTCTTTCGGAGTCGCTTCATCAAGGGATTTGCTTTGCCCGCGAGGAGCTTCCACCGCTCCTTCCGCGACTTCTACCATCTCCAACCTCATCACCTCACCCCCAACACGGTGGTGTTGCTCTCCGCCTTCGTGACATTCTGCGAAGGCTACCTTGGCGTGCTGCCCACCCTCGAGCTATGGGCACTAGTAGAAAACAGGGCTTTGGTTCGGGCCTGGCCAGCCCATTAGACCCGGTTCTTCATGAACTGGGACCCATGGGGGGCATTAGTCCCAGTTCATGAGCCTAGGGGGCCGGCCGGGGCCTCGTGGGCATTGGTCCCGGTTCGTCTGGATCCATTTGTCCCGGTTCTAGGCACGAAACGGGACCAATGGTCCTCGCTCCTAGCCCACAACCATTGGTCCCGGTTCGTGGCTTGAACCGGGACAGAATGCCGGGCTTTAGTCCCGGTTTCTACCATGAACCGGGACAAATGAGTTGCCTATATATACCCAATTGCCACACCAGAGCACTCCACAGTACTCTGTTTTTTCTGGCCGGCGAGGGGGAGGGCATTTGGGTGCTCTAGCTCACCTCCTATGCACATGAGGTGTTCGATGAAATGTCCAAGCCACACTAGTTAATCTCTCTCCTCTCGAAACTTGACCTTCGAGCTCCATTTTCCCCGAGATTTGTCTAGGTTTAGTGGTCCGTCACGTCCCGTCCCCGTCTTCACCGCTGTCGATCGCCCGCGCCGATCTCGTCGCCGGCACCACCGTGGTGAGCCTCTTGTTCTTATCTTCTTTCTGAAAGAAAAAAAAATTCTTACTTCAGATAGATACTTGTCTAATTTTCTTACTTTTATTATTCCTTGTTATTATATACTACGATGGTTTTGGTATCCGCCCCCGTCGGCCCTCGTCCTGTATATGATTCGGATGTGGTATATATTATCTTTTGATAACTATTTGGTTCATTTATTGTTTATGACAATTATGCCGACCAATGTGACATAGATTTTATTTATCTAGGAGGTGGTTGAACCGGAAATTCCAACCGACCCTATTGTCGAGAGGTTAAATTTAGTTGAGGAAGAAAACAATTACTTGAAGGAAAAAATAATAAAAATTGAGGAGGAGAAGATGATATTGGAGTCGCATGTTGCGGATGTCATCGGTGATCACAAGATCGAGATGGATGCAATGCAGTTGAAGATTAGAAAGATTAGAAAATATGACATTCATACCGAGGCTTGGTATCATTATTCAGTTGGATCAGTTGTTACCTTGGTTGCGATTATGATCGCATTTGTTGTTGCATTGAAATGTTTTAATTAATTTCAATGTATGGTTTAATTAGATGCTGTGGAGAGCTATATGTTGTTCAATGAGAACTATGTATGTACTTTGGTTTTAATGTGATGATGAACTTCTAATAATTTAGTCACTTATCTATTCATGAGAGGGTTGAAAATTGATGATGTGGCTTTGAATGGTGCATTTTAAACACAGAAAAACTATGGAGTTCAAAAAAATGAAATCCCTTTGTCACAAACGAGTTTGGTGATGAAACCCTGATACTTCGAAAGAGATTGTCCGTTTTGTACACGAAGTGCATCCAGTTTGTGCTGTAACCCTATCTACTTTCTTGCACATACTATGTGAGTGAAATGATGATACCATGCCAACTTTCAACCTTTTCAGAGTTCATTACAAATGCTTTTCAATTTCATGGTCTTATAGCTCAAAATAATCAATAAATGCATGAAAAATAACAAATGAAGTCAGAAAGGGTTGAAAATTGATGATGTGACTTTGAATGGTGCATTTTGAACACAGAAAAACTATGGGAGTTCAAAAAAATGAAATCCCTTTGTCACAGACGAGTTTCGTGATGAAACCTTGATACTTCGAAAGAGATTGTCCGTTTTGTACACGAAGTGCATCCAGTTTTTGTCGTAAGCCTATCTACTTTCTTGCACATGCTATGTGGGTGAAATGATGATACCATGCCAACTTTCCACCTTTTCAGAGTTCATTTCAAATGCTTTTCAATTCATGGTCTTATAGCTCAAAATAATCAGTAAATGCATGAAAAATAACAAATGAAGTCAGAAAGGGTTGAAAATTGATGATGCGGCTTTGAATGGTGCAATTTGAACACAGAAAAATGATGGAGTTCAAATAAGTTCAAGAAAATGAAATCTCTATGTAACAGACGAGTTTCTTGATGAAACCCTGATACTTTGAAAGAGATTGCCCGTTTCGTAATCGAAGTGCATCCAGTTTTTGCCGTAACCCTCTGTACTTTCTTGCACATGCTATGTGGGTGAAATGATGATACCATGACAACTTCCAACCTTTTCAGAGTTCATTTCAAATGGTTTTCAATTTCATGGTCTTATAACTCAAAATAATCAGTAAATACATGAAAAATAACAAATGAAGTCAGAAAGGGTTGAAAATTGATGATGTGGCTTTGAATGGTGCATTTTAAACACAGAAAAACTATGGAGCTCAAATAATTTCAAAAAAATGAAATCCCTTTGTAACAGACGAGTTTCGTGATGGAATCCTGATACTTCGAAAGAGATTGTCCGTTTTGTACACGAAGTGCATCCAGTTTTTGTCGTAACCCTTCTACTTTCTTGCACATGCTATGTGGGTGAAATGATGATACCATGCCAACTTTCAACCTTTTCAGAGTTGATTTCAAATGCTTTTCAATTTCATGGTCTTATAGCTCAAAATAATCAGTAAATGCATGAAAAATAACAAATGAAGTCAGAAAGGGTTGAAAATTGATGATGTGGCTTTGAATGGTGCATTTTGAACACAGAAAAACTATGGAGTTCAAATAAGTTCAAAAAAATGAAATCCCTTTGTAACACACGAGTTTCTTGATGAAACCATGAGACTTCGAAAAAGATTGTCCGTTTTGTACACGAAGTGCATCAAGTTTTTGCCGTAACCCTCTCTACTTTCTTCCACATGCTATGTGGGTGAAATGATGATATCATGACAACTTTCAACCTTTTTAAAGTTCATTTCAAATGCTTTTCAATTTCATGGTCTTATAGCTCAAAATAATCAGTAAATGCATGAAAAATAACATATAAAGTCACAAAGGGTTGAAAATTGATGATGTGGCTTTGAATGGTGCATTTTAAATACAGAAAAACTATGGAGTTCAAATAAGTTTAAAAAAATGAAATCCCTTTGTAACATATGAGTTTCGTGATGAAACCATGATACTTCGAAAGAGATTGTCCGTTTTGTACACGAAGTGCATCCAGTTTTTGCCGTAACCCTCTCTACTTTCTTGCACATGCTATGTGGGTGAAATGATGGTACCATGCCAACTTTCAACCTTTTCAGAGTTCATTTCAAATGCTTTTCAATTTCATGGTCTTATAGCTCAAAATAATCAGTAAATGCTTGAAAAATAACAAATGAAGCCAGAATCGGTTGAAACTTGGTGATGTGGCTTTGAATGGTGCATTTTGAACACAGAAAAACTACGGAGTTCAAATGAGTTTAAAAAAATGAAATCCCTTTGTAACAGACGAGTTTCGTGATGAAACCCTGATACTTCGAAAGAGATTGTCCGTTTTGTACACGAAGTGCATCCAGTTTTTGCCGTAACCCTCTCTACTTTCTTGCACATTCTATGTGGGTGAAATGATGATACCATGCCAACTTTCAACCTTTTCAGAGTTCATTTCAAATGCTTTTCAATTTCATGGTCTTATAGTTCAAAATAATCAGTAAATGCATGAAAAATAACAAATGAAGTCAGAAAGGGTTGAAAATTGATGATGTGGCTTTGAATGGTGCATTTTGAACACAGAAAAACTATGGAGTTCAAATAAGTTCAAAAAATGAAATCCCTTTGTAACAGACGAGTTTCGTGATAGCAAAAAGAATTATTATAAAATAAAATAAATAAGTAACTATAAACAAAATATTATAAAATAAATAAGTATTTTATTGTAAGTAGAAACAAAACAAAATAAATAAAGCAAAAAAGAAACAAAAAAACTGGGGGAAAAACAAAAAAATTGCCACCTACTGGGCCACCACGGCCTGAATACGACTAGAAACCCAGCTAGTTGGGCCAGGATTCAGGCCCCCAGAAGGCCCAACAGGCCCACATGCAAAGCAGTGTCAGATTAGGCCCATAGGTCTGCAGTTCAGAGGAGTTGGAGATAGAGGAGGCTGCGGAGCTTATAAACAGGTCATCGGCGCTCTCAACTAGCGAGGTGGGACTAAACTCCCACCACCACCCCGCTGTGCAAGGCCACTGGTCCCGGTTGGTGGCACCAACCAGGACTAAAGGGGGGCATTGGTACCGGTTGGTGCCACCAACCGTACCAATGTTCTTTAGTCTGGTTGGTGCCACCAACCGGGACCAAAGGCCTCTGCTTCCCGCCATTTGGGCTGCTGAAAAGTAACCTTTGGTCCCGGTTGGTGGCACCAACCGGGACTAATGGGGACATTGGTACCGGTTAGTGCCACGAACCCGTACCAATTCCCTGGGTATATAAGTAACACTTGTGAAATTTTTCATCTTCATCTCGCAGTTGCCCCCGACAACTCCTCGATGACATCGACGCCGCCAGGCTGCCCCGATGCCGCCCGCAGCTGTTGGTGTCAAAACCGGCGGATCTCGGGTAGGGGGTCCCGATCTGTGCGTCAAGGATGATGGTAATAGGAAGCAAGGGACACAGATGTTTACCCAGGTTCGGGCCCTCTCGATGGAGGTAAAACCCTACTTCCTGCTTGATTAATATTGATGATATGGGTAGTACAAGAGTAGATCTACCATGAGATCGTAGAGGCTAAACCCTAAGAGCTAGCCTATGATAGTATGATTGTAATTGTGATCGGCCTTCTAAGGACCAACCTCTCTGGTTTATATAGACACCAGAGAGGGCTAGGGTTTACATGGAGTCAGTTACAAGGAAAGAAACATAATATCCGGATCGCCAAGCTTGCCTTCCACGCCAAGGAAAGTCCCATCCCGACACGGGCCGAAGTCTTGAGTCTTGTATCTTCACGCTTCAATAGTCCGGACGTTCCACACAGTCCGGCTGTCCGGATACCCCCTAATCCAGGACTCCCTCAGTAGCCCCTGAACCAGGATTCAATGACGATGAGTCCGGCTGAAAGCACAAGTGCTGCCTAGGTGGTTTTGGTAATTAATGTCAACATATCTCTTGCTGGACTAACACTTTTATCTAGTATGTTTCAGATAAGTTCAACAATGGAGTGGCATGGACTAAAGGATGTGGGAACTCCTTCAAGATGCTAAGGACAAAGGATTGGCTCAAGCTTCAAGCTCAAGACTCTTCATTTTACATTTTAGTGATCCAAGATCACATTGAGTCTATAGGAAAAGCCAATACTATCAAGAAGGGATGAGGTGTTGCTTAATGAGCCTCTTGCTTCAGGTGCTTAGTGATATGCTCCAAAACCCTCAACTACTTTCCCACTTCCACACATATGTCCTATACCTAAAGTCAAACTCGGCCATACCGATTCTTTCTATCCGGCGCCACCGAGTTCAGATGACATAGCCACTGCCACAAACCCTAGGCAAATCGGTCTCACCGATAGGGATCTCGGTCTCACCGAGATGGGATTGTAATCTCTCTGTGTATGTCCATTACCAAAATCGGTCTCACCGAGTTTGAGCAATCGGTACTACCAAGATTACAATGCAAACTTCCTGGTTAACTCATTACCAAAATCGGTCCTACCAAGTTTGTGTAATCGGTCCAACCGAGTTTGCCTGACCAACTCTCTGGAAGGCTTATTACCAAAATCGGTCTCACCGAGTTTGTGTAATCGGTCTCACCGAGATTACATTATGCCCTAACCCTAACCATATCGGTCCTACCGAGTTGCATTTCGGTCCCACCGAAAATCCTAAGGTCACTAGGTTTACTAAATCGGTCCGACAGAGTCTGTTGAATCGGTCCCACCGAGTTTGGTAAATTGTGTGTAACGATTAGATTTTGTGTGGAGGCTATATATACCCCTCCACCTCCTCTTCATTCATGGAGAGAGCCATCAGACTGAACCTACACTTCAGCATACATTTTCTGAGAGAGAACTACCTACTCATGTGTTGAGGCCAAGATATTCCATTCCTACCATATGAATCTTGATCTCTAGCCTTCCTCAAGTTGCTTTCCACTCAAATCTTCTTTCCACAAGATCCAAATCCTATGAGAGAGAGTTGAGTGTTGGGGAGACTATCATTTGAAGCACAAGAGCAAGGAGTTCATCATCAATGCACCATTTCTTACTTCTTGGAGAGTGGTGTCTCCTAGATTGGCTAGGTGTCACTTAGGAGCCTCCGACAAGATTGTGGAGTTGAACCAAGGAGTTTGTAAGGGCAAGGAGATCGCCTACTTCGTGAAGATCTACCACTAGTGAGGCAAGTCCTTCGTGGGCGACGGCCATGGTGGGATAGACAAGGTTGCTTCTTCGTGGACCCTTCGTGGGTGGAGCCCTCCTTGGACTCGCGCAACCGTTACCCTTCGTGGGTTGAAGTGTCCATCAACGTGGATGTACGATAGCACCACCTATCGGAACCACGCCAAAAACATCCGTGTCACCAATTGCGTTTGAATCCTCCAAAACCCTTCCTTTTACATTCTTGAAAGTTGCATGCTTTACTTTCCGCTGCTCATATACTCTTTGCATCCTTGCTTGCTATGTGTTGTGAATGTTAAACTTGGGTCTAAACTCCACTTAAACTTAAAGAATCTTAAAAACTGCAACTTTGGTACTTAGTGTCTAATCACCCCCCTCTAGACACCTATTCTCAAGGTCCTACACCGGCACGCAGTATTGTCTCCGGCATTGCAAGGTGGGTTCCTCCTCCGAATACTCCAAAGTAATCACCGAACACTTAGACCGTGTCCAGATCTGCGAGATCATCTTCATATGCCACCGTGGAGAGAATGATCTTTCACAAATGCAATCTGCTGACAACTTTTTCTGATGACGTGACATGTTATTACGATCGGATCATTATTCGATCCGTTTTCCTACAACCAGCTACAACGCATATTGTGAGGCGGTTTCTTTGACACGTCTTGTCAAAGCAGAGATCGTGTCCCCTTATCACGAGATTCTCATCAATACGGGTATGGGTAATCTCACCACGCCATTAATCGTGGCGCTTGGGAAACAAGCGATTCTCAACGGGCAAGTGGGGAGGCGCACCGCTCTCGGCTCCTCAATAAAGGGATAAGATTTCCCCATTTTCACCCACGCCTTCTTCCTCCTTTGCCCACTCTTGCCCCCTCGAGCTCGAGCGCCCAAGCCCAAGTCTTCTCCGCACAGCTAAACATGTCGGGAGCAGGAGGCAAGTGGGTGGCTTCCATCGTCAAGGAGAAGCACATTGCAAATCTTCGGGTGGCCGGATATTTGGCCGCGGACATAGCGCGCCGTCTACCAAACGCCGGGCAGGTCATTCCGACCCCAGGACCCCACGAGAGGGTCGTATTCGTCGCCCACTTCGTCTGTGGACTGGGATTTCCACTCCATCCCTTCGTCCGCGGGCTCATGTTCTACTACGGGCTAGATTTCCATGATCTAACCCCAAATTTCGTCCTCAACATCTCGGCGTTCATCGTCGTATGCGAGGCCTTCCTCCGCATCCGGCCTCACTTCGGCCTATGGCTGCAAACTTTCTGTGTGAAGCCGAAGGTTGTAAGCGGCCAACAAGCGGAGTGCGGAGGGGCCATGGTGGGAAGAATGCCCAACGTCACATGGCTCGATGGCTCCTTTGCGGAGACCGT
The DNA here is from genome assembly GCA_021605205.1 of Aegilops longissima. Taxonomy (NCBI): domain Eukaryota; kingdom Viridiplantae; phylum Streptophyta; class Magnoliopsida; order Poales; family Poaceae; genus Aegilops; species Aegilops longissima. The sequence continues at coordinate 623,140,278 of CM038676.1, forward strand.
AAAGGGATGGAAATCGGGGTGGTTCTACATCACCGAGCCGCGCGGCGCCAACTGGGTGGCGGCCCCCGAATTCAGATCCGGAGCCCCCATGCGGCTCACCTCCTGGGAAAGGAAGGGCCTGTCCTGGGGCGATTCTACGGAGCTGACCGGACTCCAGACATGCATCAAAAGCATGAAGGACAAGAACATCAAGCTTGTCAACGTGATCCAGGTCATGCTCGTTCGCCGGATACTGCCCTGCCAGAGGCGGGCAGTCAATCTGTGGGAGTTCGTTCCGACCGAACACCGGACGCTCCTGAAGCTCTACGACATGACACACAAAGGCGCATGGAAGGTGCTATTCAAGGCCTCTGAAGTACCTCCTCCCACATCCGAGGACCGCGGGCTTCACGCCGCGCGGGCTCCTAGTCAGGTGAGTTCTCAGACTGCCACCGGACTCGGTTCTTTCCAATATATTCATGGGAGAGCCTTAAGTAATTATGCATGTTTGCTTCGGGATTATGTGGAGACAGCGGAGCAGGTTCACTGTTCGGCTCCGCTACCAGAAGGCCCAGCTGATACTCTCCTGACGGAGATGCTGGTCCCCGCACCATACAAGGTGCCGGAGAAGAAGGTCGAGAAGAAGGCCCCGGGGATCCGAAAGGGTCTACGGCGTAAGGTTGTGCCGGAAGCCTCGTCCGAAGACGAGGAGGCGGACTCCTCCCACGAAGGGGAGGAGGAGGAAGAAGAAGACGCCCCATCCGAAAAGGATGAGGGGCCCGAGGAGGCGGACCAGGGGGCCGGAAAAGGCCCTCGGCGCAAGGCCGTCATACCCCTGTCGTCTGATGACGATGAGACAGATTCCTCCTGCGGAGGCAGGGGAAATCAAGAATAAATTCCACCTCCCCGCACTGGGGAGGGGAAGAAGAGAAAAGCCGCCCCGGAGGGGGAGGCTGGGGCGTCCAAGAAGGGGAAGGTGCCCCTTCCGAACTATTCTGCCACAGTCGCTCATAGTGAGGAAGGGTGGCTGCCCAGGGGGAAGCCCCGAGTGCGATCGTAAGTGTCCGCATTCTATCATGGTTTCACTTCATAGTTTTTATACTTATAATGCCGAACATATATGCAGTCCGGCCAGGGACCACCCCGAGGTATCTTCCTCCGGGTCCCTGAGCGATTCGGAGATGAATTCGCTTATGACAGCCACTACTCCTCAACCCGCGGACGACACGGAGGTGTTGTCCCAAAGGCTCCCAGAGCGGGGGGAGGTGACTCTGGAGACGCCCCGAGGTGGGGTCCCAGACGTCGGACACGCGGGGTTCAAGATCCCCGCGGATCGTGTCGATGAGAGCCATGGCCAGCCAGGCTCTCAGCCGAACACCATTCCGGAACCTTCGATGGTTCCGGACTCAGGCGGGCGACCCCTCGTTAGGGAGGGCGAGCCGTCTGTATCGAGGACTTCCGTTGCGCATGAGGCGCCGGACTGTCTGCTGGAAGTGCTTCGTGGCGCTTCCATGGATGAAGAGCACCGTACTCTTATGAGTACGGTGATTCGGAAGGTTTTGTCTGCCAAAAGCGGACTAACCGAAGCTTGCACCAGCCTCCTGACAGGCTTTGAGGTAAGTACTAAATATGTGCAAAATTACCACACGATAGGTAGTAGCCCCTGATACTCTGTTTGGTGTTCGGAAAGAAAATCCAAACGGAGGGTCAATTATAATCCGCAGGAGTCTAATAATAAGTATTATTGTGAAAAAGCAGGCTGTGCTGCTTGCTGCTGCTGCCCGTACTGCCGAGGTTGCCGAACTGAAGCGGGACCTGGAGCAGGCGCAGGGAGAGCTCGACCTCACGAAGAGACAACTCGAAGGGAACAAGGGTAAGTGATTCCCGCTCTTAAGGATAGGCAGAATTAGTGAGTCTAACACCTAAGTGTCGTGACTGTGTAACAGGGGCCACCGCCGAAGTGGCGTCCCTGAAGAAGGCGCTGTCCGAGGCCGAAGACAAGGCGGCCTCGGAATGTAAGGAGCGCGAAAAGCAAAGTGCTAGGGTGAGCGAGGTACAACAAGAGCTCCGGGACCTCGGCAGGAAGTGCGAGTCCATGGAGCATGAGCTGAAGGTAAAAGAGGCCGAGCTTGCGAAGGCCCTTGTAAATTTGAAAGACGCCAAGGCCGAAGCCGGGAAAGCACAGCAGGAAATCCAAGAGGCCAAAAAGATAGCAGCGGGTAAGAAGTTCTTTATGCAAAGCAAACATGTGGAGGAGGCGTTTCTTTTACTTACTCGAATTCGGAGCTCTCCAGGGGCATTTGCAGATCTGCCACGCAGCGTATCAGACGCTGCGGAGTTCTACTGTGCACAGGAGGGGAGCTCAACGGAGAAGCTGTTCTGGTCCCAGTATGATGGGGCCGAACATCCGATGCCTCTAAGCGACCAACTGAAGCAGTTGGTCGAACTCCACAGGGCGGCCGAGCTGGCTATGAAGGGCTTCATAGTCCGGATGTGGCCGGGTGAGCTCCTGCCCAGTAGCTACTTTGGCTTGATCAAGCGGATGGTAGATGCCTGTCCACGGCTTGAGGTGATCAAGCGATCCGTTTGCATCGAAGGTGCCCGACGGGCCTTTGCCCGCGTCAAGGTGCATTGGGGCAAGCTGGATGCGGAGAAGCTGGTCAAGGACGGGACGCCGGAGGGCAAGGCGCATCGCCATCCCGAGATGTACTATGATGGCGTGATGAAGGGTGCTCGTCTCGTCGCCGATGAGTGTACCAAGGACGCCATTTTAGAGTGAATTCACTTCTGTCATGTTTGTAATTTAAGGACGAAGTTACTTGCGCTATGTAGCGCTTTTGTTATTTAAAATACTAGATGACCCGTTGCGCCAATGGCGCAAAGGCCGAGCGCAAGCCAAGTATTGAAAGAGTGTGCATTGAAATATGTAGATACAGATGAAAATAAACGCATAATAGCCTTTTCAGTTGGCATACATCTGGACTTATCCGAGCTAATATTATATTCTTGATAGAGCAAACAACAATATTTTAATTTACACCAAGAATTTCAAAAAGCAGAGTTCGCATACCTGCAATGAGAAGAGAACATGCAATAGACAAAGGAACAATTTTTTAAAGTATTGCTGCTGCCAAAGCACAGCTCATGATACTGCATGCAGCAAGCAAACAATAGTGATAGACAATTATGCAGAGGCCCTTGGAAATGCACTTGAAGGCAAAAGCATATATTTCTTTCATCATAGCCGTTTCAAAAGCATACCACACAATAGTCTAAGCAGCAAATGACCAACAGTTAAACACATACGATGGTGTTAGGTGATTACATAAGATTCAAAAGGATGATAAACATAGAAGTCTTGTTAAGCATTATACTAATGCTAAGTTATATAACAAGGGGCTCTTGCAACTTGCTTATATTGAGTAGACGATCAGGCACAATTCCTTGGAAGTGCATTTGAAGGCGAAAGCATATATTTGACCTTTCTTCATGCTAGATGACCCATTGCGCCGATGACGCAAAGGGCGATAGCAAACCAAGGTTTCAAACCATGCAAATTGGAATATTTAGAGACCGACATTCTTTAAACATAAGAAAATAGTTCATACATAGTGTTATATATTACATTGACGGTAGGTTCATAGGCTACAAGAAAACCATGAGATCAGTTTATGCTAAGCAAAGCTACATAAGCGAAGATGCATCATGTAGATTGTTTTGATCACCCAACTTTTGCAAGAGAAGCTACATAGGCAGAGATAGATCATGTACCCAGCTTCTGGTAACTAAGATATGTAGTCTTTGGCTGTCCTCATAATTAACATTTTTGCCGCTTCTGCAGAATAAAACTGCATAATAAATGAATAGAAAAACATATCGTAGTTGCACAACAAAAAACATTTGGGGAAGAACTTTGTAAGGTGACTATTGTTCTATCTAATAAGTAATTTCCCAAGAAAGACCGTCACCTTTCTCCCAACAAAATGAAAATGTAAAAAAAAAAAGACACAACAACAACATTAGCTTTCAAGAGACACAAACAAATGGAAGAAAACAAAGTGCAATAAGAAGAAAATCAACTTCCTCTCTCCACAAACCTTTCGAGTTCCCTACTGAAAAATCGAAGGACCGCAATAAATCCCTGGAAAGTAGCATTTCACTGTGATTATCTTTTTTCTCAAGGATTTCTGCACACCTATCCCAGGTTACACTTTCTTGCTGATGGTTTGTTCTTGACTAAAGTTGGTTGTTGAATGTGAACTATTGAAGAAAGATAAAGCAGTCTCAAGTTCTTTGCTCTTTTTGAGTTGAACGACCCCCTCCAGAGCAATGGTCAAGCTGGTCATAAAAAAACACACACACACACACACAAAATGCCGAGAAAAGTATATCAGTAAAGGAACAACAAATGTATGTGAACAATGAAGAAGAGGTTAGTGCTTTTAAGCACCATACCATGATCCTTGCTGCTCACAACAAACAAATTTTTAGTTTTATCAATTCCAAAGTGCTTTTGAGATTTTGTACACCACATAATTTTGGACCATATTTTTTTATTAATTATTGGCGCATAATAGTACCAGGAGGAAGCTATTAAAAAGAACGTGAAATACAAACAATAGGGTAAACCCTAAATGACTAATTTCAAGCTTAATATCTTATCCTTGCTATAGACAGAATAAATTTCCAACAACAGTCACATCACAGGCAGAGTCGCATTCTCCGGTGCCGCAATGGTGTTCGGCGACCCCTGGCGCCGCAACCGTGTTATGGTGGACGCGTCCATCCATCATCGATCTCACGTCTACCGATTACATGCAGGAGGGCATGGGAGACGTTGACGCCTCGAGCCCCGCGTGTCCCATGTCCTACTCTTCCTCCCCGGTGACCGCACTTCTTCGAGGGGTGTAGCCGACTGCTAGACATGAACACGAGCGGAACAATAAGGACTGTCACCGTTAGTTGCATGTAATTGTATGGATTTGATGATTTGCAAATGAGGTATCTGGTCAGGAATACAATTTTTCCATGCTGACTAATCACTGTCCGCGATTGAGCAACGCGTCCGCACGCTGTTGGGGCCAGATTGTGATATTTGTGGCTGTAGATGCTCTTATATTCTAGGAATAGTAGTTGGAATAAATCAGACAAAACAGTACAGATCATACAAATGCTATAAATTAGCACCAAGATAAAATTACAATTGTGCCACTGTGTGACAGAGAACCGTACATTCTGGACACCTATACACACGCGTGGCGCATATAGCATAGAGATCACCACGTGGTTGACTGTTGGTCTTGGTTCCATCGACCAGTTCATTGGATTCGTTCCCCTCTCCCCACTGTACTCGTACTGGAGAGAAAGCACGGCTCCATCTTCACTGCAGCTCACGCTGCAGCTTGGCGGAGCAGCTCTCGCTGCAGCTCGGAGGCGCTGCGGCTACATCTTCATCTCCATGGCCCGGCAACTTGGAGGCGCAATGGCTCGCCAGCTCCATCTGCATCTCGGTGGACCAGCAGCTCGGAGCTATGGAAGGGGGTATGGCGCCGCCCGTTGCTCGTATCGGCAAGCCAAATCCTTGCAGTTGCTGTTGTTGCTCCCTGTCAAAGGTGGCGGTGGCGTCTATTCTCGCTGTGTCGGCACTCCCTGAAGCTGATGACTTTCGACTGCAAGCGAGGCTCCAGCAAGACCACGGCGACCGCTGTTGCCGCTCAGGTAAAAACTAACCTCCTTCGTTGTTTGACGAAGTTGTAGAATTTTTTGTTATTCAATTCCACTGTAGCACAAGGGGCCCCCATAATCTACTCTTTTGCCGATGTTAGTGGAACGGCAAAGTACATCTTCATTTTCTGAAAAATAGAACAAAAAATAGAACAAGATGCAGGGAGTGAGCACTCGTAAAAGTAAACTCCAAAAGGAGAAACTTATACCTTCACTAAATAACTATACCAGGAGCAACATTACTGATTACGTCCTCATGGTCTCGTCATTTACAATGGCCCAGTTGGAAAATGGCCTGTCTGGCCGTCGACTTTGCTGACGTGGTGCACCGGCCCACATTATCGGTGAACTCTTGTCGGAGTTGAACTTGTTGATGGACAGTGATGGAATGCATCCCTAAGGCCTGAACGAACTGAACATTTTCCTGTTTGTTTATCTAGCCTTTCATTCTTAACTTAAGACATACAAATGAAAAAAATAGGTACCAAAGAAAGAGGATGGAGACTAAACAAAGAGAAACCAAGATACCAAATGAATAGCGATAATGAAAATAGAAAGTGAAAAGTGAATAAAGAGAAACCAAAGACTCGAGAAAATAAAGAGTAAGAACGAACGCCGAGGACCTAGCACTACTTTGCTAATAGCCAAGTCTCGAGGGAGTGTTGATACTTAGTTGAGCGATTCAACACTGGAGTACTAATTAGCACTAATTAGCGGCTGGGACTGCTCCAATCATTGAGCTATGTATATTGTATAACATACTTGGTCGAGTGATAGCCTTTAGATGTTTCAGATGCTGAAGAGTATTTTCCAATTAAATCACAGATGATTTTGAGTTCATCCCTCCCTGGATGTCCTTCGGTCACAGGGTCAAGCATATATATACTATGCTATGCATACTGACACATGCACCTCCTTGGAATTGTTGATATGTATATATCATTGGTAGAAGCCATCGTTGGCCTAGTTGGAGAACAAATAAGCATTTTAACATAAGGGCATCATATAATTAGTTACAAAATCTGAATACAAAAACTATGCTAGATCTGCAGTTTTTTTTCATGCATCACCTGAGATTACTGTACTTTATGTGCAGCAGCAGCCTGAAGCCAAAAGAACACAAAACTGTACAAACTAAAGTAAAAACATGTCCAGATCCTAATAATTTTGAAAGTCTGAGTCCTAATAGAATAGTTCAAATAGTTAATAGTCAGAAGAGGCTAATTAAGGTACTTGTATAAGGTACTTAACTGGGCATACATAATATCTAGGATGAAACAATTTAGATAAGATGCCAAGCGCAAGAATTCAAATAGTTAATGAAAGAATTTAGCAGCACCGGCGCAAGAATGACAGCAACACGAGCACAACAGGCGGCAAGCTCACAACAAAGGAGAGCAAGCATATCTAACCTCAATCAGTGGAGTATAGCTTGCATTAATCATTGTAGAATCTGTATTAAAACTGGTGAAATGGGAGTGGACAACAAGTAAAAATGCATGCCCCTACTCAATCAGTATATATGAAGGCAAGGTGAAATGGGAATGGACACAAAGTAACAAGCATTCCTCAAGACATTCACCAAGCATTTATTTTTAAGACATTGTCTGCACCAACATGAATAATAAAAATGGGAGAAATAAGGGTACCTATTTGTGCTTACTGATACCCATAAGAGGCAACAAGAAATACAAAGCAAGTTGAGCATCTGTCCTAATGAGTAAAAATAAAAACAACAAGGTATATTTGGTACATCAGGTTTACAATTTTCATCATATGCTAGGTCACACCATTGACAGGAATATCATCACACAATAACAGGAAACCACAATTAGCTATATACCTTTTTGATAAAAGCATATGCATGCACCAGAGTAAAATTGTACAAACAAAAATACATAGAAGGAGCGGGAGTCAGGCATAAAGTAGAAATTGCACAGGCACCCCAGAAGTGTGGAAAGTAACAGTATGCCTAATTAGTTGCTTATGAGTTGATGAGGCCCTGGTACTAAGTTCATGAGTGTGAGTTTCTTAAACGGTGAGCTTATTACAATGGTATCAGATATTGTGCTTATGCAGTCGTGGTACACATACGAAAGAATCATACTCTTCATATCATAACACTAACTAAATGCTAATGAAAGTTCATATCTTCATTTTTTTTGCAAAATTCATAACCTGGCAGGGTTAAAAGGCACCAAGTGAGGCACACAGGGTTACTAAGCATCATAATTTCCAGCATTTAAACATACAGAGTCAAAGCTAATCATATCTACCTCCAAGAGCAGTAGACAATCAAATCCATGTTTCATCTTATGTAGGGCATAAGAGAGGAAGGATAAAGAATTCATACCTACACTAGTAGAAAAAGGGCCTATTGTCCCGGTTGGTAAGGGCCTTTAGTCCCGGTTGGTGAACCGGGACTAAAGGGTCGGTACTAATGCCTCCCCCCTTTAGTCCCGGTTCAATCCAGAACCGAGACTAAAGGCCACGGCCACGTGGAGCCTTTAACAATCCACCTTTAGTCCCGGTTGGTAACACCAACCGGACTAATGGAAATTTTATGAATTTTTTTTTGAAATTTTTTTTAAAATTTTTTTTAATAATTTTTTATTTTCAAATTTCTGAATTATTTTAACCCCTAATCTCTAATCAGCACCCCTCATCACTGCTCAATTTATCCTCTTCTCTAATCACCCTCATCATTCCAAATCACCTAACTTTCCGAACGGTCACCCATCCTCCCACTCACCCAGCCTGAGCACGCTTAACTTCCGGGTTCTATTCTCCCTCGTTTCCAAGTCTGCACATGTTGTTTTCTTGACAATAGTAAGATGTCAATCCTATTAACCCTCAGGAATTTTGCTTGAGCATGAATTGACACATTTCACTATTTGAGTTTCAAACTATTGTTTTCAAAAACAATAATTATTTAGAAAACCAAACCGATTTTGAATAATTAGTTTGACCATGGTTTGACCATAGTTTGGCCACAGTTTGACCACAGTTTGACTACAGTTTGACCAGATTTGACCAAAATTCAAAATAACTGAACAAATTAGTTAGTAACACTAATATTCTGGAATAATTAGTTTGACCATGGTTTGACGACAGTTTGAAATTTTTTAGATTTTTTCCACTCTAGATATTAAAAGCCCCGTAACTTTTTTTCTGATAGGTTTTTGAGGATTTTGAAAATGTTTAACAGGGTTCCCCCAGTTAAATTTGGATGTAACTTTTCGAGTAGATGATTTTTCATATAAAAAACTTTTTCATCCGAGTTAGCATGCAAAAGTTATGCCCATATTTACAAATTCCAGAGAGATTTTGCAAATAAAGTCGAAATTCACATTTGCAAATTTTCCCAACAACTAGACCACATATCACATGGGAAACTTATTTCAACCCCATTAGTCCTGGTTCGTGCCTCAAACCGGGACTAAAGGTCTACTCTTTAGTCCCGGTTTGAGGCATGAACCGGGACTAATGGGCATCGCCTTTAGTCCCGGTTTGAGGCACAAACCGACTAAAGGGCACAGTGAACCGACTAATGCCTTAGCCGCATGAACCGGATAAATGCTCACATTAGTCCCGGTTCTGGATTGAACCGGGACTAATGGGCTAAACTGGCCTGGACGAAAGCCCTCTTTTCTACTAGTGCTACCCGGCTTGTCAAAACAATTTTTGCAAGTAAATAACATAGTGTAGTTGCATATACCTGTGAGAACAGACATAATTAGAAGGCATAAAGACCATCAGCATATTTTTACATGAACGATCATTATAATATTCAAATGCAAACTGCTGCTGCTCGGAAAAGGGAGTGCAAAACCATGCAAAAGCAATAATTCGCTGACGGCCTAACATGCATGAAAAATATCCAAAATGCAAAAGCAAGCAGAGTAATATCCATCATTAACAGAAAAGGGCATGTGCCATGATGAAACACGATCGAATCCATATGATTAATCCGGTTAAATCATACCTTCATTGTACGCAGAGGTTGGTTCATCTGCAACTCAAAAAACAAAAGAAAAACCTTCTAATCCGTCCATGAAGTAAGAAAGTCTAGTACCATAGAGACGTAGAAAGAGAAGCAACCCAATAAGCCAAATAAATGCCATGCTACTTCAATTTTTGAAGGTCTATGTATGTAATTCAGAGTTGGACCATGTCCCAAGCTGAACTCCTGACCAACTAAATCAAAACAATTAGCAAGCAACATGGTGGTGGAAACCGATGAAGTGACAAACCAATCTCCCCAGCACAAGCTTGTTGAAAAGTATAAAAAAGTTATTTAAATAAACTAACAGTGAAGTGGCTAAACTTGTCAGAATCAGGCAAAACCATAAACCTGGCTAAATGACTGGAGACCAAATACTTCCCCCAAAGTTCTGTAACCAATTAGACTTTACCTAACTATTTTCATTTGGTGAATATATAATAGAGCAAACAAAAGTGCATGGTTAATTTAGCAGCAGGTACAAGCACACACCTAAAAAGGGGCAATCCTAACTTGGGTTTCAGAGGCAAGAAACAGTCAAAGATCAAACATCGTTGTGTCGTCGTGCATGATTAATTTAGCAGCAGGTACTACTACATATACTTAACAGGGGACAATCTTAACCAGGATTTAGAGTTGAGAAATGGTCGAATATGAAACACGACGTCCTTCCTCCTTGCTTAATTCATCAATTCCTGCTTCAAAAAAGAAACAGAGTATCATTGCTCAATAATAACAATAGCACCACATTGTTTCATAATATTTTATATCACAAAAATTTAGACGGGGAAACTGAAAAAGCTAGAGTTGTGCAGACATAAAAGAGGAAGAAATCGGATGAAGTAGGAGCCATCATCTAGTGATGAAGGGAAACAATACAACACACCACAAATCCATGGTCCAGGGAAGAAGAGGCGGAGGAGGACGAGCAGCCGTGCCGCCGGACAGCATCCTCCATGACGAAGCAGGGCCGGACTGCTTCTCTCGTCGCTGACCTCCTTCTTCTCCCTCCAAACCACCATGACAGAACCGCTCACCCCCAGCTTCTTGTCCCCGACGCTGGCCTCTCCATGGCTCCCGGTTCGCTACTCCTCCGGTCCTCCCCCAAGCTGCCGGCCTCCCCTGCTCATCCACCAACCTTGAAGACCCCTCCTCCCCTGCTCACCCATGGGGACAACCTGCGTTGGATCTGGAACCAACTGTCAGGCCCCGCCCGACCTCGCCGGCGGCCGATGACCCTCTCCCGCCAGCCAACGCACCTACATCTCCTCTTTCCTCTCCCTTTCTCCCTCCTCTCATTCCTCTTCTCTCTCCCTCTCATTTTCTCTCTCCTAAAGGGAATCGAGCGCCGCCGTCGTCGCCCTTTGGCTGCAGGTCGCCGGCCCCGCCAGGAAGGATGCGGGAGGGGATCCATGGAGAAGAATGGGCCGAAAGAAAGAGATGAGCGGCGGCGACCAGGGCAGGGAGGAGAGAAGTTGAGGGGAGGAGAGGCGGCGCAGCGGTGGAGGGGACGCGGGGGCTAGGTTTCACCGCGCGAACCCCACGCTCGCTGCAGAGCCTCTTTTCTAACGTAGGATATGTCTAGGCACACTGTAAAGCTGGGCTTGGAAGGAAAAGAGCCCCACCCATCATTGACTGTACCACCAAAAAGCAACGTGGGAAGAGATAAGTGGCTGGATGTTTGACAGCGCTGAGTAAAACTGCCAGCGAGGTAGAATCGTGCGAGCCGGATTGACCGCGCGACGCAATGCCTCCAGATGGGCGGGTACTTTAGCAGCGTTTATATGTTCAATTACCTTCTATGCGGCTGTTTATAAAATCCTGAAAGTAGGCCAGTTGTCGGTTTCCGCCCCCACGTGATTAGCACTGGGGTGTTCGTGGAAAACCCGGACACTCTTTATCCAAATGTTTGGTCCCTTAAGGAGGTGTCCGATGCAGCGAACGAGGCAATCGGACTATGCGACTTTATAACTTTCACTTAGCCATAGAAGTCTACAATTTTAAATTTCGGCGAAGCCCCTAGAATCCGGATGGCCGAATTGGGGCGCTATATACGCCTAGATCGGACAAATCCGATTTATCGCCTAAAGCGGAAAATCTTTAAGGATTTTAAGACCTCTCGAACAGCGACCAACTCTCGCCACATCATGCCGGTCAGTTTTCGGCTTTCTCTACCGAGGTGCTCGTCCGGAAGAACCGGAACACAATCGCAGTAGTTCTCCATGCGCTACCTTAGCCGATATAACGAAACGTAAGGCACCAAAACAAGGGAGCCGGGCTATCCCAACTGTAGACCCAAGACATGATTCGGAGCTGATGCATATAATGCTATAAGTTCGGTGTGCCGCACTGTTGAAAGTGTTCGGACTTTATTTGCCATATTACGGGGCGCCATGAGAAGCCCCTGGCAAACTGACCGTACCAAGGTGTACGGGTGCAATACCAAATAAACATTTATAAGAGAAGAAAATGCTCAAATAAGGATAATAAGCTGACGCTATATATAATCTCCCATTGGCGAAAAATACGTTTAAGCGTATGTTTACAATGGATGCATTAAGCAGAGATAAAAATAGGACTATTTGACATATCCTATCCAGGGGCAGGCTGTGTACAGATAGATAAAGCAGGTATAATGATCGTAAATAGATTCCACCTGGGTATTTCCTTCTGTGCACAACGTCTGTTGCCTCCTTGGATGTCTCTCCCATATGAGTCCGGCAATTCGGCTCTTCTGAGGATGCTGCACAAACGCGGTGTCCTGAAATGTAAGAGGAAAAGAGTATGAAGGTATTTGGTGGTTACCCGCACTATTGACTGAGTCGTTGATGTGCCTCCGCCTATGCCCATGGTATCTTGAGTGCGTAATTGTGTACGCGTGGCACAAATGCTGCTTTGAAGGGGCTTGAGCGGAGGCCGGACTGCTAATCACGCTCTTGATGATCCTGTTGCGGGGTGCTCCGGACTCGCTTGACTATGCTCGAAGTTGTCGCCGGATTGGTTTGTCGAAGTAGGCTGCATTGTACTTCTGCCGCAAGGGCTGCCGTATGCTCTTCTGTTCGAAGGGAGCGGTCCATATTTCCATTGATAGTGATGACCCCGCGCGGTCCTGGCATTTTGAGCTTGAGGTATGCATAATGTGGTACCGTATTGAATCTAGCGAATGCGGTTCGTCCAAGCAGTGCGTGGTAACCACTACGGAAAGGGACGATATCGAAGATTAACTCTTCGCTACGGAAGTTATCCGGGTATCCGAAGACCACTTCCAACGTTATAGAGCCCGTACAGCGGGCCTCTACTCTGGGAATTACACCTTTAAAGGTAGTTTTGGTGGGCTTGATCCTTGAAGGGTCAATGCCCATCTTGCGCACTGTGTCCTGATAAAGCAGGTTCAAGCTACTGCCGCCGTCCATGAGGACACGCGTGAGGTGGAATCTGTCGATGATTGGGTCTAAGACCAATGCAGCTGAGCCGCCATGACAGATGCTAGTAGGATGATCCCTATGATCAAAGGTGATCGGACAAGCTGACCATGGTTTGAATTTGGGGGCGACTGGCTCCATCACATAGACGTCCCGTAGTGCTCGCTTCCGTTCCTGCTTGGGGATGTGGGTGGCGTAGATCATGTTGACCGTTTTCACCTGGGGGGGGGGATTTCTTTTCTCCCCATGTGTTCGGACGCCGGGGCTCTTCGTCATCGTCACTGTGCAGCCCCTTGTCCTTGTTTTCGGCGTTTATCTTGCCGGCCTGTTTGAACACCCATCACTCTCTATTGGTGTGGTTGGCTGGTTTGTCCGGTGTGCCATGAATTTGGCACGAGCACTCCAGTATGCGGTCCAGACTGGACGGTCCCTGATTATTTCTTTTGAACGGCTTTTTCCGCTGTCCGGACTTAGATCCGCTGAATCCGGCGTTCACTGCCGTATCTTCAGTGCTATCACCGTTGTTCCATCTCTTATGTCTGTTGCGCTGTGGCTTGCCGTTAGTATCGTGGCCATCCGAAGTGCCGGAATGTGGCGTGGTGTTGCTGCGAGCCAACCAGCTATCCTCACCCGCACAAAAGTGGGTCATTAGTGTTGTGAGAGCTGCCATGGACTTGGGTTTTTCCTGGCCGAGGTGTCGAGCGAGCCACTCGTCACGAATATTATGCTTGAAAGCCGCCAGGGCTTCAGCGTCCGGACAGTCGACTATTTGGTTCTTTTTAGTAAGGAACCGAGTCCAGAATTTCCGGGCTGACTCTCCGGGCTGTTGAGTAATGTGGCTCAGGTCGTCAGCGTCTGGTGGTCGCAGATATGTGCCCTGGAAGTTATCAAGGAACGCGTCTTCCAGGTTTTCCCAACTGCCAATGGAATTTGCTGGCAGGCTGTTTAACCAGTGCCGGGCTGGTCCTTTGAGCTTAAGGAGAAGATATTTGATGGCGTGCAGATCATCTCCGTGGGCCATGTGAATGTGGAGAAGAAAATCTTCGATCCATACTGCGGGGTCTGTTGTGCCATCGTATGATTTGATGTTTACGGGTTTGAACCCTTCTGGGAATTCATGATCCATCACTTCGTCAGTGAAGCAGAGGGAGTGTGCGGCGCCTTTGTGCCGGGCTTTGTGGCTACGCAGGTCGGATTGGTCTTGATTGCTGTGTTCGGCCCGGCCGGACTTGTTGATGATGTATCCGGCGCGACGGTCATCGTCGCGTGCTGGGGCACGCCCCCGCGATCCGTAGATCGATCTTGGCTGTCCTGCTTTGTTTTCCAGAATATCTTGCAGGTTTTGCCTGTTGCCCTGGGCCGTAGTGTATCGGCGTGGGGGTGCGGGCTGGTATCCGGGCTGATATCCCGTTTTATCCCGGCCACGGGGTGGCCGGTCAGCCGTTTGGCGTTCGAGTCCATATTCCTCGGCTGCTAGGACTTCAGTCCATCTATCTGTGAGCAGATCTTGATCAGCTTGGAGTTGTTGCTGCTTCTTCTTCAGGCTCCTCGCAGTGGCTATAAGCCTACGCTTGAACCGCTCCTGCTCTACAGGATCCTCAGGCACGTCAAATTCGTCGTCGCTGAGGCTAATCTCGTCTTTGGAGGGGGGCATGTAGTTGTCCTCCTCCGGGTATGCGTCCGTCGCCTATTCTTCTGGGCTGACCTGCTCATCTTCCTGTTTGGCCTGCTCGAAGGCGGGCTGGTCAGGGTCATATTCTTCTTCGGCGTCATCCGGGTTATTTTCGTCTCCAGGGCCGGTATTGCTATGGCGGGGCTTGGAGCGGCGTCGACGACGCCCATGCTTTGCTTTTCTTCCCGAGGGGTTATCCTCCGTTGCCTCCTCGCCATTAGTTTTCTTCGGAGTGTCCACCATATAGATATCATATGAGGAGGTGGCCGTCCATCGCCCCGTGAGCGGTGGCTCCTGTAATTCTCCTGCATCGTCGTCCATACCGTCGATGTCTTCGGAATCAAAGTCAAGCACGTCGGTTAAATCATCGATCATGGCAATGAAGTGGGTGGTGGGTGGGCAACGAATTCCGTCGCCGTCCACTTCCCATTCAGGCCAGACATAGTTCGGACCAGAGTCTCCTGACAAAGAGAGAGACTTCAATAAGTTCAGCATGTCGCCTAAGGGCTAGTGCTGAAAGACGTCCGCCGCGGTGAACTCCATCACCGGAGCCCAACCAGGTTCGGCGGGCTCAGGGACGCGCGGACTGGAACCTACAACCGGATATGAATCCGGGGGTCCAGAGTCACAGGCTCCCTCAGAAGTGAGGCTTGTGTTTGGCTCCATCGCTGATGAGGGTACGGCCTGCGGGGCGGAGTCCAGCCCTCCGTCCTTAGGCAACGCAACCTGCCCCGGATTTAGATCCGGGGCTTCTGCCGGGGTGATATCTCGAGCATCGTCTGACAGCAGGTCTAAGTCGTGCTCATCGTGCTTGTGCGGTGCTCCTGGCGCTGGCCCGAATCCATCGAAGATCAAGTCTCCGCGAATATCCGCTGTGTAGTTCAAGTTTCCGAACCTGACCTGGTGGCCGGGGGCATAGCTATCGATCTGCTCCGGTGGCTGCTTAATTGCCCGCAGATCGCGAAGCCGCCGAACACGAAGATCTGTCCGGGGAGGAAAGCCTCACCCTGGACAACGTTGTTGATGATGATTGAAGGAGCCATCAAGCCTGACAGTGACGACACAGATGAACTCTCAACGAAAGCACCAATGTCGGTGTCAAAACCGGCGGATCTCGGGTAGGGGGTCCCGATCTGTGCGTCAAGGCTGATGGTAACAGGAAGCAAGGGACACAGATGTTTACCCAGGTTCGGGCCCTCTCGATGGAGGTAAAACCCTACTTCCTGCTTGATTAATATTGATGATATGGGTAGTACAAGAGTAGATCTACCACGAGATCATAGAGGCTAAACCCTAAGAGCTAGCCTATGATGGTATGATTGTAATTGTGATAGGCCTTCTAAGGACCAACCTCTCCGGTTTATATAGACACCGGAGAGGGCTGGGGTTTACATGGAGTCGGTTACAAGGAAAGAAACATAATATCCGGATCGCCAAGCTTGCCTTCCACGCCAAGGAAAGTCCCATCCGGACACGGGCCGAAGTCTTGAGTCTTGTATCTTCACGCTTCACTAATCCGGATGTTGCACACAGTCCGGCTGTCCGGATACCCCCTAATCCAGGACTCTCTCAACCACCCCCGCCGTCGCCGCCGCCGCTCGCGCTCCTCGCCCTCGCTACCGCCTCCCTACCTCGACGCATGCATCGCCTCTGCCCGATGTTGCCGTCGCCCATGCCTCGCCCGACGGCGACGCTGTCGCCTGTGGCCTCGCCTCGACGCTGTCGCCAGCGCCGTTGCCAGCCCACTCCTGCCCCATCGTCGCCGCTAAATGTAACTTTTTAGTTATACATGCTATTTTTTACATGTTTTTAGATTTCGTATATGTATGTATGTATTTTTAGATATATGTAGTGTATGTTCATATATGTATGTATGTATGTATTTTTACATGTTTTTATGTATCTATGTATTTTCAATTGTAATATGCATGATGTTTTAAAAATACATATATGCAAAATTTAGATTTTTAGAAAAGTTTTATCTATATATGTTCTCTGATTTAGTACATTTTAGGTTAGTTTCATTTTTAGAAAAGTTTTATATATATAGGAAGAAGGAAGAAGAAGAAAAGTTTTATATATGCAAAAGTTACATTTTAGAAATTTTTATATATCTAGCTAGGAAAGGAAGAAGAAGAAAAAGGATGAGTGGAAAAAGGAAAATAAGAAGAGGAAGAAAGAAGAAGAAGAGGAGAGGAAGAAGAGGAGAAATAAATAAAAAGAGGAAAAAAGAAGAAAATGAAGAGGAGAAGAAGAATGGAATAGAGGAGAAGAAGAGAAAATAGAATATTTTCTTTTTTTTCTTCTTCTTCTCTATTCCTTTCTTCTTCTCTCTTTTTCTTTCTTTCTTTTTTCTTCGATCTTCTCTTCTATTTCTTTCTTCTTCTCCTCTTTTTATTTCTTCTTTTGTCTTCTTATTTTTTATCGGGTATGTCGTTGTTGATATACCCCCTCCCGATAACTTCAACATGAGGGAGGGGGGTCGATATACCCCCTACCCGATAAATTATTTTCCCATTTATGTGTCGTTGTTGTCGATATAACCCCCTCCCAGATAACTTCGACATGAGGGGCGGTCGATATATATACCCCCTCTCGACCGTGATAACTTATACCACGGGAGCACCCCCCGACCCTCTCGCTCGACCAAAACTCTCGAGGACACCCAAACCCTAGAAAAAAATGATGTCGGTCTCCTATATACCTGGCCATGGGAAGCCCGGCCCGACAGGCCCGGCCCGAAAAAGCCTGACCCGGCCCAGCCCGACGCTGCCCTCGGGCTGGGCTTGGGCCTAGATTTTGAGCCCGAAGACCGGACCGGGCCGGCCCGTAGCCCGAAAGGCTTTTACGCGTTCAGGCCGGGCTCGGGCCCAGAAAACAGGCCCGATGGCCGGGCTCAGGCCTAGGTTTTTTTCGTCGGGCTTGGATAGGCCCGGCCCGAAGCCCGGCCCGGCCCGAGGTATGGCCAGATATAGTCTCCTACCCCCTCCCGCCGCGCCCCTACCCGACAAACTCTCTCGAGGACACCCAAATTTACCAAGTTAAAAGAGTGTTGTCGTCGAGGCCACCCGAAACCCTTGAAGCGTTGCCGAGGCCACCCAAAACCCTAGAGAAGCAGCGTCGAGGCCACTAATATGATTCCTTATTGTGATTAGCTAGCTAGTTCTACGTTTGCCACTAATATATCCATGAATCATGTTTGAATAATAATTGCCATGTTGTAAATACTTGCAGAAACTATGGAGCACCCCCAAGACGAAGCAACAGAAGCGATGTTGGGGGACATAATCGCAAAAGGAAGAGATGCCATCTTGTCATATGTCAACGACACTGATGGTCTAGATGGACAGGGTGAAGAAGAAGACTATGATTATGATGGCTCCGGTGACCCAATGCCGGTACAAGAAGGAGACCGTGATGACGGTGACCGAACCGAGTCCGGCCAGGTATATATATTAGTTAAGCCTGTGCTGACTATCTAATTGATGCATTCATTGTTTTTCGTATGTACACATATTAATTAACTCTCGTCTTTCTTCTTTTTTCTAGCCCTCTGGATCGAGCACAACTTCGGTGAAGAGACGAGGCCTGAAGAAAAAGTTGCGCTCGGATGAAAGGTTTGAGATCATAGCAATCGCGCGCGATGGCAAGCCGATTGAACCCATCTGGACAAAGGATGCCTTTCGTGCTTAGTGTGGGGTTCTTGTTAGGGACAAGATCCCGATCAATATCCACCAATGGTTAAAGCCAAAGAATGAAGACCGTGAGGTGTCTTATGTCTCCGATATGCAGAAAGATGATCTTTGGACAACACTTAAGGAAAATTTCACCCTACCGCAAGAGGAGGATCCGGAGAAGCCAGTTAAAGAGCAATTGATCAAGTCTCATGCTCTTAAGAAGATGGCCGAACTATTCAGGAGATGGAAGAATGAGCTGAAAACAGAGTTTGTTGACGAAGAAAAGACACCAGAATTCACCGGAAAGTATGATAAGATCAGAGATCACTGGCCCGCATTTGTGGCCCACAAGACATCGTAAAAGAGTAAGAAGATATCAGCGACAAACAAGAAAAATGCTGCGAAGAAGAAGCATCACCATCGCACGGGGTCAGGTGGCTACCTCAAAGCCCGACCTTTGTGGGACAAGGCTGAGAATGACCTGATTGATAAAGGGGTCAAACTAGAGACATTGAACTGGCCAGATCGTTGCCGGACTTGGTTCTTCGGGGTTGGCGGAACCTTGGACCCTGTATCAGGGAAGTGAGTTTGGACGGAAGAGCAACTGCGAATACCCGTCACGAGGCTTCAGGATTATATCGAGAAAGCGCAGCAAGGGACGTTCGTTCCAGACAAAGAGAAGGACGAGCTCACAATGGCCCTCGGGAATCCTGAGCACCCTGGACGGACACAAGGCACGCCAGGCTCCGTTCCGTGGAAGGCTGGGATTCCGGACGCAGGGGGTTACAAATGCCAGGAGAGGAGGAAGAAAGTGGAGCATAGCCAACTGCATGCGCTGCACGCAAGGGTACAAGGGCTAGAGGAACGAGAAGCAGACCGCAGCAAACGACCTGCCGAAGCTTCCCCTGAAGCTACCCGCCATCTCAGCTGAGAAGCAGCATGGCTTCCACCGAGCAGACTCAGCTGGAGCCTATCTTCACGGCTCCTGCTAGCTACCCCGTGGATGCTATCACAGAGTCTCAACATTGCCACCTTATGACGCAATGGATTAAATTGAAAGTCAAGGCGACTGTTGGCTCTATTTTACATACTGAACCTGGCGCAACCTACCACGGCCGATCGATTCCATAAGGATATGCTAGGGTGATGGTGGATGAAATAACGGACGGATTTGAGGACCTCGAGCTTGACCACCCTAAGGGTGAAGGGGAGATTCGCCTGGGTTCTTTTCTGAAGACTCCATGCCTATGGTGGAAGGAGCTCATCAACCTTCCGAAGTGGACGCCTCCGCCTCCTCCTCCTCCTCCGGTGAGTCAGGGCACTCCGCCTCCCACTACTAGGGAAAAGCCTATACACAGAATCTTACCAGCAGCGCTCCTCAAAATACGACGCTACTGCTATTTAGCAGCAGCGCGTGATAGCAAAACGCGCTGCTGAAAGCAAAATAGCAGTAGCGCGTCCACCACAAACCGCGCTACTGCTCTAATTGCCATGACCTCCCCCCCCCTGCTAGTTATAGCAGTAGCGCCCTATAATGAACCGCGCTACTGCTATGGAAGTTAGCAGCAGCGCGCTTTGTTGAAAACCGCTACTGCTAAGATCAGCCCACAAGTTTAGTCCCACCTCTCTCCGTGAACAGGGTGTTTACCACCTTAAATATATTATTTCTGAAACTATCACAACCAGTTGGTCTTCAGTGAACTCTATGTGTAAAATTTGTGGCCGCCATATGAGTCCTCATATTGACAATTCAGATTGTACACAAAAAAGATCATTGATGGCCAATGTATTTTTGCATTGACGTATGTTTGTATAGTTACACTTAGCAGTAGCGGTTTATATGCAAAGCGCTACTGCTATTCAGATTAGCTGTAGCACATTTTGGCAAACGCGCTACAACTATCCCTACCTTATCCCCACGCGCACGACCGACCCTCTCTCTCACTCACACTCTCACTCTCTCACCCAGCGTGCCGATAACTGTCGTGGGTAGTGTCGCCGCCTTGCCTTCTCGTCCGTCCTTGCCGAGGTACTCCTCCTTCCATCCCTCCTCCTCCTCGTCGACATCCTCCCTCCGCCCATGCCACCCTCCTCCTCCGCCGCCTCCTCCCTCCTCTGCAGCCCGCCTCCTCCTCCGCCGGCAGCCTCCTCCCACCGCCTCGACCTCGCCGCCCCTAGCTACCTCTCCGTCGCCCCCCACCCCCTGCCACTAGTTAGTACTAGATTTAGTAGTAGTAGATGTTAATTTAGGGTTCATAGCTAGTACTAGTTGTTGCTTAGTTAGTACTAGATTTTTAGTAATAGTAGATGTTAATTACTAGTAGTGATGGTACTAGTTAACTAGGGCAGTATGATTAATAGTAGTTGTAGTTGAACTACTTTAGTTGTAGTTGAACTAGTTTAGTAAGTAAATTAATAAACTAGTTGAACTAGTTGAATTAATAGAACTAATGTATTTTTAGTAAGATAATTAATATAACTAGTTGAACTACTTTATTTTTAGAAAGAACTTGTTTTTTTCTATTTATAGTAAGTTTATATTTAGTAAGAACTAGTTGAATTAATAAAACTAGTTGAACATGTCATATTTGTTGTTAATTTTTAGTTTAAGCAATTATTCGGGATGTATTAGTGATAACTTATACGGTTTCAGGTGACCACCGTCTTCCCTGTCACCGACCCCCTCCGACATCCCCGCCGTCGTCCCAGTCACCGACCCCCTCCGACATTGAGGTGAGACCAGCCAAATATCCTTGTATATCTTGTGTTGTTGCTCAAATAGGATATGTGGTTGCCCAAGTGGCCGTGCATGTTCAGTTTACATCTCCGAGTGGCCTATGTTTTACCGGAGTGTTGATTAATTTCCGTTCCGGCAAATTTCAGGCGCTCGATATGTCCTTTTTTAGCAAAGGTCATGCCAGATTTTTTCGTGAATTCTGGCATGACTTGTGCTAGAATATGTACAAGTTTAATCTTTGAATTATGAACGTAGGTAATGTCGCATCGGACGACGATTTACGCCTCCCGGGAGTGCAGCTGGTGCCACGACGATCGAGGTATGTGCGACAGGTTCGTTGAGCTGGATGAAGATCGGCGCTTCAGCATTAAGCTCGAGGAGACCTTGTGAAACGGCACGCAACAACAACAAGTGTTTTTTCGTAATTAAGCATGACTTCAACTATTTCAACGTCTAATTTTCATATTTTACAATTCGACTAGCTTATCCCATGCCATGCAAGACGCTATGTCTTGGAGAGGATGGGTTTTGAAGACCATGAAAATTTTGAAACAAAGAAAATACACCTAAGGACCCACCATGATATGGATTTTGAAGTAAATCTGTGCAATGCTCAGAGCGTAACCCATTTTGCTTGCCAAAATTGGGAAGCACTTTGCAAAATGTATGGTTTTTATGAGGGTATGATTGTCACCATGGATCTTGGTGATCCTGACATCGAGCAAGACAATATGGATATTTGGGTCCTTGTTGATACGCTTCCGATTGTACCGCTATGTGAGTTTCTCAAACATAGTTATGAACTAATTTATATTGTTTATTTCAAAATAGTTGATAGCTTATTTCCATTGACAGCTTATTTTGATTCTTCAAAGACTGTGCGGAAGATGGTAGATAAAACCCACAACACCGATGGCACCGAATTAACGTATAAGGAGAAAAATCATCTGTTCGCATTTTGTACTCTTCTTGAGAATTACAATAACTATTATCGAACTCCTCCAAATTATGGTGAATACGTGCCACTAGTGCATGTGTTGAACCACGGTAACTTCTCTGGAGATACCCTGGTAAGATTTTTTACTATTACGACATCCGTGCATCTTTTGCATACTTCTAAAACTAGTACATCATTGCTAACTACGAAGTTATTATTATGTTTTTCAACAGAAACTCCCGATGGATTGTGTGCCTCATCTGATGTCTCTGAATGGTCGCCTCTCGATTCTGAACATACTGCCGGGTAAATCTAGGGAGCTCACCTGTGCATATCGGATTTCTAAAACCGTGAACACATGTTCATCAAAGAATGGAAGAAATGTATGGACATTCGCAAGGAGGTTCTTGGAAGTAACATTCAGCGAAAGGCAAGAATTGGAGACAGGCTAATCTCCATTCTCCATAATGGAGAGTCAGGGGCTATCTTGTTTTTTGCTATTTTACCTTAGAAAATGTAGTAGGTCTTAATCGAATGTAGTAGGTCCTATGAGGTACAATATGTTTTTTATGTGGTAATGTGTTAGAGTTGATAATGAGGAGTACTTGTGATTACGACTAGTGACCAATTTGCTATGTGATGTCATTGATGAAAACGATGATCTTGAGGAGGTGTTATATGACAATGATGTATTATGATGATAAGTTGTTAATGATATGATGACGATGATGATATTATTATATCATTGGGTGAAAGAACCGTGGATTAGTTTCAAGTGGATGGACATCCACTTGAAACTAGTCCACGGTTCTTTCACCCCGTGATGTAATAACTCATTATGATGTAAAAACAATCTCTAAATTCCTATTGTATGAAAACTTGTGTAAAGGTGTATGAATACAACATGAAATAAAAAAGAAATAAAATACTAAATAATAGTAGTAGCGCAGGAAAGGAGAAGCGCTACTACTAATTACCAGTAGCGCTGTTCTGGAGAAGCGCTACTAAGTCAATTTAGCAGTAGCGTGGGTCTAGGCGCGCTATTGCTAAGCTTTAGCTCTAGCGCCTTATCAGTAGCGCTCCTGCCCGCGCTCCTGATAGGCCTAAAACCCGCGCTGCTGCTAGGCTACTGAGAAAGCCTGACCCGGCCCAGCCCGACGCTGCCCCCGGGCTGGGCTTGGGCCTAGATTTTGAGCCCGAAGGCCGGGCCGGGCCCGTCATTTTTGCATTTCTCTGAAGTTCGGGCCGGGCCGGCCCGGAGCCCGACAGGCTTTTACGCGTTCAGGCCGGGCTCGGGCCCAGAAAACAGGCCTGATGGCCGGGCTCAGGCCTAGGTTTTTTTCGCCGGGCTTGGCTAGGCCCGGCCCGAAGCCCGGCCCGGCCCGAGGTATGGCCAGGTATAGTCTCCTACCCCCTCCCACCGCGCCCCTACCCGACAAACTCTCTCAAGGCCACCCAAATTTACCAAGTTAAAAGAGTGTTGTCGTCGAGGCCACCCCAAACCCTTGAGGCGTTGACGAGGCCACCCAAAACCCTAGAGAAGCAGCGTCGAGGCCACTAATATGATTCCTTATTGTGATTAGCTAGCTAGTTCTACGTTTGCCACTAATATATCCATGTATCATGTTTGAATAATAATTGCCATGTTGTAAATACTTGCAGAAACTATGGAGCACCCCCGAGACGAAGCAACAGAAGCGATGTTGGGGGACATAATCGCAAAAGGAAGAGATGCCGTCTTGTCAGATGTCAACGACATCGATGGTCTAGATGGATAGGGTGAAGAAGAAGACTATGATTATGATGGCTCCGGTGACCCAATGCCGGTACAAGAAGGAGACCGTGATGACGGTGACCGAATCGAGTCCGGCCAGGTATATATATTAGTTAAGCCTGTGCTGACTATCTAATTGATGCATTTGTTTTTCGTATGTACACATATTAATTAACTCTCGTCTTTCTTCTTTATTCTAGCCGTCCGGATCGAGCACAGCTGTTAGGACCCCGACTCAATGCCACACCGATCTAGCATGTAACACCTCATATCACTTTGTGGCCTCACGCACGGTAATCCCATGGGTGTCGCCTTACCAGGCCCGCGACCATTTGCGCCTTTTGGCACACGTATATGATAGTGTCGCTAGCATCCACATGACAAGGAGCCCGGGCTGACATGGCTAGTCGTGAACCCAAAGTGGCACTAACTTACAGGGACATGCATACATGACCCAGCAACGAACGTGTCGGTCATCAGCGAGTGAATCCGGGCTATAGCAACTGGGCTAGCAGGACTCCGGTAAACCGGGCTATAGCAGGCTAACAGGACTCCGGTAGACACGGCGTGACATTTCCCCGAAGGGACAGACACAGGAACGAAGAAGGACACATGCCGGCCAACCTAAGTGTTCCGGAGCAGTAGCAAGCTACCAAGGCTCAGTGGAAGCACTAGGAGACATTTCCCGGTAAGAGAGGCTACAAAGGATAAATAACTAGATAGTCAGATGCCACACATACCAAGCATTTCAATAACATACACACAATATGCTCGATATGTTCAAACACAACATGGCAGCACAACATGACTCTACAACTCAAGTATTTTATTCAATAGGCTCCGAGGAGCGAGATATTACAAACATGGGTCTCACGACCCAACATTCAGAGCATACAAGTCAAAACACATGCGGAAGCTTAACATGTCTGAGCACAGACAACTACAAATGAAAAAGGCTGAGAAGCCTGACTAACTACCAGATCCTGCCGAGGGCACAAGATCGTAGCTGAGGTAACAAGCTAAACGTCGAAGTTCACGCGGAACTACTAGTGAGACTGAAGTCCCTCTGCAAAACATAAAACAGGCAAACGTGAGTACAAATGTACCCATCAAGACTTACATCAGAACTAACTACATATGCATCATTATCAACAAAGGGGATGGTGGGGTTTAACTGCAGCAAGCCAGCTTTGACTCGGTGGCTATCCTGAACTATGACTGCAAGTAACTCTTTTGAGGTGGCGCTACGAGTCCACATATTCACCATATCAATACACCACTATGGATCCGCTCCGTCTCCCTCACGAGAACGCCATCCATAGCACTCACGCTATCTTGCGATTTTAGAGTACCAACTTTCACTTGTCTATGAACTGTACAGCAACCCAGAAGTCCTTTACATGGACACGGCTATTCAATAGATGATGTTAACCCTGCAGGTGTACTTCTTCACACACGCTCACCACTTACCGCCGTTTACGACATGTACTCGACAACCTTCAAGCGGAAGCCCAGCGAGGGTGTCGGCCACGACCTACCTAAACACTCAAGTCTCTAGTCCAGGTTTATCGCCTATTCAGGTTCCATTTGCAGGGAGTCCGGCCGAGGTTTCCACGTACGGCCCTGAACGATGTGTACAGGGTTCCGCGACACCAAACGGGCGCCCGGCATACCCGGCCACGTGCCTACCGCATCACAGCCCACCCCTCCGGTCAACGCTGCCCACGGCCTCCAGGATACTACAATCATCAGAAACTACTTGCAACTCCTGGACAGAGGACAAGGGTGATTAAGAAGCCGAGAGGGTCCATTGGTTTCGGGCCCAATGCGTGGTAGTAACTGTTTCATGGATCACAAACACAGAACTCAGTTCCTGAGAACGGCTTCAATGAGACAACCCACCATGTACTCCTACATGGCCTCTCACCGCTACCTTTACCAAATCGTGTTCACACACTTAGCTCACACACAGTAGGACATGTTCATCACTGTTCCAATTCATCCCCGATGAATCAGACCTGACTCAACTCTAAGCAGTAGCAGGCATGACAAACAAGCATGAATGAGTAGGCACAACAGGGGCTCAAACAACTCCTACTCATGCTAGTGGGTTTCATCTATTTACTATGGCAATGACAGGTCATGCAGAGGATAAAGGGGTTCACCTACCGCAGCAAGTAACAGATGAATCGTTGTTGTCCTACTGCAGTAAAAGAGAGCAGGAGCGAGAGAGTGGGATTGTATCGGAATGAACAAGGGGGTTTTGCTTGCCTGGCACTTCTGAAGATAATATAGTTCTTCATCGGTGTCATCGAACTCATCGTCGGAACCATGTCTATCGAGAGGGGACAAATACCGGCAAACAAGGAAGAACACAATCAATGCAATGCACAATATGATGCATGATCATGACATGGAAGTATGAGTGTTTTGGCCTAATGCAACTACAACCAGATGGGTCTGATTTATTTTCTGAAATTTATAAATCATTTCTGATTTATTTTAATTCCGGAAAATGTTTACTGCGTCATCATTAGTTCATGCTGACCTCAGCAGGTCAACATGCGCCGTCCAGGTCAAACATGACGTGTGGGATCCACACGTCAATGACACAGTTAACCAACAGGGTTAATTAAAATTAAACTAAACCTAATATAGTTTAGTTAAGGCCTGGCCCACATGTCAGAGGCTAACCTAACTAACTAAGTTAATTAACGCTAATTAATCTATCGCTTAATTAAGCAGGGGCCTGGCCCCCACGTCAGTGGGTCAGGGGGAAGTCAAACCCCGGTCAAACAGGGTCAAACCCGCCGGACCTGGTCCACGGCTCATCGCCGGCGATGACAGAGACGACAGGGCGGCTCGGGAATGCTCTACAGGGCACCGTTTTACTCGTGGTTTGCGGCTACGGCTAGCTGGCAATGCGGCACATCTAATGGAGCAAACGGGGGGAGCTAGGGTGGTCTGAGCCGACGGCGGCGAGCTCCAAGGCGGCGGCCGGAGTTTGGGCAACGACGGATTCGGCGCCAGGGTGCATGGGAGGAGGAGCTGGTGGGCGCTACGGGCTCCTATGAGTGCACTGAGTGCAGTGACACGCTTGGTTTGGACGGAGGCGAACCAAAACAACGACGGCGACAAGTCCGGCGCCGGTGAGGTTTCGGTCTCGACAGAAACGAGGGCTACGATGAGCTAATAGACATGTGAGTAGGGGGAATCAGTAGAGGAGCTTACGGCGAGTTCAGAGGTGGCCTTGGCGTGCTCGGGGAAGCACCGGAGCGAGCGGGGCGGCGAGAGGGATCTCTGGCGGCCGGCGACGAAGATGATGAAGATGGCGTCGATGCAGGGCCTCCGGCGATGCGTGGCTAGACGGAGAGGACGAGGGAGGCGTGGCGATGATCGTGGACACGTCGGTGAGGCTCGGGTTGGCTGCAGCTACGGCTATGGCGAACGGCGGCTGCGGTGGCGTTCGGTGGTGAGAGGGAGAGAGAGCAGAGGAGGGGGAGGAGCACGGGGAGAGTGAGAAAGAGCCAGAGGGGTTGCGTGTCGACGTCCAGGGCATCCAGAGCGACGTCGGGAGGCGGCGGGAAGCAGGAGGCGGCCGAGGCGCGTGGGCGCGCACGGCGGTGACACGCCTCTCGTCCTACTAGCGAGAGGTGGGAGATGACTGGCAGCGGCGCTGGGCTGGGCCGGCCAGGTGGGCTGCCTAGTGGGCCGGCCAGGTAAGCCAGGTAAGTCTCTCTCTCTCTCTCTCTTGTTTCCTGTTTTCTATTTTTCTGCAACTTTGTGGCTTTTCTAAAAATACTTAGGTATTTTCAAAAATCACCTAACTACACATTCCCACTGTTTAGAACATATCCAACATGGAACATATCAGTTTAGGATTATTTGGACATTATTTCTTATATAACAGAAATAATTCCAACCCAAATATATTATTGATTTAAATCAAAGGCCCAAATAAATTATTTCTGCGACTCCAAAAGTATTGGTTTGAATTTCACCTCATGCCAATATTTTCACAGAATAACAGGAACATTTTCTTGGATTCATTTGATGCGATTTAAATGTTGGTTATTTCTAGGGGTTTTCTGAGGCTTTGAAAATTCCTCAATTCAAATTTCATTTGAATTTAAACATGATGCACACATGGAAGCTGGCATAGGTCAGACCAGAATTAGGGATGTGACAACAACTTCGGTGAAGAGACGAGGCCCGAAGAAAAAGTTGCGCTCGGATGAAAGGTTTGAGATCATAGAAATCGCGCGCGATGGCAAACCGATTGAACCCATCTGGACAAAGAATGCCTTTCGTGCTCAGTGTGGGGTTCTTGTTAGGGACAAGATCCCGAGCAATATCCACCAATGGTTAAAGCCAAAGAACGGGTGAGGGGGAGATTCGGCTGGGTTCTTCTCTGAAGACTCCATGCCTATGGCGGAAGGAGCTCATCAACCTTCCGAACTGGACGCCTCCGCCTCCTCCTCCTCCTCCGGCGAGTCAGGGCACTCCACCTCCTCCTCCGTCTCCTCCTCCAGCGGGTGATCAGGGCACTCAGCCTCCTCCTCCGGCGAGTGATCTGGGCACTCAGCCTCCTGCTCCGGCGCGTGGCGGCACTCCGCCTCCTTCTCCGCCTGCGCCGGCACGCCCGAGCAGCCAGCCTCCTCCTTCTCCGCCTCGTCAACAAGGGCGGATCAAGAGACCCGCCGCTGCTCCGGCTGCTCCGGCGCGTCATAGTCCTTCTCCTCCGCCTCGTAAGAAAGGAAACACAGCCGCAACCGCTCCGTCTGCTCCGGCGTCTAGCAGTACAGCCAGAGGCGGGAGGCAATACAGATTCGGTCCTTCTCTGAAGACTCCAGAGAAGTTACCATATGAGAGGAGCCTGGAGGAAAACACGAAGATCATGCAAGCCGAAGTGAAGAAATTCTTTGTGTAAGTGCATCTAGTGCCACCCCTAGTTGGTTTTGGAGTATTCACGACAAAGTTGGTTGAGGGACTAATGTGTTTGTGAGAATTGCAGGATAACGCAGGTTGTGTCCCTCAATGATTCGGTTTACCTACCAGAGATGACCCCTAAAATTGTATGAAGACATTGAAGACAATGGTGATGTGTGAAGATATTCACACTAAAGTCTATGACATGAGAAGACATTGAGTGAAGACTATGGAGCACCAAGACTGAGTTGTTTTGCTGTTTCCTTTTCTTCTTTGTTGAGTCATAGGAACCACCGTACTGTTAAGTGGGGTCCAAGTGAACTAAGTCAGAGTGACTGAAGTGATGCTCAACTCAAATCCTATGTCCTCGAGCGAAGACAATGAGAGCAAATCTTATCCAGAGCTGGATGAGTCAGCTTTGCTTGTAGCCCAAGTAAAGTTGCCGTGTGTTTTTAAATCTGACCGTTGGAACACGTGTCAGTTCCTTAGTGACCTAGGGTCATTTCGGACATATCAGGTCAGGTTGCCATGTGGCTATAAATAGCCCACCCCCTACACCATAAATTGGTGGCTGCTCAGAGTTAGTTTACAGCTTTTGTCGTTTTGAGAGCAACCCACCTCGAAGCCTTTGAGAGAGAAATCCTTGCGAGGACAAAGCCCAAACACCCAGAGCCAAAGAGTGTTAGGCATCACTGAAGTCTTTCTGTCTGTGTGACTTGAAGACTTATTACACTTGAGGACTGTGTATCCTCCAGGCGGTTAGGCGTCACGTTCTGAGCATCCAAGAGTCATTGTGGATTGCCGAGTGAACGAAGTCTGTGAAGGTTTGGAAGTCTACCTTGAAGACTTACCAGAGTGATTGGGCGAGGACTGTGTGTCCTTAGCTCAAGGGGAATAAGGTGAAGACACGGTCTTCTGAGTTGAATCTCAGCCTCCCTAACCAGACGTATAGTTGTCACAGCAACTGGAACTGGTCCAACAAATCCTGTGTCCTCAACAAGTGACTGGTTCTATATCTTCCCTCCTTTACTTTGTGTTTGTCTTTGTGAAGTCATTGCTTATCTGTCATATCTGTTTGACTTCATTGCTTGACTACGATTGTTGATTGGCTTCATACTATCTTCCATCCTGATCCTTACTACCTTGCTGCTATCAGTCTTCGTACGTTAACACTATTGCATAATTGACTATGGCTTGCTTGTTGTAGTTTATCTTCCGCTGCATATCAATTAGGTCGTTTCTATTGTTTGTCTTCAAAACTTCCACGTTTTGAAGACTTGGATAAAAATCGCCTATTCACCCCCCCTCTAGTCGATAACTAGCACTTTCAATTGGTATCGAGCAAGGTACTCCTTGTTCGTGTGATTCGTTTAACCACCGGAGTTTAGCTATGTCGATCGCAGGATAATCAAAGTCTCCGCTGCTTGCCCGTGTTCGATGGAACAGAATATCCCTCTTCGAAGAATAAGATGCGCATGCATCTTGAAGCCATTGATGTCGACCTCTGGTATGTCGTCAAGAACGGCGTTCCAAAGACTGGTGAAGGTGTCACCCCTGCTGATGTCAAGAAGTTCATTCAACTGGACTCGACTGCAAAGAACATCATCTGTGGTCATTTGAACAAAGGACAGTATGGCCATGTGAGTGCTCTAGAAACGTCAAAGCTAGTCTGGGACTTGCTATCCAAGGTCAACGAAGGCGTCTCTACCCAGAGAGACCAGAGAATCAGTGTTCTTCGCAATCTCTTCAACCGCTTCAAGAGAAACGACAATGAAAATGTCCAGCTCACGTTTGATCGCCTCACCGACATCACAAATGAGCTTCAGGCTGTCGGCGCCACAGAGATCACCAAGCATGAAATCGTCAAGACGCTACTGAGATCTCTTGACAGCTCCTTTGACACCCTTGCCCTCATGATACAAGAACGTCCTGACTTCAAGACTCTCGATCCGTCTGACATACTTGAGAGGCTCAACACCCATGAGTTCCAGCTTTCTGAGAAAAGAGATATCTATGGCCCCAACTATGGCCGAACTCGTGCTTTGAAGGCAAAAGTTGTTTCCTTGTCTGAAGAAGAGGAATCTGATTGCGGTTCTGATGATCCTGAAGACATTGGAAGGGAACTTGCTATGCTTGTGAAGAAGTTCCAGAAATTCACCAAGAAGAAGGGCTTCAGAAAGTCTTCACGATCCAGCTCAAGAAATGATGAAGCTTCCACTCAAGACAACAAGAAGAGAACCTGTCACAAGTGTAAGAAGCCTGGGCACTACATCTCTGAGTGTCCTCAGTGGGAAAACGAGAAGAAGAAGAAGAGCAAGGAATATGGCTCTGATGACAAGAAGAAGAAGAAATCTTCGAAGTCTTCTTCCAAGTCCTCATCAAGGTCTTCATCTCATAAGAAGAGCTCATCTGGCAAGGCTCGTGCTTTTGTTGGCAAGGAAATGGATTCAGAGGAGGAGTTTGCTTCTGAGGAGGCAGAGGTGGAATCTGAAGCTGAATTCGACTCCGGCGTTGCAAGTCTGGCTCTGGCCAATGCCTACGTTGCCAAGTCCATCTTCAACACTAAAGACAATGACTCCCACGCCAACGCTGATGATGACAACGACGATCCTGCTCCCACCTTCTGCTTCATGGCACGCGGTGCCAAGGGTATGACACCTCGTGCTTCAGAATGGATTATGGACAGTGGATGCACTAATCATATGACTGGTGATCGAAGTCTTCTCATGGACTCAACCTTACGTCCATCTGACAAGAGTCAAATCACATTTGCTGACACTGGTAAAGGCAAGGTATTGGGTCTAGGTAGAGTTGCAATCTCAAAGGATCAACACATGGATAAAGTGATGCTTGTTGAATCCCTTGGATTCAACTTAATGTCTGTCTCGATGCTTTGTGACTTAAACATGATTGTGATATTCAGAAAATATCGTTGCCTTGTACTAATGGAATCTGAAAAGTCTCTAGTCTTTGAAGGGTATAGGAAAGGTAATCTATACATGGTAGATTTCTCAGCAGGTCCACAACTTACCGTATGTCTTCTTGCAAAAGCTTCAGAATGCTGGCTCTGGCATTGAAGGTTGGGACATGCTGGCATGAGGAACTTACACGCTCTCGTCAAAAAGAAGCATGTCATAGGCATCGAAGGTGTCAAGTTCAAGAAAGATCATCTGTGTGGTGCCTGTGAAGCTGGAAAGATGACTAGGGCCAAGCATCCCTCGAAGACAATCATGACGACATCTCAACCCTTCGAGCTGTTGCACATGGACTTATTTGGCCCTACTCACTACTCTACCCTCACAACAACGGCGTGTCTCTATGGCTTCGTCATTGTTGATGACTACTCAAGATATACATGGGTGCACATAATTCTCTACAAGACTGAAGTACAAGATGTTTTCAGACGTTTTGCCAATCGTGCAATGAACAATTATGGCGTCAAGATCAAGCATATCAGAAGTGATAACGGCACTGAATTCAAGAACACCAAGCTTGATCTTTATCTGGATACAATGGGAATCACTCATGAATTTTCTGCTCCATACACACCTCAGCAAAACGACATTGTAGAGCGCAAGAACAGAACCCTCATTGAGATGGCTTGAACAATGGTTGACGAGTACAAGACACCAAGAAAGTTCTGACCTGAAGCCATTGATACAGCTTGTCACATCATCAACCGTGTCTACATCCATAAGATTCTGGGCAAAACATGCTATGATCTCCTTACTGGCAAGAAGCCAAATGTCAGCAACTTCAGAGTTTTTGGTGCTAGATGCTGGATCAAGGATCCCCATCACAAGTCAAAATTTGAACCCAAAGCTCACGAAGGCTTCATGCTCGGTTATGGAAAGGATTCACACTCTTACAGAGTCTTTAACCTCTTTCACTACAAAATCATTGAAACGGTGGACGTGCGATTTGATGAAACCAATGGTTCACAACGAGAGCTCCTGCCAAGCACACTAGATGAAGCTCCTTCCAGTGAATCTATCAAGCTGATGGGAACTGGTGAAATCATGCCCTCTGAAGCACAGCCTGAAGAGGAACTTATCATTTCCGCACCAAACCAACCTGAAGACAATGCTCAGACTGAAGACAATCCTCCCAATGATGACAATGATCAGCATGAGCAAGGTCTTCGTCCAGTTCATCCTCGTGTTGCAAATGAAGTACAAATTTAGAAGATAATTGATAGCATCAATGCTCCTGGTCCACTTACTCGCTCAAGGGCAACACAGCTACCAAATTTCTGTGGGCATTTTTCATTTGTGTCAATATTTGAACCCAAGAAAGTTGCTGAAGCCTTTATGGAACCTGAATGGATTCAAGCCATGCAAGAAGAACTTCAACAGTTCAAGCTGAATAATGTTTGGGAACTTGTCAAGCGCCCTGACCCTCGCAAGCATAACATTATTGGCACAAGATGGATATATCGGAACAAACAAGATGAGCATGGTCAAGTCGTCAGAAACAAAGCACGTCTAGTAGCACAAGGATATACTCAAGTTAAAGGAATTGACTTCGATGAAAATTTGCTCCTGTGGCTAGGCTTGAAGCTATTCGCATACTGCTAGCCTATGCTAATCACCACAACATCTTTCTATATCAAATGGATGTGAAAAGCGCTTTCCTCAACGACAAGATTGAAGAAGAAGTGTATGTTCCTCAACCACCTGGCTTTGAAGATCCAAAACATCCTAATATGGTGTACAAACTAAACAAAGCATTGTATGGCCTCAAACAAGCTCCTCGCGCTTGGTATGATACAATCAAAGACTTCCTGAAGAGCAAAGGCTTCAAACCAGGATCTCTAGATCCCACACTCTTTACGAAGACATATGATGGTGAACTGTTTGTATGCCAAATATATGTGGATGACATAATCTTCGGCTGCACCAACCAGAAGTATAGTGATGAGTTTGGATACATGATGCACGAGCAATATCAGATGTCCATGATGGGTGAGCTGAAGTTCTTCCTCGGTCTTCAAATTCGTCAGCAAAGAAATGGCATCTTCATATCTCAAGAAAAATATCTCAAAGACTGTCTGAAGAAGTTCGGCATGCAAGATTGCAAAGGGTACACGACGCCAATGCCAGCCAAACATCATCTTGGTCCCGACGACAATGGTAAAGAGTTCGATCAACAGGTATACCGCTCCATGATTGGTTCTTTACTTTACCTATGTGCATCTAGGCCAGATATTATGCTTAGTGTTTGCATGTGTGCTCGATTTCAAGCGGCACCAAAGGAATCGCATCACTTAGCCGTGAAGCGAATTCTTAGATATTTGGCTTACACCCCAACTCTCGGATTATGGTATCCAAAGGGCTCAAGGTTTGATCTGGTTGGATTCTCGGATGCTGATTATGCTGGTGACAAGGTGGATCGCAAGTCAACATCAGGAACATGTCACTTTCTAGGACGATCACTTGTCTGTTGGTCTTCAAAGAAGCAAAACTGTGTATCACTCTCAACTGCTGAATCTGAATACATTGCTGCTGGATCTTGTTGTACTCAGCTTCTGTGGATGAAGCAAACTCTCAAGGACTATGGCATCGATCTGAAGCAAGTCCCTCTCTTCTGCGACAATGAAAGCGCCATCAAGATTGCCAACAATCCAGTTCAGCACTCGAAGACAAAGCACATTGAAATTCGTCATCATTTTCTCAGAGATCATGTCATGAAGAAAGATATTAACATCATTCACGTCAACACTAAAGAAGAACTGGCAGATATCTTCACAAAGCCCTTGGATGAGAAAAGGTTTTGCAAGTTACGGTGTGAGCTAAATATCTTGGAATCCTCGAATGTCCTGTGATCAGGCACAC
Source organism: Aegilops longissima (assembly GCA_021605205.1). Taxonomy (NCBI): domain Eukaryota; kingdom Viridiplantae; phylum Streptophyta; class Magnoliopsida; order Poales; family Poaceae; genus Aegilops; species Aegilops longissima. The sequence continues at coordinate 623,174,966 of CM038676.1, forward strand.
ATCCTAACACTTATGCATGTTGATGACCTAGATGCGCAACACACGAAGTAAGGTATATCTTCAATCAATGAAGACTTACATTCTGAGTGTGAATACATTAACGTGGAATTTGACTTCAGAGCGCCACGATAATTGTGCGCCGTGTCTGGGTCTAATACTTCCTATACGGTGGGTAACGCCACCACCAAATTTCTTGGTTTGAAGTGTTTCACTCATGGCATTATTTTTGAACATCTTCGCATATTGATTTGTCTTCAACTTTCAACTTATCTTCATGATTTACTTCACTATGTTGAGTTGATTGCTTTCTCATATAGATATGTATACTAGTATTCTGTCCTCTACGCATTCACTTATAGCTATGTCTTCATTGTTGAATCTTTTGAACTAAGTGAATGTGATCGGACCCTAATCTCTCTATGCTTACTATCTCAAACTCTATCTGCCTAAATCATATGCATTCTATTGAAATCGTCAATGTCTTCTCTCGCATCCTTGTCGCCAGTAAGACACGAGACAAACATCAAGTCCTATTTAAATGATTCATCTTTATTGTCGATATCCGGAGAAGCCGGAACAACCATCCGACAAATTTGGCGGGCTCGGGAACGTGGGACAACTCTGAGTATGTTGCATGCTTGCCACGTGTCCCACGGATGTGAACAGACAGGGGCACCTGCGTAATTGCGCGGTGCCGCACACCTACTTATAAATACGTGTCCCCTGCGGTAAAGAAAACCTTATTCCACCTCTCCACCTCGTCAAAACCCTAGCGCCACCGCTAGCTCTCGACGACGCCAGCGACGAAGCGCTTAGCTGCCGCGACTTCTCCGACGCCGTCCTCACGCCGGCCGCGGGCATCGTCCTCTCCGCCGCCGCCGTAGGTGTCCTCCGTCACCAAGTTAGGGCACGGTGGATTGAACTGCTCGGTCTCCTACTCATCCCATCTAGCAGTTCTTCGTGTGGTAAATATAACTCTATTTTTACCAGCTTTTTGATCCTCAAAGATTCATCCAATTTACCAAAATTGGTTTCTGTCTATACAAAGTTAGATCTATTCTGTCTGCATCTCATACTGCCTAGTATATTCACTTAAGCTTCACATCAAGTTAGATTCCTCACTTGTACTTATTCACGGATTCATACAAATCTGGAACCGACTCTCAACATATAAGTGAATGTCTTTGCAACATGAGGTCAATGTCTTCAAACTGATTTATCTTCCAAATCTTCTGAGAATGCATATGACCTCTTCCCCTTCCCTCGCATCTCTAATGCTGTCACAGGTACATGTCCGTGGGAGAATCCCTAGGTTCTCATAGTCTGCATTCGTTTGCAGAATTCTTACAGCAACACATTGATTCTCCTGAAGCCAGTTCCTGTCTGACCAGCAGACGAAAGACTTTGAAGCCCTTCAACATATTGAAACCGTTCAGTTTGAAGTTCATGGCTGCAGAGAAATCAGTAAGGAAGGGTGGCAGACAGCGTCGTGGGGGAACTTCAAGGGATCTGCCTGATGATCTTGCAGAAATCTACAAAACAGATCCTGAAGAAGACTACAATCAGCGCAAGACTCGAATCCAATGGATTCGACGCTATTGGGCTGAACAATGGTTCAAGTACAAGTTCGTCACTCAGGAGTACGCTGAGAAAAATGCTATCAAGAGTCCTTGGGGTGATATTCTCTATGTAGCGACCCGACCTCAGACGGTCAAGCCTCTGTGTTACTGTGCCATCCCTGGATCAGTATGCTGGCACACACAGTACATCAATGTATATATCAAAGTGCAATCACATGCATAATTAACGTAAAACTGATATATACCTCATAATACTCAGCGAAACAATCAAACGGGTGTGGAGTCCCATCAACGCCATCGGCAGTTGAGTGTAAACCGTAACCTGTCTCGTATTCTTACTCGTCGAAGAAAGTATCTCGCAACATGATACGTTGCAGCCATGTAGGTCAGACATTGAATGTACCGCAAGATCACAATAAAAGAACAGATGATAAAACTATACTATATGCAATATGGCTTTGTGGCTCAGATTCGAGTTTTATGTAAAAGCTGATTTATTTTCCCTACATCAAAAGAATAAATGAAGTTTGTACTATGGAGTATTCTATCATGACATGGTTCCGCCAACCGATGTCTCATAGCCCAAAATCATCATAAGTTGCCCACAATTAAGTTATCAATCCGTGTTGAGAGTTCCGAGATAGATCCAAGTCCAGAGGCTCAAATTGTCCGTGAATCGGGACACGGCTAATCGATTAGGGTTATAACCCTCTCGCAGAGGTTTGTACACTTTACCCGCAAGATTCGATCCTCTCTTTACGCTCTCGCACTTCGGGTGTTTGAGAACAAGATGACCAAACATGGTCTTCCAAAGAGTTCCTCCGACCACCGTCCGGTACCCATCCAATCCTACCGTAGTTCTACATCTGCTAGCACCGCCCCAGCCAGAGTCACAACTAAGGTCAACCAAGCCAGAGCCCATAATGACTTGCGGTTGCACGGTAAGCTTCCGGCATGAAGTATTCTTCCGCCTCTTTGAGTCTGGGTGAAGCTTTCCGCAAGATGTCATGGCGCTTCTCCATGCATCCCGCCAACCACTGGTTTCTCCAGGTGCCCACAACCGCCCTTCACCCAAAGAGTGTGTATTGAATTCTTGTCTCGAGTCTTGAAGTCTTGAGGTCTTGAAGATGCAGTCCTTGCAGATTTCCATCATGGAGTTGTCGCCATTGACGAGAGTCCTCCTTCTTCACACCACTCGAACACTCATACCAAACCCCGCCTACTACAGCGTAGCATTAGAATAAAATAACGCCCCGGCTTGGTAACAGGGTGATGGGTTCCTACCTCATGCATACTACTCAACTACAAGAATTTCAATAACACTACTCGAGGGGTGGTTGCAAAGGTGCCACTAAATGCAATAAAACATAGGTAAGAAAGCATGGTCAAAGTGAACTTGCTCGGTGATGTTGACGAAGAAGAATTATCGCTCAAGAAATAACTTGATAGACTACTCGTCACTCTCTGATGAAATCTATATAACAAACATATCATTCACATAAGCACTCACACTAACAATCAAAACAAAAGAGAGAGCGAATAAGAATCCAAGGAACTTCAAATAAAACTAGGAGTCTTCTTCACAACATTCACAAAAATAGTTTTGTCTAATGGAAAATAAAACACTAAAATAACAGAGAATAAAATATAAATTTAGTTAAGACAAAGAAAAAATAAAGTATTTTTTCATAAAGCTATTTTGAAAGTATTTTCAATTGGGAGTTAAATAGTAGAGAAATCCATTGCAAGTTATTAGCTTAACTTGAATTGATTTCACGATAACAAAATAAAATAAATATAAAAACTTGTTGAACACCTACTGTTTAACTAATAGAAACCAAACATAAACTTTCTGAAATATAAAATAAAATAATTTAAAAACAACTATAGAAAAGAAGTAGCTATAATTCAATAGAACTAAAACAGAATTTGTTTTACATGAAACAATAAGCTAAAATACTCAAACAATTTTGAAGTTTTTACCATTGGTAAATCTGATCACTAGTGATCAGTAGAAAAAGAATCAAATAAAAATCTATTTTTAAACTCCCGGAATAAGCAAAACAAGCTTTAATTCAAATCTGATCTAACTCAATTTTATAAATCCAAACATAGACAAATTATATATTTTTGGAAACTACAAGAAAATTGTGATCTAACCCAAAAGAATCAGCATCATTGGACTTCCAGATCAAAAGTTATAAGCTAAACAAGAACGGAACTAAATCTGTTACGGGAATAAATCTGAAAACGAAAACGGAGTTACTCAGACGTGAGGCAGAGATGGCAGGAAGGAGACGGCGATGTGGAGGGCTGCTCCGGCGAGGGGGCGAGGTCGCCGGCGAGGGTGGGGTGGCGGAGGAGGGGGTCGGCGCTGGGGAGGTGGCGCTGGGCGATGGGGAGGTTCCAGGAGAGCTCCCGTGAGCGCTTAGGCAGGAAAAGGAGGACGGTGGCGAGAAGGCTACGGGCAGGAGGGGCGTGGTGATGGGAAAAATGGAACGAGGAGAGGAGGGGTTTTATAGGCGGTCTCGGGAGGCGCTGGGATGGAAAGACGAGGGAGATCGAAGGTGGAGTTTCTGCTCCATGGATATGGAAAGCTTCAGAACGTGAGAGGAAACAGAGGAAGGAATGATCTCTTGTTGGGCTAGAATAGGAAAGTGCTTAATGGGCCAGCAGGTTTTTCCTAATAAAACAATTCCATTCCTATTTTTAAAATTAGGAAACTAAAACAATAAAAAGGAAATCAAATCAATTCGAATAAAGAGTTTTATATACTAAAATTATCAGAAAAATAAAATGTAGATGATGAGCATTATTCCACGGCCAAAATAAAAAGTAAAAAAATGTTTTTCAGAAAATCCCTAAAGGCTTTATTTCTTTTTGCAAATAATTTTTAAATAAAACTTTGGTTTTTCTTGGCTCAATATTTTCAAAATGCCCTGATTTTGGAGGGTCATTTTCCTCTTCTCTTTCTTGCTTGCAAGAATTTATTTTTCGGGTATTTCTCGGGAAGAAAATAGAGAAGCAAGTGCAAATATTTGAAAGAATTAAATTGCAAAACTCCATTCAAATTCTTTATAGTTGAAGAAGTCATGTCATCTTCTCTCATTGATTTTAATAGGATGAATTTGAATTTACCGGAGAAGGGGAAAGTCATTTTATTCCCTCTCTTTCAAAAGTTTTTGAAAAGGTTCAAATTTCACTCAAGTTTAATTCACTCAAGCAAACAAACAAACAATTCAATTAATTATATTAACATTCCAAAATTTGGGATGTTACACTCTATCGAGGCCTTCCCCCCCAAGAACAAAGCTGAAGCCATTGCGCAAGAATTCTATCCTTGCATGGTCCATGGACCATAGCCTGAAGATGCCGACCCATCCTCATTGCTCTGGTGTCGTGATGATGATCTCTTCAAGCGCAACTTCCAGTTTGCACAGGCTTCAACAAAGGAAAACGAGAAGTCTTGGGGATTAGACTTCAATCCGGGTCCCTCTGCTCCCCGCAAAGATGGCACACGTGAAGCTGAAGAAAACAGAATTGGCCCCTTTGCAAACCTTGATGGCCTCATCTCATATGTCTTGGTACAAGGTGCCAAAGTGGATCATTCTGACAATGATGCCGATTCTGATGAAGCCCCAGCACCTCCTCCAAGGCCGCAGAAGCCAAAGAAGATTAAGGCTTCATCATCAGCTGCACCTCCAAAAGCTTCTCGTGTGAAGCCACTAGCCACTGCACCTCCTGAAGCCAGTGTGCAGTCCGAAGATCTTTCCCGCATCTCCAAGAAGACGGAGAAGAAAAAGAAAATCGTCAAGAGTACTGATCAGGCTCTGACTCCTGCTGCTATTCTGCGTGAAGAGCCCATTGATCTGTCCAGTGATGACGATCTTGCAGATGATGCTCTTGAGCAACTGATAAAGAGCAAGGAAGAATCTGAGATCTTCAACAACTTGCCTCTCTTTGATGTGGCTGTCATCCATAATTTCATTGATGGATGGTTTGACACACCAAATCTCAGCTTTGATGACTTGCAACTTCCGATTGGCCTCAGCGTCGCCTTCAATGGCGCCATTGCTTCTGAGCTATCTATTGCTCAGCGCATCGTCGAACTGAAGCACAAGATTGACTATGAAAAGGCTCAGTTCAAGAAGCATGTGGCCAATCTCAGTGTGCAAGATGTCAAAAACTTCAAGATCATGCTACACGAGCTCAAAGAGGCGTTTCACAAGAAGCGTGAAGAAGCTAAAGGCTCTCGTGAGCGCATGAAAAATCTACCTGACAAGTGTGTGCTTGCCTACAATGAGGCTGAGAAGCGCAAGGCTCTTGGTCGTCCTGGCATCGACCCCAGGATGGCTGCAAAGAAAAAGAAGAAATCGACTGTCCAGTCTGCACCTTCAAGGCCAGATGAACCTCGCATTATCTTCCCAAGCAACATGACTGGCTCGAAGCCAAAAGTCACGTCAACCGCTTCAGAACAGAAGAAGACGAGGGCTGCAGAGGCTGAAGCCAGAAAAAGGAAAACCTCCGAAGCCTCTGATGCTGCTCCCTCCAAGAAGAAGCGCAAGACCAAGAAGAATCGGGCTGCTCCCACAGAGCCCCTTGTTGTTGAACCCATCTCAGTGGTTCGTCCTGCATCCGCTACCCAAGAACTTCGCATGACTATTCATGAGCCTGCTTCCACAGAGGCTCCTGACGCTGAAGAGATTCCAGCAGTCGATCCCATCACTGCTGAAGACATTGGTCATCATGACAATGTTGAAGATGACGAAGTTCTTCCTCAAATCGAATACAATGTGGTATCATCGCCTGTTCATACGAACAGCGAACTCATCAGCATTGGTCGTCCTCTGATGCCAATTGCTCAGGATGCTTCATGGGCTGATCGCCCGCAAGAACAAGATTCCCCAAGTACTCCCCAACAACAACAAGTCACACCATCCGTGCAAATTGAAGAGGATGAGGACCTGCCCACTCCATCTCCAAAGGCGCCAGATCGCAACGGCTTCGCAGCGACCAAGGCCTCAAGCCCTCTTCCGAAGCTGCTCTGTAGGAGAAGTGCACCATCAACCTGTTGCACGTCAAGTGTTTTCAGAAGCCACTCCTGCTGTGAATGTCTCTGCGTCTGAAGCACCAGCTGCTGAAGACAATCCGGCTGCATCAGCCGATGACAAATGTCAAGAAGAACGTGTCCCTACTGCCCCCATTCCAGAAGAAGAAGTTCATGAAGTGAACGTGTCTATGCCTGACCCTCCAGCTCAGCAAGTGGAGATTGAAAACCTTGAGGCTTCCACCACCAACACCAATGAAGCGAATGACATCGTCATGGCTGAAGCCAACGTGGAGCCTGTCCCAAGCACCGTACCAGAAGTCAATGCTGACAATGCTCCTGAAGCTTCTATTGTGCAGCCTGAAGCCACTGTTGCTGCCACTACTCCTGTTCCGCCACCAAGGCCCTATACAATCGAGCAAGCATACAACCATGGCGAGCTAATCACCGTAAGATGGCCCGTTCTGGTCCCTCCGCCTAATTTATCTGGTCCTCAATTTGATTATCACATTGAGCATAGGCCTCAGGTCCAGAAGCCAAAGCCAAGACTGCCAAGGTTTCCAGGCACTGCCACATCTGTCGGGTCTTTCAATGCAAATGGCTTCAAGAGCCACAACACATTCTTTGACAGCTCAAAGAACCCCTACACAAGACCAAGAATTTCATCAGATCGGTTCTGGAGTCATCAGCAGCGAAGCTATTACTCCTGTATTCTGTATGATCAAGGGCGCATTTTCCCTCATATGCGCCTCGACACTGAAGCCATTACTGGACTGCCTTGCTTAGAAGAAGCACTTGACTGCTTTCCTGATGCTGGACTGCTCAGTTTTGTCACAGATAAAGAACATTGGAATGAAGAGCTATTGCTTCAATTCTATGCTACACTCCACATTCGCGGTTATAAGCGAGATACGAAGACATGGGTTCTCGAGTGGATGACAGGAATTGCTCATCATGAAGCCAAAGCTCTCGACATTATTGAGCTTACAGGCCTATCCACTCCCGGAGAACTCAATGAACCTGGTTGTCAAAATCACCGCAATGCACTGGAAAGCATCTTCCATAAGCCTGAACCCAATATGGGTCAGATGTTGAGCATGATGAAGCCTTTGCCACATGATGCAGAATATCCAAAGGAGTTCCTTGTTGATGACCTTGAGTATCTGCCACGCACAATATATCACATCGTCAGGCGGACTCTATGGCCCATCAAAGGACATTCATCAGCTGCAAAACTTGAAGGAGCCATGAAGACATTGGTCTTTTACATTCTCAATGGCATCAGCTTCAACGCACAAGATTTCTTCATCAGGCAACTGGCTGCATCTGGATCTGACCTCTTCGGACTAAAATTTTATGCTCCATGGGTCATGCGCCTCATCAAGCGACACTCTGCTATCAACTATCAACCTTCTGCTCGCAATCATGTGATTTTTCTACCAGAGGTTGATATGTCAGTTGAAGCTATATACCCTAACCTGCCAAGAAGCCTCTTTGTCTTCAGAATGCTAAACATCAAAGCTTCACTCAGCCTATTGAAGGAGTCCAAGCTGTTACGCGTGTCTATCCGATGGCTGGAAATCTTCGTCTACCTCATCGCGCATCAACTGAAGCCACTGCGAGCACCATTGCTCAAAGGCCTCGGAAGCGCTCTCGGATTCTCAATGACCGAGAACTTCTTGTGGCCCTGCATCAGAAGCAAGATAAACATCATTTTTGGCTCAAGCGTCAGATGCAAAGCCTCTTGGCGGATGTAAATCGAAACTTGTCGGCGATCATGGAAGAGTTTGACCCTGCTCAGTGCTGAAGCGGATCTTCAAGACGATGGCTTCACTGAAAGATTCAAGTTTGACTCCACTCCTCCACAGAATGCTGTCCTACGAAGAACTCCATCTCTTGAAGACTCTGACTATTCTTCCTCCGCGGCAACTGTTAATGCCAATGTGATCGATGATGAAGACGATGCAACTGCACTGCCTCCTACCTTTGCACACATCGACACTGCACCAAGTTCGTCTGCACCGTAAACCAACAACGACAACCCTGCTGTTTCACCTACTCATCAAGAGGACGAGTAGATGCTCTATGTCTACAAACCTTTTTGGTCATTACTGACAAAAGGGGGAGAAGCGTATGAGTTGATAGTCTTCAAGCAGGTTCATATGGGCGGTTGCTTTATATTTGCCTAGTGCTTACAACTCTTGCTTTTGATACACTTCGTTCTTTGAGTTGTAACACTTAAACCTGATGGCCGTCTGCTACTTATTTGCGTTTCCACGTGCGATGTTAACTCCCGCACTTAGATCATTCTGCAGACGTCCATTTCTCATTATGCATGTCATTTTCTTAGCCATATCATTTCATGCATGATAAATTATCTTCATAAGTTGAAGAGGATCTCCACAAGTACAACCTGCCATGTGCATTTGCATTCCAAAAGCAAATATTTATATGTACATCTTCAGGGGGAGCCCTTGCCACTTATGAAGACAATACACTATCCTTTACAATTTCACATACTTCTTTCCCGTTGAAAACTTCAACCAGTTTGTCATCAATCACCAAAAAGGGGGAGATTGTAAGTGCATCTAGTGCCACCCCGAGTTGGTTTTGGAGTATTGACGACAAAGTTGGTTGAGGGACTAATGCGTTTGTGAGAATTGCAGGATAACGCAGGTTGTGTCCGTCAATGATTCGGTTTACCTACCGGAGATGAGCCCTAAAAATGTATGAAGACATTGAAGACAATGGTGATGTGTGAAGATATTCACACTAAAGTCTATGACATGAGAAGACATTGAGTGAAGACTATGGAGCACCAAGACTGAGTTGTTTTGCTGTTTCCTTTTCTTCTTTGTTGAGTCATAGGAACCACCATACTGTTAAGTGGGGTCCAAGTGAACTAAGTCAGAGTGACTGAAGTGATGCTCAACTCAAATCCTATGTCTTCAAGCGAAGACAATGAGAGCAAATCTTATCCAGAGCTGGATGAGTCAGCTTTGCTTGTAGCCCAAGTAAAGTTGCCATGTGTGTTTGAAATCTGACCGTTGGAACACGTGTCAGTTCCTGAGTGACCCAGGGTCATTTCGGACATATCAGGTCGGGTTGCCATGTGGCTATAAATAGCCCACCCCCTACACCATAAATTGGTGGCTGCTCAGAGTTAGTTTACGGCTTTTGTCGTTTTGAGAGCAACCCACCTCGAAGCCTTTGAGAGAGAAATCCTTGCGAGGACAAAGCCTAAACACCCAGAGCCAAAGAGTGTTAGGCATCACTGAAGTCTTTCTGTCTGTGTGACCTGAAGACTTATTACACTTGAGGACTGTGTATCCTCCAGCCGGTTAGGCGTCACGTTCTGAGCATCCAAGAGTCATTGTGGATTGCCGAGTGAACGAAGTCTGTGAAGGTTCGGAAGTCTACCTTGAAGACTTACCAGATTGATTGGGCGAGGACTGTGTGTCCTTAGCTCACGGGGAATAAGGTGAAGACACGGTCTTTTGAGTTGAATCTCAGCCTCCCTAACCAGACGTACAGTTGTCACAGCAACTGGAACTGGTCCAACAAATCCTGTGTCCTTAACAAGTGACTGGTTCTATCTCTTCCCTCCTTTACTTTGTGTTTGTCTTCGTGAAGTCATTGCTTATCTGTCATATCTGTTTGACTTCATTGCTTGACTACTATTGTTGATTGGCTTCATACTATCTTCCATCCTGATCCTTACTACCTTGTCGCTATCACCAGACGTTAACACTATTGCATACTTGACTATGGCTTGCTTGTTGTAGTTTATCTTCCGCTGCATATCAATTAGGTCGTTTCTATTGTTTGTCTTCAAAACTTCCACGTTTTTAAGACTTGGATAAAAGTCGCCTATTCACCCCCCCCTCTAGTCGATAACTAGCACTTTCACTTTGAAGGTGTGAAAGCAAAGAAACATCCACCTCCGGAGGAGAAGATAGATCTGGTAAAAGCGAACCGTACTCTGGCTGCCCTGAAGAAACCACCAAAGTCTCCGATGAAAGGCAACTATGAGCGCATTATTGAAAAGTCATTTATCGAAGCGAAGCGGTCGGGAAGTACTGTTAGTGATCAAATGTTAGCAGAACGACGAGCTGGGAAAAAAATTGCCTAGCTCGGCGAACAAGTGGACCAATCGTTCCCCCCGCTCCTGGTGTCTAGTGATATCGTCTCTAATGATCCGGGTGGGATGGTGCCTGGTTATAACAACCTTGGAGATTACCTGCCCGACGATGTACATTATGATTTCTTGGAGGTGGACGAACACAAATACATGTACGGGAAGCCTCTCGTCAAACATGAAAGATCTCTAACAACGATGATGCGAAGATTCCATGATTGGTACATGAAAACCTGCAAAGAATTTGAAGTGAGGAATATTTTGACGCTGAGAGTTAGAGAGGAGCATGACCTCGTTGGAATTTACCTGTTGAATGTTCCATTTGAGGAGTTCTTCGCATTTTTCAATCAAAAGGCCCTCGATAAATTAACGGTCACTTGCTACTGCCTGTAAGTAGTACTACATACTTCTGTCATTAAGTCTCTATATATAGGCCAGCTCTTTCATTGCATGTATTTTTAATTATCCTCACTATATTATGCAGATTGAAGATCGCCGAATTGAAGAAAAGACAAATCGGCGATATTGGGTTCATTAACACAAATCTCATAGATGCATATATGATTGAATATCATGTCAGAGATACCGAGGCCAAGCTGCTACAATCTTTTGTATTAAATCAAAACAAAGCTATAATACTCTTCCCTTACAACTTCAAGTGAGTGTTACTGTCTTGTGCATATCCGGTTTCCCTTATTAGTCGAGGTTATAGTAATGTAATTGATGAGTTATGCATGTGTGCGCAGGTTCCACTATATTCTCCTAGAGATTAAGATCGAGCAGGGACTAGTAACCTTCTTAGACTCGAGACGAAAAGATCCCAAGGAGTATGCGGACATGACTGAAATTCAAGTGCTAATTTCATCAATACCATTTATCATGCTTGCTAATTATCAGTTTGATTGACCTCTATTTCTTGTAAAGTGGTTGTGGCAGGAACAAGGGAATGATTATTGTGGATACTACATTTGCGAATCCATCCACCACACGACCTGTGAGCCGGGCTACTCTGACAAACAATATGAAGTGTGTAAATAATAATATTCACAATTTTATTTTATCACCATCATTTGTGTTGAGTTTCATTTATTGACCCCCTTCTTCAAATTAGATATTTCGGATGCGGGATGAACTCCTACCACCAGATCGTATGCGAGCAATTCAAGAGGAATTGGCGGCATTCTTTCTTGACCACGTGATCGCTAAAGACAGAGAATACCATGTGGACCCTGAGGTTCATTTTTAATTAGGAGATTATATTGTAAGAGATAATTATATTGTATATATGTAGCCAGTAGCGTCGGATAGACATACGAGAACTTGTTGTTCGACCAATCTCTCAGAGAAGGAGAGGTGGTCGATATCACTTCTCTCTGTATGCATATGTTCATGACGATCTTCTGTTTCCTTCATTTGCTTATTAGCTACCGTGTCTAGTCCTCTCTATACGTATAGTACGTAGCGTCGACCAAGTACGGAGATAAGAGAGAACACTTCTCTCTCTATTAATTAGCTAGCTAACACAATATATGAAACACCTAAATCAACCCCCCAAAACCCCCTAACCCCTTCCCCTTTCAAAAGAAAACAAAAACCCCAGCCCCTGAAATGCTGACGTGTGGATGCCTATTGGTCCCGGTTGGTGCCACCAACTGGGACCAAAGGGCCTCTTGCCTGTGCTCGCCGCACCGGCCACGTGGAGGCCCATCTGTCCTGGTTTGTGTAAGAACCGGGACTAGAGGTCTAGGGCATTAGTACCGACACTTTAGTCCCGGTTCGATAACTGGGACAAATGGCCCTTACGAACCGGGGCAATAGGCCCTTTTTTCTACTAGTGGGGGCAGGTTCTTCTACCTGAAGCTGGGCACCCCGGCCAAGGGCGAGCCAGCCCATGAAGGAAATATGCCCCAGAGGCAATAATAAAGTTATTATTTATTTCCTTAATTCATGATAAATGTTTATTATTCATGCTAGAATTGTATTAACCGGAAACTTAGTACATTTGTGAATACATAGACAAAACATATAGTCCCTAGTATGCCTCTACTTGACTAGCTCGTTAATCAAAGATGGTTATGTTTCCTAATCATAGAGACATGTTGTCATTTGATGAACGGGATCACATCATTAGGAGAATGATGTGATGGACTTGACCCATCCGTTAGCTTAGCATTATGATCGTGTTAGTTTCATGGCTACTGCTTTATTCATGACTTATACAAGTTCCTCAGACTATGAGATTATGCAACTCCCGAATACCGGAAGAACACTTTGTGTGCTACCAAACGTCACAACATAAAAGGGTGATTATAAAGGTGATCTACAGGTGTCTCCGAAGGTGTTTGTTGGGTTGGCATAGATCGAGATTAGGATTTGTCACTCTGTGTTTTGGAGAGGTATGTTTGGGCCCTCTCGGTAATACTCATCACTATAAGCCTTGCAAGCAATGTGATTAATGAGTTAGTTGCAGGATGAAGTATTACGGAACGAGTAAAGAGACTTGCCGGTAACAAGATTGAACTAGGTATTGAGATACCCACGATCGAATCTCGGGCAAGTAACATACCGATGACAAAGGGAACAACGTATGTTGTTATGCGGTTTGAAAAATAAAGATCTTCATAGAATACGTAGGAACCAATATGAGCATCTAGGTTTCGATATTGGTTATTGACCGGAGACATGTCTCGGTCATGTCTACATAGTTCTCGAACCCATATGGTCCGCATGCTTAACGTTTCATGACGATTGGTATTATGAGTTCATGTGTTTTGATGTACCGAAGGTAGTTCGGAGTTCCGGATGTGATCACGGACATGACGAGGAGTCTCGAAATGGTCGAGGCATAAAGATTGATATATTGGACGACTATGTTTGGACATCGGAATGGTTCCGGATGAGTTCGGGCATTTACCGGAGTACCTGGGGGGTTACCGGAACCCCCCGGGGAGTGTATGGGCCTTATTGGGCGTTAGTGGGAGAGAGGAGGAGGCTGCCAGGTGGAGGCCCCCCCAAGCCCAATCAGAATTGGGTGGGTGGGGGGGGGGCAGCCCCCCTTTTCCTTCCCCCTGTCTCCCGCTTCCTTCCTCTCCTACTCTAACTTGGGAAGGGGGAATCCTACTCCCGCTGGGAGTAGGACTTCCCCCTTAAGAGCACCATAGAGGGCCGGCCCTCCCCCTCCTCCACTCCTTTATATACGGGGGAGGGGGGCACCCCTTAGACACACAAGTTGAGATTTGTTTAGCCGTGTGCGGTGCCCCCCTCCACAGTTACACACCTCTGTCGTATCGTCGTAGTGCTTAGGCGAAGCCCTATGCCAGTAACTTCATCATCACCGTCAGCACGCCGTCGTGCTTATGAAACTCTTCCTCGGCCTCAACTGGATCAAGAGTACGAGGGACGTCCCCGAGTTGAACGTGTGCTAACGCGGAGGTGCCGTACGTTCGGTGCTTGGATCGGTTGGATTGCGAAGACGTTCGACTACATCAACCGCGTTAACTAAACGCTTCCGCTTTTGGTCTACGAGGGTACATGGACACACTCTCCCCTCTCGGTACTATGCATCCATAGCTATATCTTGCGTGATTGTAGGAATTATTTTGAAATTACCGTGTTCCCCAACAGTGGCATCTGAGCCAGGTCTATGCGTAGATGTTATATGCACGAGTAGAACACAAAGATTTGTGGGCGATAATAGTCATACTGCTTACCAGCATGTCATACGTCACTACAAAAAACAGACACATCCGTGACATTTTGGGCCGAAGGAATTTTTTTTGTCATACTTATGACACTTCTTTGATGATAATTGTGACAAAACCTGGTATCATCATAGATGTGGTGGGCTCCTACTTCTATGACAAAAAATCATGACAGAAAACGGGCTTTTTGACCTGGGCGGGCCGGAGATGCAGCTGCATGACATTCTTTGGGCCGTCCATGACAGAAAAAACCGTGGTAGAAGCAAGGGCGAGGAAAATATAGGGGAGTTCCCGGTTACGGTGGGTTCTTGGGGGCCGAGCGATGCGCGTTTCTCTCGTACCGTACGCGCATGGATGCGAGGCGTTGGTCTCTAACTAAACCCGAGCGAGGCGTCGCCTAACTGAACCCGAGTGATTGCACTGCAGGCTACACGTTACTAAACCCGAGCGATCGAGCGATTCCTTCGCTACTGCTGCTAACTGAAGCCGATCGATGCTGCCTCTGGATGAACAATGAGTGTTGCTGGGGGGGTTTGTATGAACAGTGAGCGTTGCTGGGGGGGTTTGGATGAACAGTTCCCGGTGAGGGTGGATGAACAGGACCCCGTGGTGTTGCCTCTGGATGAACAGGACCCCGACTGATCGAGCCGGTTGGGGCTGGATGAACAGGACCCCATGGAGGGCTGGATGAACAGGACGACCCCGTGGAGGGCTCGTTGAACAGTACCCGTTGGAGGGCTGGATGAACAGTAGCCCGTGGAGGGGTGGTTGAACTGGAGCCTGTGGAGAGGGCTGGTTGAATAGTAGTCGGTGGAGTAGCGCGCGGTGGAGGCTAGATGAATAGGAGCCCCTGGATGAACAGTCGCGGGTGGAGGCTAGAGGAGGTTGACGGTGGATGAACAGTAGCCCGTGGAGGCTGGAGGAGGTCGACTGTGGAGTTGAACAGTATCCCGTGGAGTCCCGTTTTGCGGTACGCCACACCCCTCCCGATGAACAGGACCCCCGTTTCGACCGTAGCGCTCCAACACAAGTCCGTTTCCTCCGTTTTGTGGTACGCCACACCCCTCCCGATCAACAAGACCCCGTCTGTAGGAGGTCCAACAGAAGTCCGTTTCCTTTGTTTTGCAGTACGCCAGACCCCTCCCGATGAACAAGATCCCATTTCGACCATGGCCGGTCGAACACTAGTCCATTTCCTCCGCTCTGCGGTACTCCAGGCCTCGTTTCCATCGGCTGTTCCGTCCAAGCCCTCCCGATGAACACGACGACGCATTCCGTTCCAACCCAGCCAGTTGGCTCCCCATGAACACGACAACAACACGGTTTCTCCGTTCCGACCTAGCCATGTACACGAGCCCTGGCCCTACGTATGCGCGAGTAGGCGTTCGAGATCTCGCCCGTATGTACGTACGTGGCCGTATTTTCTTTCTTGCACACTGGCCGCTGTACGTACGTGTACATGCTACGTGCGCGCCTCTACATCGACCAGTATGTACGTACATGTTCACGACCAGAATGACAACACTACATATGCTTCGACCAGGTGGGTCCCGACTGTCAGGCACTTCCTTGCGTGGGAAGATGTAGCTGGTGGGTTGAGGGAGTCCTGGATTAAGGGGTCCTCGGACAGCTGGACTATATACTTTGGCCGGACTATTGGGCTATGAAGATGCAAGACAGAAGACTTCTTCCCGTGTCCGTATGGGACTCTCCTTTGCGTGGAAGGCAAGCTTGGCGATTCGGATATGTAGATTCCTTTCTCTGTAACCGACTTTGTACAACCCTAGCCCCCTCTGGTGTCTATATAAACCAGAGGGTTTAGTCCATAGGACATAATCATAATCCCATAGCACTACTAGGGAAATGCTTATAGATAGAAGTTTACCAGTAGCAAGTTTTTGTGACCCCATGCTACTAGTAATTACCAGTAGCGCTGTGTAGAAAACACGCTACTACTAACATATAACATCAGCGTCTATTTGCTTGGGCCGCGCTACTGTTACATGGGCCGCAGGGCAGAATCAGTAGCCCACTTAGCTGTAGCGTTTGTTCTGAAAGGGCGCTACAGCTGGTGGGCTTAGCAGTAGCATGGTGCTCCAACCAGCGCTACTACTATAGCTAAAGAAAACCGACCCTATCAAGCGCCCCCGCATCCCCCTCCTCTCACAATCGATCCCCTCCGCCCGACGACGACGTCGCCGCGGTTAGGGTTCGTCCCCGGCCGCCTCACCCCCGTTGATGGTGCCGTGCGCCGCCACCACGCGGTCGCCTCGCCTCCTCCGACGCCTCCAGCCCGTAAGTCCCCTCTCTCTCCTCTCCTCCTGCCACAATAGCTCCTCTCGATCTCTCGGTTAGGGTTCGTCGTAGGGGCTCCAATCGATTTGTCGCGGCGGCTCGCCATGTTTTGGGATTTAGGGATTGCACGGTGGCTCCGCGCTTCGATGCATGGCTCCAATCGATTTGCCGCGACGGCTCGCCACTCCCCTTGCTGCCCCTACGCGGCGCTCCGCCCTCTCTGTTAATTAGTATCACATATGGATTAATAGGATTAGTATCACATATGGATTAATAGGATTAGTATCACATATGCATCTCTAGAACCTACTGTTAATTAGTATCACATAGGGGAGAGAGTAGAGGATTTTGTTGCTCACCGAGACTTAGGAGAGAGTAGAGAGAAGTAGCTAGAGAAGTAGAGGCTTTTAGCACATATAATTGAAACTTGGGTTTCAATTCTTGGCTGCTGCCCCTGGAGGAGTGGTGGCGGCGGCGGTGCCTAGTGTTCTAGGGTTTAGAGAGGGGGCGTCCAAGTCGTGCCTTTTCCGGAGAGCAGCCACGGGCGGCGTCGGTTGCCGTGTGCCGTTTCGTGAACGCCTCCACACGCTCAAGTTTGTCGATGGTGGTTGTAGGATCGGCTCCCCTTCTGAACGCCTCCACATCGGTCGTTTCAAGAAGGGGTACATGGGGTGCGCCTTCGGTCTGCACTTTGCATCGTTTACGTTTGACGTACTGTATGATTGGCTCCTTTTTCTCTCTTTACGTATTTCCCACTTGTTGCTGACATGATTGTTGGTTTGGTTCTGCTCCGTGCCTGGCTGGGAGGAGTTTTGGTGGTTTTCATGTTGGGGTTTGGGTTGGTTGTTTGATGTGTGCTTATTGTTACCAGGGTGTTGCCGATTTGGCATTGGATTGGGCTGGCTCATGTTTGATTTTTTGCTTTGTGGTTGGGCGGTTTCGACTTTTCTGTTGTGATGTTATGGATATTGCTTCTGAGTGTAAGTGCTCGGTTCAGGTTGTATCAAGTGTTTTCTTGTTGTTTCTCAAATTAACCCTAATGAATATTGATGGTCAGATGGGTTAGTGTTCGGTTTGGTTAACAAATGTAGATTTTTTTGAGGTGACGTTCATGGCCAAAAAAGTATGGGCTTGGCCACTAGGTGTTGTTCATGTGAGAGACAAAGCTACAAGCTCATGTTCCTATCATAGAAAAATAGTTAATTTGTAAGTGCTATACTCAGAAATCATCAAGATTTAGGATTACTGATATGAGAAGGGGGTAGTTTATTTAGTGTGCTTAGTTGTGATTAACGAAGATGAGATGAGATCAAAGTATTGTTATATTTTTCCATATATTTGTTTGTTACATCTCTAGATTATTGAGCTACTAGTATTGTTTAACCTTGTGTTTAGTGCAAATTTCATGCTGATAGCGACGCTTCATCTGAAGAGTTGGGGACAATAGTTTGCTAGATTGCTAGCTTTCTTGGTATGCTTCGTTGGCAATTTGCTGACAGGTTTCTAATTTTTTTTGAGTCCGCGACAGAATAAGTTTGACACAGATTTGAGGTGCGCATGAAACTCTTGTGTTTTATCTTACAATCACTCTACTTTTGCAATTTGTGGTTGTTGGACTGAACTTTATGTTTACTTTTTAGTTGTTATTTTCCTTGCCATGTGAACTCTAGCTATGAAAACTTTATGTTTACTTTTTGGATCGTTAATCCTTTAATCATATTGCTTTAGGGAAATGGCGCCACCACCACCACCACCACCATGTCGACGGTGTAAGTCAAGGTGCGCCAAAGAGCCTTGCAACCGCACGCTGTTTGGCATCTACTTCGAGTCTAGTTTTCTTCATGCGCGGTAATAAATTATATGAAACTAGTAACTACTATTTTGTTTTTAGTGTTATTGGCATTAATGCATCGTATATATCATTTTGGTTTTTGTACACAGATCGTCCCATGCAATGTGAGGTCGAATTCAACAACTGACCGAGACTCTGTGACATTTGAGGCTCTGGGGCCCCTACACTATGGAGATCGAGAAAGGACGAAAGATGACGTGGGTGGGAGGAGATGGATGGGTCCGTTTCATCGACAACATGCGTATCACCGGTGGTGAGTTGATCAACTTCTCCTTCAGAGCTGAAAGACCCAAGCTGGCCATGATTTATATCAACAAAGCAGAAGATTATGAGGATGATGAGGATGATGAGGATGATGAGGATGATGATGATGATGACGACCCACTTGGTGATGCCATCGTAGCTCAAAGAATGAAGTTGAGCGAGGAGGAGGTGTGCAACCTATGGGACATCATTCCACAACGTGCTGACTTCGTCGGGGTGCCATTCGTGACCCGCCTGACAAGTACCATGGTTGATCGGCATATGATGGTAGGTTGCATTTACTATAGTTTTTAGAGTAATTTGATGATATGCTTTATTGTTATACTTAGTGTAGAGTCCGATGATATATATGCATAGTGAATCTTATATGCTTTATTATTATACTTTAGTGTAGAGTCCAATTATATATATGCTTAGTGAATCTTATATGCTTACTGAATCTTATATGCTTAGTGAATCTATGCTTAGTGAATCTTATATGCTTTATTGTTATACTTAGTGTAGAGTCCGATGATATATATGCTTAGTGAATCTTATATGCTTAGTGAATCTTATATGCTTAGTGAAACTTATGCTTTATTGTTATACTTAGTGTAGAGTCCGATGATATATATACTTAGTGTAGAGTCCGATGATATATATGCTTAGTGTAGAGTCCGATGATATATATGCTTCGTGTAGAATGTGTGAGGCTACTTATTAATTGATATGTTTTTCTTATTCAGAAATTGCCAAAGAGCCTATCTGAGAGTTGTGGTATCAAGCCTGATGAAGAAGGCTCTGCTGGAATATGCCTTACCGCAAGGGGCTCGGTCACCACTTGTGCGTACGGCGTGGACACGGACAGTCGCACACACTTCAACTCGATTGGGTGGAAGAGCTTCCTCGACGGCAAGAATCTTCATGTTGGACAGGCAATCCTAATTACTATCAGGAACACCCACCACCCAGGATTGAGGATGATGGTCGTTATCGACATCATCTAGAACTTCATATGCATGCGTGTGGCTGTTGAACCATATATATGCTAGTATGACTACCTAGTAGACTTATCAACTATGATCTATCCATGCATTGTTGACTACTATATGAGTTTGTGAGATTGTGTGGTTATATTAAATGTGGTACTGTCGTTAATGTTTGTGAGATGGTTCTGTGAACTTAGTTTATTTGCACTGGACTTGTCTTGATTTCCATGAATATTGCACCTGACTGCTTTTTTTATTTTTTTTCTATTTGCCTAGTTGTAGCATGGGGAGAAAATAGGGCGCTACTACTACGTGATGATAGTAGTAGCGCTGGTGGAGGAAGCAGCTCTACTAATAAGTATTTTAGCTGCAGCGCTTGTTCAGAAACGCGCTATTGTTAAATAATAGCTGTAGGGCCCTAGCAGTAGCGCGGGTGCCCGCGCTACTGGTATGTAAAAAAACAGCACCACTAGTAAGCTTTTCTCTAGTAGTGTAGGCTAGACTTCTAGGGTTTTAGCCATTACGATCTCGTGGTAGATCAACTCTTGTAATACTCATATTCATGAAGATCAATCAAGCAGGAAGTATGGTATTACCTCCATAGAGAGGGCCCGAACCTGGGTAAACATCGTGTCCCCTGTCTCCTATTACCATTGACCTTAGACGCACAGCTCGGGACCCCCTACCCGAGATCCGCCGGTTTTGACACTAACATTGGTGCTTTCATTGAGAGTTCCGCTGCATCGTCACCAAAAGGTTTGATGGCCCCATCAATCATCTACAACAATGCAGTCCAGGGGGAGATTTTCCTCCCCGGACAGATCTTCGTATTCGGCGGCTTCGCACTGCGGGCCAAATCGCTTGGCCATCTGGAGCAGATCGATGGCGATGCCCCTGGCCATCGAGTCAGATTTGGAAGCTTGAATTACGTGCCCGATATCCGCTGAGACTTGATCTTCGACGAATTCGAACCCACGGCTCCCTATCACCGCGATGAACATGACCTAAATCTGTCATCGGACCGTGCTCAGTAGATAGCACCTACAACTGCCCTGGCCCTAGATCCGGAGCAGATCATGCCATCCGAGGGTGGGATGCTCAACCCCGCCGCGGAAGCCGCAGACTCAGCAGCGATAGAGCCGCACACAGATCCAACCTCAAGTGGTCCCTGTGTCATCGAAACCTCGGATTCGTCTCCGGCCATAGGTTCCAAACCACGTGCATCCGTGCCCATCGAACCTGATCGGGCGCCGATCATTAAGTTCTGCTCCGCGGACATCTTGCTGCACTCGCCTTTTGGCGATGGGCTGAACTTATTAAGATCCCTCTCCTTATCAGGGGAATCTCAGCCGAACTATGGCCGGCTTGAACGGGAAGCTGATGACGGAGAATTTCGTTTTCCACCCACCACCCACTGCATAGCCACTTTCGAAGATTTAACCGACATGCTTGATATGACTCCAAAAACATCGACAGTATGGACGACGATGCCGAAGAGGAGCAGGCACAGCAACCGCCGCTTATAGGGCGTTGGAAAGCCACCTCCTCATATGATGTATACATGGTGGATACACCAAAAGAGAATAACGACGACGATGAGAAGGATTCAGTTGAGGAGAAACTTCCTGAGATACAGCCAAAGGGCCGACGACAGCGGCGCCGCTCTAAACCCCGTCGTGGAAAAAACAATAGTACCGGCAACAAGACGAACGGGAAGATGGGCGAGCTAGGCCCGATGAACAGGCCGCGAATGAAGACGCGCAGGACAGTAACTACGTTCCGCTCTCCGTGGACGAGGTGAGCCTCGACGACGAAGTCTTTATCGTGCCTGAGGAGCCCGTCGAGCAGGAGCTTTTTAAGCGCCGGCTAATAGCCACTTGAAGAAGCCTGAAAAAGAAGCAACAATAGCTACAAGCTGATGAAGATCTACTCAATGACAAATGGACTGATGTCCTGGCAGCCGAGGAATATGGCCTCGAGCTCCCTACCAAAAGTTACCTGAAGCGCAAACTATTGCCACAGTTCGATGAAAGGCATTGGAGCCAGTCCTACCAGCAGATAATGCGGCTGACCGGCCACCATGCGGCTGGGATAAAGCGGCACCTCAAGTCGAATACCAGCTCGCACTACCTCGCCGTAAAAACAGAAATACAACAGCTCGGGGATGCACATATGACCTGTGGCATGACCTGGAAAACAGAGCAGGTCAGACCAGATCAATCTACAATCGCGGGGGTGAGCCCCGATGCGCGATGATGGCCATCCGGCTGGACGTGACAAACATAACCACGTTCGGGCCGAAAATCATAGACAAACTCCATCCGAGCTACGTCATGATTTGGCCCGATATAGAGGCGCCGCACACCCCCTTTGCTTCACTGATGAAGTAATGGAACATGAATTCCCAGAAGGGTTTAAACCCGTGAACATCGAATCATATGTGGCACAATAGACCCCGCGGTATGAATTGAGGATTTTCTTCTCCATATTCATATGGCCCGCGGTGATGACCTTCACGCCATCAAATACCTCCTGCTCAAACTCAAGGGACCAGCCAGGTACTGGTTGAACAGCCTGCCCGAAAAATCCATTGGCAGCTGGGAGGACTTGGAGGATGCCTTCCTCGACAACTTCCAAGGCACATATGTCCGACCTCCGGATGCCGATGAATTAAGTCACATAGTTCAACAGCCCGAAGAGTCAGCCAGGAAATTTTGGACTAGGTTCTTAACTAAAAAGAACCAGATCATTGACTGTCCGGATGCTGAAGCCCTAGCGGCCTTTAAACACAACATCCGTGACAAATGCCTCACCTGAGACCTCGGCCAAGAAAAGCCGAAGTCCATGGAAGCCCTCACGGCACTCATGACCCCCTTTTGTGCGGGCGAAGATAGCTGGCCCGTAGCAATAACAACACGGGGGAACCTGCCATTTCCGAAGCCAGAAATAGCAACGGCAAGCCCCGACGCAATAGACACAAGCGTCGAAACAACAATGACAACACCGAAGACACGACGGTTAACGCTGGATTCAGTGGCTCAAAGTTCGGTCAACGGAAGAAGCCATAGAAAAGAAACAATCCGGTCCTGTCCAGTTTGGACCGCATACTCGACCGTCCATGTCAAACCACGGCACCTCTGATAAACCAGCCAATCATACCAACATAGAGTGTTGGGTCTTCAAACAGGCCGGCAAGTTAAATGCCGAGAACAAGGAGAAGGGGTCCCAAAGCGAGGACGATGACGAGGAGCCCCGGCCACCGAACACAGGGGGCCACAAGAAGTTTCCCCCTCAGGTAAAATCAGTAAACATGATATATGCTACCCATATCCCCAAGAGGGAGCGCAAGCGCGCACTCAGGGGCGTATACGCGATAGAGCCAGTCGCCCCAAAGTTCAATCCATGGTCATGCTGCCCGATCACCTTTGATCACAGGGACCATCCGACCAGTATCCGTCATGGTGGTTCAGCCGCACTGGTCCTTGACACAATTATCGATGGGTTCCATCTGACGCGAGTCCTCATGGACGGTGGCAGCAACCTGAACCTGCTTTATCAGGATATAGTGCGCAAAATGGGTATCGATTCCTCAAGGGTCAAACCCACCAAAACCACCTTTAAAGGTGTCATACCACGTGTAGAGGCTTGCTGTACGGGCTCAATCACACTAGAAGTGGTCTTCAGATCTCCGGACAATTTCCGAAGCGAAGAATTGATCTTTGATAGTGTCCCCTTTTGCAGTGGCTATCACACACTGCTCGGACGAACCGCATTTGCTCGATTCAATGCGGTGCCACACTACGCCTACCTCAAGCTGAAGATGCCCGGACCACGCGGTGCCATAACGGTCAATGGAAACACGGAACGCTCCCTCCGTACTGAGGAGCACACAGCTGCCCTTGCAGTAGAAGTACTGTCGGAGTAATGGGCCACGGGTAGCCTCACCCGAGTCCCTGGATTTATCAAGACTTTGGGCCAGCTTCGCCCTCTAACGGCCGGCTAGCTCAACAGCCGGCCGCCAGAGGGCGGCCAACCACCAGCAGGCGGCCACCATGCAGCCTCAGAGTTTGTGCCCCCATCAAGAGGACGGGACGGGGCGTGGCAACAGTGAAGCCCTCACCCCCGAATCCTGGGGTTGGCGTGGCCACAGTGTCCCGTACGGGCAGAGATCTCCGCGCGGCGTGGCACTGTTGCCACTCTCCCTTGACATCACTCTAGGCAGGCGGAGCCCTGCTCCCCACGACGGCCTGTCGATATGGCCCGCAGGCTGCGGGCCCTACCAGGCAGTGACATCCCAGAAGACGGCGCACGCCGAACTAGTCGGACCAGAGGAGGGCCGGCCTCCAGCAGGCGGCCGTCTCCTCTCTCGAAGCCCGTGCACCATTAACCTGATGAGACCAGGTGTGGCTAACAGTGATCTCCCACCAGGCGGCAGGACTGTAGCCACACTGAGCTGACCAAGCCAGCGTCATTAGCAGCATGACTATAGTGAGCAGCC
The DNA here is from genome assembly GCA_021605205.1 of Aegilops longissima. Lineage (NCBI taxonomy): Eukaryota > Viridiplantae > Streptophyta > Magnoliopsida > Poales > Poaceae > Aegilops > Aegilops longissima. The sequence goes on from CM038676.1 coordinate 623,199,309, forward strand.
TCCAACCAGACCGGCCAGCAAGGGAGCGCCACCTGCTCTGCACTGCACCAGCCGGTGGGGCCCACCAGCGACAGCCCCAGAGGTCGGCGGAGAAGCCGAGGCCGAGACGCCGACACCGAGCCCGACAAATGCCAGACACTGCTTGTACTCGGGGTAGGCCTATATAAACCCTCCAGGGCACCCATGCAAAGGGTTCCCACCCAATTAGACCTAGCCACATACCTAGAGTGGGAGAGAGCTAGCCTTGCCTTCTCCTACCTCTAGCATACAGCTCAAGGAGCAACTCTGTATCACTTGTGCCTATAGTGATCATGCGAAGAACCCGCAAAGCAGGACTAGGGGTATTATCTCCTAGGAGAGCCCCGAACCTGGGTAAAGTACGTCGGCGTTCGTGTCTACGCCTCATCCCGCTTCCGGGCACTGGGGACGTTCTACTCGCTCCCACCATGATAAGCCATCCTTTGGCATATGTCCCACCCAACCCCCGACATTTGGTGCCCACCGTGGGGCGAGGTGCACCGTCTCCCGGAGACCTGCTCTGGACGGCAACCTTGTTCCTTCTTGGCGAGCGAAGCCAGCCCAACACGCCCGATGGCGTCAGCCTCGACGCCCTGCATGGCGCGGAGATCGCCTGCGCGGCGAGCTGCCTCGCCGACCTCGTCACTACTAGGAAAAGGCCTACTAGTGGCGCACCAGTTTTGCCTACTAATGGCGCACTACTGGTGCGCCACTAGTACCACGCCACTAGTATTAAATACTAATGGCGCACCACTGGTGCGCCATTAGTATCTGGTATACTAATGGCGCACCACGCTGTGCGCCATTAGTATAGACCAACATGCGCCATTAGTATGTCTCCTAGGGGGCCATATTTACCCATGTGCTTTGGCATACTAATGGCGCACTTTGGGGTGATGCGCCATTAGTATCCTTTCTACAGTGCGCCATTAGAGTGCTGAGTGGTGCGCCATTAGTATGAATATTAGGGATTTTTTTTCTTTTCAGATATTTGCACATGTTACAAAATATATTATTGGACAGAATATAGACAACACCACACAGCAACGGGAGATTCATCGAATACGATAGAAGATTAGTCTCCGAATACAATTCATCATATTAGTCTCCGAATTCAAAAGACCGAACAAAGATAGAACATTACAAGTCTCGAGACCGCGAGTAGCGAGTTTGTCTTCACATTACAAGTCGATATCGATCATCTAAACTACCATCACATAGAAGAGAGCTGCGGTCATCACGATGAGCATCATCGCGATGAAACTGGTCTTCATCTAGTTCCTCTAACGCACCCTCCTCTCTCCCGCTAGATAGCGCCAGATTCAGATTCCGCCCCGCCTAGTGGTGTACCCATTGTTATCAAGTATCGCTGAAATGGTGAACCTGTCTCCGACACTCCTCCCAGTCGTCGTATACTCCGGGAACCTTACCCTTGTACACGACATACGACGGCATCTCTATGCACAAGCCAAACAATAGAGAATACATAAGCAATATATAAGTATGCAACAAAAGGATCGAAAGAGAAAAGCAAGACATTAATAGCACGATTCATGGTCCTACTAATAAATAGCATTGATTACATCTAAGTTGAACGACTGTCCAAACCAAAGAGACATACAAGTTCATTAAAGTTTAAGTACAACATGAGCTAATCGATGTTTCAGAACTACAAATAACATCACTACTTTCGACTCGACTCATGGGACCGGAGCGTGGATGAAGCCGCCGTCTTTCGTGATGGTCATGAAGTCGCGGTCGTTGTCAGCCTGCAATTGTAGTGTTGTGTCTATCTCACTATTGGACGGTTGATATCTGAGGTAGAACTGCCCCGAGGTACGAAGGACATCTTGATGGATGATTTCGGCAAACTCCGACTGGATGCGAAAGAATTCTTGTCGGAGGTCCACGTCCTGGATTGCCGCCAAGCTTGCAGCCCAATCTTTGAGATTATTTGGTAGCAGAAGGTGATTATGGTCCCGTATGATGCCCACATGTGATGGAGGGCGTAGTAGGCATCCTTCTGACCGCCAGGTGGCTGCTTGACTCAGGGGAACGTCGTATTGTGGGTGAACACGTGCCTGTCGTACCTACGATGCGGCCTCTTAAAGGTGCCTCCAGATGTGGCGTAGCCGGGGAGAGCATCATCAAGAACTTTCTTGATATTTGTGTAGTCTATATTGGAGTCACGGTCCGGGTCGAAATACGTGGCCATGGAATATTTCGGGCTTAAGAGGATGAGTGTGCAATGTGTGTCACTGCACAGAACACGGAATGTTCGAAAAAAAAGAACGATCAAAATCTAAGAAATCATATGTTACGGGGCAGTTAGGGGATGACTTACTCGGGAAAATAACGCACGAGGAAGTTATCCTTATCTGGGTTTGCCAGAATGACGCATTCGAGGTGTGAATTCGTGACTTGCCGGTCCCCAGCGCTGCCCAAGATCTTGGCACGCATGTAGAAGGGGTCGACTATCCTGATGTCTGGGGTCTTGTCTCTAATGATCCGCATCTCCATACTCAGCGAAAACAGCCGAACGAAGGTGTAGTGCAGCGGATGAAGGTTAAACATATCAAAGATGTCATCAAACCGCAGGACGATCGTACCCCCGATGGCGCTATACACAAAGCCCTTGCCCTCTGGCACCTTGGCCATGAAAACCGGGTATGCCACATCATTTTGGGAGAGACGCCGCTTCTCCAAAGAAAGAACACTGTCATGCAGACTCCGCATAGCACCGGTTTCAGCATTGAGCATATTTGTCGGTAGCATCGCCCTACCCGCCACATGCACCCTCCTCGAGATATCCTTAGGTGAAGGTGGCCCGTCCTGAGCCGAGTGGCTGCAACATTGATCATACTCGGTGCCGGCTGGTCGCACCGACGCCCTTGTTAGTCTTTCGTTTTGGTCCCTTCTTGATCTGCTGTAATGGGATCGAGTTCTGCTCACAGACCGCCTTCTTGAGCGTGTTGGGGCTGATAATATTTCGCACCTCAGCTATCTGAGGCTCGGTGAAGGTGGCAGCTGGAGGCGTCTCCTAAGAACTGAACGCCAGACGACGCCTGTTGCAACTGGGTTTCTCCGCCATACCAGCTAGATTGCGGTCGTCTTGGTTGGATTCTTGAGAAGGAGGCCCGCAGAACTCGTCACCGTACCCATGTTCGGCAAAGTACTTATCGACATTGGTAAATGTACCGTCGTCGTTGTCGTCGTCGTCCGGATCCTGTGCCATATGCATGTCTGGATCTTGTGCCATAGGGATGTCCGGCATGTCCGGTAGCGTTGCGGCGTTCTTGCCATGGCTTGGCGCCGACACGACTGGAGGTCTTGTATGTGGGGTGGTGTCCCCAGCCCCCAAACGAATCTGGCTCTTCGGCCAAAGCAGGGGCCAGCTTACGCAGGCGCTGAGGGTCATCACATCATCTTCATCGGCCCCAGCGGGTCGAATCGGAGGTAACAACTCATCGCAGCCTGGCAGCACCGGAACCAGTTCAGCCCTATACAAGGTGGGTGGCATCGGATTACCGTGGAACACGCGGTTGCCCGGTTGAACGATTCTGCCCTTGGCGACATCGACCAACTCGCCGCCCACGAAGTGTAGGAGAGTGCAAGGAACGTCGGCGGCGCCCTGCGAAAACATGTAGGGCGTCAGGGAATCCCAGTCAAAGGCAAGGAGATGAAGTCATCGGCCGAGAGGCTTAGTTACCGTCATGCCGTCGAGCTCGGCTAATGTTGAGGCACCACCAACGGCGGGCGTGCAACTGACGGAGGGGACGCTTTCTGGCGACGTGCCGGCCGACGTACACTCGGGTGCATTAAGCTCCAATGCCCGTGACGGCGCCGGAGACACGAAATACCGCCTCCGCCGGAGACACCAACGGCGCCGCCTGCGCGTTGTGCGAGTTGCTGGCCGTGAAGCTAGGAACCTGGGGAGGCCCCTGTTGGCCGCCCATAATCTACGTCGTCACCCCATGAATCAACGTAGGCACCATGGAGGTGAGCGTCGTTCCCAGTTGTTGTTGCACTTGCTGTTGGAAAATCTCCGGAATCCGCACCACTTGTGCCATGAGTGCTTCAACCTCGCGCGACTGGCTTTCCGAGCTGGTCTTTTTCTCCTTTTGCCCACCAGCGGTATAGTATGACGACCATTTTGTGGACAAGACTTTGCCGGCCACACGACCAGCTGACGACGGCTTACTAAGCTTATCCTTGTTTTTCATTACGTTCAACGCCCTATTTAAAGGGGTGTCGAAAGGGAGCTCGAGACGACCGCTGCCATCGATTTCAAAGTGTCCTGCGGAAGGAACGTGAACCATTTAGAAATATTGGGGATTAATTAGAATGCAACCATATGGAGCTAATTACGCGGGGGTGTATTCCTTTCCAGAACAAGCTCAAAGCCCTGGTCTTCGGATCCGTGGTAAGCTCCTTTGTTACTGGGTCCTCCTTGTACCGGGCCTTGACGAAGTTCCTGGTCTGCTTGTCACGGTATTTCTCGAAGCGGGCGGTAGGCCTTGCTCGGCATGCTCCGCGTCCTACTTGTCCCATATAGGCTCCGCCACTCAGAACCGCCGGACCGAGTTGGTGGACCCCTAAGTTCAACTGCCGATTTCTTTCCCCATCGACTTGATTCGGAGGTTGTGCTGCTCTCGCACTTGATCTTGAACTCCTTGTAGTCATCTTCGCTGATCAAAGGATATTTCGCCTTGATCTTCTCATAACTATCACCTTTTTCAATCATTGCCTTCACCGTGCTTCTCCAAGTAGACATGGTCGTGCTCATCCTCGTGAGGGCGGCACTGTTCACTTTATTCCCTGAGAGGCGTGTGTTTGCAAAGTCAGCGGGGAACTTGTATCGTTTGTGCAGCTTCATGAAGAGGAGGCTGCGCAAATTCCCTCGGTCCTTATGCCTTAGGTTCTCGGTGTTGATCGAGACGGTGCTCTGGAGAATGCACCCGAGTTGAACCGAGTACCCCTTGACTAATTCTTTGGGCGCCGTTGGATGCCCGTCGGAGTTCACTTTGGTAAATTCCTCCTTGACGGTGCCGAGCACGCTCGGGCGCCGGTCCTTCCCTTGCCTCTTCGGTTGGCTGCCATCTGTGCATGCGCCGCCATCATCAGTGGTGGCATCCTCGGCGGCACAATCAGTGGTGTCATCCCCGACGCCACTAGGGGTTGTGTAGTTAGGACGGTGTCTTCCGCGGCGTCCTCATAGCGGTGAGGTTCTTCCTCCATCTCCTGGGACATCTCCTAGAATTGCTTGCCGCCTCAACCGCCAAATTTCATCGCTAGGGCCATGTTTCGCTCTAAATAGGAAAAAGTTTGGTCAAAAATTGGTTATTGTCAAGGAACAAGATCGTGGTCTTATCATTTAGGGTTTGTCGACACCGAGGCATCCTAAAAGCTAAGCTTTTATCATTTAGGGTTTGTCAACGCCGAGGCACCCTAAAAGCCTAAGCGTACATCATTTAGGTTCTCATCGACACCGAGGCACCCTAAAAGCCAAGGTTTTATCATTTAGGGTTTGTCGACGCCGAGGCACCCTAAATGCTAAGTTAAGTTTTCATCATTTAGGGTTTATCGATGCCGAGGCACCCTAGGTTGACTGATATATATGGGTATCTTCTAATAATATACCCTACTTAATTAAGGACAAACACCAAGAGACAGTAAACATATCACACTTCTATATGTATAACACAAGAGGCAGTTGATCCTACTTAATTAAGTACTAAGATACCCCAGCCCATGCACTAGTCGCAAGTACCCCATATGTCCTATTTTTAGCAAAGTCATGCTAAAATTCACGGAAAATTTTAGCATGACCTTTGCTGAAAATAGGACATATGGAGTACCTGAATTTGCCGGAACGGAAGTTAATCGACATTCCAGCAAACTCAAGGGCCTCTCGGGGTACCTGCAAAATCATCACGACATGATGGTCGGAGACAAAACCCAGCAAACTAGCGAAGTTACTGACGTGTTTACAGAAATTGTTTTCTGTACAAGATGATCATCATCTTTACAAGTCTTTATCAATGTGATCAATTGATGGATCAACACGTAAAACATGTCCAATAAGAGCATATAATTCAACAACTCCACTGAAAATGAGAGCTGAAAGATGCTGGGAGCACAAACAGCTCAGAAAAATCAATACACTAAAAATGAACATGTGGCAAGACTACTTTGATAACAAGGGCCACTAGTTGGCCAGTAGTTGAACTAGCAGCTTGGCCATCACTGACGCCACGCACTGCTGTGACAGCTCTCAGCAGTAACCTCCAAGGCTCCGACAACCGACACAGATAACCTGTCTCAAAGATGAGCCTCAAGACAAGCTTCGCATTCTACTTTATGCTTCATTGAAGTTCAGAGAACTCTCCAAAAGAAAGGTTCAGGTGCCAATTGGTATCATATTAAAGCCATCAATGTAAAATGATCTACAACCTTTATGTAAAGTGCCAACTCCGCAGATTTCTTTTTCACAGCTTTTATATTAGAGTAAAATGCACTGGCGGTCATTGAACTTGTGCTCATAGCTCACTTTGGTCACTGTATATAAGAATACGATCAATACGGTCACTATACATGACTTCTGGTTATTATACGGTCACTGTCTCACTGTATAGATTCGTGTATTATCCAGTTGACCGGTCAAATAGTACAAGTGGCACCTCATCAACTCATTTTCTTGTTTTGTCTATGCATGTCCCACTTGTCATGGGTGAAACAAATAATTAAAGAAAATAAAATTCTGCACATGCAGGCTCTAGCTGCCGCGGCAACGCCTTTGCCAGTTGAGCGCAGGACATTTTTGTGTCAAACAAATAGATTGACACTTTATTATATATACTTCTCCGTTCCTAAATATAAGTCTTTTTAGACATTTCAAATAGACAACAACATATGGATGTATGTAGACATATTTTAGAGTGTAGATTCACTCATCTTGCTTCGTATGTAGTCACTTGTTAGAATCTCTAAAAAGACTTATATTTAGGAACGGATGGAGTACATTTCATACAACGCACACAACGCATACCGAGCACACGCGCACGCATGGACGGCGAGTACGTTTTGATGGACGTACGTGATATGTACGGACGGCCAGGCCTCTCGGCAGTGACGCATCCATGCAGCCACTCTCCATGAGAAACACATATAGCCAGTCATGCGTGTATCTATAGGCTGCGGGTTAGATCAAGATTCAAATGGTCCGGTCCGTTCTGGAACTGTTACTGAACCTGTGAACCTGCCGCAAGATCCCAGGGCCACGGTTCAGACCGCACCTCGTCTAAGAGGGCAACGGGTAAACCTAAGGTTCGACCCTACTTCTCTGTATACTGAGTGCAGACGGGGGCGCCTATAGGCGAGATGCCCAGTGCTGAACGTACATGTCATGTTCCTGGCTCCAGGACAGCAGCATGACCTCCATTCCCGGCTCCATCGTGCCTCGAGCAGCTGTCGTGCAACACAAGGTACAGGGTGAGCGCCGGCGCGACGAATGCTCGCTCCAGAGGTCACAGACGGCCGGCGTGGTGATGGTTATGGCCGTGGTGCTCCGAACGACGGCGAGACATACATGCAGTTGGAGCAGAGGCATGAGTTGCAGGGCGGGCGTCAGACGTGGCGAGCTGACACGGACGTGCAGCCGGCGCGGCGACGCGAGCTACAGGGCTTGCGTGGGCGCGGCGAAAAGTACAGCCGGCGCGCGTGCATGCACTTGGCTGGCATCGGCTACAACCGCAGGAAACGGTTCGACCCTAGGGTCGAAAGGTTCTGTGCTGGCGCGTGTGTGGTGCGTGTCATGCGTGCTTTGTGCTAATGTGTACGTGCGTGTTGTGCGCCTGCGTCATATATGTAATGAAGTGGTCTCTTTACATATGCACTCACTTGGCTAGTGTGCATAGGTTGCACCGGGAGGTCCCATGTGCATAATTTTATTTTTTCTGTCATCCGCTGACAGTTGGGACCCATGTAGCCAGAGATAGAGCTGAGGAGACACCGCTGTTTGACCGGTCAACTGGATCAAATACGAAGCAATACGGTGAGATAGTGACTGTATATTCACTAAAAATCATGTATAGTGACCGTAGTGACCGTATTCTTGTGTACAGTGACCAAAATGAGCTATCAGCACAAGTCCAATGACTGCCGGTGCATTTTACTCTTTATATTATTTCTAGAAGCAACACAACAGGGTTAAACACCAGAATCTTGAGTTTAATTTTTTCCAGAATTTTAGAGGCCCCATAAATTCAGTTCAGGCATTTTATACCATGTTAAAGACAGTAAAGTACAGAGGTTTAGGCCTGGTCCTTAGATTCAGTTTCTTAATCTTTTTGTTTTCTACAAAGATATTCCCAACCTTCATGATGCTGGTAAGAAAAGAGCTACTCTCTGAATCTTTTATCTATTTATACCTGTAAATTAGCACTCTGATGCTGGCCTTGATAAATGATCCCACTATGTTGTTTGCTAGAATCTGCAAAATGGTCCCACTATGTTGACAAATGATCCCACTATGTTGTTATACTTGAGAACACTGTAACAAAATCAAAACCACAATAAACAGTGGTCAGATATAACAGGTACAATTACACAAAGCATCTGAATACACACATACTTCATCTATCAAGTATAACTCTGTCAAGCCAAGAAGGTATGAGCTGTTCATGGAAGCCTTTGATCATAATATCTAAAGGCATAGACAAAATCTACAAGCAGTCAACAAAAAGGTCACACGCACCCACTCAAAGGAACATCGTATTTAAATCTAGAAAATGAAGATGATCCATTTCTACATGGAATCAATCAAGTACAGAGCTATGCCACATACTAGGGATATCACCCACACATAAAAAATCAGTGCTTTAGGGATATGAAACAGTTATCTGGTGAGAAGACTATTGCTGCACTGGCATTGCTGTTTGCCATTCACAATTTCAGGCAATCACCCTTCTATATACTGGATGAAGTCGATGCAGCTATCATACAGGCACGGTGGCAACTGGTAACTACCCTCAACGAAAAAATGAGGGCCACAGCGGCTACAGAAAATAGCACACATATCTACCTATTACATTATATTCAAATAAGAGCAGAGAAAATAGCATACATATCTACGGAAAATTCGAATCTGAGCCCGAGCTCATCTGCACCTACGCTCACAAAAAAATCAAAATAAATACTATAGAAATTCTAAAAATTCCAAAAAACATTGGGGTGGTGGACAATTTGATGCGTGAGGTACGCTCCAATTTTCAAAACATTTGGACTTCTGTGCAGCTCTCAGCAAAAAAGACAAATCGGAGGTCTGTAAAAATGTGTACTGTTCATATACTATTCTAGTCTGATTTGTCTTTTTTGCTGAGAGCTGCACAGAAGTCCGAATGTTTTGAAAATTGGAGCGTACCCCACGCATCAAATTTTCTACCATCCAATTTTTTTTTGGATTTTTTTGAATTTTTTGAATTTTTACGATTTTTTTTGACCGGGTGCAGATGCATCCGGGCACCGAAACGCCGTTCTCACATATCTACCTATTACTTTACATAAAACTAGCGGGGTTACCCGCGGATTTGCGTGGCTAGACCTCCTATCTTGTTAGGTGTTTTCTACCTTGGTCTTTCCCGTGCATGAGTATTTATATAAAAGAATTTGTTGTTGAAAATTTGGTTATCTACAAAAAAAGCTTATAAGAGACAGGGCCTATATATGTCCAGCAATGCCAAGCGATAGGCTTTGGTACTAATCTATAGTTTTCAGTGTTCGGCCTTTTTTCATCCATTTTAATTTATCTTTCCACCTAATATATTTTGGGGATTCTCACCATGAAAAATCTGAAGATTCAGGATTTGTAACCATATCTCAACACCGTCCATGTAGTGTTTGTATGTCTTGTTAGCAGATTGTCGTATATCTAGTTATCAATATATGTTCTTCCACGTGTTCTCATCATAGAGTGAATATCTACACGACTTCTCACTATAAACGGATGTAGTCAGTGAATGCGGAAAAAATTCTAAAACATTCTCTCACTTGGGCTCGCCGGAGCTTCTCACCTCGGATGGTGCCATTCATTTCGAATGTAAGTGTTTAAGGAAATTGAAACTATTTATTTCATATTTGACATGCATGAGTGTTGTAATATAACATTCTCTGTGATTCAATCAATAATAGATATATTTGGCATTGTTTTCTCTACTGATATTTATTGTTGTTAAAGTCACTGGTGTGTGTTCGCAGATGACTAATGGCACTAAAGTTTGTGTCGTACAACATGTCTCCATTTCATCAGTAATTAAATGCCTAAATTTCATGTCCTCTTTTGCTATCTGTCTCACCACTATCTATCTTGCAATTACCATTCTAGATAGCACAGTATCATGTACGTCCATCTTCTATGCATGCTTCTAGATGCTTGTGGCAATGTCCTCTCACCCTAACTATTTATGTTGCAGTCCAAGTGACTGTTGGTGTATATTCATTAAAAAAGGTATTAAATTATGTCTATTGAAATTTGTCATAGATTCTTTTCTTCGTTCTTATTGTTCTGCGCAAACTTATATTATTCTAGACTGTATTTGGACTATAATTTATTTGAGTTTTTAATTTCATGTTCATACGTGCACGCCTTAATTTAAGAACTATGGTTCAATTTTATATAACAGAACAATACTTAATAATTAGATAATTATTTATTTAATTTCATGTTCAACTTTGTGGGCTAAATTTTATATTTAAGCCCTATAGCTGAATTCTTCTTTATTATAAATATATTTGATATTTTAGTTACTATTTATTATATGCAACTCACATATAAATCAAGTTGTTCTCTTTGTGACTTTGTGTATCAAAGAAGAGACATATCTAGTATTTTTATTGCGAAAACCCCCCCAAAAAATATCAACCATGATTAGTTGTATTTGATGTCTGTTTTTTTGGATTTTTTGCCGTACAATTTTTCTTTATCTTTTTAGCGGTAACTATTTTTCTTTATTGGATGGCCGTTTGCATGGGAACATACTGGGCAAATTCTGCTTGTGCATGTACGTGTGCTATGTGTATGGGGGCTAGGCTTTGTAGTACATATTTTCTTGTAGGTAAGAAGATTTACATGTTCTTTTTTCCATCCAGAATCCTTCTTGCAACTTTTTTTTCTAATGTGCATGGTCTAGTTTTGTAACGTGTCCAAACTGAACTCTGCTTGTATGTGTCATCTGTGCTTGATTATTTATTCCGTATAGGCCTTTCCATAGTTTTTTTTTGGAAGGCTTTTTTTTTTGAGGGGAACTTGCAACTTTATTTAAATTTAAACAAAGGTTGGGACCTCGTCCGCTACAATATGAATGATGCAGTCTGGAGGAAAATCATAAAATAACGAGCTGTCGGTGCACACCCCCTCTCTAGCTAAGCCATGCGCCGCTCCATTAGCAGAGCGCCTAACCCATGTGATTTTGATCTCTTGCCGCGTCCTCAGCATCTCCTTGATCTCCTCGACAACCGGGCCAAAAGACGAAAGGTTCCTGCCATCCCCCTGTAGCATGGCCACCACCTCCTGACTATCCAACTCGACGTGTAGCCGTTGCACATCCATAGAAATCGCCATTTGCACTGCGCTTTTTGCTGCCAGAATCTCCGAGAGCTGGGGGTGCTGCACCGGGAAGCATATTGCAGCCCCCTCTAAAGGCACCATGGTGATCCCTAAGGACCACTCCTCCCCTTGTCATCCGCTCGTGACGCCGCCCATCCGCGTTAGCCTTGATCCAGCCCGGGTCCGGTGGACACCACCTTTCCGGTCGCCTTGGTTCCTTCACCGTCGCCTCCTTGGAGTGAACCTGACGCCATTCATGGATATGAGTGTGAACTCTTTCTGCCAACTCTCGAGCGTCTTGGATCCTTCTGCCGTCCCTAGTATCATTTCTCGCGCACCAAAGCCCGTACAATGCCTGGATCATTGTTTCCCGTTCAGCTCCGCCCGCTCCCGCTAGCCACGCCTTGAACCATGCAACCAGAACAGAGAGGGATCCGTCCATCACCGGTGGCATGACAACCGGCTCCGCCATGCGCTCGGACAAATGTTTCCAGAATAGCACGGAGTGGGGGCACGCCCAAAATCGATGATGTATAGTTTCTTCCCTACCACATGCGCAACAAAATACACCAGGCTTGATACGTCGACGATGCAGCTCGGTTCCAACAGCGAGGCCATTCTTCAGAAGCCTCCAGGTATGTATCTTGGCCTTCCCCGGCGCATTAGTATCCCATAGGGCGAGCCAAGCCTTGTGTTCATTGCTGGGCATCGACGATCCCGGCTGTCCGGTTTTCGCGTCCCGCAAACTCAAACCAAAGTGGTAAGCTGACTTAACAGTAAACTCACCGTTCTTGGTGAAGTTCCATGCAATGTAATCCTGCATGTTCGGCCCCCCCACTACTATGTGCTTGATATCCTCAATATCTCCCGGTGTAAACATGAGCTGCAGCTTGTCCTCGTCCCATGCATCCCCAGGCTCGTTTAACAAGTGTCGTATATGCATGATCCCTGGAACGAACTGCTGCCCGAGCGGTCGAAGGCTGCCTTGACGTGGGATCCAGTTATCATGGTGGATTTTGATGGATGACCCATTCCCGACACGCCACACTATGCCCTCCCTCAACAGCTCTCTGCCATGTATGATGCTTCGGAAAGTGAAGGAACCGCCAGTTGGGCAAGTTGCATTCATGATTGATCCCTCCGGGAAGTATCTTGCCTTTAGAACCCTTGCACACAACGAGTTTGGATACTGAAGTATTCGCCATGCTTGCTTCGCAAGAAGAGCTTGGTTAAACACCGCCGTATCCCGAAATCCCATTCCTCCTTCTCTTTTTGCCTTACACATTTTCTTCCAAGCCAACCAATGCACCTTCCTCTCTCCATTTGCCTCTCCCCACCAGAAGTTAGACGAGATCGAATTCAGGTTCCGGCACATGTTCTTGGTGAGGTGGAAACAACTCATAGTGAGAGTTGGTGTGGATTGTAGCCCTGACTTAACAAGAACTTCTCTTGCCGCCTTAGACAATCCTTGTCCCTTCCAACCCGAGACCTTACTCGCTGAACTTTCCTTGACATACTTAAACGTCCCATCTTTAGATCTACCAACCAGTGTTGGTAATCCTAGATATTTTTCACTCAACGCTTCAGAGTTGATTCCAATGATACGTTGAAGTTCAGCCTTGCGTGCATCTCCACATCCTTTCCCAAAAAATATAGATGATTTTTGGAGATTAACTTTCTGCCTCGAGGCCTCCTCATAAACCTGCAAAATATCCCTTAATGCCTCAAAATTGCTGCTCTTCCCTTCGAGGAACACAATACTGTCATCTGCAAAAAGAAGGTGTGTGATATGGGGGCCAGTGCACCAAAAGACACTCCTTTGAGACTGTTCTCCTGCTGGGCCGCTTTCAAGAGCGCCGAGAAGCCTTCCACACAGAACAAAAACAGATATGGAGACAGCGGATCACCTTGTCGCAACCCTCTAGAAGGAAGAAAGCCTCTCGAGAAACCACCATTTAATTTAACCGAGAACCTGGCAGAAGTGACACACCTCATAATCATGCGAATCCAGGGTTGAGCGAAACCAAATCTACCAAGCACCTGCTCCAAAAAAATCCACTCCACCCGGTCATATGCCTTCATCATATCCAACTTCACTGCACAGAGCGGTGTCTTTCTCCTCCGCACCCTAATCGCATGTGTGCATTCGTATGCCACCAACACATTATCTGTCATAAGCCTTCCCGGAACGAAAGCACTCTGTTCCTCAGAGATGAGCACCGGGAGGATAACCTTGAGCCTGTTAGCAAGCACCTTGGTGGCAATCTTATACAACACATTGCATAGACTAATCGGCCGAAACTGGGTCAGAAGTTCCGGGGAGTTTACTTTAGGTATCATCACAATCACCGTATCATTAAAAGACTCAGGAGTAACTTCGCCCGAAAGAAAACCTCTAACCGCGGAGCACACGTCTGCTTTTAACAGTGGCCAGTGCCGCTGATAAAAGAGAGCTGGCAATCCATCTGGGCCAGGCGCCTTTGTAGGCCCCATCTGGAAGAGAGCCCGCTGAATTTCGTCATCCGATATAGGGGCTGTTAACTTGTTATTCATCTCCACAAAAATAGCCGGGACAAAATGATTGAGAAGTCTCTCCGCCTGTGTTGACCCTTCTGAACTGAACAACTTTTCATAGAAGGAGGCCGCCAACTCCCTCATCCCTTCATCATCCGTGCACCTACTGCCGTTCTCCCTTACTAGCGCCTTGACAGTGTTTTTTCGCTTACGATGAGACGCCCGGTTCTGAAAATACTGCGTATTCCGGTCTCCTGCCTTTAGCCAATCCACTCGTGATCGTTGTTTTTGCATGATTTCTTCTCTCATCATACACCTCATTGTTGACTCTCAATATCTCGGACTCGCCATTAGTCCAGTGACCAACGCCTCATTTAGCGCCAAGGAGCTGCTCCTTAAGTCTGGAAATCTGCCTCCTCACCGAGCCAAACACAGTCCGCCCCATCCTTGCGTGGCTTTTGTCATTCCTCAGAACCTATCGTGATACCGCCTTTGTTGTCATGTTAGATCCCGCATTTGTCCCCAAGTCCGAGCCACCATCGCCTCATAATCGTCATGGCGTAGCCACATCTCTTCGAACCGAAAGGGGCGGTCCCCTCTTGGCCGATCAGCAGCTATTTCCCGCACCCGTACCAGCACTGCCATGTGATCGGACTCTTCCGTGATAATATTCTCCACACTTGTTTCCGGGAACAGCCCCATAAAGTTGGCAGGGCAAGTCGCCCTGTCAAGACGCACCTGAATGTTGTCCATGTTGTCTTGTTTGTTGTCCCATGTGTACTGGTAGCCTGAAGCTCCCAAATCTGCCAAACCGCAATGCTTAGGCAACATCAAGGCTTGCATCCGAACAAAGCTCCTCGGGTTGCCACCTCTCTGTTCGGATCTGGTCAAGATTTCGTTGTAGTCCCCAACACACAGCCACGGTAATTCATCTTGAGCTCAAGATAGCGGATAGCATCCCATGTTTTCTTCCTCAGCTCCGTTTTGGCTCCCTCAGATTCCAAAGAATCTCCGTGTGTGCCTCGAGCTAATCTCCGATCAATAAAATACTGGCTCCAAGGCCTAACCGAGACATTCAGGTGTTCTCTCCACCAGAGAGCAAGCCCCCCGCTCTTCCCATTACAGTCCACTGCCACACCACTTCGGAACCCGAGCCTCCATTTGAGTCTCTCCATAGCCTTTGCACTCTTCTTAGTTTCTGATAAAAAAACCACCGCTGGGTTGTATGACCGTATAAGGTCCCGGAGTTCGCCAACTGTCGAGTCCAACCCCAGTCCTCGACAGTTCCAGGCCAAGCAATTCATTGATCCCGGCGGCCCCGACTCACGGGGTCCGCCGATTCAAGAGGATCTTCGATGCGGTCAAACACGGAGACAGTTTTCTGTCGTGTGTCGCGAATGAACGAATCATTCTCCACTTGTCTGTCTGGGTCTCCCTTTGCTCTCCAGATTTGCTTGGGTGGCCTCTTCTTCCCCGACTCCTGCTCTCTATAAACCTGCTGAGTTTCTCTTGCCAAGTCACCGTGCGCCCTCGGCCTCCGAACATACCTGCCCTTGGTCCTCTCCACCGGACCCGCTGCAAAACCCTCAAAGTGATCCCAACGGTCATTGCGGTCAGTTCGAGGGCCCTTGGTCGGCGTCGTCCTGCGTTTGTCCTCCACCGAACGATCTGCATGGCGCTGTACTCGTGATATGTGCTCGCATGGCGCTTCCTCCGTCCACATTGCTCGCATGATTCCTGGCCTCTAAGCAGAGCCTGATGTTGTTGCGCCTGACGGGTGGTCCACTCATTCCCGTGATTTAGACGTTGGGACAGCTCAGCCCTAAGGTTATGTTCCCGTTTGTGCTCAAGCTTTTCTCTGAGGTCGCTACTCTGTCCCTCCTCATCTTAGCCGCCCTTCACCGGCTATTTACCTCTCTCAGATCATTCTCAACCCCGCCAAAGGCGTGAGTCCGCCAGATAACTAAAATCTCTGCTTAGGTTCCTTTAACTGGTTGCTCCTAGCAGGAACATGACTGAACTGGATTTCTCTCTCCTCCGCTCTTGATCCCTCCACTATACGAGCTGGAAGTGGAATCTGCAATTATCCTTCAAAGAGGAAGAGCCTCTCCCCATGGATGCTCTGAGCCAAGGTCCCCATTGGCTGGACCTATCCACCGGTGGGTCACACCCACCCTTTCCGTGCACAAGTCTACCACAGTCAAAGCAGAAGTGCGGAATTTTTTCATATGTAAAATCATACCACGTCCCCTCCAAGTCCTCCAGTGAGGTCCTTAGACAAGCTCTTCGGATCAGAGGCTCAAAAACTGAAATCTTAGCCCGCACTCGTAGATACTCCCCCTTGGCGAAACCATCCTTCTCCACATCCACTTTTACCACTTCTCCTAACCAATCACCCAAAGCATTGCCAAACGATTCCGTCCTCATACCCAGTGGTAGATCCAGAACACGTACCCACATCTCCACTGTGTCAAAAACCATCTCCGACGGACGAAAATCCCCCACATAGTCTTTCAGAACCAGCACATGAAAATCAAATTGCCACGGGCCATTGTTCAAAGCATGTCTCCAGTCCCCTTCACTGCCTAATCTCACCTCAAAGATGTTATTGCCTAGGTCCTTGAATTTGGCCTCCTTGTGAAGTCCCCATGCCCGTGGCATCGCTCTCTCCATAGCATGTTTGTTGAGAGGTCGTGGTGAGTAAACCTTCCCCACCGCCGACCACTTTACTGTCGTGGCTTGAAGCACTGGATCTGAGAAGATAAACCCTTGTTTCTCTTTGTCCGTCAGAACCAGTCCGCCAAAGCTCTCGGACAGGCTGGCTGCCTCCGCCGTCGTCTTGCCATCAGCCAGAGAGGTCGAAGCCCCCCGACTCGTTGATCCCTCCGCAGCCTGTGCAGCCCCCGCCACCGCCGCGTTCTTCATGGGAGTGGCCCTCTAACTCGGCGTTGCCGCCCCCCTGCCAACGTTCTCCTCCATGGAACCTCCACACGGGAGATCCAGATACTTGCGCCGATCAACTACCCGAGCAGCGCCGTCGCCACTCAAGCAATCACCGGAGATCTCAACCTCACCCCCGTGCAAGAAAACCTAACCCTAGCGGCGGCCTAGCAATCGCCTCGCGATCGCCTTCTCCGTCGCCCGAAGGAATTTCTATTGTGTTATATCTAAACCGTTCATTTTCTATCGTTTTAATAATATAATAGAAGATCCTAGAATGCAAAAAGGTAAGGCAAGCTTCACCATATTAGCATTTTAGCATGCTTCTGACTGGATTTGTTATAACCCAGAATCCTACTAATAAGACTGGAACATAATGACTGTATTGCAAACTAATTATCACAGAAAAATATATAAAAGGACCAAACCAGATACAACAAAACTGGCACAACATGTGCAATCCAGGAATCCAAACAGGTAACACAAGTGTGTTGCAAGTAGTCCTGGCACTACTAGAAAAACCACTACTAATGGCGCACCTAATATGGCCATTAATGGCGCATCACTGGTGCGCCATTGATAGCACGCCATTAGTAATTTTTACTAATGGCGCACCACCGTGCGCCATTAGTATCTGAGTATACTAATGGCGCACCACCTGTGCGCCATTAGTATATGCGAGGATGCGCCATTAGTATGCCTCCTAGGGGCATGTATACCAGTGCTTTGGATACTAATGGCGCACCACCTCCGGATGCGCCATTAGTAATCAAGAGATACTAATGGCGCACTACCCAGGATGCGCCATTAGTAGTAGCATCGTCATACTAATGGCGCATCGTCATGTGATGCGCCATTAGTATGAATATTAGGTTTTTTATTTTTTTATTTTCTGTTTTTGCACAGGTTACAAAATGTATAATTTGACAAAATATAGACAGCACACATCAACAATAGATTCATCGAATACAATAGAAGATTAGTCTTTGAATACAATTCATCATATTAGTCTCCGAATACAATTCATCATATTAGTCTCCGAATTGAAAAGACTGAACAAAGATAGAACATTATATTACAAGTCTCGAGACCGCGAGTAGCGAGTTTGTCTTCGCATTACAAGTCGATATCGATCATCTAAACTACCATCACATAGAAGAGAGCTGCGGTCATCACGATGAGCATCATCACGATGAAACTCGCCTTCATCCGGTCCCTCCAACGCCCTCCCTCTCCCGCTAGATAGCGGGCGATCTAGATTCGGCCTCGCCCTAGTGGTGTACCTTTGTAACTGTTACCGCTGAATCGGTGAACCTGTCTCCGACACTCCTCCCACCATCGAGACTCCGGGAACCTTACCCTTGTACACTACATACGCCGGCATCGCTATGCACTAGCCAAACGTAAACGTTAGTACCAATTCACGACAATACATAAGCAATATATAAGTATGCAACATAACGATCGGAAGAGAAAAGCAAGACATTAATAGCATCGATTACATCTAAGTTGAACGACTCTCAAACCAAAGAGACATACTACAAGTTCATTAAAGTTTAATTACAACATGAGCCAATCGATGTTTCAGAACTAGACAACTCGACTCAAGGGACGGAGCGTGGATGAAGCCGCCGTCTATCGTGGGAGTCATGAAAGAACGGGCGTTGTCATCCTGCATTTGTAGCATTGTGTCGATGTCACCGTTGGACGGTTGATTTCGAGGTAGAACTGCCCCGAGGTACGAAGAACATCTTGATGGATGATTTCCGCAAACTCCGATCGGATGCGAAAGAATTCTTGTCGGAGGTCCGCGCCCTGGATTGCCGACACGCCGCGCCCAATCTTGGAGTTTACTCGGTAGCGAAGTTGATGATGGTCCCGCACGATCGCCGCATGTGATGGATGGCGAGTAGGCACCCTTCGACCGCCAGCGGCTGCTTGACGCAGCGAACGTCGTATTGTGGGAGAACACGTGCTTGCCGTGCTTACGAATAGGCCTGGTGAAGGTGCCTCCAGATTTGGCGAGCTGTGGAGAACATCATCAAGAACCTTCTTGACATTTGTGTAGTCTACGCTCGATCGACGGTCCGGTCGAAATACGTGGCCATGGAATATTTGGGGCTTAGGAGGATGAGCGTGCACGGTGTCACTGCAGAAAACACGGAATGTTAAAAGAAAACGATCAAAATGTAAGAATTCATATGTTACGGGCGGTTGAGGGGAGGACTTACTCGGAAAGTAAGGCACGAGGAAGTTATCCTTATCTTGGTTTGCCGAATGACGCCTTGAGGTAAGAACTTCGCGACTTGCGGTCCCAGCGCTGCCCAAGATCTTGGCACGCATGTAGAAGGGGTCGACTATCACGATGTCCGGGTCTTGTCGCGAATGATCCGCATCTCCATACTCAGCGAAAATAGCCGAACGAAGGTGTAGTGCAGCGGATGAAGGTTCAACATAGCGTGGATGTCATCAAAACGCAGGACGATCGTACGCCCGATGGAGTTATCCACAAAGCCCTTGCCCTCTGGCACCTTGGCCGCGAAACCGGTATGCCACATCCTTCTCCACGAGACGCCGCTTCTCCAAAGAAAGAACACTGTCATGCGAGACTCCGCATAGCACGGTTGCAGCATTGAGCATATTTGTCGGTAGCATCGCCCTACCCGCCACATGCACCCTCCTCGAGATATCCTGCGGTGAAGGTGGCCCGTCCCCGAGCACGGATCGTACTTCGGTGCGGCTGGCTCGCACCCTTCTTAGTCTTTCTTTTGCGTGCCTTCTTCTTCTCCTGTAATGGGACCGAGTTTTGCTCACAGACCGCCTTCTTGAGTGTGTTGGGGCTGATAATATTTCGCACCTCGCCTATCTGAGGCTCGGTGAAGTCGGCAGCTGGAGGCGTCTCCTGAGAGCTGAACGCCAGACGGCGCCTGTTGCAACTTGGCTTCTCCGCAGTACGAGCTAGATCGCACACGTCTTTTGTTGGGTTTGGTTCTTGAGAAGGAGGCCCCATGAAGTCGCCATCGTACCCATGCTCGGCAAAGTATTGATCGACGTTGCCAAATGTATCATAGTCGTCGTCGTCGTCGTTCTGATCCTGTGCCATATGCATGTTTGGATCCAGTGGCATAGGGATGTCCGCACCGTTACGGGCGGTCTTGCCATGGGGCCGACTTGGCGCCGCACGACCGGCGGTGTTGTCTTTGGGGTGGTGTCCCCGCCCCAAGCGAATCTGGCTCTTGACCAAAGCAGGGCCAGCTCAGGCGGCGCGAGGGTCATCACGTCATCATCGTCGGCCCGACGGGTCGATTCGGAGGTAACAAGTCGTCGCAGCCGGCAGCACCGAACCAGTTGAACCCTAAACAAGTTGGGTGGCATCTGGGTACCGTGGAACAAGGGTTGCCGGTTGAGCGATTTTGCCCTTGGCGACATCGACCAACTCGTTGTTCACGAAGTGGAGGAGAGTGCACGAACGTCGGCGGCGCCCTGCGAAAACATGTAGGGCGTCGGGGATGCCCATCAAAACAAGGAGATGAAGTCCTCGGCGAGAGAAGCTTAATTAGTTACCGTGATGATGGCGTCGAGCTCGGCTAATGTAGAGGCACCGCCAACGGCGTGCGATTGACGGAGGGGCCGCTTGCAAGAGGTGCCGGCGGCGTACACCCGGTGCATTAAGCTCCGTGCGGCGTCGGAGACACCAATGCCGCCTCCGCCGAGGCACCAATGGCCCGCCATCGCATTATCGAAGTTGCTGGCCGTGAAGCTAGGAATCGGGCGGCCCTGTTGGCCGCCCGCAATCCACGCACTCAACCCGAGATCAAGGTAGGCACAAGGCGGTGATCGTCGCTCCGAGTCGTTGTTCCACTTGCTCTTGGACAATCTCCGAATCCGCGCCACCTGTGCCTTGAGTTCTTGAACCTCTCGCGCTGGCTTTCCGAGCTGGTCTTTTCTCCTTCCGCACACCAGCGGTATAGTATGACCCCCATTTTGTCGACAAGCCTTTGCCGGCCACACGACCAGCTGACGTCGGCTTACTGAGCTTATCCTTGTTCTTCATTACATTCAACCCCCTATTTAGAGTGGTGTCCCAAGGGTTGCTCTTAGTCGACCCCGCGCTACTGCTTTCAGTCGCCTGCGGAAGGAATGTGAACCATTTAGAAATTCGGCTTCATTAATTAGAATGCAACCATATGGAGCTAATTACGCGGGGGTGTATTCCTTACCAGAACAAGCTCAAGCTGCCTGGTCTTCGGATCCGTGGTAAGCTCCTTTGTTTTCGGGTCCTTCTTGTACCGGGCCCTGACAAAGTTCCTGGTCTGCTTGTCACCGTATGTATCGAAGAGGGGCGGTAGGCCTTGCTCGGCACGGTCCGCCTCCTCCTTGTCCCATATAGGCTCCGCCACTCTGTAACCGCCGGGACCGAGTGTGTGTTCCCCTATGTTCAGCTCCCGCATTTGTTTCCCCCACTCACTTGATTGGGAGCTTGCGGTGCTCGAGCAATTGATCTTGAAGTCGTTGTAGTCATCTTCGGTGATCGAAGGATTTTTCTCCTTGATCTTCTCATAACTCTCACCTTTCTCGATCATTCTCTTCACATTGCTTTTCCAAGTAGACAGGGCCTTGCTCATCTTCGTGAGGGCAGCATTGTTCACTTTATTCCCTTTGAGGCTTGTGTTTTCAAATTCAGCGGGGAACTTGTATCGTTCGTGCAGCTTCGTGAAGAGGAGGTTGCATAAATTCCCTCGGTCGGGATGCCTCGGGTTCTCGGTGTTGATCGAGGCGGTGCTCGGACAATGCACCGAGCTGAAGCGAGTACCCTTGACTATTCGTTCGGCGCCGTTGGATTCCGTTGGAGTCCACTTGATAACTTCCTCCTTGAGGGTGCGGAGCAGGATCGGGCGCCGGTCCTTCCGTTGCCTCTTGGTTGGCTGCCATCGTGCATGCGCCGCCATCATCGATGGTGGCATCCTCGGCGGCACCATCGGTGGTGGCATCGGTGTAGTCATCCTCGGCGGCACCATCCGTGGTCTCGGGATCGGTGGGGAAGGCGGCGGCCTCATACAAGTGAGGTTGTTCCTCCATCTCTGGGACAGCTCCTGAATGCCTTGCCGCCGAACCCCGGCCTCATCGTTGTGGGCCATGTTTCTCTCTAAATAGAAACAAAGTTTGGTCAAAAAGTTGGTTATTGTCAAGGAACAAGATCTCTAAGTTGACCAAATAACCTAATTCTCGAGGAATGTCGCCAAAAAGTTGGTTATTGTCAAGGAACAATTGAGAGATGTTTGTGATATTGCCTAGGTGTTTTGGGATAGAACACATTAGTGTGTTGTTGCTAAGGTCCAAGTCCACGTTCTCGTGGTAACCTAGTTCTTGAGGGTGTGTCTAGAAAGTTCACTCTTCTTTTAGAAGACAAGCGTCTGAAATGGTATTGCCTTTCCTTAATTTGTACTATTTTTTCATTGTGCTGAATACTTATGTGGGTGAGTGTATCTGTAATTACTTTTTACTACACCGCAGGGTGTTCAAACACATGTCAAGCAAGGGTGTCTGAGTGTGTGAATAAAATACTAAACTAATCCAACCACTAAAGCAAATTAATTTTTATTTCGGTTGAGAATCGGGCACCTTCTAGGTCAAGAAAATTGGGCATGACCTTTGCTAATTTTCTTGACCTAGAAATGCCCATTCTCAACGAAACGGAAATTAATCAACGTTTCAGGAGAAAGGGGTCATTTTAGAAGATCACAAGTAGCAGCAGCATCACTTGACAAAATCACAACTAGCAGCAGCATCACAAGTAGTACAACAGCCTTTATTTACACAAAAATATCAACGTTTGCAACAGGTAAGGTAAGATGCTTAAGTCCAGCACTCCAGCCTTTATTTATGAATGTACAAAGGAAAGATGCAAAAGATTAAGTGGTACACAATTAAAGCAAGGAAAGAAACATGTAGATCTGATAGAACCAATCCACTGGTTGGCTAAATTGATGAATTGTTACAGTAGAAAAAAAAAGGATTTGACTCCAAACCAATGTCGAACTCTACATCAAACACAGCCATCGTAATGTTCGTAACATCTGGTTCAAAAATCACAAAGAGGCTCTAATAACATCGGGCATTGGCACCGTGTCGGCCCCTTCATCTAAAATCACAAAGAGGCTCTCATCGATAACCTGCCAATACCCTCAATTTTTCTACAGCCCATCATAATCAACAAAGAATCTCAGACACACCTATCAGGTAGGTAGCAAAATCTTAAGATTGGAACAATGTGTGATACAACCAAGCATGAGCTACTAAACCAAACCCAACACCAACACCGGAGGGTTGTTTTCCTGAAAACACAAGGACAATGATCATGGACAACATAGGGTGTATATAACATGCATCACGGTCCTCTTCTAAAGGCACATCATTGCAAGAGACAAAAGTTGCGGAGCAAACTTAAGCCAAGGATTGCCAGTAGCGTTGTTATGAGGAGCAAACTTAAGACAATTATCCATTCGAATTCACTCCAACACGAGGCATGGGCTACAGCAGCAACAGTTGTAGTACTAGTTCTACAATACAGTACTGCACAGGCGAATATTAGAGCCTCTTTGATTCCAAGGATGTTCCAATAAATGTTACTACAAATATTGTTTACTACAAGAAAACAATTAATCCTTCTACAAAAGAATTATCTGGTTGGAGAAAATTTTGCCTAATTGTTTGCTTCTGATGAATAGTTGTTGCTTTGTTCTTTTAGTAGCCATTTTTTCCCAGGTTGGTAGTATGGACATTCTGTCTAAAACTGACTTTTGGAGATGATGCTTGCTTTATCAGTCACATTTTCGCACAAGACTAGACTTAAGATGTTGTAGTAACTAGGAATACTAATTCTTATCCGATGAAAAACCCCTTTGTTTACCCAAAAAAAAAACCTCTGCATTGGGTCTCACAGACGTTGAATGAGAGGTGGCGCACACGTACTTCACCAAATGTATCTGTCCGTGTATGTGTATTTTGTTCTGTTCTGTCCAATATAAGAAAAAAGGAAGCTTCTGCTCTGTCAGTTCACTAAACACTAAACTATTGGTTTGTGTTTTTCAAATCTGGCAGGTTAGTTCTCTCTACAGTTTCTTTTCCAGGCATAGGTTATATGCCATGAGTCTTGCTCCCAACAAAGAAAAAACGCAATGCTGTATATTAGTACTGGTGGATAAGCAGAAGTGGCTTGTACTAAAAGAAAAAACAATATTTGTACTAAAACGCAATGCCATGAGTCAAGAACATCCAGCAAGTACCCATCGATCCACACATCCAAGATATCATTGCTAATACAGTACTACTACTAGTAAAGTACTACTGATCCTCGAGTTAACAAGAAAATGAGAGGAGGGGAGGGAGGAGGAGGAGGAGGGGAGGAGGGGAGCTCACGGGGTGGTGGTGCTCGGCGACGGTGGTGTGGACGGGCGGCGTCCGGGCGGCGGGTCGCGTCCGAGGCGTCGCGCTGGGCGGGCCGAGGTGGGGCAGCGCGTCGGGGTGGGGTCGAGGCGTCGCTGGGCGGAGGGCAGCGTCGAGGCGTCAGGCGGCGTCCGGCGTGCGGGGTCGCGTCAGGCGGCGCTGGGCGGGTCAGCGTCGCATGGCGTCGGCGCCCGTCCGGCGGGGTCGGTGGATCAGGCAGGGGACGGTGGCGTCGAGGGAGAGGGAAGGCGAGGAGAGGGCGAGGAGGAGAGGGCGAGGCGAGGGCGAGGGTCAGGGCGGCGGGCGGCCAGTGGATCGAGAGGAGAGGGACTGGCGGGGAGATGGAAGGGGATCGGGCGAAGGGGAGAGGGCAGGGGATCGGGCACAATACTAATGGCACACCCACCGTGGTGCGCCATTAGCATATCCACACTAATGGCGCACCTCACCGTGGTGCGCCATTAGTATTTTTTTTATTTCAACTAGCCAACAGGTTATGTGCTACTGAACTTATCCACGTCAAGCCCACTCTACTAGGTCGACTGTCAGCAGCCAGTTCTCACACTGGAGGTCTGGGTTCGACTCCTGGCTCCACAAATTTTTTTAGCATTTAAAAGCTGTTTGATACTTATTTATGTTTAAATATGTTCAAACTTGTTTAAATAATAACAGTAATATTTTTTATAAGACAGTAGCATTTAAAAAGTTGTTTCATACTAATTTTTTTATAAGGCGGTGCTGGGTGTGGGGGTCGGGGGGCGGTTGAGTAGGGAATCGAGGTGCGGGGGGTTTGGGCGGCCGATGGACTGGGGGTGCTCGGCGAGGGGGACGGATCTGGCGAGTGGGATAGCGATCGAGATGGAGGGATCGAGGTGGGCTCCACAAATTTTTTAGCATTTAAAAGCTGTTTGATACTTATTTGTGTTTAAATATGTTCAAACTTGTTTAAATAATAACAGTAATATTTTTTATAAGACAGTAGCATTTAAAAGCTGTTTCATACTAATTTTTTATAAGGCGGTCTTGTGAGGTGCGAGGGTGTGTGGCGGTTGAGTAGGGGAATCGAGGTGCGGGGGTCGGGGTGTGTGGCGGCGGCCGGTGGACTGGGGGTGCTTTCGGCGAGGGACGGATCTGGCGAGGTGGGATAGCGATCGAGATGGAGGGGATCGAGATCGAGTGTCCATGAAATTTAAAAATATTCATGATAGTTCAAAAGTACCCATGAAATACAATCGAGAAATGAAGGCTACGATTTAAATACAATCGATCTTAGCTAGCTATCTGTTCACAATCTTCTTGCCCTTCTTTTTCGCAAATGGAGTTCTTACGTGGAGCAGACGTCCTTTAGGTAGGGTGGTCCTGCTTCTTCTTGTGGTGTATGCTGCTACTTCATCATCGTCGTCATGTTCGATCCTCGGTCGCCGTACTTGTCAAGTCTTGCTCATTGGCTACTCCATCCATTCCGATGATCTTCCTTTTGCCTCTCCTCCGACAACACGGCGGGCTTTGGCGGGTCGGTAATGAAAAGCATTGGTCCACTTGGGAAGCCAGTACCCATGGCTCATTTTTCACGGTGACGTTTGCGCCCATGATCTTGGATTTGGCCGGGTATAACCATGGTGGTGAAATACGGTCTTCTTTTATAGCGTTCTTGGCCCATCGACACGGAACATCGGACCTTCTCTCGGCGTAGCTCAGCTCCCAGATCTCCTCGATCCTTCCGTAGTATCTGTCCTTGTCGTTACGGTGTAGGATTCCATCGTTACCCGGAGTTACGATAACCATCGCTCTTCATGTCCTTGGCCTCGGTGTAGAATGTGTAGCCGTTGATATCGTGCGCCTCATAGGTCATCGAGGTTGTGCTCGGCGCCTGTGACAAGGCGAATATGAGTTGTTCTTCGCGGAAGAATCCTCATGTAAAGGGCAACGAAGCTTATGCTTGAACCAACGCGTGAAACATGAGTTGTGCTCTTTGAGTGTATCTCCGTCCGTCCTCTGTTGGCCTCGGTCATTGTCGTCTTTTTAATAAAGGTTTTGTGCTCTACCACCCAAGGATCGACCACGTCTATGTGTTGTAGCGCGACTAGGTTTGCTCTTTCAAAGTCGGCGAGTCGACCCTCGAAGTCGACATGCATTTGCGGCGACCCTCACGGTGACCCCATCCAGCGAGCCTGCCGAGGTGCTGTTGACGGGCAGACCAGCGGGTTCTCGATGCCTAGATAATTCGTGCGTGGGAGATGCACTCTTGATCGAAAGCCCCGGCTATGCTTCCTACGGGCGTGACATGTTGCGAACGTATCCTTTGATGACACCATTCATCCTTTCGAACGGCATCATGCTGTGCAGGAACGTCGGCCCGAGTTGGATGATATCCTCCACTATATGGACCAGCGGATGCACCATAACGTCGAAGAATGCGGGCGGGAAGTACATCTCAAGCTCGCATAGTATCACCACGATCTCTTCCTGTAGCCTTCGAGTTGCCTCCGCCAATCGACTTCCAAGAGAGATGACGTCGAAGAAGTTGCATAGGCCAAATAGCGTTTCACGGACGTGCGCGTCCATGATCCCACGGATTGCAACTGGAAGTATCTGCGTCATCAGCACGTGACAGTCGTGAGACTTCATCCCGCTGAACTTCTGCTTCGCTGGGTCTAGGTATCTGCTTATCTTCCCCGCGTAACCGTAAGGAAGTTTTACTCCTAGGAGGCAGGTGAAAAACTGCTCGATCTCCTCCTGACTTAGAGTGAAGCACGCGGAGGGTAGTCATTTCCGGTCTTCTTGGCCTTTTGCCTTTCGGCGACTTTACGTGCCCTGCTTCGCCTCATCATCATCATCATCATCATCATCATCATCATCATCATCATCATATATAGCGTGAAGCTCCTGCCTGATGCCCATTGATTTCAAGTCTGCCCTTGCTTTCGGCCCATCTTTGGTCCTCTCTGGCATGTTGAGCAGGGTACCAAGCAGACTCTACGCACGTTCTTCGTGATATGCATGACATCAAGGCTGTGAGGCACACGGTGGATCTTCGATCGGCAAGTCCCGTAAAACAGACCTCGTTTTCCATACCTTCAGCAGCGGCTCTGGCGCCTTTCGCTTCTTTCCGGCTCTGGCGCCTTTTGCTTCTTTCGGCGGTGGGCAGTCTTTCCAATTTTCAACAGCTTGTCTATTTCCTCGCCGCTCCTCGTACAGGCGTTTTGGGTTCGGTTTCACCATCGAACAGATCCTTGCGTTTCCTCCACGGGTCATCGTCGCGAAGCCACCTTGATGTCCCATGAACACGGTTTTCGAAGACCGGGATCTCTATCTAGCTGGCGATCGTTGTGTCATCCATGCACCTTACGCATCCGGAAAATCCGTGGACTACCTGCCCGCGAGATATCCGTAACCGAGATAGTCGTGCACCGTCGTGAGCAGTCACGGCTCTCATAGGAAATATTCTTTCTGCGGCGTCCCACGTATTGGCTGGCGTTTTCCACAGCGTGTCAAGCTCCTCTTTCAGCAGCCCGGATACAGATTGATGTCGTTCCTGGTTGTTTCGGCCCTTCAATTAGCATACTCATGTGAATGTACTTCCTCTTCATGCACAACCAGGGGAAGGTTGTACATCCACACAAACACAGGCCAGGTGCTATGTGTGCTTCTCTGCTGCCAAGCGGATTGACTCCATCGGTGCTCGCGCCCGGCACGATGTTCCTTGGATCGTTCCCAAATTCGAGTCTTGAAGTTCAACGCTTGCCACTCGCTCGCATCCTTAGGGTGACTCAGCATCTTGTCTTTTTATCTATCTCCGGATCATTTGCGTCATCTTCCGCTTCTTCTCCTCCCTATCCGCGTGCCACGCAGGAGCTTTGCTACCTTAGGGTCCGCGAAATAGCGCTGCGAGGAGTGATCGGAAAGTACCACACCACTTTTCGAGGCTTTCTTCCTCTTCTTGTATCGAGTGGCGCCGACACCGGACATATGGTAGACTCCGCGTGCTCGTCCCCGATAAATGATGCAATTGTTCATGCACACATGGTATTTCACGTGCGGTAAATCCAGAGGACACACGATTTTCTTCGCCTCCTCAAACTGGTGGGCACTTGTTCCCCTTGGGAAGGCGTTCGTGCGAATGACATGTTCTCGTCGAAGCATCGTCGGTCATTTTGTGTTTTACCTTCATCTCGAGCCATGGCGTTACTTTCGGTGGGTATCCTCGGGCCTGCATCCTTCATACAATGGAGTAACGCGTCTAACTCAAGTTGATCCATCTTGGCTTTCTCTCGGCGGCAGCTCTTGCGTTATCCGTGCTTGAGAAGCAGCTCTTGAATATGAGGGTCCTGCACCCAGCCCATCGATGGTCCAGCGTCGTGCGCTCCGCCCGGCATCATCATCTTCATGATCATGCCGTCGCCTGCTCCGGCATCTTCCTCATCATCATGTCCTGCATCTTCTACATGATGACTGTGTACAACATCACAGTCGTGATCATCTCCTGGGATTCTTCGTCTTCTCGCCGCCCGAGCCGCGGTGGTTGTCTTGCTGCCCTTCCTCATTTCTTGCCCGGCCCGCATGGGCGACTTCATAGTCATCTTCATCACCTTGCCACGATAGCCATCCATGAAACCACGCAACAGCAGGTGGTCCCGCACCTGCCGGAATCCGGGTCCGCAATAAGGCTCTTCACTTGCATCTTGACACGGACATCTTATCTCCGTCTCGTTCTTTTGAAGCATCTCGGCCTTCGCGGACCTCAAAAACCTATTCACGATGCCTTCGGTCATCGTGCGGACCATCATCGCTGCGAGGTAGAAACAAAAGCGATATTTTAGAACCAAACAAAAATTTGGCATGACTTTCCTAAAATAGGACCAAAAGAATGCTTAATGCCAAAATTCTCACGAAGCGGAAATGAATCAACATTCGGCAAAATATTGGCAACTATCGCATTTCAAATACGGTACACCTCAAACACAAACACATATGCAACACCACAAACATATGCAACACCACGAACATACATAGATCTAGCTAGGCCGTAAAAAGTGCATGTGCACATTGTTGTAAGGAGAACAACATAAATATAGCTTCCCCTTACTTACCTATTAAAACAAGGTAATTTAACCACTTAATTTGAATGAATCTATGGTGGAAATGAGGTGAAAAGAGGAGGCACCGAGACAAGGAGGAGGTGGAGAGAATGAAGTGGGGAGAAAGTGAGTGTGTGGGTAGGAGGCTGTCCCAAATATCTTGTTGTTGCCCACTTACTAATGGCGCACCTCTTGCATGGTGCGCCATTAGTAATTACAACTACTAATGGCGCATTAAGCAGGATCGCCATTAGTATGTTTGGATAAGCGCACTAGTTCAAAAAAAATTCTATACTAATGGCGCACCACTGCAGTGCGCCATTAGTAGTTACAACTACTAATGGCGCCTTGGGCAGGATCGCCATTAGTATGTTTGGATAGGCGCACTAGTTCAAAAAAATTTTCTATACTAATGGCGCACCTTTGCAGGTGCGCCATTAGTAATTACAACTACTAATGGCGCACTTGGGCGGATCGCCATTAGTATGTTTGAACAGCGCACTAGTTAAAAATTTTTTTGATACTAATGGCGCACCCATAGCATGGTGCGCCATTAGTAGCTTAACTCTAATGGCGCATCGGATGGTGGTGCGCCATTAGTATATACTAATGGCACACCATCTTTCTGGTGCGCCATTAGTGTCAATCCCATCTATAGCCCTTTTCCTAGTAGTGTGGCCATCTCAGGCCCGGCCCTGTTAGCCCACCCAGGCCCGACCCTAAAATCTAGGGCCTAGGCCCGATGGGCTTGCCCATGGGCTGGGCTTGGGCCTGAGTTTTGAGCCCACCAGTAGGGCCTGGACGGGCTTGGGCTTGGCATATTGGCATTTTAAGGAAGAGGCCCGGCCCACGGCCCTAAGCCCTAAGGGCTTTTTATGGCTTTTTACCAGATGGGCCGGGCTTGGGCTTGAAAAGTAGGTCCAGTGATAGGGCCTGGGAGGGCCTGGGCCTCAGTTTTCTGCCGTGGGCTTTTTCAGGCCCGGTCCAAGCCCGGCTCGGCCCGGCCCATGGCCAGATATAGTTGCAAGCTTCATCGTATAAGCATTTTAGCATGCTCCTGACTGGATTTGTCATAACCAAAATTCGACTCATAAAACTGTAACAAACTGACTGCACAAGCCATACCTTAATGCCGACTTCTACTTTGCTATCCCCAATGGTTTTTCCCTCTCCAACAGCAACCACCTCGCCACTCACGAGGTTTATCTTGGCGATTGAAGGAGCGAGAATCCACCGTCGTCTTATGCTCGGCAGTCTTGGTCTTGAGAAGCACTCTGTCGGCCAAGGGCTTGACCGTCGTGTACTGCAACAGAGTAACAGGACTTAGTTTCAGACCCGGAAGCATACTCGCCGCATGATAACTAGAGCAGCGGCGACGGAAAGAGCAGCAGGAAGCAAAAGTAGCATCGGTAGTGGCGCTATAAGCGAAGCGATGGCGAGCAGCGAAGCGAAGTAGCATAGACAATGGGCGCTTGTGGCGTAGCCAGGAGAGGGCTTGGGCGGCTGCAGGTGACGACATGCACGGTGGGGGCACGGTGCAGCACGGCAGCAGGTCAACATGGCGATGAATCGAGGCAAAGTAAAGGGGGATCCGGAGGAGAAGCTCACCACGAAGCCGGGGACGTGGTCGGGGAGGCCGGGGACGGACCAGAGCGGCGGCAAACGGCGACGAATGATGGCGATGTACAACGACGGGGCCACACGCAGGAAGAGACGGCGAGAGGTGGCTGATGCTCCTCTGCGAGGTGGACGCGCTGCTGCTTCTCCTTGTTGGCGGGGGGTCGTCGGCGGCGGTGGAGAGCAGTAGCGGGCGAGGAGGGGAGGAGGGGATCGATCGAGTGAGGGAGGGGGAGGAGGGATCGATCGAGGCGAGGAGGAGGAGGGGATCGATCGGCAAGGGAAAGGGATAGAGGGGAAGGTTAGCAATGGCGCACCACCAGTGCGCCATAAAATAAATCCATAGCAATGGTGCACCCCCGATCGGTGCGCCATTAGTAATCTTTTTTTTATATAGCAATGGCGCACCAGCCAGAGGTGCGCCATAAGTAATCTTTTTTATATAGTAATGGCGCACCAGCCAGAGGTGCGCCATAAGTATTATTATTATTATTATTTTTTGTTGCATCTAATAATCTTTTAGAAAATGAATATGAATATGAAACAGTAATATTTTTTTATAAAAACAGTAATAATTTTTTAAAAAATATCATCAAATTTGTTATTTGAAAATATTTATGAATATTAAAAATATCATCAAATTTATTATTTGAAAATATCATCAAATTTGTTATTTGAAAATATAATCAATTTTTTTTTGCAATTTTAGTTGCATTCATTTGTAATGATTGGGCGGGCGGGAGGTCTTGGGGAGGTGCAGGGGGTCAGCGGCGGAGGAGCGAGGAGGTGCGGTGGGTCGTCGGCGGTGGAGCGAGGGAGGTCTGAGGTCGTCGGTGGCGGTGGAGCGGGAGGTCTGAGGTGTGTGGCAGTGGAGCGGGGAGAGGTGAGGGTGCTCGGCGGCGAGGGGACGGATCTGGCGAGGTGGGATAGCGATCGAGATGGAGGGATCGAGATCAGTGTCCATGAAATTTAAAAATATTCATGAGTTCAAAAGTGCCCATGAAATACAATCAAGAAATAGAAGGCTACAATTTAAATACAATCGATCTTAGCTAGCTATCTGTTCACAATCTTCTTGCCCTTATTTTTCGTAAATGGAGTTCTTCTCTTGAGCAGACGTCCTTTAGGTAGGGTGGTCCTGCTTCTTCTTGTGGTGTATCTGATACTTCATAAATCGTCGTCATGTTCCATCTTGGTCGCCCGTGCTTGTCGAAGTCTTGCTCATTGGCGACTCCATCCATTCGATGATCTTCCTTTTGCCTCTCCTCACGACAACCTGTTGGGCTTTGGCGGGTCGGTAATGAAAAGCATTGGTCCACTTGGGAAGCCAGTACCCATGGCTCATTTTTGCGGTGACGTTTAGCGCCCATGATCTTGGATTAACCGGGTATAACCATGGTGGTGAAATACGGTCTTCTTTTATTTCGCTCTAGGCCCATCGACACGGAACATCGGGACCTTCTCTCCAGCGTAGCTCAGCTCCCAGATCTCCTCGATCCTACGTAGTATCTGTCCTTGTCGTTACGGTGTATGATTCCATCGTTACCCGGAGTTACGATAACCATCGCTCTTCATGTCCTTTCCTCGGTGTAGAATGTGTAGCCGTTGATATCGTCGCCTCATCGTCATCAGGTTGTGCTCGGCACCCGTGACAAAGCGAATATGAGTTGTTCTTGGCGGAAGAATCCTCATGTAAAGAGTGCGGCGAAGCTTCAGCTTGAACCAACGCATGAAACATGAGTTGTGCTCTTTGATTATATCACCGTCCGTCCTCTGTTGGCCTCGGTCATTGTCGTCTTCTCAATAAAGGTTTTGTGCTCTACCACCCAAGGATCGACCACGTCTATGTGTTGTAAGCGCGACTAGGTTTGCTCTTTCAAAGTCGACATCGACCCTCGAAATCGACATGCATTTGGGCGACCCTCACGGTGACCCCATCTAGCGAGCCTGCCGAGGTGCTGTTGAATGAGCAGACCAACGGGGTTCTCGATGCCTAGCTAATTCATGCAGTAGGAGATACACTCATCGGTCAGAAATCCCCTGGCTATGCTTCCCTCTGGACGTGACATGTTGCAAACGTATCCTTTGATGACACCATTCATCCT
Source organism: Aegilops longissima (assembly GCA_021605205.1). Lineage (NCBI taxonomy): Eukaryota > Viridiplantae > Streptophyta > Magnoliopsida > Poales > Poaceae > Aegilops > Aegilops longissima. The sequence continues at coordinate 623,232,629 of CM038676.1, forward strand.
TTTGAACGGCATCATGCTGTGCAGGAACGTCGGCCCGAGTTGGATGATATCCTCCACGATATGGACCAGCAGATGCACCATAACATCGAAGAATGCGGGCGGGAAGTACATCTCAAGCTCGCATAGTATCACCACGATCTCTTCCTGTAGCCTTTAGAGTTACCTCCGTAACCGACTTCCAGAGATGGCGTCGAAAAAGTTGCATAGGCCAAATAGCGTTTCCGCGGACGTGCGGCGTCCATGATCCCATGGTTTCAAGCTGGAAGTATCTGCGTCATCAACGCGTGACGGTCGTGAGACTTCATCCGCTGAACTTCGCTTCGCTGGGTCTAGGTATCTGCTTATCTTCCCAGCGTAACCGTATGGAAGTTTTACTCCTCTGAGGCAGGTGAAAACTGATCGATCTCCTCGACTTAGAGTGAAGCACTGCGGGAGGTAGTCATTTCGGTCTTCTTGGCCTTTTGCCTTTCGGCGACTTTCCGTGTCTGCTTCGCCTCATCATCATCATCATCATTAGCGTGAAGCTCCTCCCTGATGCCCATTGATTTCAAGTCTGCCCTTGCTTTCGGCCCATCTTTGGTCCTCTCTGGCATGTCGAGCAGGGTACCAAGCAGACTCTTGCACAGGTTCTTCGTGATATGCATGACATCAAGGCTATGAGGCACACGGTGGATCTTCGAGTACGGCAAGTCCCAGAAAACAGACCTCGTTTTCCATACCTTCAGCAGCGGCTCTGGCGTCATTCGCTTATTTCCCGACAGTGGGCAATCTTTCCAATTTTTCAACAGCTCGTCTATTTCCTCGCGGCTCCTCGTATGCGGGCGTCTTCGTGGTTCGGTTTCACCATCAAACAGATCCTTGCGTTTCCTCCATGGGTCATCGTCGCGAAGCCACCTTCGATGTCCCATGAACACGGTTTTCGATGACCCAGGATCTCTATCTAGCTGGCGATACATTGTGTCATCCATGCACAGCGCATCCACAAAATCCGTGGACCACCTGCCTTGAGATATCCGTAACCAAGATAGTCGTGCACCGTCGTGAGCGGTCACGGCTCTCATAGGGAAATATTCTTTCTGCGGCGTCCCCACTTATTGGTGGCGTTTTCCACAGCGTGTCTAGCTCCTCTTTTAGCAGCCCGATCTGATTGATGTCGTTCCTGGTTGTTTGGCCCTTCAATTAGCATACTCATGTGAATGTACTTCCTCTTCATGCACAACCAGGGGGGAAGGTTGTAAATCCACACAAACACAGGCCAGGTGCTATGTGTGCTTCTCTGGCTGCCAAACGGATTGACTCCATCGGTGCTCGCGCCCAACATGATGTTCCTTGGATCCTTCCCAAATTCTAGGTGTTCAAAGTTCAACGCTTGCCACTGGCTCCAATCCTTAGGGTGACTCAGCATCTTGTCTTTTTTATTTATCTGCGGTCATTTCGTCATCTTCTCACTTCTTCTCCTCCTATCCGGCGTGCCAGCAGGAGCTTTCTACCTTAGGGTCCGAAATACCGCTGCAGAGCGAGGTGATCGGAAAGTACCACACCACTTTTCTAGGAGCTTTCTTCCTCTTCTTGTATCGAGTGGCGCTTTACCGGACATCTGGTAGACTCCGTGTGCTTGTCGATAAATGATGCAATGGTTCATGCACACATGGTATTTCATGTGCGGTAAATCCAGAGGACACACGATTTTCTTCGCCTCCTCGAAACTGGTGGGCACTTGTTCCCCTTGGGAAGGCGTTAGTGCGAATGACATGTTCTCGTCGAAGCATCGTCGGTCATTTTGTGTTTACCTTCATCTCGAGCCATGGCGTTACTTTCGGCGGGTATCCTCGGGCCTGCATCCTTCATTCAATGGAGTAACCCCGTCTGTCTCTAGTTGATCCAGCTTGGCTTTCTCTCGGGCGGCAGCTCTTGCGTTATCCGTCTGCTTGAGAAGCAGCTCTTGGATATGAGGGTCCTGCACCCAGCCCATTGATGGTCCATCATCGTCTGCTCCGCCGACATCTTCATCTTCATGATCATGCCCTTCGTGCTGCTCGGCATCTTCCTCATCATCATGTCGGCATCTTCTACATGATGACTGTACAACATCACCGTCGTGATCATGTCACGGAGATTCTTCGTCTTCTCGCCCGCCCGAGCGCGGTGGTTGTCTTGCTTCCCTTCCTCATTTCTTGCCCGGCCCCATGGGCGACTTCATAGTCATCTTCATCACCTTGCCACCGATAGCCATCCATGAAACCATGCAAGAGCAGGTGGTCCCGCACCTGCCCGGAATCCGGGTCCGTAATAAGGCTCTTCAGCTTGCATCTTCGACACGGACATCTTATCTCCGTCTCGTTCTTTTGAAGCATCTCGGCCTTCGCGGAGCTCAAAAACCTATTCATGATGCCTTCGGTCATTGTGCGGACTAGGTTGCCTGTGGGGTAGAGCAAAACGATATTTTAGAACCAAGAAAAAATTTGGCATGACTTTCCCTAAAAAGAAGACCAAAAAGAATGCATAGTGCCAAAATTCTCGCCGAAACGGAAATGAATCAACATTCCGGCAAAATATTGGAAACTATCGCATTTCGAATATCGGAACCTGCAAACACAAACATATATGCAACACCACAAATATATGCAACACCACAAACATACATAGATCTAGCTAGGCCATAAAAAGTGCATGTGCACGTTGTTGGAGGGAGAACAACATAAAGATAGCTTCCCCCTTACTTACCTATCAAAAAAAGGTAATTTAACCACTTAATTTGGATGAATCTATGCATGGTGCAAATGAGGTGAGGAGGAGGAGGCAGCCGAGACAAGCTTGGAGGAGGAGGTGGAGAGAATGAAGTGGGGAAAGTGAGTGGGTAGGTGTGGCTGTCAGAAATATCTAGCTGGTCCCAGGTTACTAATGGAGCGCCACCTACAAATGCGCCAGTAGTAACCCTGGTTACTAATGGCGCACCTGCTGGTGGTGCGCCATTAGTTGTTTTGCAATAAAATAAAATAAAATATACACTAATGGCGCACCAGGGAATAGTGCGCCATTACTAGTTTAAACTAGTAATGGCGCACTATTCCCTAGTGCGCCATTAGTAGTTTTGCAAAAAAAATAAAATCAAAAAATATAGTAGTGGCGCACTATGTGGCTGGTGCGCCATTACTAGTTAGAACTAGTAATGGTGCACTGTGCCATGGTGCACCACTAGTATGTTTCAAAAAAAAATTGTTACACTAATGGTGCACCGGCACATGGTGCGCCACTGCTATATAGTAGTGGCGCACCACATGTCCGGTGCGCTATTAGTGGACATTTCATCTATAGCCCTTTTCCTAGTAGTGCGTTGGCGAGATTCACCTCTCCGACGAGCCGGCCTCCGACGCGGGCACCGGCTGCCCCGAGAGCCGCCTCGTCAGCCTCCTCGACCAGCTCCACGTCACCAGCGAGCCTGCTGTGGACCTGGAGTCTGTAGGCTCCACCGACCCGATGATCGTCGACTCCGACACGGCGTCGCTTGATGCGTTCCCCACCAACGTGGTGATCTACGACGAGCTGCCTCCTCGCAAGCACAACGGCGGGAGCACCGTCACGGAGCTGCTCGTCATTAACAGTGGCGAGCACTCGAATGGATATGCTCGATACCCACTCGATGCGGCGCTGCGAGACTTGGCGACGCCCATCCCAGAAGACGCAGACTCTGAGATGCTGGAGGCATGCCGCATCCAGCTTCTTGAGAGTGCTAGCCGACTTGCCAGCATGTGACGCCTCTCGGACGCCTATCGGTAGCGAGATGGGCAGAAGCGGTCGGCGATGCGCCCGCCTCTGGGGGCCTAACCGCGTGGCCTGTCCGGCAGCGTGGCGGGACCATCGCCAGCATGTTCGGGGCAGAACGCCCTGTCTACGCCACGCCCGCAGAGAACATCCGGGCCGCCTAGGCGGTGATGGGCGAACTGGACAAGTACGAGGGCGACGAGCGTCACCACATGACGGAGCGAGTCCAGCAGCTCCTAGATGCAGCTGTCGCGTTGCATGAAGCCGGCTGCCACGCCGAAGATCCCGCACCACGGAATGAACAGCCATCCCTTTGCCAAGATCACGGCGCGACATCCCGGACGCCGACTAGCGGCGCCCATGGAAGACGAGGCAACGAGCCGCAGCCGAAGCCGGACTCGCCTTTCCATCAAGCATGACGAAGACGGCCGCCCTCGAGCGGTGCAGCGCCGAGGGGGTCCTCCGCCGCCTCCGCCTCGTGGAGCAAGACATCCCACTCCTCCGCCTGTCACGCACCTGACACTCGGCGACCGCCTTGGCCGCCAAGAAGGAGTCGGAGTGAACGACGCCCGCCATCGGATCGACCACCTCAACCGATCCCTGGCGCTAGAAGAAGAAGATGCGCTTGGCCCGCCCTGTATTGGCCCACGAATCCGGGATGAGCCCTTTCCCAAAGGGTTCACCCTCCCGCGAGATACGCCCAAGTACACCGGCTCTGTGAAGCCGGAGGATTGGCTGGTCGACTACTCGACAGCCGTCAGCATAGCAAACGGCAACAAGCGTGTTGCCGTGAAGTACGTCCTACTCATGCTTCTGGTCATAGCCCGAACATGGCTCAACAGCCTGAAGCCCCGCAGCATCAATAGCTGGGTTGATATCACCGAGGCCTTCATCCGCAACTTCACCAGCACCTACAAGCGGCCTCCCAAGCCCCGACAGCTCTCCTTGTGCATCCAAGGGCCCACAGAATCGACTCGTAACTACCTCACGCGCTGGGCCGAGCTGCGCAACTCCCGCGAAGGCGTGCACGAGGTGCAGGCAATCGTTTACTTCACCGCCGGGTGCCGAGAGGGCACCCTCCCCAAGCATCGACTCCTCTGCGATGAGCCCGAGACGCTCGACAAGCTGCTGATCATCGCCGACAAGCACGCCACAACCGACTCCTCCATGAAGGTGGAAATCCTAGTTGATGCATCCGGCAAGGTGGCACCTCAGGCCCCTCAGACTCCGGCTGGTGACACCAGTCGGTGACAGCAACCAAGTGACAACAAGCGGAAGGCCACCCAGCCGGCAAGTGGCGACGATCGAGGATCAACAGTCGGAGGGGCAGCCAGCACCCAAGCGGCAGAAGGGCGGCAAGACCAATTGGTTGCCCGCCTTCTCTTATGAGCAAACCTTAGATGCACCCTGCAAGTTCCATAGCGGCGCAAAGCCGTCCAACCACACCACTCGGAAGTGTCACTGGCTCGCCAGAATCGCCAAGGGAGATGGACTCCTGCCTCCTCCGCCTGCCGGACCACCGCCTCCTCAGCCCCAGCAGCCGGCGGCCCGACCAGTCGGCGCCATACAAGATGAGTACCCTGAGGAGCATGGAGCGTATGTTGTGTTCACCAGCATGGCCGATGACAGACGCAACAGACGGCAGCAACAGCAAGAAGTGCGAGCCTTGTCCTCGATACTCGAAATTCATGCATAGGTGCGAAAGCCTGTCGGTTGGGCGAGGCCGACCACCCAGAAGTGATGCCTTCCCCAGGTTCATACGCCCTAGTCCTAGATGCTACCTTTGCAACGGAGAGACGGGCTGCGCGCTTCTCCAGAGTCTTGATAGATGGCGGCAGCAGCATCAATATCCTCTACCGTGACACAATGGAGAAGTTGGCAATCAAGCAGAAGCAGCTCATCCCCAGTCGGACTGTATTCCATGGCATAGTCCCTGGCCTTTCCTGCTCGCCAATTGGCAAGACCCAAATTGATGTTCTTTTCAGAGACAAGAATCATTTTCGCCGTGAGCCAGTTTGGTTTGAAGTGGTGGACCTCGAAAGCCCCTACCATGCACTGCTTGGCCGACCTGCTCTGGCCAAGTTCATGGCAGTCCCCCACTATGCTTACCTCAAAATGAAGATGCCAAGTACCAAGGGGATCCTGACCGTAGTCGGAGACTACAAGAAGTTAATTAAGCTTGCGCCCATGAATGCAACCCGGCTGGCCGAGTCCCTCGTGATTGCAGCTGAGAAGCGACTCCTTGACCGGGTGGTGGCATTGGCATGCAAGAAGCCGGAAATGTCACCCATCCCCAAGGAGTCGGAGGTTGAGGGCTCGTTCAAGCCGGCCAAGGAAACAAAGAAGATACCGTTGGACCCGGAGCACCCGGAGAGGCATGCTGTCATAGGTGCAAACTATTACAGCAAATAGGAAGGAGAGCTCATCGATTTCCTCCATGAGAATTGGGACATCTTCGCATGGTCTCTCGAAGACATGCTGGGTGTTCCGACGGATTTCGCCGAGCACAAGTTACATGTCGACCTGACGCCAAGCCGGTCAGGTAGCCCTTCGCCGCACTTTGTCGGAAGAGAGGAGAAGAGTTGTCGGAGAAGAAATAGCCCGGCTTCTAGCAGCTGGATTCATCATGGAAGTGTTCTTTCTAGAGTGGCTGGCCAATCTAGTCCTAGTATTGAAGAAGAATAAGCAGTGGCGCATGTGTATTGACTACACTAGCCTCAATAAAGCTTGCCCCAAAGATCCTTTTGCTCTGCCAAGAATTGATCAAGTGATAGACTCCATAGCCGGATGCGAGCTGTTGAGTTTCTTGGATGCATACTCAGGATACCATCAGATAAAGCTGAACCCGGCCGACAGGCTGAAGACTGCCTTCATCACGCCACTCAGACATACGCTGCGACCATGACGTTCGGCGAGAAATGCGGCGCCACGTTTCAGCGTTGCATGCAGAAGTGTCTCCTCAAGAAACTCGGCAGGAATGCCCATGTCTATGTGGATGATATGGTGGTGTAACACCCCAAAAATTTAACCATGTTTTGATTATTAAAATTTTGCCAGGAGTTTAAAATTTTTGCTTTCTGGATTTCTTTTGACTTCAGTACCCTTTTTCTTTAATATTGTGGAGTTTTTACCCCAAGTAAAGGCCTTCCAAGATTATTATTGGACTTGTATGCTCTCTCAATAAAACAATTCTTTTATCAGTGAGATTATTTATATAATTATTTTTCCCCTGAGCTTTATTTCTCTAAAATGGTTTTTCATAAGTTTCAGGGTCCCACTTGAACTGCAACCCTTTGATAAATTTATTTAAAAATCCCACCAAAATTTGGGGATGACATGTGATGTCCATAAATCACATTTGTGCAAAAATATTCCTTAGTCATTTGGAGATTTTGAGTTTTACCACAAGTTTTTAAATCTGGTCCAGTTGCACTTTTGCACTACAACCTATTTAAATATTTCTTTAAAACTTCCACCAAAATTATGGGATGTTAGTAGTAGTATATTATTCAACCTTCTGCAAAAACCCAGTGATGTTCTTTGAAAATTTTGAGCAAATCATCCCCTTTTGCTCTTTGGTCCTGTTTGGCATTTTCTACTTCAACCATATTTTTGCTTGCTCTTTTTCCCTTGATTCTTTCTCCTGCTTGTAGACCACCCTGCAAAACCCCTAAGTCCAGGAGAGTTGAGCCATTGGAGGATTTTTAGTACAAGCAATGATGCCATTTACCTTCTGTCCAGAACTGAGGTTTTCCAAAACTTGCACTATCAAGTTTCTAGTATTGACCAACTAGCATTGCCACGCTCTATATCACCTAAAGAGACCTCAATCTGGAGATTCTGGCCACCCCAAGAGTTGCCTAGATGCCCTTAGCATTCTGTCAAGCACCTTATGTGCATGACCAATTCTGGCTTAGTTTTTAGTTTGTGTTATGAACTTGATCCCGTGATCAAACCATCATGTCCACTAATCCCCTAGCTAGTTATAACCTAGCCCTGTTAATTTGCGTTTGCATCCAAGCCTCCTAGCTCACGGGGCATTTAGTCGGCGGTCACCGTCGTGCTGGGCGCGGCCAGGCGTCACGTTTTGCCGCGTCGTGCGCTGAGTCGCCGCGTCTCACTGTCGCCTCCCCACGCCTGTTCTGGTCCCCTCCCGCCTCCAGCCAACGCACCCGACCCCTCCCTCACCGCAGAGCCGCCCCTGGCACCCTACAGCGCCGCTGTCAGGTCGGCCGTGGCCACTAGCGGCCGGCCACAGTAGACCCCTGCCCTGGACAGCGCCGACCGAGCCTCCCGCGTTCGCCAGCTCACCCCTGGCGCAGTGCTCGCTCGTCCGCTAGCCCTTGCCACTGTCCCCAGCCTCGACATGTCGTTCTGCGAGCTACAAAATGGCGGTTCACCGAGCTTATCCACGGCCGCCGCGAAACCGACCGCGACCTCCTATTTAAGGACCCCTGAGCTCGCCAGGCCCTCAGGAAACCTTTAAGCCAACCCCCTGGAGCTCCCCTGGCCAGCAACCAACGGCGTGAAGCTTTATTCCCCATCTCCGGTCGGCTCGGCTGCCGCCACGTTCCAGTCCATTTCATCGCGACCAGAGCTCCTCCAGTCCATCCAGTGCCACCAACCTTCTCCCCTCAACCTTGCGGAGCCGCCCAGCCTCTCAAACGCGATTGAAAGCCACCGTAGATCAAGCCCCCAAAACTCCCGAAGCCACCAGCCGCCGCGAAGCTCACCGCTGGCGACTCCCTTCGTCCCCACCTACCTAACGACCACTGGGACGACCGCCCTGGACCCGCGGATCCATCCCTGCCCTCCGGAGCCCGCGGGGAGCCGCCAATCGCCTGCGACGATCGCCGGAGCCCCGCCTCCACACAGCCAGAGGAGGAAGGAGGCGGGGGAGACCGGTCAAACCTGACCAGTGGGCCCCCTGGACCCACTGTCAGTGACCACGGGCCTGTCCACGCTGGATAAGTGAAAGCGTAAAGCGCAGAGTACTGGTGGAGATATGCCCTAGAGGCAATCATGTATGATGATATTTCCTATGTGTTTATGAATAAAGATAGTCCTTGGACATTATCAATGATGTGTATCGGCAAGTACGTGACTTGTTTGTGGGACTACGCATTGTATGGTGACTGTCCTAAAAGGTCCATAGTCGAAAGGGTTGTGTGGACGCGCAACCGACTAGACTAGCATATGACACGGTCGATGGCTTTGTCTCACTGGCCATGGAGCATTGGATGCTAACCGGATAATATGGACTTGGAAAGGTCTGGTCGGAATCGACGTAGTCGGATCCGAGTTGAGATAAGGTCCAAGTCGGACAGACTCAACTATGAGACGCAGCGATATGTCGATACGTGAGTCTCTAGTACAACATCGTTGTATGTCCTAAGACCTGAGTGGCGCATGTCTTTGGGGATGGTGACAGGCTTGCTTTGGGCCGACCAAGCGCTACTCCATGACTGGGTAGTTACAAAGGTAGGTTTCGGGTTTGTCCGGTCCCATCTTTGTGAGACATGGTCGAGCAAGATGGGATTGCCCCTCGATCGGGAGATATACTCTGTGCCCTCGTGTGATCCGACCAGGATAAGCATGGCCATGCGACAGGGATTATGAGATAATCTTGTTTATGGTCGGTATCACTGGAATGAGAAAGAGGTCGGGCTAGCACAAGGATGACAGTCTCGCCTTGAGGCAAAGGGAACAGAAGTGTGACACGTTGTACAGGTTCGCCTAACTAGCTTCATAGTCTGCTTGGTGATTGGCATGCCTTGCTAGAGGCCGCTACCAACTGTGCAGGTCGGAGGTGATCCAAACTGCGACCAAGCTGACTTGAACCTAAGGGGTCGCGCACTTAAGGGAAGGAACCTACGAGGTCAGATACGAGGACACTGGTCGGATGTGATCCGATCCGTATTCGGATTGTGGCTGAGTAGACTTGTGGTCTTTAGGGTCCGTGCGAGGCCCAAGTGTTGAGCCAGCGATGGACGCCTATATAAAGTGGAGCTGCGGCTCACTCATGCGGTTGATCGCTTCGGCGCTGTGACTAGGGTTTGCATGAATTGCGAATAGCCACCTCCACTCGCCGTGGACTGTGTGATCGGACTTAGCAGTCCGCCGCACGGTGTTCCTCCTGCACGCGCGGATACCGTTAGAGGCGGTGCACTTGTGCCGCTCCGGCGAACTTGTACGTGGGATCGGACGACCGGCTGTTCGAGGAAGAGCGGACGAGGAGGAGACGATCCACGCGGACGCGCTGCCCCAACTCTTCTTCCGCTGCACGGCACTGCGCATCTAGTGGTAACGAACTATGATCCATCTTCCCGTAGCATGTTCTTGGTTGTTCTGCACGTAGGAAATTTTAGTTTGCAGTCGACGCACCCTACCGTAGAACCCTACAGTGGTATCAGAGCCTCTGTTATAGGATTTGGATTCGGATCGTATGCATATTAGATATGTGGAGGCGGCAGATGAGATCGGTTGTCGTTGATAAGATCGGCTATGTGCACGGTTGATGTGATCAACTGCACATGGGGATCGTTGAGGCTATGTTTTCTATTAATCGGGATCGATGAGGTCGTGACACGACCTCACCCTACCGGTCGGTCATCCGCCATCGGGGTTAACAGTGAAATGTAAATCCGAATCGGATTCGCGATGATCGATATGATCGGTCAGATCAGAAAATTCGGCGTGAACGGAGTGCAGATGCGATCTGTGATTTCCGAAAACGTAGCGCCGTGTGCGTAGCGCCGTGTATTTCGTACCCGACACACAAACCGATAGAATGCGATTCTATGCACAACATTGTTTTGCAGGTTTGATGTGAATAGTATGGCTCATGTGTATGTGATGCATGTGCGTAATTTATACGTGGCCTGCGTGTCATGTTTGTCAGCCAGCAGGAGCCAAAGTGATGTCATTATATTGTATAACGATCTGCGTGTCGACTTGTGACTCTATGTAAAATTCATTACTAGTTGTAGTAGTTGGATAATAGAGATCAGGTTGGTGGCTTGGCGTCCCGACGTGACAAACAAGATGGAGTTCGTAGATGGTCATCGGAGTCGGAGTCGACCTGGAAGAACGTCCATGAAGGAGCCATACTATTTCACAATATATGTTTATTTGTGATTGTTATGCTTCTTTGCTTCTTGTTAGAATGGTAGAAAGATCCCTCGTGAATATCAAGCGAATTGCCATTCCCGATGTTGCACCTTCGCACGTCAAGTACGTCTAGTAGTGGGCTCATAAAATTGGGGTGCTGCTGGATGTCCTTGAACTGAAGGGTTAAATGTTGGACACGGACATGCCTTTGCATCGAGTTAACTTGACAAGGCTATCAAAAGCGGTTTTGGGCCTTGTGGCAAAGAAGGTTGGGAGCAGGGTATGAGATACCTTCCCAACCGGCGAGTCGTATAGAATACGATTAGCAAGGGTTGCTTCTTGGATAGGTATGTTGGCTAGCAGTGATGCTAAAGCTCACTAGTCACATGCGCTAGTCGGATCTGAATCACGAGAGTTTGCGGAGGATGCTTGACTTGATGGGAGTATTTCTGTTTAGGCTAGAATTACTCTACGTAAACACATCGCTTAGTGATTGCATATTTTATGTTGTAGAGCAATGGCACCACCTGCTCAACCCAACTTTGCATTGAAATCAATTCTGGAAAAGGATAAACTGAATGGAACAAACTTTACCACCTGGTATAGAAATCTGAGAATTGTTCTCAAGCACGATAAAAAGGAACATGTTCTAGAGGATCCACTTCAAGAGGAACCTGCTGATAAGGCTAATGCCACAACTAAGAATGCCTACCAGAAACTCGTTGATGAATCAACGGAGATCAGCTGTCTGATGCTGGCTTGTATGGATCCCGATTTGCAACAGCATTTCGAAAATGTTGAGGCTTACGATATGATCGAGAGTCTCAAGAGCATGTTTCAGACACAGGCTAGGACCGAAACGTTCAACGTCTGGCGATCCTTGATGGATTGCAAGCTGAATGAAGGTGATCCACTGAGCCCACATGTGATCAAGATGATCGGATATGTGCAAGCTTTGGATCGTTTGGGCTTAACGCTCTTGGATGAGCTGGCTACTGATGCTGTTCTGGGTTCTCTTCCACCCAGCTATGGGACGTTCATCTCGAACTATCATATGCATGGCATGGATAAGAAGCTCACTGAATTGCATGGGATGCTCAAAATGGCAGAGCAGGATATTAAGAAAGGCACGCATCAAGTGTTGATGGTGCAGAAATCGGCTAAGTTCAAGAAGAGTTGGTCCAAGAAAAGGCTAAGGCAAAGGGCACGGAGACGGTAACCTCTGCCGCTGCGCCGAAGTCTGGACCAGACTCGAAGACCGTTTTCTTTCACTGCAAGGAGACCGGTCACTGGAAGAGGACATGTAGCAAGTGGCTTGCAGAGCATGGCAAGAAGGCCGGAAATGCTTCTTGAGGCAAAGGTACACTTGTTGCATATGTTATAGACATTTACCTTGCTGACATACCTAGTAGCTCTTGGGTATTTGATACGGATCGGTTGTTCATATTTGCAACTCGATGCAGGGCTGGTAAGAACTAGGCGTGTGGCACAAGGGAGATTGACATCGAGTCGGCAACAAAGCAAGAGTTGCTGGGTTGGAGGTCGACGCGATGCAGCTCCACTTCCTTCGGATTCATAATGGAATTGAATAATTGTTATTACATTCCTGCACTTAGTCGAACATTATTTCTGCCTCATGTTTGATGAGTCAAGGTTATGAATTCAATTTAAAGGACAATGGTTGTTCGATATTTTTGAATGGTATGTTCCTGGCTATGCACCCATTGTTGATGGGCTATTTATATTGAATCTAGAACAGAAACGGTCTATAACATGAATATCAAGAGGCATAAGACTAATGAGATAAATCCGACATACTTACGGCATTGCGGCTTGGACACATTATGCGAAACGCATGAAGAAGCTCCATGATGATGGGCTCTAACTTCATCCGACTTGGTCGTTCGATACATGTGAATCATGCTTGCTCGGCAAGATGACTAAGTCTCCTTTAGCAAAGAGTTCGAGAGGGCGTCCGAGCTGTTGGAACTTATACATAGTGATGTGTTTGGTCCAATGAGCACAACTGCGGGTGGCTATCGATGCTTCATGACTTTTACCGACGACTTGAGTAGATATGGATATATCTATTTGATGAGGCACAAGTTGGAGACTTTTGAAAAGGTCAAAGAGTTTCAGAACGAGGTTGAGAATCAGCTCGGCAAGACTATAAAGCTTCTGCGGTCTGATCATGGAGGTGAGTACATGAGACAGGAGTTTGATGATCATCTGAAAAGTCGAGGTATAGTACCTCAGCTCACACCTCCGGGTACACCACAGAGAAACGGCGTGTCGGAACGGAGGAATAGGACCTTGTTGGACATGGTCCGGTCTATGATGAGCAAATTGGATTTACCCTTGTCATTTTGGGGATACGCTCTAGAAACTGCAGCTTTCACACTTAACAGGGTACCATCAAAATCCGTAGACAAGACACCACATGAGATGTGGACTGGGAAGAGTCCCAGTTTGTCTTTTCTAAAGATTTGGGGTTGTGAAGCATTTGTCAAGCGACTTATGTCAGACATGCTTACACCTAAGTCGGATAAATGCATATTAAATGGAATATCGAGAAACCTTGGGATATAGCTTCTACAACCGGAAGAGAACAAAGTGTATGTTGCTCGGAGCAGGGTTTTCCTTGAAAAGAGTTTCTCGGTCGGGAGGCCAGTGGGAGGGCGGTTCGACTCGAAGAAATTCGAGGACCACTCGGGGCGGCTCAGGTGGTGATGAGATCATACCGAGTCGATCAAGGAACACATAGTGGGCGGCACGGAACCACGGAGGTCGGAAAGATTGCGCAGGTGCGTGATGTATTGTTGCTAAAAGCGGCAGGCGGCCCGCGTATCACGAGCGATGGTGAGCCCAGATTCCAAGGCATGGCTGGAGGCCATGAGATCGAGTTAAAGTCCATGGATTAGAATCAAGTCTGGGACTTGGTTGATCCGCCGCCTGGCGTAACGGCCATTGGTTGCAAATGGGTCTTTAAGAAGAAAACCGATGTGGATGGAAATGTTTAGATCCACAAAGCTTGGCTTGTCGCTAAAGGTTATGGACAAGTTCAAGGAATTGACTACGACGAGACTTACTCGCCGGTAGTGATGCTGAGGTCGGTGAGGATCATACTAGCTATAGTTGCATATTTTGATTACGAGATATGGCAGATGGATGTCAAAACGGCTTTCCTTCACGGAAATTTAACCAAGGATGTGTATATGATACAACCCGAGGGATTTGTCGATCCGACTAGCACTAGTAAGGTATGCAAGCTCAAGAGATCCATTTATGGGTTGAAGCAAGCATCTCGGAGTTGGAACATTCGCGTTGATGATGTTGGAAATATGCCCTAGAGGCAATAATAAAAGCATTATTATTATATTTCCTTGTTCATGATAATTGTCTTTTATTCATGCTATAATTGTATTATCCGGAAATCGTAATACATGTGTGAATACATAGACCACAAAGTAACGGTACGAGTAAAGTGACTTTCCGGTGACGAGACTGAACGAGGTAATGGGATACCGACGATCGAGTCTCGGGCATGTAACGTACCGATTGACAAAGGGAATAGTATACGGGGTTGCTTGAATCCTCGACATCGTGGTTCATCCCATGACATGATCGAGGAGCATGTGGGAGCCAACATGGGTATCCAGATCCGCTGTTGGTTATTGACCGAGAGCCGTCTCGGTCATGTCTGCGTGTCTCCCGAACCCGTGGGGTCTACACATAAGGTTCGGTGGCGCTAGGGTTATTAGGAAGACTTGTATGTGATTACGAATGTTGTTGAGTCCGGATGAGATCTCGGACGTCACGAGGAGTTCGGAATGGTCGGAGGTAAAGATTTATATATGGGAAGTTGTCAAGCGGACACGGAAAGTGTCGGGGCATATCGGTATTGTACCGGGTCCACGGGAAGGGTTCGGAGGTCCACGGGAGGGCCACCTCGGGGGCCCATGGGCTGCGTGGGGAGGAGCCAGCCCCTGGTGGGCTGGTGCGCCCCTTGGGCCCATGCGCCTAGGGTTGGGGGAACCCTAGAGGCCCCTTGCTTGGGCAAGCCCCCCCCCCCCTGGCCGCCCCCCCCTCTAGATTCCCATCTAGAGGGGCATTCTGCCCCTTCCCCTATAAATAGAGGGGTGAGGGAGGCTGCAACACACAACAGGCGCAGCCCTCCCTCCCAACACCTCTCCTCCTCCGCGTGTGCTTGGCGAAGCCTGCCGGAGGTGTCACTCCACCATCATCACGCCATCGTGCTGCTGCTGGAGCCATCTTCCTCAACCTCTCCCTCCTCCTTGCTGGATCAAGACGAATGAGACGTCACCCGTACCGTACGTGTGTTGAACGCGGTGGTGCTGTCCGTTCAGCACTTGGTCATCGGTGATCCGAGTACGACTCCATCATCACCATCCCTTGAGCAGCTTTCATACCACGATCTACAAGTGGTATGTAGATGCAAAATCACTCCCTTGACTCGTTGCTTAGATGAACTCATAGATGGATCTTGGTGAAACCGTAGAAATTTTTTAATTTTCTGCAACGTTCCCCAACAGTGGCATCATGAGCTAGGTCTATGCATAGTTCTCTATTGCACGAGTAGAACACAATTTTGTTGTGGGCGTAGATCCTGTCAACTTGCTTGCCGCTACTAGTCTTATCTTGCTTCCGCGGTATTGTGGGATGAAGCGGCCCGGACCAACCTTACACGTATGCTTACGTGAGACCGGTTCCACCGACTAACATGCACTAGTTGCATAAGGTGGCTGGCGGGTGTCTGTCTCTCCCACTTTTGTTGGAGCGGATTCGATGAAAAGGGTCCTTATGAAGGGTAAATAGAAGTTGACAAGATCACGTTGTGGCTATTCGTAGGTAAGAAAACGTTCTTGCTAGAACCCAATTGCAGCCACGTAAAAGATGCAACAACAATTAGAGGACGTCTAAATTGTTTTTGCAGCAATTGTCATGTGATGTGATATGGCCAAGTTGTGATGAATGATGAATGACATATTGTGATGTATGAGATCATGTTCTTGTAATAGGAATCACGACTTGCATGTCGATGAGTATGACAACGGCAGGAGCCATAGGAGTTGTCTTTATTTTTGTATGACCTGCGTGTCATTGAAGAGCGCCATGTAAATTACTTTACTTTATTGCTAAACGCGTTAGCCATAGAAGTAGAAGTAGTCGTTGGCGTGACAACTTCATGGAGGCACAATGATGGAGATCATGATGATGGAGATCATGGTGTCATGCGGTGACAAGATGATCATGGAGCCCGAAGATGGAGATCAATGGAGCTATATGATATTGGCCATATCATGTCACTACTATATAATTGCATGTGATGTTTATTATGTTTATGCATCTTGTTTACTTAGAACGACGGTAGTAAATAAGATGATCCTTACAACAATTTCAAGAAGTGTTCTCCCTAACTGTGCACCGTTGCTAAAGTTCTTCGCTTCTAAGCACCACGTGATGATCGGGTGTGATGGATTCTTACGTTCACATACAGCGGGTGTAAGACAGATTTACACACGCAAAACACTTAGGGTTAACTTGCGAGCCTAGCATGTACAGACATGGCCTCGAACACGGAGACCGAAAGGTCGAACACGAGTCGTATGGAAGATCGATCAACATGAGAATGTTCACCGACGATGACTAGTCCGTCTCACGTGATGATCGGACCGCGGCCTAGTCGACTCGGATCGTGTAACACTTAGATGACTAGAGGATGTCTAATCTGGTGGGAGTTCATTAAATAATTTGATTATATGAACTTAATTATCATGAACTTAGTCTAAAACTTTTGCATAATATGTCTTGTAGATCAAATGGCCAGCGGTGATGTCAACTTGAACTTCAACGCGTTCCTAGAAAACCAAGCTGAAAGATGACATCAGCAACTATCTGGACTGGGTCCGAACTTGAGATCATCCTCATAGCTGCCGGAAACAATATGTCCTAGAAGGACCGCTAGGTGACGCTCCGTCCCAGAGAACCAAGACATTATGAATGCTTGGCAGTCTCGTGCTGATGATTACTCCCTCGTTCAGTGCGGCATGCTTTACAGCTTAGAACCGGGGCTCCAAAAGCGTTTTGAGCATAATGGAGCATATGAGATGTTCGAGGAGCTGAAACTGGTTTTCCAAGCTCACGCCCGGGTCGAGAGATATGACATATCCGACAAGTTCTATAGTTGTAAGATGGAGGAAAATAGTTACGTCGGTGAGCACATACTCAAGATATGCAGGTTGCACAACCGTATGACCCAGCTGAATATTAACCTCCCCGATGAGGCGGTCATTGACAGAATCCTTGATCGCTCCCACCAAGCTACAAGAGCTTTGTGATGAACTACAATATGCAGGGGATGGTAAAGACCATTCCTGAAGTATTCTCTATCTTTGAAGTCAGTGAGAGGTTGAAATCAAGTAAGAACATCAAGTGTTGATGGTCAATAAGACCACTAAGTTCAAGAAGGGCAAGGGCAAGAAGAACTTCAAGAAGGACGGCAAGGAGGTTGCAGCGCCCGGTAAGCAAGTTGCGGGAAGAAGTCAAAGAATGGACCCAAGCACGAGGCCAGTGCTTTTATTGCAAGGGAAGGGTCCTTTGAAGCGGAACTGCCCCAAATACTTAGCGGATAAGAAGGCGGCAACACCAAAGGTATATTTGATATACATGTAATTGATGTGTACCTTACCAGTACTCGTAGTAACTCACGGGTATTTGATACGGTGCCGTTGCTCATATTTGTAACTCACAGCGGGAGCTGCGGAATAAGCGGAGGCTGGCGAAGGGCGAGGTGACGATCGCGTCGGGAATGGTTCAGAGTCGATGTGATCGCCGTCGACACGCTACCTCTTCATTTACCTACGGGATTAGTTTTGAACCTTAATAATTGTTATTTGGTGCCAAGTTTGAGCATGAACATTGTATCTGGATCTCGTTTGATACGAGATGGCTACTCATTTAAATCCGAGAATAATGGTTGTTATATTTATATGAGAGATATGTTTTATGGTCATGCTTCGATGGTAAATGGTTTATTCTTAATGAATCTCGAGCGTAGTGTTACACATATTCATAGCGTGAATACCAAAAGATGTAAAGTTGATAACAATAGTCCCACATACTTGTGGCACTGCCGCCTTGGTCACATTGGTGTCAAGCGCATGAAGAAGCTCCATGCTGATGGACTTTTAGAGTCTCTCGATTATGAATCATTTGACACATGCGAACCATGCCTCATGGGAAAAATGACCAAGACTCCGTTCTCCGGAACAATGGAGAGAGCAACCAACTTGTTGGAAATCATACATACCGATGTATGCGGTCCAATGAGTGTTGAGGCTCGCGGAGGATATCGTTATGTTCTCACTCTCACAGATGACTTGAGTAGATATGGGTATGTCTACTTGATGAAACACAAGTCTGAGACCTTTGAAAAGTTCAAGGAATTTCAGAATGAAGTAGAGAATCAACGTGACCGAAAGATAAAATTCTTCTGATCGGATCATGGAGGAGAATATTTAAGTCACAATTTGGTACACACTTAAGGAAATGTGGAATCGTTTCACAACTCACGCCGCTGGAACACCTTAGCGTAACGGTGTGTCCGAACGTCGGAATCGCACTCTATTGGACATGGTGCGGTCTATGATGTCTCTTACCGATTTACCGCTATCATTTTGGGGATACGCTCTAGAGACAGCTACATTCACTTTAAATAGGGCACCGTCTAAATCCGTTGAGACGACACCGTATGAATTATGGTTTAGGAAGAAACCTAAGCTGTCGTTTCTAAAATTTTGGGGATGCGATGCTTATGTCAAGAAACTTCAACCTGAAAAGCTCGAACCCAAGTCGGAAAAATGCGTCTTCATAGGATACCCTAAAGAAACCATTGGGTATACCTTCTACTTAAGATCCGAGGGCAAGATCTTTGTTGCCAAGAACAGATCCTTTCTGGAAAAAGAGTTTCTCTCGAAAGAAGTAAGTGGGAGGAAAGTAGACTCGATGAAGTACTACCTCTTGAACGGGATAGTAGTGCAGCTCGGAAAATGTTCTGTGATGTCTACACCAACCAAGAGGAAAATAATGATGATGATCAAGGTACTTGGATCAAGTTGCTACTTGAACCGTGAGGTCCACAAGGACACGTTCCGCACAGTGGTACGGCAACCCTGTCACGGAAATCATGTTGTTAGACAACGGTGAACCTTGAACTATGAAGAAGCGATGGCGGCCCAGATTCCAACAAATGGCTAGAAGCCATGAAATCCGAGATAGAATCCATGTATGAAAACAAAGTATGGACTTTGGTGACTTGCCGATGATCGTGAGCGATAGAAAACAAATGGATCTTTAAGAAGAAGACGGACGCGGATGGTAATGTCACCATCTATAAAGCTCGACTTGTCGCTAAGGGTTATCGGCAAGTTCAAGGGATTGACTACGATGAGACTTTGCCGCATACTATGACTATGAGATATGGCAGATGGACGTCAAAACAACGTTCCTTAACGGTTATCTTAAGGAAGAGCTGTATATGATGCAGCCGGAAGGTTTTGTCGATCCTAAGAACGCTAACAAAGTATGCAAGCTCCAGCGATCCATTTATGGGCTGGTGCAAGCATCTCGGAGTTGGAACATTCACTTTGATGAGATGATCAAAGCGTTTGGGTTTATCTGGACTTATGGAGAAGCCTGCGTTTACAAGGAAAGTGAGTGGGAGCTCAGTGGCGTTTCTCATATTATATGTAGATGACATACTTTTGATGGGAAATGATATAGAATTCTTGGACAGCATTAAGGCCTACTTGAATAAGTGTTTTTCAATGAAGGACCTTGGAGAAGCTGCTTATATATTAGGCATCAAGATCTATAGAGATAGATCGAGACGCCTCATAGGTCTTTCACAAAGCACATACCTTGATAAGATTTTGAAGAAGTTCAAAATGGATCAGTCCAAGAAGGGGTTCTTGCCTGTATTGCAAGGTGTGAGATTGAGCTCGGCTCAATGCCCGACCACGGCAAAAGATAAAGAAGAGATGAGTGTCATCCCCTATGCTTCAGCCATAGGATCTATTATGTATGCCATGCTGTGTACCAGACCTGATGTAAACCTTGCCGTAAGTTTGGTAGGAAGGTACCAAAGTAATCCCGGCAAGGAACACTGGACAGCGGTCAAAAATATCCTAAATTACCTGAAAAGGACGAAGGACATGTTTCTTGTTTATGGAGGTGACGAAGAGCTCGTCGTAAAGGGTTACGTCGACGCTAGCTTCGACACAGATCTGGATGACTCTAAGTCACAAACCGGATCGTGTATATGTTGAATGGTGGAGCGATGGTGGTGCAGCTGCAAGCAAGCGTCGTGGCGGGATCTACATGTGAAGCGGAGTACATGGCAGCCTCGGAGGCAGCGCATGAAGCAATTTGGATGAAGGAGTTCATCACCGACCTAGGAGTCATACCCAATGCGTTGGGGCCGATCAAACTCTTCTGTGACAACACTGGAGCTATTGCACTTGCCAAGGAACCCAGGTTTCACAAGAAGACCAGGCACATGAAGCGTCGCTTCAACTCCATCCGTGAAAATGTTCAGGATGGAGACATAGAAATTTGTAAAGTACATACGGATCTGAATGTCGCAGATCCGTTGACTAAACCTCTTCATGAGCAAAACATGATCAACACCGAACTCTATGGGTGTTCGATTCATCACAATGTAACTAGATTATTGACTCTAGTGCAAGTGGGAGACTGTTGGAAATATGCCCTAGAGGCAATAATAAAAGCATTATTATTATATTTCCTTGTTCATGATAATTGTCTTTTATTCATGCTATAATTGTATTATCCGGAAATCGTAATACATGTGTGAATACATAGACCACAATACGTCCCTAGTAAGCCTCTAGTTGACTAGCTCGTTGGTCAACAGATAGTCATGGTTTCCTGACTATGGACATCAGATGTCATTGACAACGGGATCATGTCATTAGGAGAATGACGTGATGGACAAGACCCAATCCTAAGCATAGCACAAGATCGTATAGTTCGTTTTGCTAGAGCTTTTCCAATGTCAAGTATCTCTTCCTTAGACCGTGAGATCGTGTAACTCCCGGATACCATAGGAATGCTTTGGGTGTACCAAACGTCACAACGTATCGGGTGACTATAAAGGTGCACTACGGTATCTCGAAAGTGTCATTGGGTTGACACGGATCGAGGCTGGGATTTGTCACTCCGTATGACGGAGAGGTATCTCTGGGCCCACTCGGTAATGCATCGTCATAATGAGCTCAAAGTGACCAAGTGTTTGGTCACGGGATCATCATTCTGATGCGAGTAAAGTGACTTGCGGTGGCGAGACTGAGCGAGTAATGGGATACCGACGATCGAGTCTCGGGCATGTAACGTACCGATTAACAAAGGGAATAGTATCTGGGGTTGCTTGAATCCTCGACATCGTGGTTCATCCGATGACATCATCGAGGAGCATGTAGGAGCCAACATGGGTATCCAGATCCCTCTGTTGGTTATTGACCGAGAGCCGTCTCGGTCATGTCTCGTGTCTCCGAACCCGTA
Organism: Aegilops longissima; assembly: GCA_021605205.1. Lineage (NCBI taxonomy): Eukaryota > Viridiplantae > Streptophyta > Magnoliopsida > Poales > Poaceae > Aegilops > Aegilops longissima. Next base: position 623,254,103 of record CM038676.1, read on the forward strand.
GGGTCTACACACTAAGGTTCGGTGGCGCTAGGGTTATTAGGAAGACTTGTATGTGATTACCGAATGTTTTTCGGAGTCCCGGATGAGATCCCGGACGTCACGAGGAGTTCCGGAATGGTCCGGAGGTAAAGATTTATATATGGGAAGTTGTCAAACGGACACCAGAAAGTCTCGGGGGCATATCAGTATTGTACCGGGTCCACGGGAAGGGTTCCGGAGGTCCACCGGGAGGGGCCACCCCTCCCGGCGGGCCACATGGGCTGCGTGGGGAGGGAGCCAGCCCCTGGTGGGCTGGGTGCACCCCCCTTGGGCCCATCCGCCTAGGGTTGGGGGAACCCTAGAGGGGGCGCCCCCCTTTCTTGGGGGGCAAGCCCCCCTCCTTGGCCGCCGCCCCCCCCCCTCTAGATTCCCATCTAGAGGGGCCGGCCCCCTTGCCCCTTCCCCCTATAAATAGAGGGGTGAGGGGAGGGCTGCAACACACAACTTGAAGGCGCAGCCCCTCCCCTCCCCAACACCTCTCCTCCTCCGCGTGTGCTTGGCGAAGCCCTGCCGGAGATCTGTCACTCCACCATCATCACGCCGTCGTGCTACTGCTGGAGCCATCTTCCTCAACCTCTCCTTCCTCCTTGCTGGATCAAGACGAAGGAGACGTCACCCGTACCGTACGTGTGTTGAACGCGGAGGTGCTGTCCGTTCAGCACTTGGTCATCGGTGATCCGAGTACGACTCCATCATCACCATCCCCTTGAACGCTTCCGTACACGATCTACAAGTGGTATGTAGATGCAAACTCACTCCCTTGACTCATTGCTTAGATGAACTCAATGATGGATCTTGGTGAAACCGTAGAAAATTTTTTAATTTTCTGCAACGTTCCCCAACAGATGAGGTCGTCACTGGTCTCGGTTTCATCAAAAGCGAAGAGGACTCTTGTTTATACAAGAAGTTAAGTGGGAGCTCGATAGTGTTTTTGATCTTGTATGTGGATGACATTTTGTTGATCGGGAACAATGTTTCGATGTTAAACTCGGTCAAGGAATCATTGAATAGCAAGTTTTCGATGAAAGACCTTGGCGAGCCAGTATATATTTTAGGCATTAAGATCTATAGAGATAGATCGAGGAGGCTGCTTGGCTTAAGCCTGAGCATGTACATAGATAAAGTGTTGAAGCAGTTCAACATGAGTGAGGCGAAGAAAGGGTTCTTACCGATCTCACATGGTATAAGGCTAAGCGAGACTCAGAGTCCTTCGACATCTGATGAGCGAAGCAGGATGAGTAGGATTCCGTATGCCTCGGCAATCGGATCCATCATGTATGCCATGATATGTACAAGGCCTGATGTTGCTTTTGCAATAAGCCTAACAAGCAGATACTAGGCCAACCCATGTGAGAGTCATTGGGCAGCGGTAAAGACTATTTTGAAGTACCTGAAAAGGACTAAAGAGATGTTCCTAGTTTATGGAGGTGAGGAAGAGCTCGTCGTAAGGGGTTACGCCGATGCTAGTTTACAAACCGACAGAGATGATTGTCGATCACAGTATGGATTTGTGTACGTCCTGAACGGAGGAGCAGTGCACTAGATGAGTTCCAAGCAGGATACGGTGGCCGATTCTACCACAGAAGCCGAATACATTGCGGCTTGTGAAACTGCAAAGGAAGGTGTTTGGATCCGGCATTTTCTGGATGATCTTGGTATTTTCCCAGCCTCGGTGAAATCCTTGGACCTTTATTGTGATAATTCTGGTGCCATCGCACAAGCCAAGGAGCCAAGGAATCACCACAAGGTCAGGCACATAGACCGGAAATATCACCTGATATGAAAGATCGTAAAGAATGGTGATGTAGAGTTATGCAAGATTCACACGGATGCAAATGTTGCAGATCCGTTGACTAAGCCGCTTCCACAACCCAAGCATGAGGGGCACATTAGAGCTATGGGCATTCGATGTCTATTTGATTGACTCTAGTGCAAGTGGGAGACTGTTGGAGAAATGCCCTAGAGGCAATCATGTATGATGATATTTCCTATGTGTTTATGAATAAAGATAGTCCTTGGACATTATCAATGATGTGTATCGGCAAGTACGTGACTTGTTTGTGGGACTATGCATTGTATGGTGACTATCCTAAAAGGTCCCTAGTCGAAAGGGCTGTGTGGACGCGCAGCCGACTAGACTAGCATATGACACGGTCGATGGCTTGGTCTCACTGGCCATGGAGCATTGGATGCTAACCGGATAATATGGACTTGGACAGGTCTGGTCGGATTTGACGTAGTCGGATCCGAGTCGAGATAAGGTCCAAGTCGGACAGACCCAACTATGAGACACAGCGATATGTCTTCTGTGAGTCTCTAGTACAACATACGTTCTATGTCCTAAGACGTGAGCTGACGCATGTACTCGGGATGGTGACAGACTTGCTTTGGGCCGACCAAACGGTACTCCGTGACTGGGTAGTTACAAAGGTAGGTTTCGGGTTTGTCCAGTCCCATGCTGCGAGACATGGTCGAGCAAGATGGGATTTGCCCCTCCGATCAGGAGAGATATACTCTGGGCCCCTCTTGTGATCCGACCAGGATAACCATGGCCATGCGACAGGGATTATGAGACAATCTGGTTTATGGTCGGTATCACTGGAACGAGAAAGAGGTCGGGCTAGCACAAGGATGACAGTCTCGCCTTGAGCCCGACAACATATATCGTGAGGCAAAGGGAACAGAAGTGTTACACGTTGTACAGGTTCGCCTAACCAGCTTCATAGTCTGCTTGGTGATTGGCATGCCTTGCTAGAGGCCGCTACCAACCGTGCAGGTCGGAGGTGATCCGAACTGCGACCAAGCCGACTTGAACCTAAGGGGTCGCACGCTTAAGGGAAGGAACCTACGAGGTCAGATACGAGGACACTGGTCGGATGTGATCCGATCCGTATTCGGATTGTGCCCGAGTAGACTTGTGGGCTTTAGGGTCCGTGCGAGGCCCAAGTGTTGAGCCTGCGATGGACGCCTATATAAAGTGGAGGTGCGGCACACTCATGCGGTTGATCACTTCGGCGCTGTGACTAGGGTTTGCATGTGTCGCGGACTGTGTGATCGGACCTAGAAGTCTGCCGCACGGTGTTCCTCCTGCACGCGCGGATACCGTTAGAGGCGGTGCACTTGTGCCGCTCCGGCGAACATGTACGTGGGATCGGACGACCGGATGTTCGAGGGAGATCGGACGAGGAGGAGACGATCCACGCGGACGCGCTGCCCCAACTCTGCTTCCGCTGCACGGCACTGCGCGTCTAGTGGTAACGAACTGTGATCCATCTTCCCGTAGCATGTTCTTGGTTGTTCTGCGCGTAGGAAATTTTAATTTGCAGTCGACGTACCCTACCATAGAACCCAACAAGAACGCCTTCCCCTCGAACCGTTTTTCTTTTCTGTTTCTTTTATTTAAATTGTTTTTAAGCAGAAATTTGACTAAACTTTAACTGGCTCTAACTTTTTAAATATAACTCCAAATGAGTTGATTCTTTTTCCAACCTCTCGCAAATATTGTCTAGTTTATTTTCAGATTTATTTGAAAAAAATTCAGACAAATTTTTTGTACTGTATTAAAACTATGTTTTAATTCAATATTTTCAAAAAAAATTGGATTTTTGGAGAGGAAGAAAACTTCAAAAGTTTTAGGATGCACCCTGCCTCTACACAACTTGAAGGCAAGCATTCTTAACCCTGGCATAATATTGTCGTGTGATACAGTTACAACACCACTCGTCTCGGAGTTTCCTTGTTTTTCTGTGATGATATGAACCTACTCATAAGTGCATATTGATGATTCCGTGCTATTGGAATTTGAAACGTTGTGACAGTAATTACCCTCGTATGCCTATCATGCCTATCGGAAGGAAGCCGGGAAAGCCTCTGTCTTAGGTAGACACAAGCTTATCTCCGATCTTCGTCGAGACGGAAGTGTCCGGTATGGCATAGTAAGGTATGATGAGTTGTGATTCTGCCTGTTGGTTGGAACATATTTGTCATGCTAATCGTGCAGGTAACACTTAAACCTCCTGAGTCGGCCGTAGATCGAGTCTTGTGCCAGTAACCCCCATAATTGTTTCGAGCAACCACTTGTCCCTGCCATAGGTAGGGTACAGTTCAGTAAGTTGTCAACCCCTTTCTAGCACACACCGTATAGAGAGGCCATGGTGGAAGATACCGGCTGCATCCGGTAGGCATGCCACCTGGTCCGGGGGCATGGGTGTTTTCTGTTGTAGCCGAGGGGGTAGCTCCCCTAGTTTGCGCGCGTTATAAATTTTATGATCCCATGCTACTCGAGGTTGTAGCCTCCCAACTTAGAGTTTTGCTTAACGAGTGTCGTTGGTGATTCCAGACACCGATAAGTCAGGCTGGTGTGTGCGGTTAGGTGAGTTTTCAATTAAAAGACCGTAGGCGGAATTAGTCCTGATGGACTAACGGAATCTGTTACTCGTGGGTAAAGAGTACACCCTCTGCAGAGATTATATCTATTCGAATAGCTGTGTCCATGGTTAAGGACTACAGTCTGGGTTGGGTCGAGTGTCAGTCTTCGAATAGCCAGAACTTTGATTATGACCGGTGACATATGATGATTATGATGATTATTATTACGGACTAACTATTCTCATTATTTGAATTATTGAGTATCCCTGGGACGGTTCTAACTCCTAGATATTCACTGTGATTATTCTGTTATAAGCCCTTTATGTTGTGTCGCACAGACGCCCGACTGTGGCATTTTTGTTATTGATTTACTATATAAGCCCTTTATGTGGTGTCGCTGAGACGCCCGACTGTGGTATGCTTGTTATGTGTTTATTTTATAAGCCCTTTATGTGGTGTCGCACAGACGCCCGACTGTGGAATGTTTGTTATTGATTTACTATATAAGCCCTTTATGTGGTGTCGCTGAGACGCCCGACTGTGGCATGCTTGTTATGTATTTACTTTGTAAGCCCTTTATTTGGTGTCGCGTGGACGCCCGACTGCGGCACGTTTGTTACTTATTTCACTTATGAGCCCTTTATGTGGTGTCGCCCATACGCCCGACTGAGGCATCCTATTTCTACCCTCCAATTGCATTTTATTCGTATTTTATGTGAATAACTTGCTTACATACCTCATGGATTTTATTTTATGACTGAGTTGCGATCATAGAATATTTCAGAGCATGATTATCGTTTGTTATATTATACCCGTGTTCATAATGTTTGCGAGTACATTCAAAGTACTCACTGGCTTGTCCCTGGCTATTGTCTTGGCCAGATATCTTGCTTGGAGAGAAGCGTTGCGATGACAGCCCCGGAAACCCAATCAATGGTGATAGCAGCCTCACGAAGATAGGAGTTATCCAGGTCAGCTGTTCCTGTGTGAAATGGAGTCCCATAGACGCTGAGAGACCACAAACCGCTTCCGCCATCAGCCACTAGAAACCATTTGTTGTACTCATAGGCCAGAATGGTCTTGTACTACATATTTTGTACTTTGCTTGGAATTTCTGTATTAAGTTTGCGCCTCATCAGCTAACAGTAATCCTGGGGCTGGTGAGCACAAGGGACATTTTTGGGAAATTAATATCCCGAAAATCTGGTCCCGACAGGTGGTGAAGACGGAGAAGCGTGGCATGCTGCTAGAAGACCTCAAGGAAACTTTTGAGAATTTGTTGCGATTCCAAATCAAGCTCAACCCGGAGAAATGTGTCTTTGGAGTACCAGCCGGCCAGCTTCTTGGCTTTTCTGGTCTCAGAGCGCGGCATAGGGTGCAACCCGGTGAAGATCAAGGCCATTGAGAAGATGGAGGTGCCCACCCGACTGCTGGACATGCAGAAGTTCACCGGCTGCCTGGCATCAATTAGCCATTTCATCAGTCGGCTGGGCGAGATGGCTCTTCCTCTGTACCAACTTATGAAGAAGACCACTTTTTTCGAGTGGAACGACAAGGCGGACAAAGCCTTCTCCCAGCTCAAGAAGATGTTGGGAACCCCGCCTATCCTGGAAGCTCCGACTGAGAAGGAGCCCATGCTCCTCTACATCGCTGCCACCAGTCGGGTTGTTAGCACAGTCATTGTGGTAGAGCACAAGGAGGAGGGCAGAGCATTGCCGGTCCAGAGACCGGTTTATTACTTGAGTGAAGTACTGTCCGCCTCCAAGCAAAACTACCCCGCATTATCAGAAGATGTGCTATGGTGTGCACTTTGCCGCCACGAAGCTGAAGCCTTACTTTCAAGAGCACCCAATAACCGTCGTCTGCACGGCTCCGCTTGCTGAGATCATTCGAAGCCGGGATGCTTCTGGCCGAGTGGCCAAGTGGGCTATTGATCTGGCCCCTTACACCATCTACTACCAGCCTCGCACCACCATCAAGTCGCAAGTGTTGGCCGACTTCCTCGTCGACTGGGCCGAGACCCAGTACCTACCTCCAGCACCAGACTCCACCCATTGGCGGATGCATTTTGATGGTTCCAAGATGCGCACCGGTCTGGGAGCCGGCATCGTCCTCACCTCTCCCAAAAGCGACAATCTCAAATATGTGTTGCAAGTCCATTTTGCCGCCTCCAATAACGTAGCAGAATATGAGGCACTCATACACGGACTCCGGCTTGCCAAGGAACTCGGCATTCGCCGGATCCTATGCTATGGTGACTCTGACTTGGTGGTCCGGCAGTCATCAGGCGACTGGGATGCTAAGGACGCGAATATGGCAAGCTACCGCTTCCTCATGCAGCAACTTAGTGGATACTTTGACGGGTGCGAGTTCCTTCACGTGCCAAGAAATGATAATGAGCAAGCAGATGCCTTGGCACGGATCGGCTCTAGCCGCTAGACGATACCAGCCGGCGTCGCCTTGCAGCGCCTCATCAAGCCGTCTATCAAGCCATCTCCAGAGTCCGACTCCATCTTCGTGCCGGCCCCTCCTGAAGCAGTCGGATCCGACTTGAGGATACCAGAAGCCGGCACGGGGACTTCGGCAGGCGTCCCGGGGACTGCAGCCATCGCACCTATCCCTAGAATTCCAGAGCCCGACCCGGGGACTGCAGCAGTCGGCCCGGGGACTTCTTCAAGACAGCAGGTGGCAGCCGACTCCAACCCGCCGCCTCCCAGCCCAACCACCCTCGTACAAGTTGCTGTTGTAGCAGTCAGAGAAATAGCAGCACCATCATGGGCTCAACCCATCCTCAAATTCTTGGTAAACAAAGAGCTGCCAGCTGGCGAGACCGTGGCCCGACAAGTGCGACGGCGGGCAGCGGCATACACCATAGTCAACAAAGAGCTAGTTCGGCATAGTGTCACTGGTGTGTACCAACGCTGTGTGGAGCCGGACCAGGGCCAAGCAATCCTCAGAGATATTCACCAGGGTGAATGTGGCCACCACGTGCCCTCAAGAGCACTTGTTGCCAAAGCCTTTCGCCATGGTTTCTTCTGGCCGACTGCTCTTGAAGAGGCCAAAGAGTTGGTCCAGAAGTGCCAAGGGTGCCAGAGATTCCGCTCCAAGCCTCATTTACCAGCTCCTGCACTCAAGACTATTCCCATTGCTTGGCCCTTTGCTGTCTAGGGCTTAGATATGGTGGGGCCATTCAAGACATCCCGTGGCGGCATGACTCATCTCCTTGTCGCTGTGGACAAGTTCACCAAGTGGATAGAGGCCAAGCTAATCAAGAAACTGAATGGGCCGACTGCTGTGACTTTCATCCCCTTAAATCACCACTCGGTACGGCATACCGCATAGCATCATCACCGACAATGGCACAAACTTTGCCAAAGGAGCTTTGGCTCATTTCTGCGCGACGCAGGGCATCCGAATGGACTTAGTATTCTTGCCCACCCGCAGTCAAACGGCCAGGTTGAGCGAGCAAACAGCCTCATCTTGTCCGGCATCAAGCCCCGACTAGTCGAGCCTCTTGAGCGTTCGGCTGGCTACTGGCTCGACGAGCTGCCGGCCGTCCTCTGGAGCCTGCGCGCAACTCCGAACAAGTCGACCGGCTTCACGCCCTTCTTCCTCGTCTATGGTGCTGAAGCCGTTATCCCGACGGACATAGAGTTCGACTCCCCGCGAGTCACCATGTACCCCGAGGCGGACGCCAAGGAGGCGTGAGAAGACGGCGTCGACCTGCTGGAAGAAGGCCGGCTATTGGCACTCAGCCGGTCCGCCATCTACCAGCAGAGTCTGCGCTGATACTACAACCGCAAGGTGAAGCCAAGAACCTTCCAAGAGGGAGACATTGTGCTCCGGCTGATCCAGCGAACAGCCGGCCAGCACAAGCTCTCGGCGCCTTGGGAAGGCCCCTTCATCATCAGCAAGGTGCTGGGCAATGACTCCTACTATCTGATCGACGCTCAGAAGCCAAGAGCGCGCAAAAGAGATGACTCAGGCAAGGAGACGGAGAGGCCGTGGAATGCAAACCTCCTCCGAAGATTTTACAGTTGAAAGTAGTATGTATCACGCTACCTTTTGTATTGCGTACAAAGACTCCGGGCCCCCCGAGACGAATTCGGGGACTGCCCTTTCCTTTATATATATGATAAGTGTTATGCCCATGTATGTGCCTTGTCATTATTTCTGCCTGGCACTGGGCCGACCAGTCGGCCCGGAGGTTTGCTGCCTTCTACTATATGCCGCCTCCTGCAGCCGGACAAGTAATGTGTTGGCACCTAAAACTTCTTCTGTCAGAAGCCACAGTTCGTAGAGCGACTGCATGGCTGGCAGAGGCGACAAGACAGTGCCCACATGAAAAATGGTTAAGGAAAAACCGCATATAGCCGAGGTCCGGACCATACCTGCCCGGCTAGCTGCCGAGCAGCCGGCCGGCTGGCCTCTACCTCCCTTGAAAAAAACCTCCAAACGGCTTAGTACTTGCCCTCCCGCATAAAAGCTAAGTACTCAAACCAGCCGCAGTCCGCAGAGTGGCTGCTTGGCTGGCAAGAGGATAGCTAAGGGAGGGCGGCAAAGGAAAAAAGCAAGGAGTACACGTAAGGAAAGTTAGAGATCGGCGAACAAAGCATAAAGTTGCGATAGAATATTTACATAGATAAAGGCCCATCGGCCGGCATTCAGCAAAGTTTAAAATACACCCCGCGGGTGGAATTGTGCGAATTTAACAAAGATGTCCAGACCAAGCAAGCAGGAAAAGAAAAAAGATAAACACCCTAGGGAGCGACAGACGGCTCCGGCTGGACGCTGGGGTCGGCAGTGCTAGTTGGTTCAGCAGGCGGCTCCGACTGGATGACGGAGTTAGCTGTGCCGGTTGGCGTAGCAGGCGGCTCCCGCTGGACGCTGGGGTCGGAGGTGCCAGTTCGTGCAGTAGGCGGCTCCGGCTGGATGACGGAGTTAGCTACGACGGTTGGCGCGGCAGACGGCTCTGGCTGGGGGCTGGAGCTAGCGGCGCCAGTCGGAACGGCGGAGGGCTGGATAATGGAGTCGGTGGCGTCTGTCGGAGGCACGGGCGGCTGGTCGGTCACAACCTGGCCGCCTCTAGCAGCAGTCGGCGCTTTGGAGCGCGGGTCGTTGCTTGAGGCCCGGTTGGGGTGGGTCTGATCATCCACACCAGCCTCCGGCATGTCGTCGTCGCTATCCTCCTCCTCCTCCTCCTCCTCCTCATCCTCCTCCTCATCCTCCTCCTCCTCCTCCGCACCAGCCTCCGGTATGTCGACGTCGCTATCCTCCTCCTCCTCCTCCTCCTCCTCCTCCTCCTCCTCATCCTCCTCCTCCTCCTTCGGCCGAGTCCTAGTTGTCCTCTGGGTTCAGCCCGAGCCACTCCTGGCACTTCGGCGCCTTCCTCGACCACTTCCGGAACGAAGATGCTGGTGTCGGTGAAGTCGGCGATCGCCGCCGCCCTGTTGACAAGCTCGGCCTCCAACGACGCTAGCTCCTCCCGTGCCTCCAGCCGGAACGTGGCCTATTGGGCTAAGTCTAGCCCAGGATACCACACCTTGACGAACTCAAGGGCGCGGCACGCTCCTGCCCGGGCTGCAGAGCCCTTCCAGGCCTCCAGGCGGCCGGCCGCCACCTCCAGCCAGTCGGTGGTCCGGCTTGGAGTGCGCGGAGCTGGCAAGCCCGGCCAGAGGGCGGAAATTGCCTGGGCCCCGACGCATTGAAGGCTTCGCAACACTTGATGAGAGGGCCGAAGACGGGCCTGGATGCTGAGGATCTACTCATTAAGGGTCCGGGGGCGTCAGCAGCAATCTGCACGCCTTCCGCCCTCTGCTCCTCGCGCTAGGCCTTGATGGCTTGGCTCGCGGCGACGGAGTGACCCGGGAAGAAATCTGCTCGGGCAGCAGGCAAGGAAAAACAAAGTCAGAAACAAGCAGTCGGCTTAGACAAAGGCCGGCCTCTCAAGAAATGAACAAGAAGAATAAAACTTACCATCGACCAAGTCCTCGGTGCTGCTGAAGCAGGCCGTCGTCTGCGCCTCCTTGTCGGCCCAGGCGGCGCGCTCGGTTTCAAACTCGGAGAGGAGATCGTCCTCCTTCGCCTTTGCCTCCCGCTGGGCCGTCTTGAGAGCCTTCGTCTGCTCGGCGAGCTTGGCGACCAACTGGTCTCGCTCCTCGGTCAGCTTCCTGCACTCCGCCTCCTTGCCGCGCAGGGCGGTGTTGGATTCGCCCAGCTGCTGCTACAAGGCGGCATTGGCCTCTGAAAAAAGGGAAAGAAGAAAGAGCATCAATCAAGAAGACAAAGAGGGATGCGGTTTCCGGGGAGATCTGGCCCGACTGCTCAGCAGTCGGCCCAAATCTCGGGAACTACAGCGGCAGCCCGCGGGTGCGCCATCGCGCCCTCACAGAGAAGAAGTAATTAACAAAGAAAAAAACACTGACGAGATTCGGCTCGACTGCTCAGCAGTCGGCCCGAACCTCGGGGATGACAGCCTGCAGGTGCGCCAGCGTGCCCCCGCGAAGAAAGGAAGTCGGAGCTTACTCCGGCTCTCGGACAGATGGGCGGTCTGCGTCTCCAACTCCCTAACCCTGGAGTTGAAGGAGACAGCACGAAGATTGTGGCAGTCCTGCAGAAGGGATATCAGACAAGTCAACATTTGATACATACAAGTTAAAGTTCTGGACCGCCTGCTCAGCAGCCGGCCCGAAACTTGGGGACTACAACCAGTGGGTGCGCTAACGTGCCCCCACGAAGAAATCAAGAAGATTAAAAAGCGAGGGAAACTTACGCGGATGGCTGCCCGCGACTCCAGGAAGGCTTCATTGCCGCGCTTGAGGGCTTCGGCTTCAGCCCGGAGTTTGTCCTGGACGCCAAGGGACGCCTGGTTGAGGGCGCCCTCCCGCCCCCGTGTATCCAGCCAGCAGGCGTGGCGCTGGTCGCCTCGGTGTCGGGGACCAATGAGCTCATAGCACCGGCCTCCTGCGGCCACGGTGCTGAGGCCGCCTTCTCAAGACGGCGGCGCGTGGGTGTGCGGTCCTCAGGAATCAGGTCCGTCACCACCGCGTCCCCGACTGCTGGCACCGGTAGCTCGGCCGTCTGCTCGTCCTGTGTCCCGCTAGCCGGCGGCAGTGGCGGTGGCAGCACAAAGAAGTCCGGCATGGCCACGTCGCCGCCCTCCCGCTCCCGGATCGGATGCTCGTCGCCGGCTCCCCCAGCCGTCACCACAAACTCAGGTGGAAGCGGTGCGGTGTTCAGGGGCGTCACGAGCAGCGGCTCTTGGCGGCGTGCGGCCTCCGCGAGCCGCTCCTTCTCCGCGGCTTCGGCCTCCGCCTGCGCCAGCTTCCTCTCTACGGACGCGGCGGCCTTGTCCGCCTGCTCCTTGGCCAGACGGTCGGCCTCCTCCTCATGCGCCTCCTGCGCGTTCCGCTCTGTCGCCTCCCGGAGGTCGGCGGCCGGGTCAATTCGCCGGCTGGTGGAGGAGGTCGCCGCCGACCTGATGACCGAGGCGGCGCTCAACTTCTCGAGAGTCAGTGGGACCCTGAAATAAGAAGACAAGTCAGAAAAGCCCTTAGGCCGGATTAGCGAGAAGACGGAAAACATGGAAAGAATACTTACGCCGACACCATCACGGGCACCTTTGGCTCCCTCTGATACTTGGACACCTTGGCCGCGGCTTCTTTCCGCCTGGTCGCCACGGCAGGACTCTTGGGCTTCTTCAGGGCGCTGCCAAACAGGGCAGCGCCTTGCCTCCGCTTGCGCTTGCCGCCTCGGGCGGGCGGCCCAGTAGAGGGGCCTGCGTCGGTGTTGGCACTGCTCCGAGCGGGGCGCGGCTCGTCCTCCTCATCGTCGTTGTCAGGCCAAGTCTCCACGGCGCCACCCTCCTTGGAGCCGCCTGCTCCATCGCTGCCGCCTGTTGCGTCGTCCGCCAGGGCGGCCGCCCACAAGTCGGGGTCGTCCAAATCGCTCACCGCCCTGTCCGGCAGGTAGTCACCACCCGGACCCACGATGGAGGCCGTTGCCTCGGACATATATATCTATACACCAGAAGGGAGTCGCATCACGACAAGAACAAGACTGAAAAAACAGATCAGAAGGAAGAGACGAAGAAACTTACGACAGGCGGCGGATCGTCGCGCGAGTACTGCCACTTCCCATACCGCCACTCTGCCTCAGACACCTTGAGGTCAGAGATCTCATTCACCATCCGTGCGACCTCAGCAGTCGGCATCTGCTTCGTGCACAGCCGGCTGTGGTCGCGGTGCCCGCTTATCCGGAAGATTGGATGAGAGCGGCTCTGGAGCGGGAGAACCCGGCGCTTGACGAAGGTGATCAAGAGGTCGGAGGCCGCAAGGCCCTCCGACTCCTGGAGCACCCGAAGTCGGTCGATGGCGGCCGCTGCGTCTGGCGACACCAGCTTCGGCTTGTAGCCCCAGTTAGGCCGGAGCCCGGTGGGAGGGCCGGCCTCGTAGGCCGGCAGGTTGAGGAAGTCGGCAACCGGATCCACGTTCTCGCCATAGAAGTAGGAATGCTGCCACATCTTCACGGACTGCGCCAGCTTGATGACGGGGAAGGCGTTCCGCTTCGCCGGCCGGCGCACGGCGACGAACCCGCCACACTCGGCCGCCGTATCCTTGGCGGAGGTGCCGAGATTCCCGTAGAAGAACGCTCCCCACAGCTCGACTGTGTGCAGGACGCCGATGTAGCCCTCGCACGCCATGACGAAGGCGGAGAGCAGGGTCACGGTGTTGGGCGTGAGATGATGAGGTTGGAGGTTGTTGAAGTCGAGGAAGGAGCGGAGGAAGCCGCTAACTGGAAGACCGAAGCCGTGGAGGAAGTGCGAGCGGAACACGACCTGCTCATTCCCCCTGGCGTCGGCGAGATCCCCTCCTCCGGCGGCACCCGCGCCTTGACGAATGCCGCGTTGGGCATCCGACGCGTGTCGCGGAGGAAGAAATGTGATCCTCGATCACAGTCGACCCCTCCCAATTGCCGCCCTTCTCGCGTGCCATGTCTTCGGGCGGGCCGTGTGAGGAGGAGGGGTGCGCCGGCGACGAACGACGGCGGCAGCTCCATGACAGCATTGAGCAGCAGCGGCGACTATGGAGGAGAGAGCAGAGGAAGAAGAGAGAGTGGGAGGGGGCGCGCAAGCTTTGCCGCACCCCTCCCTTGCCCCTACTTATAGCCCTCGGGGTACGAAGCCGAGGGGACGGGGCGTGGGTCATGGGATTAACTGCGCCCACGACCCCACGACCCCCCATTTTCCGCGCGCATTCACCATGCCTCGAGCGGTCGTGGGAATTGCAACCGCCCCCCTCGGCACAGCAGATCCGCCTGGGTGCCGAGGCGCGGTAGTGGCGGGCCCGGACCACTGTCACGTCCCATCAGGGGCGTGGGGTGGCAGGCTGGCCGGGCTGGCATGCGCCGCGTGGCGTGTCTGTAGCGGGCGGTGATACGTCTCCAACGTATCTATAATTTATGAAGCATTTATGCTATTTTATTACCAGTTTTGAATGATTATGGCTTTATTATACACTTTTATATTACTTTTCAGACTAACCTATTAACCGGAGGCCCAACCCATATTACTGTTTTATTGCCTGTTTCAGTATTTCGAAGAAAAGGAATATCAAACGGAGTCCAACGGAATGAAACCTTCTGCAGCCACGAGAGTGGAAGAATATGATCCTGGAGACTTGGAGTTCATGTCAGAAGATCCTCGAGGCAGCCACGAGATAGGAGGGCGCGCCCCCCTACTGGGCGCGCCCCCCTGTCTCGTGGGCCCCTCGAGCACCTCCCGACTGACTTCTTTCGCCTATATAAGCCTACGTACCCTAAAACCATCGAATATCAAGATAGATTGGGAGTTCCGCCGCCGCAAGCCTCTGTAGCCACCAAAAACCTCTCGGGAGCCTGTTCCGGCACCCTGTCGGAGGGGGAACCCATCACCGATGGCCGTCTTCATCATCCCGGCGCTATCCATGACGAGGAGGGAGTAGTTCACCCTCGGGGCTGAGGGTATGTACCAGTAGCTATGTGTTTGATCTCTCTCTCGTGTTCTCTCTATGGCACGATCTTGATGTATCGCGAGCTTTGCTATTGTAGTTCGATCTTATGATGTTTCTCCCCCTCTACTCTCTTGTGATGAATTGAGTTTCCCTCTTGAAGTTATCTTATCGGATTGAGTCTTTATTTGAGAACACTTGATGTCTTGCCATGTTTATCTGTGGTGACAATGGGATATCACGTGCCACTTGATGTATGTTTTGGTGACCAACTTGTGGGTTCCGCCCATGAACCTATGCACAGGGGTTGGCACACGTTTTCTTGACTCTCCGGTAGAAACTTTGGGGCACTCTTTGAAGTACTTTTGTGTTGGTTGGATGAATCTGAGATTGTGTGATGCATATGGTATAATCATGCGCACGGATACTTGAGGTGACAATGGAGTATCTACGTGACATTAGGGTTTTGGTTGATTTGTGTCTTAAGGTGTTATTCTAGTATGAACTCTTTAATAGATCGATCTGAAAGAATAACTTTGATGTGGTTTCGTACCCTACCATAATCTCTACATTTGTTCTCAGCTATTAGTGGCTTTGGAAAGACTCTTTGTTGCATGTTGAGGGATTGTTATATGATCTATCTATGTTATTATTGTTGAGAGAACTTGCACTTGTGAAATTATGAACCCTGCCTTGTTTCCTACCATTGCAATACCGTTTATGCTCACTTTTATCATTAGTTACCTTGCTGTTTTTATATTTTCAGATTACAAAAACCTATATCTACCATCCATATTGCACTTGTATCACCATCTCTTCGCCGAACTAGTGCACCTATACAATTTGCCATTGTATTGGGTGTGTTGGGGACACAAGAGACTCTTTGTTATTTGGTCGCAGGGTTGTTTGAGAGAGACCATCTTCATCCTACGCCTCCCATGGATTGATAAACCTTAGGTCATCCACTTGAGGGAAATTTGCTACTGTCCTACAAATCTGTGCACTTGCAGGCCCAACAACGTCTACAAGAAGAAGGTTGTGTAGTAGACATCAGGCGGCGGCCCGGGAATCTTAGTAGGCACGCCACCTGCTTTCCCGCCTTGAAGTTCAAAATCGACCAAACAGTCCCGCCTGGGCGAGGCCGGCTTCTACAGTCGGCTAACCGCAAGGTGGATCAACGCTCTCCCGGAGCTCGGTGAGGGGGGAAGCCGCTAAGACTTCGCGGCCCCTCGACCACAATGCCTCACCGGCTTCGGGGACTACTGTCGGAGTAGTGGGCCACGGGTAGCCTCACCTGAGTCCCTGGATTTATCAAGACTTTGGGCCACCTTCGCCTTGCTGCGCCCCAAGCTGAAGCTCCGCCCTCTGAGGGCCGGCTAGCTCAACAACCGACCGCTAGAGGGCGACCAACCACCAGCAGGCGGCCACCACGCGCCCTCAGAGTTTGTGCCCCATCAAGAGGACGAGACGGGTCGTGGCAACAGTGAAGTCCTCACCCCCGAATCCTGGGGTTGGCGTGGCCACAGTGTCCCTAGCGAAAAATTCTTGTCTTGCGCGGTCTAAGTCTAAGGAAATAAAAAAAATTCGCTTATAAAATTTCATCTACATGGAATTTATATATCAGAATAGCGGATAGAGGCATCATTAAAGGAGTCAGGTCTACTTACTTTATGCTTCTTTCCAATTTTATGGTGGATTTGATAAGAACCCTTTTTGCTTTCTTGATAAATAATCGACAAAAAAAGCGTTTTTTATATAACCTGCTTGTTTTATTATAATTATAACAAGTCCTATATGGAAATGCCCGCTAAAGAGAAAATCTATTTGATTGTATCTCGGCCAATATCGATTTTTAGAAAGAAAAAACAAGAATTTTCTTCTTTTTTTATTAACATTAAGAAAAAAGAATATAACTAAAATGGAATTGGCAATATAATTTTTATGGACTTTTGAAAGAAAAAAAGGGGTTTTTTTGCAACCATTATTTCTTATTTCTTGCCTATATCATATCACAGAAACCTTTCGCTTTGGAACGTGGAGAGATGGCTGAGTGGACTAAAGCGGCGGATTGCTAATCCGTTGTACAATTTTTTTGTACCGAGGGTTCGAATCCCTCTCTTTCCGCTCCCTTGGATCATTTGGGACTTTTGAATTGGAAAGAATTCTGACCCCCGGATTTTTCTCATAGATACATGTACGGGCGGAGATCTCCGCGCGGTGTGGCACTGTTGCCACTCTCCCTTGACATCACTCTGGGCAGGCGGAGCCCTGCTCCCCATGACAGCTTGTCGGTACGGCCCACAGGTTGCGGGCCCTACCAGGCAGTGACATCCCAGTAGACGGCGCACGCCGAACCAGTCGGACCAGAGGAGGGCCGGCCTCCAGCGGGTGGCCGTCCCCTCTCTCGAAGCCCATGCACCATTAAGCTGATGAGACCAGGTGTGGCTACAGTGATCTCCCACCAGGCGGCTGGACTGTAGCCACACTGAGCTGACCAAGCCAGCGTCATTAGTAGCATGGCTACAGTGAGCAGCCACCAACTAGACCCGCCAGCGGCGGGAGTGGCCTGTCGGCTCCATACCAGACCAGGCGGCGGGCCCCAGTAGTCGGCGGAGAAGCCGGAGGCCGGAGACGATGACAGCCGGGCCCGGCAGCCGGCCAGATTACCGTTTGTATCCCTGGGGGGTAGGCCTATATAAACTCCCTGGGGCACCCATGCAAAGGTTCCCACCCCATTAGACCTAGCCACATACCTAGAGTGGGAGAGAGCTAGCCTTGCCTTCTCCTACCTCTAGCATACAGCTCAAGGAGCAACTCTGTATCACTTGTGCCTATAGTGATCATGCGGAGACCCCGCAGAGCAGGACTAGGAGAGCCCCGAACCTGGGTAAAGTACGCCGGCGTTCGTGTCTACGCCTCATCCCGCTTCCGGGCACAGGGGACGTTCTACTCGCTCCCACCATGATAAGCCATCCTTTGGCATATGTCGCACCCAACCCTCAACAAGTACAGAGCAGCCTTTTTAGCTAGAACCTCAATTCGGCAGCGAAGCTCCCGAACACCGTCAAGCGAGTCTGAACTACTCTCCAGTAGGACAGTCCAACTTGTCTAGAGCTTGACTAGCAATCCGGCCTCCGTCCTAGTCCCGATCAAGCGGCGACACTCATGCCGCGCGTACATAACTACACACTTAAAATAGCATGGGCATAGACGGAGGCACAACTAGATCGTGGTCCATAGTACGGCTCAACCACTCTGGATCCGCATACTTTTATTTTTTTATTTTCAGGTCTCTTTTCTTTCCCAGGTAGTTCCCGCTGGCATGATCGACGGACCTATAGAGGGACGGATACACCAAGACGAAAAGAAGCTTTGACGTGCAATGAAACCCCCTGGTGGTATCTGCTAACGATTGTTATAACCGTTTTAAAAAAACCCGCACGCAGCTCGCCCTTGGTCGTGGCATGTCAAATAGCCCTATTTGCTTATCGCATTACTTGTACAAATACGCCTTGATGTATTAATCAAATTACAATGGAAAATAATTTGCGGCTCAATGTTTGCGGCGTCAGCTTAGTACTTGATTTTTCCCTTTTCTTTATATTCTTATCAATTACGCTCGTACACTCTGGTACGCCTTAATTCGCTAGGGGCTTCATCATACCACACAATACGGCAATAAAGTCCGAACACTTTTACAGTACAGTTCGGCACCCCGAACTTATAGCATTATATGCATCGGCTCTGAATCATGTCTTTGGTCAATAGTTGGGTTACCCGGCTCCTGTGCTTACTACCTTACGATCCGCTATATCGGCTAGGGTAGTAAAGGGAGAACTACTGCGATTGTGTCCCGGTTCTTTCGGATGAGCACCTCACTAGAGAAAGCTAAAAACTGACTGTCATGATGCGGCGAGAGCCGGTCAGCTGTTCGAGAGGTTACAAATCTTTAGCGATTTTTTCCGCATTATGCGATAAATCGGGTTTTATCCGATCGGGCGTGTATAGTGGCCCAAGTTCGGACTTTCGAACATGTAACACCCCAAAAATTTAACCAGGTTTTAGTTATTAAATTTTTTCCAAGAGTTTAAAATTTTTGCCTGCAAGAATATCTCTGTTGATTTCAAAACTTTTCTTTTAATATTAAGGGATTTATCCCAAGTGGATCCCTCCAAAATATATTGGACTTCTATGCCCTCTCATTAATTTTTTTTTCTAATCAGTAGATTTATTTATTAAATTATTTCACGCTGAGCTTTATTCAATAAAATGACTTGTTTTAAGTTTTGGAGCTCTTTTTGTACTAAAACTATTTGATAAATTTAACTAAAAATCCAACCAAAATTTGGAGATGTCATGTGATGTCTCTAAATCACTTTTGTGCAAATATATATTTCATTCATTGCATATTTTGAGTGCTACACATGTTTTTCTTCTCTGGTCCAGTGGGCAATTTTACACTACAACCCTTTTAAATATTTGTTTCTAGCTTCCACCAGAATTATGGGATGTCAGTAGCAGCATATGATTCCATTATATGCAATAATCCAAGGATGTTCTTTGAAAATTTTGAGTAAATCAACCTCATCTTCATTCTGGTCCATCATGATGGTTTGTACAGCAACCCTAGTCTTACTTGCTCTCTGGCCCTTGATTCTTTCTCCTGCTTGTAGACCACCCTACTAAACCCCTAAGTCCAGGAGCATGCACTCTTTTGATCATTTTTAGTTCATGATATAATGCCATTTAAGTTCTGCCCAGAATTGAAGTTCTACAAAACTTGCACTAGCAAGTTTGTGCTTTTCACCAACTAACCTCACCACCCTCTTGTGCATCTAGAGAGACACTGATCTGGAGGAATTGGCCACTCCAAGAAAAGCCTAGGTGCCTTTGGCATTTTGAAAAACACCTGGAGTGCATGGACTGATTTGGCATGATCTCAAGTATACATTAGGAACTTGGCCACCTGACCAAACCACCTTGTCCCTGGAGTTTCCCTCTATCTCTAACCTTATCATGTTGCTTGCCAACCTCGCCCGAGCGCTCTGGAGTGCCGTGGCATTTCACCGAGCAGTTGGTGGGCGCGCCCAGAGCGCGCCAACTGCAGCCACACATCCGAAACCGCCACGTCGCGCCCCTGGTTTTGCCACTCACTGCAAAGCCACGCCACGCGCCCCCTTTCTCCCTGCAACGCGCCAAGAAGACCCTCGCCGCGTCCCCGGCAAGCCAAGGACTAGCCGCCATGGCTGCCCGACAGCCCTGCTCAGGTCGATGCCGCCCGGGCCTTCCCCGCTCGCCACCTGCCCCCTGGAGCTTCGCAAGCTTATCCGCAAGTCGTTCCCTAGCGCTTTTCGCCGCCACGACGCCCTAGCTACAGCGAGGCGGTTCGCCGGCAAGCTTATCCGCGGCCACGGGAACCGACCTCGCCGGGCTATATAAAGCCCTCAATCCTGCCTAGGCTCATTAGCAGCCTCACTCAAGCCGTAGGAAGCCTTTCCCCCTCCCTAGTTGGCCCGGGGCCACTCTCTTCCCCAACTGCGGCAGGGTCGGCCGCCACCTCACTCCGGCGAAATGCGGCCAATACCAAAGCCCCCAGACCCCTCCTGTGCTTCCATCCTCCTCCCCATGACCCTACGGAGCCGCCCAACATCTCAGACCCGCTCGGGAACCACTATGGCCGGAATCCCCAAATCCACCGAAGCCTCCCCTCCGCCGCGGAGCTCGTCGCCGATGACTCCCTCCGTCCCCATCACTCCCTCGACCACCGGGAGGACCGCCTAGGAGTGGCGGATCCATCCCTACACTCGGATGCCCGCGAAGAACCGCCGTTCGCCGGCGACGATCGCCGGACGCCCCGCCGCTGCTCGGGCAGAGAAGAGGAGGGAGAGGGGACTGGTCAAACCTGACCAGTGGCCCCCCTGGACCCACTGTCAGTGACCCCCGCCCCAGTCCACGTGGGTTAAGTGGAAGCGCACTCCCGAAATACGCCTTCGACATGTACGTGTCTTTTTGAAACGTTTTCTTTTCGGTTTTATTTTAAATAACAGATTTGACTAAACTTTGACTGGCTATAACTTTTTAAGTACAACTCCAAATGAATTGATTCTTTTTCCTACCTCTCTCAAATTCAACCTAGTTTATTTTAGGATTTATTTGAAAAAATTTAGAACAACTTTTTGTGCTGTTTTGTTTTTGTGTGTTAATTCATTTATATTTCTAAAATAGGATTTTTTTGAAGAGAGGAGAAGTATTTCAAGAGTTTGAAATGCACCCTGCCTTCCCATGACCTGAAGGCAAGCATTCTGAACCCCGGCATGATATTTTTGTGTGTCTGATGACACGCTTATAACATCACCTCACTTTGGAGAAACTTGTTATTTCATGTGATATGAACATATGCATGGGTGCATGTTATTGATTTCCATGCTGTTGGAAACGAACACACTTGTGATGATAATCATCCTCATGTGCCTTGCATGCATACCGGAAGGAATCCAGGAAAACCTCTGCCTTGGGTAGGCATAAGTTTGTCGCCGGTCTCCGTCGGGACGGTTATGTCCGGTATGAAATAGTAAGGTATAATGAGCGGTGATTCTGTTGGTTGGAATATTTTTGTTATACACGTCATGCAGGGAACATTATAAACCTCCTGAGTCGACCCTAGATCGAGTCTTGTTCCAGTAACCCCCATACTTGTTTCGTACTACCACTAGTCTCTACAACAAGTAGAGTACGGTTCAGTAATTTGTCAACCCCTTTCTAGCACACACCGTACAGAGGGGCCGGGATGAGGGTACCACGGCCATGGAATAAAGCCAGTCATCCGGTCAGGGGGCATGGGTGTTTTCGGTTGTAGCCGAGGGGGTAGCTTCCCCAGTTTTGCGCGCGGTATAAATTTTGTGATCCCATGCTAATCGAGGTTGTGGCCTCCCCACTTAGAGTTTTGCTTAACAAGTGTCGTGGGTGATTCCAGACACCGGTGAGTTAAGCTGGTGTGTGCAAGATAGGTGAGTTTTCATTTAAAAGACCGTAGACGGAATTAGTCCCGATGGACTAAAGAAATCCGTTACTCGTGGGTAAAGAGTACACCCTCTGCAGAGATTAAACCTATTCGAATAGCCGTGTCCATAGTTAAGGATTACAGTCTGGAATGGGTCGAGTGTCGGTCTTAGTGTCGGTCTTCGGAGGTGAAACTATTAAATCAGAACTGATATTACAACTTGTGACATGTGATAATGATGAGTATCATTTTGTTGTGGACTAACCCGCGATATTTTTGGTATTATCGAATTATCTCTGGGATGGTTCTACCTCCGGGATATTCACTATGATTATTTCTTTTAAAGCCCTTTATGTGGTGTCGCCTAGACGCCCGACTGTGGCATTTCTATAAAAGCCCTTTATGTGGTGTCGCTTAGACACCCGACTGTGGCATTTTTTAAAAGCCCTTTATGTGGTGTCGCTTAGACGCCCGACTGTGGCATTTCTTTTAAAGCGCTTTATGTGGTGTCGCTTAGACGCTCGACTGTGGCATTTCTTTTAAAGCCCTTTTTGTGGTGTCACTTAGACGCCCGACTGTGGCATTTCTTTAAAAGCCCTTTATGTGGTGTCGCTTAGACGCCCGACTGTGGCATTTCTTTTAAAGCCCTTTATGTGGTGTCGCTTAGGCGCCTCGATTGTGGCATTTCTTTTAAAGCCCTTTATGTGGTGTCGCTTAGGCGCCCGATGTGGCATTTATTTTAAAGCCCTTTATGTGGTGTCGCTTAGACGCCCGACTGTGGCATTTCTTTTAAAGCCCTTTATGTGGTGTCGCTTAGACGCCCGACTGTGGCATTCCTTTTAAAGCCCTTTATGTGGTGTCGCTCAGACGCCCGACTATGGCATGCTTGTTAATTATTTCATAATTTTTAATGCTTCTATGGCATTGCATATTCATATATAGCATGCTTACCCGCATCAGAGTTTTAATTATCTTTTGTGACTTACGTCATGAGCATAAAATATTTTTCAGCACATCATTGTCATATTATACGTGTGTTCATAATGTTTGCGAGTACATTCAAGGTACTCACTGGCTTGTCCCTGGCTATTGTCTTGGCCAGATTTCTTGCGCGGAAAGGAGCGACCGTGTTGACAGCCCCGGAACCTAAGCAACGGTGATAGCAGTCCCGCGAAGATAGGAGTTAACCTGGTCAGCTGTTCCTGTGGGAAATGGAGTCCCATTGACACTGACAATTCACAACCCGCTTCCGCCATCAACCACTAGAAACCATTTGTTGTACTCACAGACCAGAATGGTCTTGTACTACATATTTTGTGTTTTGCTTGGAAATTCTGTATCAAGTTGGTGCCTCATCAGCTAACAGTTATCCTGGGGCTGGTGAGCACAACGGCCATTTTCTGGAATTTAATACCCGGAAAACCGGTCGCGACAGAACACCAGGGGCTGCGCCTAAATTTTTCTTGTCAAACTCCTATGGCTAAGTGAGAGTAATAAAGCCGCATAATTTGATTGCCTTGTTCGTTGCGCTAAACACCTCCTTTAAGGACCAAACTTTGGAGTAAAGAGCGTTTAGATTTATCCCGAACACCCCCGTACTATCTACGTGGGGGCAGAAGCCAACAAGTGGCCAACTCTCAGATTTCACAATACGGCCGCATAGGAGGTAAAATTTTAAATAACAAGCATTATATTACATAACGGTCTTGTTTCATAATACATGACAGGATAACGTGAATGCATTCACGGAAATATAACATCCATTGCACACCTCTCCGCTACAATGCAGGACCCCTCCATGACATTATTAAAATACAGTTCGGGCGTGCGGTGCTCCTTGCCCACGGGCGGCCCCTCGGTCACGACCTTCACGGCGTCCATCTTCCCCCATTGCATCTTAACTCGGGCGAAGGCCATGCACACGCCTTCAATGCAGCCCGACTGCTTGATGGCATCCAGCCGAGGGCAGGCACTAACAAGTGGCTTCACAAGCCCGAAGTAGCTGCTGGGGATGGCTTCGGCAGGCCATAGTCGGATTATCAAATCCTTCATGGCTAGTTCGGCCGCTTTGTGCAGTTCGACCAACTGTTTTAGCTGGTTTCTCAATGCCACCAGATATTCTGGCGCAAGGTATTGCGACCAAAATAGCACCTCCGTAGAGCTCCCCTCTTCGGCTCAGAAGAATTCCGCAGCGTCTGAAATGCTGCGCGGCAGATCCGCAAACACCCCCGGAGAACTCCAAATCTGGGTCAGTAATAGAAACCTTTTCTTGAAATATTTTCTCTACATAATAAAGGCCTTACCCGCCGCGATTTTCCTGGCCTCCTGGATTTCTTGGAGGGCGCCTTGGGCTTCAACCCGGGCATCATGTGCGTTCTGAACGGCCTTGTCTAGTTCAGACTTTTGATCCACAAGGTTGCGCTCCAAGGACTCGCACTTCTTGATGACGTCCTGGAGCTCCTGCTGGACCTCGCTGACCCTAGCCTCGTGCTTCTCACAGGCGGCCTTCTCCTTGGCCGCTTTCTCCTTGGCCTCGACCAGCGCCTTCTTGAGGGTTTCCACCTCGATCGCCGCTCCTAACAAATAAAATGGTAGCTCAGCCACTATAATTTATTCACCCTTCCTGACTATAGACAAGATTATTGCATACCTCGGCTATCCTCTAGCTGCTTTTTAACACGGTCGAGCTCCTCCTCGGTTCGCTCCAGACTTTGCTTTAGTCCGGAGACTTCCGCAATATGCGAGGTCGCAGCCAGCAGCGATGCCTGCTTATTCACATAAGACATTAGTTAGACTCCTGCAAATATTATTTGATCCTCTGTTCGGCTTTTCTTTCCGAACACCGGACAGAGTATCAGGTGCTACTGTCTATACTGTGACATTCTCTTACCTCAAAGACTTTTAGAAGGCTTGTGCAGGCTTCGGTCAGTCCGCTCTTCGCGGACTGAATCCTCTCAATCACCGAACCCATAAGGGTACGGTGTTCTTCAACAATGGAAGCGTCTTGCAGCACTTCCAGGAAATTCTCCGGTGCCTCTGGATGGACAGAGGCCACTGATGGAACAGGTGCACCGCCTTCTTTTGAAAGAGGCAGCTGGCCTGGTTCCGGAGCCGTATATGTCTCCGGAATTGTATTCTGTTGGGGGACAAACTGGATACGGACCCCATCGTCAGTATCGATGGGGGTTCGCTCCCCCATGTGTCCGGCAGCCGAGGCCTCACCCTCCGGCGCCTCCCTGACAGCCTCCTAAATCTCCCCCGGGCCTGGGATACTTCGGGACGACGCCTCGGCGCCTTCTAGGTCCCTGGGAGAGGAGGCCGATGGAAGGGTCCCGCTGTCCATCGCCGCCGGGTCCAGCGAATCCTCTGAAGATAAGGACCGCTCTAGGTCAGACCGAGCCGGACTACAAACACATGACTCGATACGTCAAAACAATGAAGTAGAGGTGTCGGATATATAAATGTGTCCGGATACTTATGAGTTGGCCAGGGGCTTGTCCCTGGGCTCCCATTCCCAACTGTTGTCGGTGGCCGCTGTGGAGCTTTCCGGAAGGGAGGTTTTCCCCTTCTTGGAAGCCTCGGCCTCTAGATGTGTGGAGACCGGCCTCTTCTTTCTCCCCCCTGCAGGGGGGAACGACTTTCTTCTTATTAATCCTCTTCCTCGTCGTCCTCAATGATGGAGTGAGTCTTGGCGTCTTCGGACAACGCATCCGAAGTGCCCTTACGAAGGAGACTACCTCTGGTCCCCTTGGCCTTCTTCTCTGGCACCTGATAATGCGCCGGAACTAGCATCTTCGTCAAAAGCGGGATTGCTGGGTCTTCGGGCAGCGGAGCCCGACAGTTAATCTTCTCCGCCATCTCTGTCCAGGTCTGAAAGAATTAATAGGAAGGCTTAGACGCCTTCCTCGAATATGCAAGTAAAGGGTATACCTTGAAAACATGAGAGAACTTACCGGACTAGCAGGGTGAGTTAAGTCATGCCCGCAATTCTCGGTCGTGGGCGGCGGCACCTTGTTGGCCTTGAAGAGCACCTTCCAGATGTCTTCGTGCGTCATGTCAAAGAGCTCCAATAGGGTCTGGTGCTTGGCCGGACCGAACTCCCATAGATTGCAACTCCGGCTTTGGCACGGAAGGATCCGGCGAACAAGCATCACCTGGATCATGTTGACAAGCTTGATTTTCTTGTTTATCATGTTCTGAACGCGCGTCTGGAGCGCCATCAGCTCGTCCGAGGAAGACCAGGTCAGGCCTTTCTCTTGCCAGGAGGTAAGCCACATCGGGACTC
Organism: Aegilops longissima; assembly: GCA_021605205.1. NCBI lineage: Eukaryota > Viridiplantae > Streptophyta > Magnoliopsida > Poales > Poaceae > Aegilops > Aegilops longissima. The sequence continues at coordinate 623,279,781 of CM038676.1, forward strand.
CGGACCGGAATGCGGGAGCCGCTGCCCAGTTGGTGCAGTGTGGCTCTGTGATGTAAAACCACCCCGACTGCCACCCTTTGACGATCTCCACGAAGGAGCCTTTGGGCCAGGTGACATTGGGCATCTTGCCCACCAAGGCGTCTCCGCACTCTGCTTGCTGACCGCTCACCACCTTTGGCTTTACATTGAAGGTCTTCAGCCATAGCCCGAAGTGAGGTGGGATGCGGAGGAAGGCCTCATAGACGACAATAAATGCCGAGATGTTGATGATGGTGTTGGGAGCCAGATCGTGGTAGTCCAGCCCGTAGTAGAACATGTGTCCGCGGACAAACGGGTGGAGAGGGAATCCTAGCCCGCGGACGAAGTGTGAGATGAACACCACCCTCTCCTAGGGCTCCGGGGTGGGGACGATCTGTCCCTTGGCCGGAAGCCGATGGGCGATTTCCTTGGCCAGCTACCCGGCCTCCTGGAGCTTCGTGATGTCCTTCTCCTTGACAGAGGAGGCCATCCACTTGCCTCCTGCTCCGGATCTGGACATGGTTGGAGTGCTTTTGTGGACGGAAAAGGTGAGAGCTTGGGCGCTGGAGCTCGAGAATGGATGGGCAGAGGAAGGAGAAGGCATGGGTGAAAAAGGGGTGAACCTTTATCCCTTTATAAAGGCAGTAAAAATTGTGAGCCTCCCCACTCACCTTAAAACTCGCCTATTCCCCAAGGGCCGTGCATATGGCACTGTTGGGTTACCCATGGCCGTATTGATGAGAATCCCGCAATAAGGGGACACGATCTCTGTTTTGACAAGACGTGCCAATGAAACCGCACCCCGAAATATGGAGCGGTAGGCTAAAAAACGGTTCGAAAAATGGCTGGGCAGTGACGTGATGTCACGCTACAAAAAGTTATCAGCGGATTGGACTCGTGAAATATTATACTCTCTACGGTTGTGTGTGGTACTTGTTTTGCAGAGCCGGACACGATTCTTGTATTCAAAGACTATTTTGGAGTATTCGGCGAAGGAACCCGCATTGCAATGCCGAAGACAATCTGTGCGACGGAAACCTCATCATTGAAGCCTGGTTCAGGGGCTACTGAGGGAGTCTTGGATTAAGGGGTCCTCGGACAGCCGGACTATATACTTTGGCCAGACTATTAGGCTATGAAGATGCAAGACAGAAGACTTCTTCCCGTGTCCGGACGGGACTCTCCTTTGTGTGGAAGGCAAGCTTGGCGATTCGGTAGATTCCTTTCTCTGTAACCTACTTTCTACAACCCTAGCCCCCTCCGATGTCTATATAAACCGGAGGGTTTAGTCCATAGGACATAATCATAATTCCATAGGCTAGACTTCTAGGGTTTTACCCATGACGATCTCGTGGTAGATCAACTCTTGTAATACTCATATTCATCAAGATCAATCCAGCAAGAAGCAGGGTATTACCTCCATAGAGAGGGCCCAAACCTGGGTAAACATTGTGTCCCTTGTCTCCTGTTACCATCGACCTTAGACGCACAGCTCGGGACCCCCTACCTGAGATCCGCCGGTTTAGACACCGACATGGGTCCCAGCAGTCAGGGGGGCAATCATTTTTTTGCCCGTAATATGGACGCACTTCCTTGCGTGCGAAGATATAGCTGGTGGGTCCCAGCAGTAAGGGAGGCGATCATTTTTTTTGCCCGTAATATGGACACACTTCCTTGCGTGCAAAGATGTAGCTGGTGGGTCCCAACAGTCAGGGGGGATTTTTTTTTTCACAAAATACGGTGGCCCGTCTGGTGGGTCCCTGCTGTCAGGTGGAGGAATAATTATTTTACACGTAATAAGGACCATGTTGACCACGCCGTGCCAAGAGCACTAGGGCGGTGGATGTTACTTCTCCAACGTATCTACTTTTCCAAACACGTTTGCCCTCGTTTTGGACTCTAACTTGCATGAGTTGAATGAAACTATCCCGGACTGACGCGTTTTTCAGCAGAACTGCCATGATGTTATTTATTCAGCAGAAAACAAAATTCTCGGAATGACCTGAAAATCCACGGAGATAAGTTTTGGAAAATATTAAAAATACTGGCAAAAGAATCAAGGCCAGGGGCCCCACACCCTGTCCATGAGGGTGGGGGGCGCGCCCTCCCCCCTGGGCGCGCCCCCTTGTCTCGTGGGCCCCCTGATGCTCCACCGACCTCAACTCGAACTCCATATATTCCGTTTTACGGATAAAAAAATCAGAGAGAAATTTTCATCTCGTTTTACGATACGGAGCCACCGCCAAGCCCTAATCCCTCTCGGGAGGGCTGATCTGGAGTCTATTCGGGGCTCCGGAGAGGGGGATTCGTCGCCGTCGTCATCATCAACCATCCTCCATCACCAATTTCATGATACTCACTGCCGTGTGTGAGTAATTCCATCGTAGGCTTGCTGGACGGTGATGGGTTGGATGAGATTTACCATGTAATCAAGTTAGTTTTGTTAGGGTTTGATCCCTAGTATCCACTCTGTTCTGAGATTGATGTTGCTATGACTTTGCTATGCTTAACGCTTGTCACTAGGGCCCGAGTGCCATGATTTCAGATCTGAACATATTATCTTTTCATGAACATATGTGAGTTCATGATCCTATCTTGCAAGTCTATAGTCGCCTATTATGTGTTATGATCCGACAACCCCGAAAAGACAATAATCGGGATACTTCTCAGTGATGACCATAGTTTGAGGAGTTCATGTATTCACTATGTGCTAATGCTTTGTTCCGGTTCTCTATTAAAAGGAGGCCTTTATATCCCTTAGTTTCCACTAGGACCCCGCTGCCACGGGAGGGTAGGACAAAAGATGTCATGCACGTTCTTTTCCATAAGCACATATGACTATATACGAAATACATGCCTACATGACATTGATGAATTGGAGCTAGTTCTGTGTCACCCTATGTTATAGCTATTACATGAGGAATCGCATCCGACATAATCATCCATCACTGATCCAATGCCTACGAGCTTTTCACATATTGTGCTTTGCTTATTTACTTTTACTTTTCTGTTGCTACTGTTACAATTCCTACAAAACTATTATCTTTACTTTTGCCATTGTTACCATTACTATCATACTACTTTGCTACTAAATACTTTGCTGCAGATACTAAGTTATCCAGGTGTGGTTGAATTGAAAACTCAACTCCTAATACTTAAGAATATTCTTTGGCTCCCCTTGTGTCGAATCGATAATTTGGGTTGAATACTCTACCTCGAAAGCTGTTGCGATCCCCTACACTTGTGGGTTATCAAGACTAATTTCAGGCGCTGTTGCTGGGGAGCATAGCTCTATTCTTTGAGTCACTTGGGATTTATATCTGTTGATCACTATGAGGAACTTGAAAGACAAAAGAACCAAGATTTTGCCCTCAACTACGAGGGGAGGTAAGGAACTGCCATCTAGCTCTGCACTAGATTCTCCTTCCGTTATTAGTAAGCTTGCGACACCTAAACCTGCTACTGCTATGAATTCTGATATGTCGCATGTTATTGATGATGCCACTTCTGCTATGCATGATACTTATGATGAAACTACTTCTGTGTGTGATACTACCATGCCACTAGGTGAATTTCTTGATGAACAACTTGCTAGGGTTAGAGAGAATGAAATTATTGAAGATGCTATTATTGATGATAGTGATGATGAAAGTCCCCCCCCCTGATTATGAATTACCTGTTGTTCATGAGGGTTATGTTATGAATGAGGAAGCTGCTAGAGCTATCTTTGCTTGCAAAGATAGATATGATCTTAAAAGGCTATTAGCTAAATGGAAGCAGCAATCTCTTAATGCTAGAATGAAACCTGACCCTGCTTTTGCTACTTCACCTATCTGTGTTACTGATAAGGATTATGAATTCTCTGTTGATCCTGAAATAATTACTTTAGTTGAATCTGATCCTTTTTATGGCCTTGAATCTGAAACTATTGTGGCACATCTTACCAAGTTGAATGATATAGCCACCCTATTTACTAACGATGAGAAGTCTCGCTATTATTATATCCTTAAGATATTTCCGTTCTCATTAAAGGGTTATGCTAAGACTTGGTTTAATTCTCTTGATCCTGGTTGTGTGTATAGTCCCCAGGATATGATGTATTACTTCTCTGTTAAATATTTCCCTGCTCATAAGAAACAAGCTGCCTTGCGAGAAATATATAATTTTGCGCAAATCCAAGAAGAGAGTCCCCCACAAGCTTGGGGGAGGCTTCTCCGATTACTTAATGCTTTTCCTGATCATCCTCTTAAGAAAAATGACATACTTGATATCTTTTATAATGGACTAACTATTGCTTCCAAGGACTACTTGGATAGTTGTGCTGGTTGTGTTTTCAGGGAAAGAACAGTCGACCAAGCTGAATTACTATTGAATAATATGTTGACTAATGAAAATAATTGGACTCTCCTTGAGCCAATTCCTGAGGCAATTCCTGAACCAATTGAGCCAACTCCTGAGCCTATTCCTAAACCCACTCCTAAGAATAGAGGTGTTCTATTTCGCAGTCCTGAAGATATGCAAGAGGCAAAGAAATCAATGAAAGAAAAAGGTATTAAAGCTGAAGATGTTAGGAATTTACAACCTATTGAAGAAATACATGGTCTTAATATACCGCCTGTCGAAGACACACATTGTCTTGATAACCCGACACAGGTAGTAAAGGTAAATTCTCTCTATAGATATGATAAAGTTGAAATTCCCTCTACTAAATTTCATAGCCCATGCTTAGATGAATTTGATGACTTTATGGATAGGCAAGAAAGTTTTAATGCTTATGTTGGTAGAGAATGAAATAATAATGATTTCGAGATAGGACGCTTGAGTGATTATATGGCTAGAGTTAAAGGTGAACTTAAACTCATTAGCAAATATGCTTCTATGGTTGCCACTCAAGCTGAGCAAGTAATTAAAGCTCAAAGTGATTTGCTTGATGAATTAAATAATAAGCATGACTTTGCTGTTAGAGTGGCTACTAGAACTGGTAGAATGACTTAGGAACCTTTGTATCCTGAAGGCCACCCTAAGAGAATCGCGCAAGATTCTCAGAGAAATAACTTAGAGGCACCTAGTTCTTCCAAAAAGAAGAAAAAGAAAAATGATATAACTTTGCATGCTTCTAGTGAACCTGTTGTAGACACACCTGAGAATCCCAATGATATCTCTATTTTTGATGCTGAAACACAATCAGGTGACGAACATGAACCTAGTGATAATGTTAATGATAATGTTCATGTTGATGCTCAACCTAGAAAAAATAATGATGTAGAGATTGAACTTGCTGTTGATCTTGATAACCCACAATCAAAGAATCAACGTTATGATAAGAGAGATTTTGTTGCTAGGAAGCACGGTAAAGAAAGAGAACCATGGGTTTAGAAACCCATGCACTTTCCTCCTAAACCATCCAAGACAAAGGATGATAAGGATTTTGAGCGCTTTGCTGAAATGATTAGTCCTATCTTTTTACATATGCGCTTAACTGATATGCTTAAAGTAAATCCTTATGGTAAGTATATGAAGGATATCATTACAAACAAAAGAAAGATACGGGAAGCTGAAATTTCCACAATGCTTGCTAATTATACTTTTAAGGGTGGAATACCAAAGAAACTTGAAGATCCGGGGGTACCAACCATACCATGCTCCATTAGAAAAAACTATGTTAAAACTGCTTTATGTGATCTTGGAGCCGGTGTTAGTGTTATGCCTCTCTCTTTATATCGTAGACTTGAATTGAATAAGTTGACACGTACTGAATATCTTTGCAAATGGCTGATAAATCAACTGCTATACCTGTCGGTATTTGTAAGGATGTGCTTGTTCTGGTTGCAAATGTTACTATCTTAACGGACTTTGTTATTCTTGATATTCCCGAGGACGATAGTATGTCGATTATCCTTGGTAGACCCTTTTTGAATACTAAGGGCTGTTATTGATTGCAACAAAGGCAATGTCACTTTTCATGTCAACGGTAATGAGCATACGGTACACTTTTCGAGGAAACAACCTCAAGTTCATAGCATCAATTCTATTGGAAAAAGTCCAACTATCATTATTGGAGGTTTTGAATTTCCTTTTCCAACTGTCAAGAAAAAGTATGATATCTATTATTATATAATTAAAACAAGAAACAAACAAGCCATGACGTTTATCCACATATGCTAATATTATTTACACCGTTTGATTAGAATAACAATGGCCAAGATTTAAAATTTATTACGTAACATGTTAACATGTATGTGCACGGGTATTGAACCGTCACGTTACATTATTTTGTTTTAGCCAGACTAGGATTACAATAGCCCCCGTCAAAAAAAAAAACAATAGATTGCAATAGCTGGTCAGATGAGTCATGACAACGTACGTGGATCTTTTTCAGATCTCACGCTAAGAAAAAATAGAGGGCAGGTCGGGTGCGCATACGTGGATCTTTTCAGATCTCACGCTAAGAAAAAATAGAGGGCAGATCGGCAAATATTGCATGCACTGATGCATGATGCCATCAGCAGATAGTTTCCTAATTTCTCCACGACTCTTTCTCTCTAAAGAAAGTCTCCACGACTTAGATTTATCCCCTTATTCAAAAGGAGATTGACTATGAAATTAGACAGGAAATAAATGTTTGTCTCGAGAGTATATGAATACAGGAAAATAAATAAGCAAAAAATAATAATTTGGCTATGGACGTACTTCAGAGAAAATACTATGTTGTTGATGGATTTTTGCGGGGATGGAAATTTATATTTATTTATGCATATTTGTTTAATCTAATAATACTATGTTGTTGATTGAAAATAGGTACTCCATTGATTGTCACTTTAAAGGTTGATACTTCATGGGGATCTATGGTTTTGTCAATGGCCAGTACTAGGCGCCGGCGCACCGGCCCAAACGTTTCAGCCGGTCGCGCCACAGCCACCCGATCTAATCATGATTAGACGTTGGATTTGGCCCTGTGTCTTGTACCTCGCGAGAAAAAACAAGGGAATCCGCACGCTCCCCGCGCGCACACCTCCACTCCTCCTCCTTGTCGTCGTTGTGGCCGTACCTGACGAGCTCTGGCGAGGTCCTGCCCGCGTGGCCGCCGGGATTGCATCACGACAGTCATTGATTCCAGAGATTCACCATGGATGCAGCTTTAAAAACAAATCAGATCGATCGGATCCATCGTGCGGGCACCATGATTGCAGCATCCCAGCGTAAATCCTGCCTCCGGCTCGCTGCAGCCGTCGGTTACCGTCATGTCTAGCCAAAAAAGATCTAAAAAAGGCAACAAATTCTCAGTCGTCGGTTGAAGCAAAATCTTTATAAGGTTCCAGCAAAAAAGGACATCGGTTCCAGCAAAAATCAACCAATCAACCTCAGCAGGGAGTACTTCAGTGGTTGATTGTAGCAAACAAAATTGCTAGTTCCAGCAAAAATAAACATTGTTTCCAGCAAAATAACTCAGCAAAGAGACTGCCATTGGTTCGATTGTAGCAAACAAAAGAATGATTGTAGCAAAAAGAAAAGCTAGTTCCAGCAAAAACATACATCGGTTCCAGCTCGCCACCGTGCTGGTTCCAGCACCAGTGTCCCCCGCGGGTTGCAGCTCCGCCTGCTCGAGGCAGCTGCCCAAACGCCGATTGCAGCTCCGCCACCAATGGTTGAAGCTCCGGTAGCAGCTGGTTGTAGCTCGCCCGTCGGCGCGGCGCCGTTAGATGCAGCTCAACCCATTGTCGGTTGTAGCTCCTCAGTCCACCGGCTGCAGCTTCCGGCGTGCCCGGTTGCAGCTCCACGGTCCGTCGTCCGTGGTCCATCCCTGCGACAAGAGGGGGCGTCGCGGAACTGGAAGGACGCCGAGGCAACTATGGGGAAAAAGGGGAAAAGCTCACCGAAGAGGGAGAAATAGCAGCAGAGGGAACACCTCTAGTGGTGGTGGGGCTCGCCGGAGCTAGGATCCGACAAGGCGAGCCAGAGGTGAGGCGGGTGATGCGCGAGCGGGGAGCAAGACGTGAGGTAGGCCATGCGCGGGCGGACGAGGATGAGCTGCAGGACTTGTGTGGACAAGAGAAAGCGGTGCTGGTCTGCTGGAGTGACTGGATAAGGATGTGTTGCTGTCCGTGATGGATGGTGGGCAGAGGCATCTGCTCGTTATGTGCTTGCGCGAGTACAGCGGTGTGACCGGCCGAAAGTTCGGCCGGCGCACCGCACACAAACATTTTCCTTTGTCAATCATGAAAAATTTATGCACTTCGTCAATCATGTGCAAGCCAATTTATCACTGACACGTATGAGTCGAGTCCTAGCTGAACAAGTATAAAACTAGATCAAGTACATGTTAAAAGGAAACAAGTAAAAAAAATTGAAATATGTGTGTGTTTCTCTAGGGAAAAAATACAGTTACACATAAATTGCTAAATCAACACGTATATATACTGAATTCACAAAAGTCCCATAAAAATTGGTCGCAAAAGTAAAACAAGAGAATATACTACTACAAAGACTAACCCCATGACACGTAACATGTGTGCATGCACGTGCCAAGAAAAACAAACACAAGTGTATGACAGATCAAAAACGTTAAAAAGGCCACTCGCAAAAAAGGTAAAAAAAAAAAGGCAACCATCCAGAGCAGTCCGTTTTGAGCCGAAGCTCTAATGCGGGGATGATGTCATTCCATTCATTTCATATTGATGGGTGAGATTAAACGAAATTTGGAAGTTACTTGCAACAATATCATGTACACTTATTTCACATTTGGCACCTAAAGTTCTACTGCTAACATGGCCCAGTTAGTTTTAAAGAAAAAGAAAAATAGTGTCATTCTAAGATCCAACATCCACCAAAGTTAAAAAAAGATAGGAGGAAAGCCACCAAGGCAAAAAAGGAGAACATTATACAAACCATGTGACACAATCTCCTGCATATAAGCAAACCAACATACATCTACATTACATGTGCCTCCCAGTATTATTATTTTGGCATTCTAGAGTGTAGTTCCATGTGCAGCACCGAAGGCAAATCAAATATCAAGTTTTGAATAAGTTAAAAGGGATAAAGTTTAGGAATAAATATTTCTCACTCCTCTATGAATTATTCGGGATAGCTTCATATGATGGTTATCCACATCTATATAGAACTAGGTTTTGTATATGCACTGCAGAACAAATAAATTGGAACTCTTTGATCCCTCAAATTGCCTGACATTAAAGGTATATATGATATTGAGCGAATATGTAATTTAAGTAGAGTTTATTTCAGATAATGAATATATGCATCTCTATATAATTTTGGTGAACATAAATTTATATTATATCCATGAAATTGAAATGGGGAATACAAGAAAATTATCAATCGTTTTTATATAACCATATAAACCCATGAATTGCTAAAGTCTTGAATAATTTTATGTGGAGATCTTGATTTATGTATTCGTTGGTTCTACATAGAAAAAAATCATAAAATCTATACTAACATGTGTTAGTATAAAAACCTTTTGGTAGGACATTAAAGTGTTCACATGAGTAGAATAGACATGACCATAATATCATGATTTTTTGTCACTAGAGTTAAAAGGACTAGGCGAGGCTGAGAGAAGCTAGACTACAATGAACTATGTAATATATGCTTGTACAAATAGCACAAAGAGCATGAGTAAGAAGAATATGATATGTGCGCGAGTGAGTATCATATGAAGATTCCAAACTATGTTGTTAATACAAGCAATAAATCAGGTTTAGTACATGAATATGTTTGATCAATTATGTTGTTCTAAATATTTTAAGTATATGCCAATAACATTGGTAGGAATGGACAAATGGGAAAGATGATGAATTAAATGAGGCAGAATATTTAGAAATGTTAAATCTCTTATCAAGGATTTGCCAATATGTGTAGAAAAGTATATCAATTCTTGCCGCGCAAATGCGCGGGTCGCACCGCTAGTTCTTATTATTGGGGATGTTCATATCCCGGTTGAGGTAATTTAGTGTTATTCGAAATTTCTCCGGTTCCGTGTTATTCGGAATGAGCTTGTTAACAAGACTTGATCAACCTTGTTAATGGATTCATTTTGATGATCATGATATGGATGAAACTAGAAGGCACAACCTTCTGTACCCTCTTTTTACTTTCTGTTATTTAAAATAAATAAAGCAAAAATAGTATTATCTGTCTGTTTTCTGATTTATCCGTGCAATAAAAAATATCCCGAAAATAAAAGTGCTCCAAATGCCCTGCAAATTTAGTATGATTTTTTATGGAATATTTGAGGATTTTAGGCACTGAAAACCCTGCAGGAGGGGCAAGCACCTGGCCACGAGGGTGGAGGGCACGCCCCCCTGTCTCGTTGGCCCACGGTGGCCCCCTCCACTTATTCCCGCACCCACACACTCCATCTTCTTCCCAAAAAAATCCCCATCTATCTCAAGCACGAGTTCTAGCTCATTTTGCTGTGATTTTTTATCTCCTTGCTCAAAGCTCCATTCACAAAACTGCTTTGGGAGATTGTTGCTTGGTATGTGACTCCTCCATTGATCCAATTAGTTTTTGTTCTAGTGCTTTATTCATTGCAAATTCTTGCTGCATAGGTGACCCTGTTCTTGAGCTTGCATGTCAAATTTATGAGCTCCCAAGTAATTCTAATGCATGATATAGGCTCTAGGCACTTGTAGGAGTAGTTGCTACCAATCTTGTTTAGTTTTACTCACTTTTATTTTGAAGTTACTAAAATTTCAGAAATTTTTCAGAAAAAGAAATATATCTAGGAGAATGTACCAAGGTGGTTACTCAATAAAGAAAGGACCCGGGCGTGCTATGTGTGAGCAAGACGATGAACCACCGAGGGACGCATAAGTGCGAGCTTGTGAGTGGCCATCAGATGATTTTATGGTCAATGCAGGCATTAAGGATGAATTTGACGCATATGTGCGTAATGCCAATCTTGAGAACTTCTTACAAGATAAGTTTTCTCAGTACTATCAATTAATTGATTCATTCGTAAGAAGGTTTAAATATAAATGTTCACTTAATTCTCAGAGTGTCCTGTTTGATATTTATGATAAATCTTATACCATGGACTTAGAAGATTTTACAACTGCTTGCAAACTCCCACAGTGGGGCAATGTTAATGACCCCCACAAATCTGAATATAAAGACTTTCTTGCTAGTATTACTTTGGGGGAATCTAGGGATATAGCACAAGCTACCATAGGGAGCATTCATTTTCCAGCTATACATTATTTTGCTCTCTTCATTGTTAGATGCATTAATGGTAAAGATGAAGCATGTCACATGTGTGTCCCTGATCTTTGTGTCCTCAAGAGTGTTGTGTTAGGTAATAAAGATTACAACTTGGGGGCAATAGTTGCACGTAGGTTGCATAATAATGGTATGTCTGCAGAATTATTTGGAGGGATTTATGCGACCCGTGTAGCTAATTATCTTGGTATAGCCCCACGATGGTGTTGACTCTTGCTTATTTAGATTATGACGCGATGGTCAAACATCGTTTTCTTTTGAGGAACGAACAATTCCTCCAGTATCGACTAATCTTTGACAGACGTACCTCTGTCCATGTTACTCTCCGTGCTCCTTTCCTGTTTGATTATCATGCAAAATGAAGATATGTTGTTACCAGGGAGGACGCAGCTCCACACGAGGGGAGAGCAAAGGCGGCTCGCAAACATGCCGCAGCTCAGGAGACATTTGCTGCTGCATCTCAGTACGACACCAGTTATAACTATGGATATCAGCCAGGCTATCCTTGGCATTAGACCAACTTAGGCCAAAAGCCTAAGCTTGGGGGAGTACGTATTTCTCACCGACTTTACATTCATGTTCACACTCTATTCTAGTTGTCGGTGCTCATACTCTTTCATTGTATTATCCATGTTAGTTTAATTTTCATTTTCTAGCTTTCTTCTTGTGTGTTTGATAAACCTTAAGAAAAACCGAAAAAATTAGTCAGTTTAATTCCCATGCTTGTAGTAGTAATTAAGATGAAAACCCAAAAAGATTTCTCGTTCTTCTTTTACTTGTTGGGAGCTTTCCCGTGTAAATAGTTTTATTTTCTTTTCTTTTCTTTGGGGGTCGAGAGTAGAAGGCCATATTGAAAATGTTTAGTGGCTCCCATATGCATGATTGTTTATTTAACTTAGAGCCCATATTACTTTGTCTTCTCTCTTGAGTTGAATGCTTGCAGATTCCAGCTTAGTCCAATGCACGTGCACTATTATTATTATACACATCGTTCGGTCGTGCAGGTGAAAGGCAATAATGACGATATATGACGGACTGATTGAGATGAGAAAAGCTAGTATGAACTCGACCTCTCTTGTTTTTGTAAATATGATGAGTACATCGTTCCTGATTCATCTTATTATGAAGTATACATATTTGCAATGACATTTAGAGATTAAAGTTGCTTGTGCCATGCTTAATTAGCTATGAGTTATAATGGTTTACCTTGCATGCCAACATGCTAGTAAAATTATTGTGATGTGATCTGATGGGATGGTATCCTCCTTTGAATGAATTGAGTGACTCGACTTGGCACATGTTCACGCATGTAGTTGAAACAAATCAACATAGCCTTCATGATATTTATGTTCATTGTAGATTATATCCTACTCATGCTTGCACTCGGTGTAAATTAATTTTAATGCATGTTCATGACTATTGCCGCTCTCTCAGTTGATCGCTTCCCAGTCTTTTGCTAGCCTTCACCTGTACTAAGCGGGAATACTGCTTGTGCATCCAAACTCCTTAAACCCCAAAGTTGTTCCATATGAGTCCACCATACCTTCTATATGCGGTATATATCTACCTTCCGTTCCTAGTAAATTTGTATGTGCTGAACTCCAAACCTTCAAATGAAATTCTGTTTTGTATGCTCGAGCAGCTCATGTTTCAACTAGGGATGTCTGTATCTTCCATGCTAGGTGGGTTATTCTCAAGAGGAGTGGACTCCGCTCCTCATTCATGAGAAAGGGCCGGTAACCGGGATGCCTAGTCCCATGATCCACAAAGATCAAAGAAAATCAATATAATTAAACAAAACTCCCTCAGGGCTGTTGTTAGTTGGAGGCACTCGTTGTTTCGAGCAAGCCATGGATTGATATTTGTTGGTGGTGGGGGAGTATAAACTTTTACCATTCTGTTTAGGAACTGCCTATAATGCTTGTAGTATGGAACATATCGCCATCTCCTAGTTGTTGCATTGACAGTGAAAGTATGCCACTCAAAATGTTATTCATCTCTATTTTAAAATCGAGCTCTGGCCCCTCAACAAATCCCTGCTTCCCTCTACGAAGGGCCTATCTATTTACTTTTATGTTGAGGCATCATCCTCTTATTAATAAGCACCCGCTGGAGAGCACATTGTCATTTGCATTCATTACTATTGGTTTATATTGGGTATGACTTGACTGGATCTCTTTTACCATGAATTACAATGTTTAGTCAGTCCTTGATCTTTAAAGGTGCTCTGCATTTATGTTTTGCGGTCTCAGAAAGGGCTAGCGAGATACCATCTTATTATATCATATTATGATTGTTTTGAGAAAGTGTTGTCATCCGAGTTTTATTATTATTGCTCGCTAGCTGATTATGCCATTGATATGAGTAATTGTGAGACCTAAATGTTATTTTGTGAGTATGGTTAGTTCATAATACTTGCTGAAAACTTGAATGCTGGCTTTACATATTTACAACAACAAGAGCAAATAGAGTTTGTAAAAGTTTTTCTTTATCACTTTCAGTTTATCAACTGAATTGCTTCAGGGCAAGCAAAGGTTTAATCTTGGGGGAGTTGATACGTCTCCAACGTATCTACTTTTCCAAACACTTTTGCCCTTGTTTTGGACTCTAACTTGCATGATTTGAATGGAACTAACCCGGACTGACGCTGTTTTCAGCAGAACTGCCATGATGTTGTTTATTGTGCAGAAAACAGAAGTTCTCGGAATGACCTGAAAATCCACGGAGATAAGTTTTGGAAAATATAAAAAATACTGGCGAAAGAATCAAGGCCAGGGGGCCCACACCCTGTCCACGAGGGTGGGGGGCGCGCCCTCCCCCCCTAGGCGCACCCCCCTGTCTCGTGGGCCCCCTGATGCTCCACTGACCTCAACTCCAACTCCATATATTCTGTTTCACGGAGAAAAAAATCAGAGAGAAAGTTTCATCGTGTTTTATGATACAGAGCCGCCAAGCCCTAATCTCTCTCGGGAGAGCTGATCCAGAGTCTATTCGGGGCTCCGGAGAGGGGGATTCGTCGTCGTCGTCATCATCAACCATCCTCCATCACCAATTTCATGATGCTCACCGCCGTGCGTGAGTAATTCCATCGTAGGCTTGCTGGACGGTGATGGGTTGGATGAGATTTACCATGTAATCAAGTTAGTTTTGTTAGGGTTTGATCCCTAGTATCCACTATGTTCTGAGATTGATGTTGCTATGACTTTGCTATTCTTAACGGTTGTCACTAGGGCCCGAGTGCCATGATTTCAGATCTGAACCTATTATGTTTTCATGAATATATGTGAGTTCTTGATCCTATCTTGCAAGTCTATAGTCACATATTATGTGTTATGATCCAACAACACCGAAGTGATAATAATCTGGATACTTCTCGGCGATTACCATAGTTTGAGGAGTTCATGTATTCACTGTGTGTTAATGCTTTGTTCCGGTTCTCTATTAAAAGGAGGCCTTGATATCCCTCAGTTTCCACTAGGACCCCGCTGCCACGGGAGGTTAGGACAAAATATGTCATGCAAGTTCTTTTCCATAAGCACGTATGACTATATTCGGAATACATGCCTACATTACATTGATGAATTGGAGCTAGTTCTGTGTCACCCTATGTTATAGCTATTACATGAGGAATCGCATCCGACATCATCATCCATCACTGATCCAATGCCTACGAGCTTTTCACATATTCTGCTTTGCTTATTTACTTTTCCGTTGCTACTATTACAATTCCTACAAAACTATTATCTTTACTTTTGCCACTGTTACCATTACTATCATACTACTTTGCTACTAAATACTTTGCTGCAGATACTAAGTTATCCAGGTGTGGTTGAATTGACAACTCAACTGCTAATACTTAAGAATATTCTTTGGCTCCCCTTGTGTCGAATCAATAAATTTGGGTTGAATACTCTACCCTCGAAAGCTGTTGCGATCCCCTACACTTGTGGGTTATCAGTGGACGACGGCGAAGCCTAGGAAGGGGATGATGCAGAGCCGGGGAAGACGTGACAGTGGAAGCCCATGCGGACAAGAGTACGAGAGTTCACTGGTTCGGCTGCGGTTTGAGGTTGCCCTCGCCGCAGGGCCTGGACAGCGGTGGGAATAGTAGGGGGCGGTGAGGCCTCCGCGGCAGCACAACCGGCCACGGGAGGCAGGAGCATGCAGCACGACCGGCGCTGCATTGGGCGGTTGTAGCAAGAAGACCAGAGGTTGAAGAAGCACTACGGCCGTTGGATGGACATCGTATGGTCACTTGAGCTAGAATCGTTCATATTGACAAAGTTGACAAATCCCTCAGTCCCCGTCAACTTAGTAGGCCCACAAGCCAGCCTCCCACCAAGGCGGGTCCCGCTAGCAGGGGGATATTCATTTTTTTGTGCGTAATACGGAGGCACTTTCGGTGGGTCCAAGCTGACAGCGGGGGGAACATTTTTTCACGAAATACAGAGGCCCTTCTGGTGGGTCCCAGCTATCAGGTGGAGGAATCATTATTTTTCGCGTAATAAGGAGGCATTTCCTTGTGTGGGCCCCTATTGCCAGCCTCTTCCGATGGCTGTTGTTTGTTGACCATGTTGTCCTCACCGCGCCGAGAGCACAAACGCGGTGGACGAGGGCGAGGCCCAGGAAGGGAACCACCCGGGCCGGCGAAAGCCACCGCAGCGGATGCCCATGCCGAGGGGAGTACGAGTGCTGACTGGTCGGCTACGGGGTGAGGCTGACGTCGCCGGAAAATAACAGGATGTGTGGGTGGTTAGAGGGATGGCCTGGCGGGAGCACAGCCAGCCACGGGAGGAGGGAGCAGGCAGTCCCGCCGGCGCTTGTTTGGGCGGCTGGAGCAGGAAGATCAGAGATTGAAGAAGCACGGCGGCCGTTGGATGGACATCCAACAGCCATTGCTCAGTGTTGACTAAGTTGACAAAGCCTTGCGTACGCGTCAAAAAAATTTTAGGACAGCGTCATCGTCAACCTAGTAGGCCCAGAAGCCAGCCTCCAAATCTGTGGAAAACAGCTTACATCCCATTAGCCATTATTTTCAATAATTGACATCCCATTTGCTAATTCTTAAGGATATTTGAAGCCCATATTATTTTTATTAGCATTACAGACCATATATTCTGGGCACTGCTAAAAAATTCAACGAAATTTTGCATACTTCGGTGGGGTACGAACTCTTTTAATCACGAAATTTTGAGTCACGTTAAAAATAATTTTTAATAAATTATATCAAAATAAAATTCAAAAAATAATTCTCCGCAAGAAAATGAATGAAATTTAGAATCTTAACTAGCAAGATGATCGTTCGTTGCACAGAACATGAAGATTCATTTGTATGGGTAGTTTATCTTGTGGGAGAAAAGATGATATTTTAATGTAATTGCCAGTTGGCTTTGGTTTTTATAAGAGTAGAGAGTAGAGAAATCCAGAAAAAAAATGATATTTTAATGCAATTGCCGGTTGGCTTTGGTTTAAAAATTTACAGCACATTTCTTAGAACTTATAGCCCTTTTTCTGGGGAAGCCCATTTCTTACTACTTACATCCCTCCTCGTCTTGAAAGATTTGCAGCCCAGCAGGGCTGAGAAAAGCAAGTAGGCCTCGGTTTTGGTATTCTCCAAAAAAAAAAGAACTGGGCATGCCATTTTCAGAAAGAAAAAATATATCAACTGGGCTCGTCATGTGCTTAATAAAAGCGTAAGCGTGGGCTAGACGGGCCACATCCCCCACACAACGCGCGATTGAGCTCTGTCTCTGAAACTAAAAAACAACTGGGCGAGCTGCTGGGTCCCTGGTATTATCCGCTCGTTGTGTAATTTTCTCGTTTATTGACTACATTGACAATGGCGTGGGACCTAGTTGTCAAACAATTAGGAGGAAGTATTTTTTTTGGCTTGTAATAACGAGGCACCTGCTTGCGAAATGCAATGACCCTGGTGGGTCCCTACTGTCAGCCTCTCCACGTACAGTCATCTCCTGATTCCTCTTGGTTGTTGACCGTGTTGACAACTCCAGACGGCAGCGGTCACAGCGAGCGAACCAAGGCGAAGAACGACGGCGAGGCCTCGGACGGGAACGAACAGCAGCCGTGGAAGATGCGACAGTGTAGTGGCAGGTGGAGGGGAGTAGGAGGGCAATAACATGCAACTCAAGCATACAAATGGTACAAAAATCCCAAGGATTAATTGTTCATCACATTTTTAGACAAAACCCAGATTGAACATGGCAGTAACATCTAACCTAACCACTGTTTTTTTAGTTACAAACAAATGGATCGGCCTGATCCATAAAATCAACATCCTGTGCAAAAAATGTATTTCAGGATGACTACAACTGGTTGTAAATAGAAGCCGAGCACGTTTAGAAGCCCATTTGTCTACCTAAAACTTCTTTTTTTGCTGTTCAACGCGTCCGTCCATGAGAAATCTCTTGTGGTAAAAATTAAGCCTCATGGACAATAGTAACCTCGCATTCAACAGGAAGAATGTGACAAAGCTTCTGTTTGCCTGGTTGGATGCATATCCTTCCATCGTTATTGTCCTCAAATGAATGTAATGAGAACTGAGAAAATCCTGGTGCTTATTATGCCACCGACTGGTTATATGTTTTGCTCCATGTGGTTGTGCCTAAGTAGACATGAAGATTGAAAATAGTTAAGGTCTGAAAAAAGAGTATGTCAAAAGAACGATAGCTGACCAGTTAATTCTAGTACAATATATACGGGCTTTCAATGTGCATGAAATCACCTCTATATATAAATTCTCCAGAGATCGAAAGCATCGCAGCAAGCCAATAATTATGTTCAGACGAAAACAAAAAATTCTGATATATATGATCTTAACAGAATCCAGCAGCATTCGGTAGGCTATCAATGGACGAAATCTTCATTGAGCATGTAACATAATATTAGTACCCAAAGTGTACTCCAAGATGATATAAAACTTATGCGCACAAATGAAAAATGCAGCTTATGATTACAAATGTGTAGATGATAATATACGGTACCTGAAAAAGTGAGGAGCCAAACACCAACTCCTTGTGATCATTAAACGGGTCACGAATTACACCCAAGGTCTCCAGTTTGGGCGCAGAGACGATAGTTATTTGTGAAGGTCTATAACAATTATCAAGGAGCAACCTTTAAAGTGAAGGGGCATCTTCGATGATGAGCCGATGTCCTTCAAAACAAATTCCATTGCCTTTAAGGTGAGGCGACTTGATTTGGAGACAACTGATACAAATTTCTATTCCCAAAACAATCAGCAAGTGCTCCAGGGCAGGGCAACTAGAGTGGATGATGCTGTGCAGTCAGGCCTCCGACAGATAAACCACCACAAGCGAAAGTTTTTTTAGCAGTGGCAGTTGAAGCATTTGTACCAGATCGTCTGGTAGATGGCACCGGGCGAAGGTGGCGGTGTGGAGAGAGGAGGAAAACCACGAGATGGACAACGGTGGTGTGGGCACGAATTCTTCGTGAGTTCGTGGTATGAAACTTTTGTGGTAATGGTACAAATCAAACTGCTGGAGTTTTCCGAATTTAGGGGATGTCAGCCAAGCGTCCACCGTGCCGGGTATGGACAGCAGGTAGCGTGTCGGGATGCAGAGGCATTGAACGGGGCCCTGCTGGTAAGAGGAGACGATGTCTCTGAGGAGATAAAATTCAGGAAGGACAGATAACTGACGACAGTGGATATTGAGGGGCGCAGTGTGCCACAGAGGGCGCCACCGAGTTGAGAGGACTTGTGTGCGGCAGTAATCCTTGGTGGGGACAAGCGATATGATCTCCTCAAGGATGACGTCTGGGAGATCGCTGATGCGGTCCACCGGAGATTCTACCGGTTCCTCTGATCCGGGTGGGGGGGGGGGCATGGGCTCGGCGCTTCTTCCCGCGCTACCGGGTGCGGGATCTACAACCGGCGTCACCGCTGGCAGGAGCCTCATCTTCTTGGCGCTAGGGCTAGCCGACGCCATTTTCCTTGTGGGCGTCGCGCCTAGCTCATGGGTTGGAGCAGAGTAGCCAGAGACGAGCCTAGTGTCAGTGCGAGTGGGGAAGAAGGAGGGTTGGGGATTTCTGTAGGAGTGGAAGAAGAGGAGCAGGCATTTTCTGTATGAGTGAGGAAGAAGGTGAGCGGGGGTTTTCAGGACGAGTGAGGAAGATTGAGGAGCGGGGGGAATTGGGGGGAGACAGAAGCGGGAGAGCGAGTTGTTCGTGTTTATAAGGCCTGCTGCACTAACTACTCGCTTTTTCCCAAGAATCGCTCTCTTCTTTTGCGTTGCTGCATTGGAGCTGGCGCACGGACTTGGCTGACTGGCCATGCATGCAGGATGCAGGTGCCCGCCGGCCACTGCATGTGCCTGATTTGTTACTAGCCTATTTAATAGGGTGGTTATGCAGTAAATTAAGGAGATTTATTTTCTCTGTGTGCATCTTTTTTTTGAGCGAATCTGTGTGCATCTTCTTGGTCTTAGCAATTGGCTCATGGGCCTAATAAACCCGGACGAAGAGTGTATAAGTGCAAGCTAGGAGGAAGGAAGGTTTTTCTGGGATCGCCCCCTCTTCAAGAAATATGGGCTTCTCCTCGCAAAAAAAAACAAAAACAAATGAGCTTTAAGATGGATAGGCTTTTGTATCGTCCTAGTCGGCTGCCCGTTTTCGTATTGGAGGGCCTTATGCTAGAGGCAGCCCAAGACACTCTCCAGCTTATTTCCCATTTGAAAGAAAAAAAGGGACGCCTCCAGCTTATGGCTACTCATCGGTAACCTTTTTCAACTTGGCATCCACCAAATTAGATGATGTGGTACTGGATGCAGACACTTACATTAAACTAAGCTTCAGAAGATATGGTATGCATACTAACATTCAGAAGAACAAAAGTTCAACATGTTTATGCATGTCAATGATTCACCATACTATAACCAATACAAAGCTGTGAGAAGGTGTGGAAATAAAGAAAATCGGTCGATGCTTCTCTGAGCAAAGGGCCTCCCTGCGCATGCATTAATTTCCTGGGTATGCTTGTTTCTTCTCAATGTTGCGAGCACTTTGAGCATGTTGGCAACTCCACAGCTAGCTAGCTGCCTCATCTTGCAATTGATGTTGACACATTTGCAGCAAACACATGAGGCAATAGAGATGACTCAACATGAGTCCATATTGTGCAGTTCCCCTGAAGTCATCTTCATTATCCTGAATCTGAAAAGATAGGAAAACAGTAGCTATACTTAAACGGTGCTGCAAAACAGTAGCACATATCAATAGCTCAGCATGACAAAAAACGATCATCTGGACGAAGGAGATACTGACCTGCCTGAGGAAGATTATATATAATTTCATAAGTCCTTGGTTGATTTCCACCTTCGGCTACACTGCTTGTTTGCTCCTCCACACATGACAAGATCGTTCTGCACTGCAATCAGCAAGTCAACATACGAATAAGCTAATTTCATCTTGTAGTGGTCATTGTACCTAGTTACGAATGTAGGAATACCTGGAGCACCATGAGGTTAGCTGACAGCAGGTAGATGCAGCCATATAAATTTTGTGCGGTGTTACCAAAATTGAGGTTTGTATCCCTTCCCGTTATGAGAATTCTTCTTGAAGTTGGTAGAATGTGACGACTTGTTCTTTCCATCAAACTTGCCTTTCCCCTGAGATTTGTTCTTGTTGTTTTGGGGCTGGTTGGGCTGGAAGTTCTTCTCGTGTACCACGTGGGCACTAGAAGCTCCCTCAGCGACCCGAGCACGTGTGTCTTTTGCTCTCGCCTTCTCTTCAAAATCAATAGTGCTAATGAGATCCAAAATTGAAAACTCGTGTCTCTTCTTTTTTAGAGAAGTAGCAAAATCGTTCCACGAAGGTGGAAGCTTGGCAATGATGGTCCCATCAACAAATTTGTCCGACAACGCACACTTAAAGTACTCAAGTTCCTTAGAGAGTGACTATATCTCATGAGTCTGCTGAACAACATAGCGCTCATCAGTCATCTTGTAGTCACAGAATTGCTCCATGACGTACAACTCGTTGCCAGCGCCCGAGGCCCCAAACATGGCCTCGAGCGCAGCCCACATGTCTTTGCCGCTGTCAAACGACATATATGAATCCACAATGGAATCGTCAAGAACACTCAGCAGGGCGGCTTTGAAGAGGGTATCCATGTTCTCAAAAGCTTCCTGCTGTGTAGGATTAAGATCGCCCTCAGGCTTACCCTTAGTGGCGTCATAGCAGTACATGATCTGAAACCAATGTACTGCTCTTATGCGCCACCTTTTATATTGCACCCCCTTAAAGGTAGGCGGCTTCAAAAGCGCAGCAAAACCACTAGTAGTAAATTGCCTACAATCAGGTTTTTGGATTGGATTGTTGAATATATGAGCAATTTACTATGAGATTTAATCCGAATCAGTAGTAAATAGATCATGACGATAGTTGCAAACATCAAAGTAATTATGCGGACTAAACCAGGAGGACAGAATCACATACTGTACAGCGGGAGCAGAACCGCTGTGGTTGATGTTGTCACTCATGTCGTTAATGAAGAGGTTACCGAGGTCAGGGAAGAAGGCTGTCGTTGAGGAAGTCGTCGCTGGCAGCAGACACATGAGTGTGCTCCCTAAAAACCTGATCGCCCCTCTCCCGTAGAAGATCACGAAAGGTGGGGTTCGGAGGACTGCTATCCCTTCTCGCGGTGCACGCCGGAAGGAGGGCTGGAGAAAATTGTGTGGCGGCGCTAAGATCTAGAACGGTGCAAAACCATATGATACTTCGGCGGCTAGGGTAGAGCACGTCAGGTCGGTCGTGCGAGTAAGACCAAGTATAATAGTAGGCCTTTGGCCCCCAAACCCCACGTCCAAGTAAATAATTGCCCCACCATGGTTTGTCTAAAAAAACAGAGTAATTAAGGCGTCCGTTAGTCCCTTTAGTATAAATACTATAACATTAGTAATGGCCCCATCTTTTGTCTCACAAAGTATGTTGGGGGTCCTGCTACAAGTTTACAATCCGCTTCTCCTCTCTCTCCTCTTCTCTCTCCTTCAACTAAGCACAAATACTATATTTAAATCCTCATAGCCTTCTTATATCATCTAATTGTAGTACTTGCTCTAAAGTTACTCTCCACTGTGTAGTCTGAAATGTCGGGCATGCAGCGGGCGGTGCCCTCGGTCCGCGCGCCGCTTCAACGGCGGAAGCAGTGAGAGGTCGCGTCGCCCTGACTTGCCATCAATGTGGAGCGTCGGGCTCAGCTGGCGCCGGGCAGGAAGCGCGCGCGGGAGGGGGGAGGGTTTTTTGTTGTGCCAAGAAGGTGAGAAGCCAACTTGGGATCGGTCCGGACGGGGAAATATCATGTGCTCCCATACTCAGTAGTAGTTTCATGCATATGACACTAGTCTATATTACTACTCCCTCCTTTCCGATTTATAGAGATGTTTAGAGTAACATAGTAATATGTTACAGTATAAGTTACTCCCCACTATGACCAGCCTTGGCCTCTCCCAGTGCTCCACCATGTATAGTGATACGTCTCCAACGTATCTATAATTTTTTATTGCTCCATGCTACTTTATTTACTGTTTTGGACTATATTGGGCTTTATTTTCCACTTTTATATTACTTTTGGGACTAACCTATTAACCGGAGGCCCAGCCTGAATTGTTGTTTTGCCTTTTTCAGATTTCAAGAAACAGAATATCAAATGGAGTCCAAACGGAATGAAACCTTCGGATCGTGATTTTCCAACCGAACGTGATCCAGAGACTTGGACCCTACTCAAGCAGTGCGAGGTGGTCACGAGGTGGAGGGCCCCCAGGCGTGCCCCTACCTCGTGGGCCCCTCGACGCTCCACCGACGTACTCCTTCCTCCTATATATACCTATGTATCCCCGAACGATCAGAACAGGAGCCAAAAACCTAATTCCACCGCCGCCACCTTCTGTATCCACGAGATCCCATCTTGGGGCCTGTTTCGTAGCTCCACCGGAGGGGGCATCCACCACGGAGGGCTTCTACATCATCACCATAGCCCCTCCGATGAAGTGTGAGTAGTCTACTTCAGACCTTCGGGTCAATAGCTAGTAGCTAGATGGCTTCTTCTCTCTTTTTGGATCTCAATACAATGTTCTCCCCCTCTCTCGTGGAGATCTATTCGATGTAATCTTCTTTTTGTGGTGTGTTTGTTGAGACCGATGAATTGTGGGTTTATGATCCAGTATTATCTATGGAAAATATTTGATTCTTCTCTGAATACTTTTATGTATGATTGAGTTATCATTGCAAGTCTCTTCGAATTATCCTTTTGGTTTGGCCAACTAGATTGGTAGTTCTTGCAATGGGAGAAGTGCTTAGCTTTGGGTTCAATCTTGCGGTGTCCTTACCCAAAGGATGTAAAGGGTTGCAAGGCACGATTGTATTGTTGCCATCAAGGATAACAAGATGGGGTTTTATCATATTGCATGAATTTATCCCTCTACATCATGTCATCTTGCTTAAGGCGTTACTCTATTTTTAACTTAATACTCTAGATGCATGCTGGATAGCGGTCGATGAGTGGAGTAATAGTAGTAGATGCGAATCATTTCGATCTACTTGTTTTGGACGTGATGCCTATATACATGATCATTGCCTAGATATACTCATAACTATGCTCAATTCTGTCAATTGCTCAACAGTAATTTTGTCACCCACCGTAGAATACTTATGCTCTTGAGAGAAGCCACTAGTGAAACCTATGGCCCCCGGGTCTATTCTCATCAAATCAATCTCTATCACTTTATTTACTTGTTTTGTTTTTTACTTTGCCTTTTACTTTTTACTTTGCATCTATCTATCAAAAATATCAAAAATATTATCTCTATCAGATCCCACTCTCGTAAGTGACCGTGAAGGGATTGACAACCCCTAAGTGTTGGTTGCGAGTTGCTATCGTTTTGTGTAGGTACGAGGGACTTGTGCGTGGTCTCCTACTGGATTGATACCTTGGTTCTCAAAAACTGAGGGAAATACTTACGCTACTTTGCTGCATCATCCTCTCCTCTTCGGGGAAATCCAACGCAGTGTTCAAGAGGTAGCATATAGCTGCTAAGCCTGCCACGTAGGCATAAAATACGATGTGGCAAGTTAATTAAGAAGAGAGAGACTAGTTTGGTGACAGCAGGAAGAAAAGGTGGAAAGACAGTTTTGAGTCTCTAGCTAATTAAATGAGGCAAGCTTAGCAACAACAAACTAAGCACCTATGCATTGGAGACTTGAGTTACTAAGCCATTTAATGCACTTAGCACCTCATCCAAGAACATCTAAGCACTTTGCACCCCCTTGACCATGGACCTTGACGGTGTACTTCACCTTGTGTCTCATAATTTTCCTCGTCATCATCTGAGTCCTAGAAGATCTCACCCACATCTTCATTAGGCATGCAGCAGCCTTGATAGACAACATGCGCAAAAGGAGTTGAGACGACTGGGGACGCACCATGTCGTGGGCACTCCATACGTGCTTGTGTGCGTGCAGCGTGCGTGTTTTTCCATCGGTGCTAGCTCTAAGGCCGAGGCTACGGCCGTCTTCGTCTCTGAATAGTCGTTGAGCAACAACAATAAAGAGGTGCTGCAAGAGATGCATAGGCGCCGTTGTGTGCGAGCTTTGCCGTAGCATGACGAACCAAACGTCTTCGCAGATGGCGCACGCCTCCATGCAGCCGAATGTGTGCGCATGCATGTGTTATTCACGTGCATTCTGCGACCGAGTGCGTGTGCATGCACGTGTTGTGTATGTGCGTTGTGTGCTCCATGCTGTGCGCGTATGGGCATGAGTTGGATCAGATGGAGTTAGTGCGTTGGCATGTTTACATGTGTGGATGCATGCGTCATGTACATGCGTGGCTTGTTGCGTCGTTATCAATATAAACTATAAAACATCTTCAACTTAGCATCCTGATGTATCATTTCTAGTGGTTAGCAAAGAGTTCATGTTCTTTTATTTGTTTATAGGTGGGCAGGCGGCAAAAAACAGGGGAAAACTCGCAAGGTTCCTTGCAGACGCTCCACTGCGAGGTTCCTTGCTCCTTCTCGGTCGTGGGGAATCTATGTTCTTCAACTCTTTTTTTACGTGAGATTTGTTCATCCGTTTGCCAACATGTGAGACATCTAGCATCAAGGTGCACGTGTCATGCAAGAAAGTGGAGATAATCAGATAAGAAGTGCGTAGTGAGTTGTGCACTTCGATAACACCTACTACGCAATATTTTTTCTCCTCGATGGCACGTGAATAGTGCACGTACTCAATGACGGAGCACGGGATGGTAGCCATGACATGGTCAGCCCTTTTTTGGAGAGAGTACGTACTAAATAACTTTGATGTGTCCCGTCAACTCGTAGAACGACGAGAAGCTTGCTTACGCCTTCTCCCTCGCCAACGCGTGCGTGGTGGCTCGCAGCACGAGGAGAAACTTTTGTTTACAAGCGATGGACGTGCAGCAACTCATTTGGTGTCAGATTGCCAGAAGTACTACTGTAGAACCATCGACTTCCGGAAGAGGCGAAGAGCCAAGCGCCCGCTTACCTACTAACCTTAGGCTAGACGTTGTGGGAGTAACATAAGTAGGGGTACCTCATTTTTTTTTATTCTAGAAACAACCACACGCGAATATTGGACACTAGCAGCACAGCAGCTGAATCAAAAATCGAAACCAACCAATGAACTACTAGTACCTGTGAGCGTTTGCTAGTACGTCTGTCCATGTATATACTAGCAAACGCTCACCAGTAGTAGTAGTTCATTGGTTGGTTTCGATTTTTGATTCAGTTGCTGTGTTGCTACCGTCCAATATTCGTGTGTGGTTGTTTCTAGAGTAAAAAAAGGAGGTACTAGTACTTACTGTAGGAAAGGTGAAGTGATGGTTGATTCGCCCGAGCAACTTATTACTCTGGGAATATGGGAGTACCAGCGGATTCAAGGAACAGAGAAATGATGGTTCCTTTGTCCGAGCAACTTAGTGTGGCGAAGGTGGGGCTCTATGATTTGACTGCTCACTAGTCATTACTACTGCGGTGCAACGGCCGGGGTGAATCTTTCCCCGCAATTGTGTTGTGCACTCAATATTACTGCATGGCAGGTGGAGCCGGATGAAGGATGTCCCACATGTCGGTGAAACAAAGTTTAATTGTTTCTGGCATTGCTATCAACCCTTCAGGATTTGTTTATATGTACGCATAATTTTAATGAAATTGTACTGTGATGCTATGAAGGTTTCAACTTTCGTTCCCGCAGGAAAAAAAGGTTTCAACTTAGGATTCATGTGTCTTGCCTCAAGATTATCTTGTTACAACATTCCATCAAATACAAATGAAACTACCATGGCTGCTAATGCATCTCAATGGTTCGCAGATTAGCACCAATAGTCACATCACAACTGAAGACAAAGTTGTGAGAAGGTGTACAAATAAAGAAAAATATATAATTGATCGATGTTGTTCGTAGGCATGGCTCCATTTCCTTGGCATAGTATTCATTGCTTGGCAGCTAGTTTCACCCAGCTCTGTAGCCAAAAAAGAGGTGTATGGAGTACACCACAATCCGATCATTTTGTGCAACTCCACTAAAATCGAGCGGACCATCCCTGTTTGCAAAGATATCCAATCAATGTGATTACAATAATAGTGGAACTAGATGATGAAAAATAACACACACACAAATAGAAACCGGTCACCTCTACGATCTCTCTTTAGGACTAACTACTTGTTGGAGAAGATTAGGCACGGAGTTGGATGAGGAGGATAGCAAAACCAATCTCCCTTTCTGAAGTGCCACGGAAATGTAAAAACGTTGCCCGTGTGAAATTTTGGCGGAACTGCACAAAACACTCTTAAGAAAAAAGTGATTTGTGCAGTTCACCAAAAGGTCGCAATAGCAACGAGGTTGAAAATGGATAGCCCTGTTTGCAGAAGGAGGTAGAAAGGAAACAATTACTGCCCAATAACACGAGTTGAAGACACATACGCCAACAGAAAAGATGCATATTCCATGTAATAAGGGAAAGATAGCACATGATGGTTTATCAAAAATGGTTTGAGGACGAGATTGCAAGATGGAAAGTACGCCGGCCGAGATACGTTTTAAGCAAACAACTAAAGAAGATCCACATGCAACAACGTGGGAAGATGGGCAGTGGAGCAAGGCCGGAGGAAGCTGTACCTGAGGGCCGTCAAGATGTTACTAGGAGGGCATCGGCGGCCGGGATCTGCCCATACTGCGGCAGCGAGCAAGTGGCGAAGGCCCTACCGCGTTGGAGCTTGGTCAGAGAGAACGGCGGGTACCGCAGATCAGGACGTGCTGCCTCAACGCCGTCAAACAGAGAGACAATGCACATCCTCCCTTTCCACCGGCGAACGGGATGCGGCCGGATCACTGACCAACGCTGAGCGAGAGAGGCCACCGCCGCCTTGTGAACCCATTTTTTCATTTTCCCCATGGCAATCGTTTTATATTCTGTACGTGGCATTGAGGAATATATAACTTTATTTAATACTAACGCGTCAAGTCGAACTTTGTTCCGTCTACGCGTGGTACCTGACCCTCCTTCGAGTAAACAACCGCTACACGCGCCAAATTATCACGTGGGCTGCCTTTTCATACAGAAACAAACTCCACCGTGTACCCGCGCGGGTGTGGCCGGGAATGAGACGTGAGTATGTGTGTCCTGCATGCACCTCTTCTTTAGGTGCATGTACATACGTGGGTGGGTGTGAGAGAGATGGTTTGTGCGAAATAGAGGCAATGTGTTGATGATATCTCAAACAAAAAAATGTAACATATACAATGTGTGTGAAACGGAGTCATGGACGTGAGATATCGATAGAATTCAAAACAGGGATGAAGTGTGTGGCTGCGCGATCGATAAAGAGTGCCATCGAATTTGTGTTTGCCCACGTCAAAGATACAGGGCGGATGGCCTACTGGAATTTGAGAGGGCAGAGGTGCAATTTTTCTCCGTGGCATGGGTACCTACCTACAACGTTCGACTATCAGTGTGTGTGTGTGTGGGGGGGGGGGGCAGAGACCGATTGACTAGTATATGTGTGAGGAAGGAGAGAGACCTAGCTATGTATT
This sequence comes from Aegilops longissima, assembly GCA_021605205.1. Classification (NCBI taxonomy): domain Eukaryota; kingdom Viridiplantae; phylum Streptophyta; class Magnoliopsida; order Poales; family Poaceae; genus Aegilops; species Aegilops longissima. Next base: position 623,308,128 of record CM038676.1, read on the forward strand.
GAGGGAGATCGATCGGTATCCATGGATATGTGTAGAAGAGGAATAAGGTTAGGAGAACGACAAAGGTAGAGTGTCAGAGGGTTGGTGGTGGAGTGGCGTCTCACAAATGGTGGGAGAGGTCTGCTTGACAAACGGAGGGTACGAGTGCAATATAAATAAGAGAGGGCGGCGAATGTCTATCTGTCTATGCACGTATATATATATATATATATATATATATATATATATATATATATATATATATATATATATATATATATATATATATATATATATATATATATATATATATATATATATATATATATATATATATATATATATATATATATATATATATATATATATATATATGGAAAATGCATCCTACTACCGGTGTAGTTACACCCATTTATCATATACTATCATGTGGTAGTATATACTCTACTTTTTTATTTTTAGTATGTTCATATACTATATCTAAGATACTCCAAAGTGAGTTTTATGAAAAAGTGCAAGTGAGCCCATAGTTTAATTGTATTTATGAAATACGTAAATATTTGTACGTGAAATAGAATATGCACAAAATATGGTACATACTATCAAAAAGTAGTATATATACTACCTAAACATTCTTATATACTACATACTACACGTACATACTCTCCTATATGATAGATACTACTTAAAACGTACGAAACAAAAGTGGGAGTAACTACACCGGTAGTAGGGAAATATATATATATATATATATATATATATATATATATATATATATATATATATGGACATGGCAAGAGACATGGTTGCTAGCTAGCTAGCTTGTTGTCACGGATTTCGACTGCACCCAACAAAGAAGAGGTGGGAGGAGGCGGAGGTGGACGAAGGCGGCAAAACGGTGAACGCCCGTCATGGCGATCGATAGAGAACATGCGGGTACCGAAGATTTAAGTGACTCCGCACTCTTCACTTCATCCCATACCAAGGTATCTGTTTAGAAGAAAGTTTTTGCAATGGGGTTAGCAGGCAAGCAAACCAACAAGACTTCAATCTACAAGAAGGGAAATACAATACTGAATCATGAGGTGGTTATATAGGCAAAGACGAGTAGAATCTAAAAGAAACACAACTTATATCAGAAAGACAATGTAAATGTTTCCAGAAAAAAACAGCTCACACACCAAGCAGCACAAAAATAAACAGTGTATGATAATGAATAACAATTTCCTCTTCCTTTGTTTCCCACCCACCTCAAGATGCATCTAATACAGATGTACCTAGGAGTAGAGCAAGCATCAGTTGAACACAAAATAGGACATGAGTTGAAGTAGCTTGTACAACCAAATTAGCACTGTAAATCCATCATGGATGGCCAACAATTTAACTACAAAATGCATCTAATTACAGAACAAGCAAGGAGTATATCAAAACCCTAGGAGTAGCAAAGTAAACTAGCAGCCTCTACGCGGTGACGGCCAGCGCGCCCGCCGCCTTGCTCCTGCGGACCGCCGTCGTCGTCGCCACCGCCGCCATCTCTGCACGGAAACCGGCAAAGCAAACGTGTGAGGCACGGTTTCTGGGTGCAGAAGCGGCCAAATCTACCACCGCAAACCGCAAACCTTAGGGCGGAGCGGGGGCGGACAGGGCGTGCAGCGCTGCCACCGCAAACCCTAGGCAAGCCACGAGCGCGACATGGTCCGGCCAGCTCGACGGAGTGCCGCGCATCAAATCACGCATGCGCGCGCCGGCGAGCAAGCCAGCCGCGACACTGTTGTCGCTGGGTGGCGGCGCCTCTCTCTCCATCGCGTGAGGAGACGAGGTTGCCTGGTCTTGGGGAGAAGAGGCGGCGGCGGGTGGATGGATCTAAGATTGGGGGAGATGAGGAGGTTGTCGGCGGCGGGGATGGGGGAGGCCGACGGCGGGGTAGGGGTGTATCTGGAGTTGGGGTAGAGGGGAAGGTCTAGGTCAGCGAGGAGGTGGCGGCGGCAAGGAGCCGAGGGAGGAGGAGTGCGGGTGCGGGTTAGGGTTTGGGCTGCGGGTTCCCTTTTCACTTTTATTTTTTTCAATTTTCTTCTTTTCTGTAGATAGATGGCTGGACGGAGAGTTGGAGAGTTGGACGGATGGATGGGCGCTATGTCGTCGATCTGTGTGACAACTAAACCCACCAATAAGAATAGAGCCCATATAATTGTGTGTTTTCCTTTTTTTTCCTACTTTTTCACATGAAAAATTCAAAACAATTATCTCTTATTGTGCACAAGGGTGCATCTTGAAATGGCAAACAAAGATGGCTAAGAAAGTTCTCATTTTCTTCTCACGAAAAAATCATTTTCCATTTTTCGAGTGCCCAAAATGAGTTTTTTTGTGAAGGACCTACCATATATTTGTTGCAAAATTGGACCAAGTCATTTTTCTAAAATATAAGGCCATATTTAATGTACAATTGACCTAATGGTTAGGTGTCAAAAGTTTTTATCCACCTCCCGTGAAAAAGACAAATTTCTATCGATTCAGTTGTAAACGGGTCAAATTTGAACTGCAGCTGCCTTCTAGTTTGCTCTTTATTTTTTCCAAAAATCATTTATAGTTACATAATTATCTATTTAATCATAGAAACACTAAAAGTTTTTCAAAATTCAACCACTAGCGAGGAAAGGCCATGCCCGCCGTTTTGACCGTATTTTGAAATGGGCGTGAAAAATTCAAAAAAAATAAAAAATTGGAAAACCGTCGCATCATGTCATTATATGTGACCAATTTACGAGTAAAAATAATAAACTTGCAAGACGGTAATTATTTTAAAAAAGTGCTAAGTTATCATGTGTGAAGATTCATGGCTTTCAAGCCAAATGATCAACCTTATGGTCATATTCATGACATAGTTTGTTCAAATGATCTCATATCATGCACAAGGGTGCATCTTGGAATGGCAAACAATGTTGCCTAAGGAAGTTATCATTTTCTTTGGACGAAAAAATCATTTTCCATTTTTTCGAGTGCCCAAACTGAGTTTTTTTGTGAATGACATACCATATATTTGTTGCAAAATTGGACCAAATCAATTTTCTAAAATACTAGGACATATTTAATTCACAATTGACATGGGTGTCAAAAGTTTTGATCCACCTCTGGTGAAAAAGACAAATTTCCGCCGATTAAGTAGGAACTGGGTCAAATTTGAACTGCAGCTGCCTCATAGTTTGCTCTTTATTTTTCCCAAAAATCATTTTTAGGTAGATAAGTATCTATTTAATAAGAAATACATGTTTTGGTGGCGATACATCGAGGTTTGCACAGTGGATGAGGGTCCCAACCCCAGAACGCGTAAACTCGCATGCCCGCCGTGGTCACCACGTGAACGTGGCGTTGCCATGCGTTATGGACCGCATAGCCAGGTCTAGTGGGCTGGGAACTCCCCAGGTAGGTGCTTGGAAGAAAATGACAACAGAAGAATCTCATGAGGAGACCAAACTGTGCTCAAACATGAATTAGCAGCCGAGTGTTTGATTAGCGGTACAGGAAATGCACATGGCCAATGGGCGTGAGTTTTGGCTGAGGATGATCACCTACTAAGAAGACTTTCTTCTCATATTTTCAGCTCAAAAGGAGTAACATACGTGGTACTTGCTTTGCAAAGTACCACACTGGACAGAAATATGAATGTTGAAGTTGGGCTCAAAATAATGAATGGATTGAGCTGAAATTTGGTGGAGGATGGTTATTTCGGCATAGGAAAGCACTAGTAAATTGATACAATTTGGACATGCTAAAGTGGTACTTCCTTCACTATGCTCTTCTCTGCACAGAAACTTGGGAAAATTAGTGAGAAAACTGGATAAATGAAATAAGCTCAAATTTGGTGTAGGTAAGTTACATAGGCATATAGAATATGTGGCAAAAATTCAACTTATTAGGATATGCATAGCTAGTACTTCTTTCACAAATGTTCTAGGTGGACAAAAACTTTGGAAATTTGTCGAGGAAGATTCACTGGGCAAATGGAGCTGAATTTTGTCATGAGGCAATGATTTGGATAGGAAAGAGTGCCCAAAAATTTTGAGGCCAATCAAGATTATATAAATAGCACTTCCTTCACAATGCTCTTCTCTGGACAGAAACCTCGGAAAATTAGTGAGAGAAATTGGCTAAATGAAATGAGCTCAAATTTGGTGTAGGTAAGTTGCATGGGCATATAGAATATGTGGCAAAAATTCAACTTATTAGGATATGCATAGCTGGTACTTCTTTCACGAAGGTTCTAGGTGGACAAAGTTTTTGGAAATTTGCCGAGGAAGATTTACTCGGCAAATGGAGCTGAATTTTCTCACGAAGAAATGATTTGGATAGGAAAGAGTGCCCAAAAATATTGAGGGCAATCAAGAATATATAAATAGCACTTCCTTCACAAAGTGTTGTTCCGAACAGAATAGGAAAATGAATATTGTTGAATTTATTTTTAACTAGGCAAGGAAGGTTTTTTACATATTTGACGAAGATATGACCCAAAGAATTTATGAGATTTTTTTAGGAATTATGGGAATGGCTGATTCGTCTCCAACGATCTATAATCTATGAAGCATTCATGCTATTTTATTATCTGTTTTGAATGATTACGGGCTTTATTATACACTTTTATATTACTTTTGGGATTAACCTATTAACCGGAGGCCCAGCCCATACTGCTGTTTTCTTGCCTGTTTCAGTATTTTGAGAAAAAGGAATATCAAACGGAGTCCAAACGGAATGAAACCTTCGGGAGCGTGATTTTTTTGGAAGAATATGATCCTGGAGACATGGAGTTCACGTCAGAAGATCCTCGAGGAGGCCAGGAGATAGGGGGCGCCCCCCCCCCTACTGGGCGCGCCCCCTTGTCTCGTGGGCCCCTCGAGCACCTCCCGACCGACTTCTTTTCCCTATATAGTCCCACGTACCCTAAAAACATCCAGGGAGAAGATAGATTGGGAGTTCCGCGCCATAAAGCCTCTGTAGCCACCAAAAACCTCTCGGGAGCCCGTTCCGGCACCCTGCCGGAGGGGGAATTTTTGGAGTTCCAGAAGTATACGTTTGATACAGATTACTACAGATTGTTCTGTTTTTGACAGATTTTGTCTTCTATGTGTTGTTTGCTTATTTTGATGAATCTATGAGTAGTATTGTAGGTTATGAACCATAGATAAGTTGGAGTATAGTAGATATTACACCAATATGAATTTAGAATGAGTTCATTACAGTACCTAAGTGGTTGTTTTATTTTCTTATACTAACGGAGCTTTACGAGTTTTCTGTTGAGTTTTGTGTTGTGGAGTTTTCAACTTTTGGGTAAAGATTCGATGGACTATGGAATAAGGAGTGGCAAGAACCTAAGCTTGGGGATTCTCAAGGCACCCCAAGGTAATAGTCAAGGACAACCAAGAGCCTAAGCTTGGGGATTCCCTGGATGGCATCCCCTCTTTCGTCTTCGTTCATCGGTAACTTTACTTGGAGCTACATTTTTATTCACCACATGATATGTGTTTTGCTTGGAGCGTCATTTTATTTTGTTAGTATTTTATTGCTGTTATTTAGAATAATGTTTTGCACCTTTAGTTTCAATAAAAATGTCAAGGATAGCCTTTACCATGCTTATTTTGCTACTATACATGTTGCTGTTTGAAAACAGAAAGTTTACCGCTGTTGCAAAAATTCCCTAGAGAAGTCAGAGCATGATATAATGATGAAACCTTTTGCATAATGAGCTCTGATAAATTTACTACAGTGGCAATTTTCTCTCATAATTTTTGGATTTAGGGAAGAATTGATACTCTTGCATTCTTTACAGACTGTACTGTTTTGGCAGATTGCTGTTATGTTTGCATTGTTCGCTTATGTTTGCTTGTTTAATGATTCTATTTGAGGATAGGAGTATTAAATATGCAGAGGAATTTAGTATGCAATGTGGAATAATAATTTTAGTGATTTGTTACAGTAGAAAATAATAAGGTTTTGCATTGGTTTATACTAACCTATCTCACGAGTTCTTGTTGAGTTTGTTGTGGATGAAGCTTTTCAGAAATAGAGATACCATGATATGAGAGGAATTAAGGAGACACAAAAGTTCAAGCTTGGGGATGCCCAAGGCACCCCAAGATAATATTTCAAGAAGTCTCAAGCATCTAAGCTTGGGGATGGCCCGGTAGGCATCCCACCTTTCTTCTTCAACAACTATCGGTTAGTATCGGTTGAGCCTAAGTTTTTGCTTCTTCACATGAGTTGTACTATCCTTGCAATGTCATTTTAGTTTGCTTTGCTTGATGTTTGAATACACTACCAAGATCTGAAATTCTTTAATGAGAGAGAGTCTTCACATAGTTACATAATTATTTAGCTACTCATTGATCTTCACTTATATGTTTTTGGAGTAGTTTGTCATTTACTCGTGTGCTTCACTTATATCCTATGAGTAAATTGTTGAATGAGTTGATTGTCATAAATCTGAAATTATATATGTCTCATTTGCTTACCCCACGGGGAGTAATGACTTCACATCAAAGAAGTAGAGGTTGTAAATTTATTGAAGATTAGCAAGCATTGTATTGGTCATTTGAACAATTCATGAAAGAATATTGAAGGAAGACAGATTTCAAATATAAATATACTATTGTAGACATCTTTTATAATTGGGAGCACTCATTAAGTATGACATGCTAAAGAGTTGATGTTGGACAAGGAAGACAACGTAATGGGTTACGTTTTCCGACATCTCAGTTAAAGTATATTGTCATGGATCATTCAAACATGTTGATCTTGCCTTTCCCCCTCATGCTAGCCAAAATTCCTTGCACCAAGTAGAGATAGTACTTGTGCTTCCAAATATCCTTAAACCCAGTTTTGCCATGAGAGTCAACCATACCTACCTATGGATTGAGTAAGGTCCTTCAAGTAAGTTGTCATCGGTGCAAGCAATAAAAATTGCTCTCTAAGTATGTATGATCTTTTGGTGTGAAGAAAATAGCTTTATACGATCTTGTTATGGAAGCAATAAAAGCGACGGACTGCATAATAAAGGTCCATATACAAGTGGCAATATAAAGTGACGTTCATTCACATTAAGATTTTGTGCATCCAACTCTAAAAGCGCATGACAACCTCTGCTTCCCTATGCGAAGGGCCTATCTTTTACTTTATGTTTTTTACTTTTATGCAAGAGTCAAGGTGATCTTCACCTTTCCCTTTTTCATTTTATCCTTTGTCAAGCACCTCGTGTTGGGAAGATCCTGATATATATATCCAATTGGATGTAAGTTAGAATGAACTATTATTGTTGACATCACCCAAAGGTGAATACGTTGGGAGGCAACACTATAAGCCCCTATATTTCTCAGTGTCCGATTGAAACTCCATAACCATTAGTATTGCGTGAGTTTTAGCAATTTTAGAAGACTATATGATAATTGAGTATGTGGAGTTTGCTATTCCAGAAAATAAGATGAATTGCAATTGTTTGATGACTGAGAATGAAGTTTGCTTGTTTTCAAGAAAGTTTATGGTCTATCTTTGACATGTGAATTGCTTGTTACTTTATCCTGAGAAGTTTTATGAGATGAACTACTGTTATGACATATTATCATGCTAGAAAAGGTGATTGAAATTTTCATTGATCAAACTTGTGCACCTTCTAGCATTCACTCTTCATAAATTCTTTCTTTTATCATTTACCTACTCGAGGACGAGTAGGAATTAAGCTTGGGGATGCTGATACGTCTCCAACGTATCTATAATTTATGAAGCATTCATGCTATTTTATTATCTGTTTGAATGATTACGGGCTTTATTATACACTTTTATATTACTTTTGGGACTAACCTATTAACCGGAGGCCCACCCCATATTGTTGTTTTGTTGCCCGTTTCAGTATTTCGAGGAAAAGGAATATCAAACGGAGTCCAAACGGAATGAAACCTTCGGCAGCGTGATTTTTTGGAAGAATATGATCCTGGAGACTTGGAATTCATGTCAGAAGATCCTCGAGGAGGCCAGGAGATAGGGGGCGCCCCCCCTACTGAGTGCGCCCCCTGTCTCGTGGGCCCCTCGAGCACCTCCCGACCGACTTCTTTTGCCTAAATAGTCCCACGTACCCTAAAAACATCCAGGAAGAAGATAGATCGGGAGTTCCACCGCCGCAAGCCTCTGTAGCCACCAAAAACCTCTCGGGTGCCCGTTCCGGCACCCTGCCAGAGGGGGAATCCATCACCGGCGGCCATTGATAACCCGCAAGTATACGGGATAGTTGTAGCCTCTTTCGATAAGTAAGAGTGTCGAACCCAATGAGGAGCTAAAGGTAGAACAAATACTCTCTCAAGTCCTAGCGGCCACTGATACGACTCTACGCACGCTTGACGTTCGCTTTACCTGGAACAAGTATGAAACTAGAAGTACTTTGTAGGTGTGATAGGATAAGTTTGCAAGACAATAAAGAACGTGTAAATAAAAGATAGGGGCTGTTTAGATAAAGAAGCAATAAAGTAAATATAGCGAGTGTGGAAAATTGGTGGTAGGAGTTGTGAAATTGCCCCTAAGCAATTGACTACGTTACTAGACCGGTAATCACTATTGCAATTTTATTTGAGGGAGAGGCATAAGCTAACATACTTTCTCTACTTGGATCATATGCACTTATGATTGGAACTCTAGCAAGCATCCGCAAATACTAAAGTTTCATTAAGGTAAAAACCCAACCATAGCATTAAAGTATCAAGTCCCCTTTATCCCATACGCAAACAACCTACTTACTCGGGTTTGTGTTTCAGTCACTCACGCAACCCACTATAAGCGAATCATGAACGCATTGCAACAGCCTACAGAGGGAATCCCTCACGCTTGCGCGACACGGAGTGCACCATAGGCCAGCACCAATAATAAAACATGCAGCTCAAACCAATCATAGCAATTCATCAATCACCGGTAGGACAACGAAAATCTACTCAGACATCATAGGATGGCAACACATCATTGGATAATAATATGAAGCATAAAGCACCATGTTCAAGTAGAGGGTATACCGGGATGCGGGAGAGTGGACCGCTGAATATAGATGGGGGAAGGTGATGGAGATGTTGGTGAAGATGGCGGAGGTGTTGGTGAAGATCGCGGTGATGATGATGGCCCCCGACGGCGTTCCGGTGCCACCGGAAGCAAGGCGGAGAGAGCCCCCCTTCTTCTTCTTCTTTTTCCTGGACCTTCTCCCTGGATGGGAGAAGGGTTTCCCCTCTGGTCCTTGGCTCCCATGGCTTGGAGGGGCGAGAGCCCCACCGAGATTGGATCTATCTCTCTGTTTCTGCATTCTCAGATTCTACCCCTTCACCGTTTCTTTTATATCTGGAGATCCGTAACTCTGATTGGGGTGAATCTTTCGCCTAGATATTTCTCATAAAATTAGCTTTCTTGCGGCAAAAGAAGAGCGTTAACCGCCTTATAGGGGGCCCAGGAGAGTCCAGGGCGCGCCCCCTATCTCCTGCCCCCCTCGGGCACCGTATCACATTGACTTTACTTCCCAAAAATCATAAATATTCCAAAATAATTCTCCGTTCGTTTTTATCCCGTTTGGACTCCGTTTGATATGGGTTTTCTGCGAAACAAAAAATATGCAACAGACGGGAACTGACACTGGGCACTGGATCAATATGTTAGTCCCAAAAAATAGTATAAAAAGTTGCCAAAAGTATATGAAAGTTGAATAATATTGGCATGGAACAATAAAAAATTATAGATACGACGGAGACGTATCAGCATCCCCAAGCTTAATTCCTGCTCGTCCACGAGTAGGTAAATAATAAAAAAAGATAATTTTTGATGTGGAATGCTACCTAGCATAATCTTGATCATATGTCTAATCATGGCATGAACATTAAGACACGAGTGATTCAAAGCAATAGTCTACCATTTGACATAAAAACAATAATACTTCGAGCGTACCAATAAAGCAATCATGTCTTTTCAAAACAACATGGCCAAAGAAAGTTATCCCTACAAAATCATATAGTCTCGCTGTTTCTCTATCTTCATCACACAAAGTATTTAATCATGCACAACCCCGATGACAAGCCAAGCAATTGTTTCATACTTTAATAATCTCAAACTTTTTCAACTTTCATGCAATACATGAGTGTGAGCCATGGACATAGCACTATAGGTGGAATAGAATATGATGATGGGGGTTATGTGGAGAAGACAAAAAAAAGGAGAAAGTCTCACATCAACTAGGCGTATCAATGGGCTATGGAGATGCCTATCATTAGATATCAATGTGAGTGAGCAGGGATTGCCATGCAACGGATGCACTAGAGCTATAAGTGTATGAAAGATCAACAAAATAAAATAAGTGGGTGTGCATCCAACTTGCTTGCTCACGAAGACCTAGGGCATTTGAGGAAGCTCATCGTTAAAATATACAAGCCAAGTTCTATAATGAAAATTCCCACTAGTATATGAAAGTGAAAGCATAGGAGACTCTCTCTATGAAGAACATGGTGCTACTCTGAAGCACAAGTGTGGTAAAAGGATAGTAACATTGCCCCTTCTCACTTTTTCTCTCATTTTTTTATTTTATTTTTTTTATTTTTTTTATTTTTTTGGTGGGCTTCTTTGGCCTCTTTTATTTTTCATAAAGTCCGGAATCTCATCCCGACTTGTGGGGGAATCATAGTCTCCATCATCCTTTCCTCACTGGGGCAATGCTCTAGTAATGATGATCATCACACTTTTATTTACTTACAACTCAATATTTAGAACAAAGATATGACTCTATATGAATGCTTCCGGCGGTGTACCGGGATGTGCAATGATCTAGCGTAGCAATGACATCAAAAAACGGACAAGCCATGAAAACATCATGCTAGATATATTACAATCATGCAATGCAATATGACCATGAATGCTCAAGTCATGTATATGATGATGATGGAAGTTGCATGGCAATATATCTCGGAATGGCTATGTAAATGCCATGATAGGTAGGTATGGTGGCTGTTTTGAGGAAGATATAAGAAGGCTTATGTGTGACAGAGCGTATCATATCACGGGGTTTGGATGCACCGGTGAAGTTTGCACCAACTCTCGAGGTGAGAAAGGGCAATGCACGGTACCGAAGAGGATAGCAATGATGGAAGGGTGAGAGTGCGTATAATCTATGGACTCAACATTAGTCATAAAGAACTCATATACTTATTGCAAAAATCTACAAGCCATTGAAAACAAAGTACTACGCGCATGCTCCTAGGGGGATAGATTGGTAGGAAAATACCATCGCTCGTCCCCAACTGCCACTCATAAGGAAGACAATCAATAAATAAAATTGTGCTCCAACTTCATCACAAAGCGGTTCATCATACGTGCATGCTTCGGGAATCACAAACCTCAACACAAGTATTTCTACTAATCCACAATCACCCACTAGCATAACTCTAATATCACCACCTTTATATCACAAAACTATTGCAAGGAATCAAACATATCATATTCAGCGATCTACAAGTTTATGTAGGATTTTATGACTAACCATGTGAATGACCAATTCATGTCATCTCTCTAAATAGATATAAGTGAAGAAAGAGAGTTTAATTCTTTCTACAAAATATATGCCCACACTCTAACAAATATAAGTGAAGCAAAAGAGCATTCTACAAATGGCGGTTTCTATGTGAAGAGAAACATGCAATCCAAACTTCAAATGATATACGCGAAGCACATGAAGCATTCTATAAAGCCACACTCAAAAGATTTAAGTGAAGTGCAATGAGAATTATATAAATCAACCAAGGACTATCTCATACCACCATGGTGCATAAAATAAAAATGAAAACTAAATGCAAAAGACGCTCCAAGACTTGCACATAATGCATAAACGAAACGAATACGAAAACATACCGATACTTGTTGAAGAAAGACGGGATGCCTTCCGGGGCATCCCCAAGCTTAGACGCTTGAGTCTCCTTGAATATTTACTTGGGGTGCCTCGGGCATCCCCAAGCTTGAGCTCTTCCCTCTCTTCCTTTTCCTCATATCGAGACCTCCTCGTTTAGACACTTCATCTACACAAAACTTCAACAGAAAACTCGGTAAGATCCGTTAGTATAATAAAGCAAATCACCACTCTAAGTACTGTTGCAAACCAATTTTTTTTTTTGCATTGTGTATACTGTAATATAACTTTTCCATGGCTTAATCCACTTATATAAATTGATAGATTCATCAAAACAAGCAAACTATGCATCAAAAACAGAATCTGTCAAAAACAGAACAGTCTGTAGCAATCTGAACATCCACCATAATTCTGGTACCCCAAATATTCTACCAAAATTAGGAAAAATAAAAAGGTTGTATAGAAAGACAGTGCAAAAGGAATCAGAACCAATTGACATTCCAGTTAAAAATGTAAAATCGCGCACTACAGCCAAAGTTTCTATCCTTCACTGTACAAACCAACAAGCATTGTAAACATCCTAAAGGCAAACCTTGGCACATTATTTTTATAATACAATGGAATTATACAAGGGGATAATTATTTTTGTTGAAAAGTTTATGTAATCAAGATTCACAAATTTTCCGTGAGCATGAACAAAGTTCAAGGCTAGCTCCCACTTCAACAATGCTTGTCTTTCTCACTTTCACTTTCCTTTTTGAAAAGTTTTTAGGTTCCCCTCTTTATTTTTGTGTTTTTAAACTATATAAAAGAACTCAACAGAAATAAATGACTCTCTAAAACTTCCGTGTTGTCTCCCTGGCAGCGCTATCTTTAAAGCCATTAAGCTAGGCATATAGTGCTCAAGTAATGAATCCACCCGGATCCCAAGGTATATCAAAGCCAATTTTAATTAACAATGATTTGTAATTTAGTAGTGAGCACAAAGTAACATATATCAAGCAAAAAACAAAGTCTAATTCTCTTCCTATGCATCGGCATGTCATAAAAGAACAATTCATGCACACATAGTAAAGGCCAATGCATAGTATAAGCAGTTTCTTGCAATTCTATCGTGTTGGAAACATAAAGAGGCGGGGATGTAGTTCCTCTCTCATAATAATTGCAAGTACGAGCAGCAAGCATATGCATATTACATTCATCAAAATCATCATGTGCAATGGTAAAAGGCAACCCCTCAATATAATCCTTACTAAGCGCAAATTTCTCCGATATAGTGTAGTCGGGAGAATTCAAAAAGATAATAGGACTATCATGCGTGGGTGCAATAGAAACAATTTCATGTTTAACATAAGGAGCTATAGCAAGTTCATCTCCATAAGCATAATTCATATTGGCATCTTGGCCACAAGCATAGCAAGCATCATCAAAAAGGGGTATTTCAAGAGAATCAACGGGATCATAGCAATCATCATAGCAATCATCCTTCGGTAAGAACGAAGGGGAATTAAACAATGTATGAGTTGGAGGGTTACTCTCATTTGAAGGTGGGCAAGGGTAGCTAATCCGCTCTTCCTCCTTTTGTTCTTCGCTCTCCTCATCATCTTTTTCATCCAATGAGCTCACTGTTTCATCAATTTCTTCTTCCATAGCTTCCTACAAAATATTAGTCTCTTCTTGGACAGTGGAGACTTTCTTCATAAATGCATTAATATAGTAATTGTATTCATAATTTTCATAGCAATATCTAAGTATAGCAAGATTTTTAGGCCTATAAACACCATCATCATCAAAAGCTTCATACTTTTCAAACAAGGATTCAATTTCATAAGCACCCTTAAAAGCAACAAATTCTTCTATTTGTTCAACATCATAGTAATCATATATACCATTAGCATAAGAAGCTAAGGTTTCATTATCATTAAATTTACATGAAAAGTGAAGGTGTGGAGCCTTCATCCTAGAGCAACAAGTAATATCACATCTCAAGCATAGATCCCGGGCATACCAACGCAACATAATAAATTGATCCCATAATAGTTTCCCTTTTTATGTCGAGCGATAATCCCTAAAGTATCCACGTTGATCCAACGTGTCTCGCATTATAAAGTTGAGTCGGGTTTTCTCAGGATTATCAAAGTAGTACATAATATCTTTCACATAATGAGAATCGAGGGTTTTAGGAGTTACCCCATCTTCATGAGTAGCAAGTACACCTAATTTTTTTGGTATTTTGTGTTCCATATCCATAACTAAAGATAGAGAACAACTAAGAACAGAAAATAAAAAATTACTTAGTGATAAAGCAAACAAGCACACACGAGAATATTCACCCCACGCTATGACTCCCCGGCAACGGCGGTAGAAAAAGGTCTTGATAACCCGCAAGTATACGAGATAGTTGTAGCCTCTTTCAATAAGTAAGAGTGTCGAACCCAAGAGGAGCTAAAGGTAGAAAAAATACTCTCTCAAGTCCTATCGTCCACTGATACGACTCTACGCACGCTTGACGTTCGCTTTACCTAGAACAAGTATGAAACTAGAAGTACTTTGTAGGTGTGATAGGATAAGTTTGCAAGATAATAAATAACGCGTAAATAAAAGTAGGGGCTGTTTAGATAAAGAAGCAATAAAGTAAATATAGAGAGTGTGGAAAAGTGGTGGTAGGAGTTGTGAAATTGCCCCTAAGCAATTGACTACGTTACTAGACCGGTAATCACTAATGCAATTCTATTTGAGGGAGAGGCATAAGCTAACATACTTTCTATACTTGGATCATATGCACTTATGATTGGAACTCTAGCAAGCATCCGCAAATACTAAAGATTCATTAAGGTAAAAACCCAACCATAGCATTAAAGTATCACGTCCCCTTTATCCCATACGCAAACAATCTACTTACTCGGGTTTGTGTTTCAGTCACTCCACTAGTAGAAAAAGGACCTAATATGAGACACATTAGTGCCGGTTTGGTTTTGAGCCGGAACTAATGTGTCCATTAGTGCCGGTTCCAACGGCTAGCCGGCCGTTCTCATTAGTACCGGTTCGTGGAGAACCTATAGTACCGGTTCGTGCCACGAACCGGTACTAAAGAGGGTGGTGGCAGGGTGTTGTCAGTCTGGGGCCCGTCCAGCACCTTTTGTACCGATTCGTGGCACGAACCGGTACTAAAGGTCGACGTACATAAACCCTTTGTCCCCCCGAGCCACTCTGTTCTTCCCCTTTCCCCTCACTTCCTCTGTTCTTCCCCTCTCTTCCTCGAGCTCCTCACAAATTTTTCCCAAAATTTGTCAAGATTTGAAGGCCCCCATCCATTCAAATGATCACAAAGGTTAGCAACTTTGTCCTTTCAACTCTCATTGCTAGATTAGCTCTTGCAATGCTTTCTATAGTGATTAATTTGGGAGGAATAATTATATTTGCTAGTATTTGATTTATATGCAATTTGAGGTCAAAAATAACACTTAGTTTGCATATGTAGATGTGGTTTACTTGTACCTTCTAAATCTCCGTCAGAATTCACTGTCGATCGCCTCGCACCGCCCGTCGTCATGCCGCGCCACCTTCTGGTGAGGCTCTTGTTCATGAATATTTTACATTACCAAATTGATGTTTATGTGATTTGGATATATAGTTACTCGATAATTATCTTACCCGACGTTGTTTGTTATACATAGTGCCATGGTTTTGATATCCGCCCCGTCGGCCCTCGCCCTTGTTATGATTCAGATGTGGTATATTCTCATTTAAAAATAGTTGTTGCATTTCGTGTTTATGACAAATTATGCCCATCAAGTTGACATAGATATTTTTATCTAGGAGGTATGTTAACCGGAAATTCCAACTGACCCTATTGTCGAGAGGTTAAATTTAGTTGAAAGAGAAAATGAGTATTTGAAAGAAAATTGAAAAGAATTGAGGGGAGAAGATGGAATTGAGTTGCATGTTGCCGATGTCATCGATGATCACAAGATCAAGATGGAGAAAATGAGGTTGAAGATTAGAAAGATTAGAAAATATGACATTGATAGTGTGGCTTGGTATCATTATGCTGTTGGATCAATTGTTACCTTAATTGCGATCTTCATCGCATTTGTTGTTGCATTTAAATTCTTTAGCTAGAGAGTTACTTGTATGTTGCATTTAATTAAGTGTTGTATATGAACTTTATGTATGAACTTGTATTAATTTGGTCTATTCGGTGTTGTGTAATGAAGATGAGCCGACAATGGATGTATGATGACAGATGCTCTCCCGAGTTCTTTAATGGCGTGCATACTTTTCTTCTTGCCGCTGAGGCAAACAAGCGGCGGATGGTTTTATGCCT
The DNA here is from genome assembly GCA_021605205.1 of Aegilops longissima. Lineage (NCBI taxonomy): Eukaryota > Viridiplantae > Streptophyta > Magnoliopsida > Poales > Poaceae > Aegilops > Aegilops longissima. The sequence continues at coordinate 623,324,330 of CM038676.1, forward strand.
TGTCCATGTGCTGGCTGTAAGAATGGTCACAGCACTCACGCCAAGAACCATTCACGCCCACCTATTTGAGTCCGGTTTCATGCCCCACTATAATGTTTGGACCAAGCACGGAGAAATAGGGGTTATGATGGAAGACAATGAAGAAGAAGAGGACGACGACGGCTATCCTGGCCATGGGTTCCCTGAATACGATGATACAACAATGGGGAAGAAGTTGAGCCGGCAATGCAGAAGAAGTGAAGAAGAGGCATCGATGAGCCCGCCGATGATCTAGGTCGGGCCATTGCCGATGCAAAGAGAAACTGCGCAAGTGATCTGAGAGGACAAAGTTGCAGCACATGTTAGAGGATCACAAGAAATTGTTGTACCAATTGCGGTGACAAAAAAGTTGGGCACCACACTTGAATTGCTGCAATGGAAGGCAGAGAATGGTGTATCTGACAAGGGATTTGGAAAGTTGTTGGTAATGATAAAGAATATGCTTCCAAAGGACAACGAATTGCCCGAGAGTACGTATGAAGAATGAAGGTTGTCTGCCCTCTAGGGTTAGAGGTGCAAAAGATACATGCATGCCCTAGTGACTGCATCCTCTACCGCGGTGAGTAAGAGGATTTGAATTCTTGCCCGGTATGCGGTGCATTGCGTTATAAGATCAGTCGCGATGACCCTGGTGATGTCGAGGGTGAGCGCCCCAGGAAGAAGATTCCTGCCAAGGTGATGTGGTATGCTCCTATAATACCACGGTTGAAATGTTTGTTCCAAAACAAAGAGCATGCGAAGGCGATGCGGTGGCACGCAGAAGACCGTAAGTAAGAAAGACGGAAAGTTGAGAGTACCCGCTGACGGTTCGCAGTGGAGAAAAATCGAGAGAAAGTACTGGGAGGAGTTTGCAGGTGACCCAAGGAACGTATGGTTTGGTCTAAGCGCAGATGGCATTAATCCTTTTGGGGAGCAGAGCAGGAACCATAGCACGTGGCATGTGACTCTATGTTTGTATAACCTTCCTCCTTGGTTGTGCATGAAGCGGAAGTTCATTATGATGCCAGTGCTCATCCAAGGCCGTAAGCAACCCGGCAACGACATTGATGTGTACCTAAGGCCACTAGTTGAAGAACTCTTACAACTGTGGAATGGAACAGGTACGCGCGTGATGAGCACATGGGGAAGAATTTGACCTAAAGGCATTGCTGTTCGTGACCATCAATGATTGGCCTGCTCTCAAGAACCTTTCGTGATGACAAACAAGGGATACCGCGGATGCACGGACTGTTTGGATGATACCGACAGATATATTTGAATAGTTGTAAGAAGAATGTGTACCTGGAACATCGTCGATTTCTTCCGAGCAGGCATCCCGTAAGAAAGAAAGGCAAGCATTTCAAAGGTGAGGCGGATCACCGGACGAAGCCTCGCCACCGTACTGGTGCTGATGTACATGATATGGTCAAGGATTTGTAGGTAATCTTTGGAAAGGGTCCTGGCGGACAACCTGTTCCGAAGGACGCTGACGGACGCGCACCCATGTGGAAGAAGAAATCTATATTTTGGGACCTGCCATATTGGAAAGACCTAGAGGTCCGCGCTGCAATCGACGTGATGCACGTGACGAAGAATCTTTGTGTGATCCTGCTTGGCTTTCTGGGCGTGTATGGGAAGACAAAACATACACCAGAGGCACGGGAGGACCAGCAACGTATGCACGGAAAAGACGACATACATCAGGGTCAGGCCAGCTACGCTCTTACCAAAGAAGAGAAGGAAATCTTCTTCGAATGCCTGCTCAGCATGAAGGTACCGTCTGGCTTCTCGTCCAATATAAAGGGAATAATAAATACGGTAGAGAAAAAGTTCCAGAACCTTGTCTCATGACTACCACGTGATTATGACGCAACTCCTTCCGGTTGTATTGAGGGGGCTTCTACCGGAAAACGTTCGATTGGCCATTGTGAAGCTATGTGCATTCCTCAATGCAATCTCTCAGAAGGTAATCGATCCAGAAATCATACCAAGGTTACAGAATGATTTGGTACAATGTCTTGTCAGTTTCGAGTTGGTGTTCCCACCATCCTTCTTCAACATCATGACGCACGTCCTAGTTCACCTTCTTGAAGAGATTAACGTTTTGGGTCCTGTATTTCTACACAATATGTTCCCTTTGAAAGGTTCATGGAGTCTTGAAAAATATGTTCATAACCGTGCTAGGCCGAAGGAAGCATCTCAAGGGCCATGAAAATGAGGAGGTCATTGAGTTTTGTATTGACTTTATTCTGACCTTAAGCCGATTGGTGTTCTGAATCGCGCATAAGGGCAGACTCGAAGGAAAAGGCACGCTAGGAGGGCATCAAATAATATGTATGGACGGGCATTCTCTCACCGAAGCACACTACAGCTTCTACAGAATTCCGCTTGGTGGCTCCGTATATGGAGGAACACAAGAATTTTCTACAGTCCAAACACCGGAGAAGTCTCGACGACTGGATTACACGCGAACAAACGAGGACTTTCGCGGTTGGTTGCAGAAACGTGCCCTGAATGATGGCGATATTCAAAATGACCTGTACTCGCTGTCCCAGTTACCATCTTCGAATATAATGACTTTCAAAGGGTACCAGATAAATGGAAATACATTTTACACGATCGCCCAAGATAAGAAGAGCACCAACCAAAATAGTGGTGTCCGCTTTGATGCAACAACCAACACGAGAAAGGAAGCATATTATGGTTACATAGAGGACATATGGGAACTTAACAATGGATCAGGTGATTTGAAGGTCCCATTGTTTCGGTGCAAATGGGTCAATATGACACGAGGCGGGTAACGGAAGACCCGCAGACGGAATGACAACAAAGGATCTCAACAATCTTATGTATGCAGACGAACCATTCGTCCTAGCCAATGATGTGGCGCAGGTTTTTATGTGAAAGACATGTCTACCAGGCCGAGAAAAGAAAAGATAAGGAAGCGAATGGATCATACGACGAGCCAAAGCGCCACATAGTTCTTTCAAGAAAAGAAAGATCGTGGGAGTGGATGACAAGACAGACATGTCGAAGATTATGAAAAGTTTGATGAAATTGCTCCATTCACAGTGAATATTGACCCGAGCATCCAGTTAAATGATGAAGATTTTCCATGGCTACGGCGCAAAGGGACACACGAGAAGAAAAAGTTTCACACCCAAAGATCTGGGATGTGATCGGCTTCACTATCATCACTTTCTTCTGTGTTTCACACCCAGGAGGGAATGTCTGTAATAGTTAGGGTAGTTAATTATGTGTTTTGGCATTTGAAACGCGAAGAAATTTTATGTGCAAACAAATTCTTTTCATGCATTTACTGATTTTTTTCCAGCTAAATGACCCTGAAATTGAAGGGCATTTGAAATGAACTCAGAAAAGGTTGAAAGTTGGCATGGTATCATAATTTCATACAAATAGCATGTGCAAAAAAGTAGAGAGGGTTACGGCAAAACTGGATACAATTCGTACAAAATGGACAATCCTTTTCAAGTATCAGAGTTTCCACAAAACTGAAATGTTACAAAGGCATTTCATTTTTAAATAACCTAAGCATTACCAAATTGAATATAATGATAAAACACACTAATATTAAACATAAGAAAAAGAATCACTGAAAAATCTTTTTCAAAGTTAAGTTATTCACAAACTAGTGATTCACACAAATTTCAAATAATTCAAAATTTAAACTATTCAAATAGAAAACTACCGCACTAACAGATCAAAGTTTGTAATTTTTGTACCTAAAGCAAAAATATTCACAAAGAAACTCTAAATACAGCAAAAACAACTCAAAAATAAATAAAACAAAAAAGCAAAAAAATTAAGAAAATAAAAAGCCCGCCATCGGGCCAAAGCGGCCTGCATACGACTAGAAACTCAACCTTTTGTTGGGCCAGATGCAGGCCCAAAAGGCCCAGAGGCCCACATGGCAGCAATGAATTGGTAGGCCCAGAGGGCATGCTTAGGAGAGGAGCTCGAGAGAGCTACCGCACCGGGCTTATAAACCAGTCACGGTAGCCCTTCGACTAGCGAGGTGGGACTAAACTTGTTGCACCAAGATCAAGCGCCAACAAGACTCCTTTAGTACCGGTCGTGGCTCCAACCGGTACTAAAGATTTCTCTTTAGTACCGGTTGGAGCCACCACTGGTACTAAAGGGGTGCGCTTCCGCCGCTTGGCTGGTTAAAACAGATTTTTAGTACCGGTTGGTGGCTCCAACCGGTACTAAAGGTCCATCCTATATATACAACAGTTGAAAAATTCAGTTTCCTCTGCTTTCTTCCCTCTGCTTCTCCCTCCGTCCCCGCCGCCTGCCCGATCGACGCTGTCCCTCGCCGACGTCGCCGCCCCGCCTGTCGCCGACCCGGCCGTCCCGCCCTCGTCGCCGCCCGTCGACGTCGCCGCCTGCCCGTCCCGTCCCGTCGTCCTGTCGCTGCCGCCCGCCCGCCCGTCGTCGCCGCTCCGTCCTGTTGCCCCTGCCGCCCGCCCGTCCCGTCTCCCGTCGTCGCTGCCCGTCTTGTCGCCCCGTCGTCGCCGCCTGTCGTCGCCTCGCCGGTGAGCTCGCCCCGGCCGTCATGTCCACACACACACACACTATACACACACACACACTACACACACATACACTACACATACACACACATTATTAGTTTGTTTTTTAAATTTTTTCTGTTTTTAGTTATAGAAATGTTAGGAAATTATTCTGTTTTTAGTTATATAAATATTAGAAATGTTAGTTATATAGAAATGTTATAAATGTTTTCTGTTTTTAGTTATAGAAATATTTATAGAAATATTAGCAATTTTCCTGTTTTTAGTTATATAAATATTAGAAATGTTATAGAAATGTTAGTTATATAATCAGGAAATTTTAGAATTAGTTTTAGTTAGATGAATTAGATTAATGTCAAATTGTTAGAATCTGCATATATATAGAATTTTAGTTATCACAATCCAATCATTTCAAAATGTTACTTTTTATGGGCATATAGTATTTGTTCTCGACGATATGCCTGGCTCAGATCCTCGCCGTCGACCCGCTCGCGACGACGCCATGCTTCAGAGGACCCATGTCCGGACTGGGCTCCGCTGGCTGGCACCGGAGGTGCTACTCGAGGGCGCCCGCTGGTGAGGAACCCGACCTCGGGTCCCGTCGTCGACCCTGATCTTCTTTGGTGGCGTTCAAGGGCCACATTCGGTTTAGAGGCAGCTGCCCTGCCGGAGGTGGTGCGCCACCGTGTCGTGGAGGAAGATGAGCACGCCCATCGGTACATGGCTGCTATGGACGACGCCAGTTCTCCACTACTTGGCGGGTTCTTTGGGCAGATGACCGGAGATATGATCCTGTGATGGTTCCTTCTCTTTGGGTGTGCACCGCCCGCCCAGAACCGCGAGTGGCGCCTAGATTCTTCTCGTAGTAATCGATCTTTATTAGGTACCTAGCCCGTGATGTATTCGATATATAATATTCGAGACGGTGTATTCGAGATTATATATATTAAGACGATGATGTATTCGAGATTATATATTCGAGACGATGTATTCGATATTCAGTTTTTCCTTATTGATTAATTGCATCCATGCATTGTAATTTGAATACTAAATTGTTTTATATTTCTTCTGTATTAATTAGTAAAGTAAAAGCTATGGCGGACAATACCGGCAGAGAGAGAGAAGAGGAATTGTTCGACATCATACGCAGCCCTCAGAGGCTAGATGATCTGAATGATGACGGCTCCCAATATCTGAACAATACCGGAGAGGGTGATTAAAAGATATTCGATCTCGACGAATCGAGCTCATGAAGTCATGAACTATGATTATGATGACACGATAATGTTAGTGATGACACGATAATGCTGATCTTCAAATAACAAAGACTTCCGCGAGGTATATATTTATATAAGCATGCATCCTGGTGATCATCACATGTTTTTTATTGAAGATATATTAACAAATCGATCTTTCTTCTTTCAGCCCTCCGGATCGAGCAAATCTGCTTCTCTGACAGCAAGACAAAGCGAGGCCCGGCAGATTGTTGAAGGATGGTGTAAAGTACCACATCGAATCCACCAAACTTAGTGGCGAACCCTCACGCCTAAGAACGCTATGGACAAGTGGACTCTTTAGTGCGGAGTTCTTGTGAAGGACAAACTCGATCTCCATTCAAGAATGGAAAGAGCCAAAGACTAAACGTCCAGGTGTTACTTGGGTCGATGGCAGAGCTAAAGAAGACCGTGAAATCTCGATGGAACATTTCACCCTACCGATCATTTCACTAAAGCAGATGTGGACAAAGTCAAGGCCGCTACTCTTAATAAGATGGCAATTGCATTCAACACCCACAAGAAAACTGTATGGGCCAACTACCTCGCTAATGAAAGGAAGACTCCAGATTTCAAGGAACACCGGAGAAGCAAAGAGAACATTGGGACGATTTCGTGACCTTCAAGGATTCAGAATTATCTAAGGAACGGTCGATGAAAAACAAGGCAAATGCCGCAAGAAGACGCAGTTCCATAGGCTGGGTCCAGGTGGCTGCGCGGTGGGATTGCCTAAGTGGGATAAGTCTGAGCAAGAGATTGAGGATGCAGGGGTCACTCCGGTTACTCAGATCGCCCCCCTGTGCGAACTTGGTTCTATGCACATGGGGGAGCGTTGGACCCGAAGACAGGCAGAGTTTCACGGAAGGCAAGTCTAAAAGGAGCCGAACAAAAGATAATTGACGCAATAGATGAAGCTCGAAGGGGGGTGTTCACGCCCAACAGAGAGAACGACGAGCTTACGCGCGCCCTGGGAAATCCTGAACACCCGGGAAGAACACGAGGCATGGGCGTTATTCACTGGTATGAGGGCTTTTTAGAATGGAACGAGGACTACAGGAGCCGTGCAAGAAGGAAGATGGAGGAGGAGAAGAAAAGGAAGCTGGAGGAGGAGCAGAGGAAGCAGGACGCAGAACGCCTTCAAGGCCATACATCGTATCATCCTATGGAGAAAGGATTGCATCATTTTTCGAAGTCCACCGACACCGCATCGTCTGCCGACTTCTCGAAGTCCGCCACCGAGTCAGCAGACTCCCGCTCCTCCAAGTCCACGAACGCGTGAGACGACTCCTCCTTGAAGTCCGCCACCTCCTCCAAGTCCCCGAACGCGTGAGCTGACTCCTCCGGTTTCAAGCCTGACACAGCGTCATGCCACTTCTCCGGTTGCAAGTCCGGCACCGTGTCAGGCCACACCTCCTGCTTCAAGTCCGGCACATCGTCAGGCCACTTCTCCTGGTCCAAGTCCACGTCAGCCGTCTCCGCCGTCTCAGCAATCGCAGAAGAGACATCCCGCAGCTTTGGTGCGTAGCGGTACGAGTCGAGGTAGTTCAGGAAGTACAGGCGAAGGCAAGCGATATAAATATGGTCCAAGCCTCGCTCCTCTTCCTCGGAGGCCTTACGACATGACTAAGGAGCAAAACACAGCCATAGTGCAAGCCCAAGTGGACGCCCATTTTGGACCGAAACCGGCACCGCCGCCAAAGGAGAAAGTGCCTGAGAAAGTAATTGACCACTTCATTCATATGGCTAGAGAACCAGCTCCCAAGCCTGTTGACTCGGACTATGAGCGCCAAATCAGGAAGGCACATCGAGCACGACTACAGAAGGAAGCGAGCTCAAGCTCGAGCCAACAAGCAGCTGGCAAAAATGCGGAAAACCGCTCCCGCCGGAGAACAGGCGGCGAAGCGATCCCCTCTTGTTGTGCCAACAACACATGAGAGGAGTAGTACGCACGCCAAATATTATTGTGGGTAAACCGTTAGCGTTCCCCAGCATGGCGATGTGGTAATAATAGAGGATCATATAATGCAGGCTCAAATGCTCAATATCTCTGTTGGACAACTCCTCGAAATCGAGCCCATGCCTACGCTTAAAGAATCGGAAATAGCATGGCAATATGTCTGGGGCAAACCTTTGGTCCATCCATACAAGGTCAAGGACCTCCCAACGAGAATGTATCAATTGCATCAATGGTACATGAACATTACCAAGATTTCCAATCGAGAGTCCCTCATGGTGAATGTCAAGCATGAGCATTATTACCATGAGAAAGCTCTGACCATTGAGTATCCAAAACTATTTCAGTTAATTAATCAAGACGCACTCGACAAGTCTATCGTCAGTTGCTATTGTCTGTAAGTGATTTCTTTCTGTAATTTAAGTCTCAAGCTAGTTATGTAGTGATAATTTTGATCAATCATTACATGTAATTATCCTCACTATAATCTTTTTCTGTGGTATTATATGCAGGATGAAGATGTATGAAATGAAAAAGCTGGACACTATGGCGTTGGGTTCATTGACCCAAATACCATTAATCAGGACATATGGGAGATTGAACATTGTCAAGCTGCTGTAGAGGAAAGCATGCTAGAGTTCGTGAAGCGCCTCAATACCAATGAAGATATACTACTTCCTTACAACTTCCCGTGAGTCACACTGTCTTGTACTACAAATTCTGTTTTTGCTTACTAGCTAGCTAGATGTTAATAATTAAGTGTATACGATTTACGGTAGTTGATTAATTTTATGCACATGCCCTCTTAATTAAGACATGCAAACGTGTGCGTATGCTGTTGGCACTGGGTCTTGTTAGACATTAAAGTTGAGGAAGGAAAAGTTGAATTACTGGACTCACTAACTAAAGAAGATAAAGACTACACCATCGTGAAGGGGATAGTCAACAGGTAATTTCAATCGTTATTAACTATTAGTTCCTAATATGAACTATTTAATAACCCCTTTATTAATTTTCTTTGCCGGCGGGCAGGGCATGGGCAAAGTTCATCAAGGTGACTCCAGGCACGTGGCCAAAAAAGTTGTTTTGGCATCGACCCAAGGTAAGTAATTAAGTAGTACTAGCTAGCTACCATCTCTTTAATTCTTGTTTCAATAACATTAATTAATTATTATGCTTGATTAATCATTATCTGATTCAATTCCATTCTCGTAAAGGCCCTGAGGCAGGCGAAAGGGAATAATCTGTGTGCATACTACGTTCGCGAGAACATTCGCATGATGATGTGCGAAAGGAGCAGATCTGATAGACAGGACTGGGTACGTTTTTGTCAGAACACTATTCACACCATTATCGATATCTAGTCACACAACTAACACACATGCATATTGATCTCCTTCTTAACAGTTCAGATCGGTGCGGGATAAGCTCCTACCATCGGACCGCATACAAGCACTTCAAGAGGAAATAGCCGGATTTTTGCTCGACCAGGTCATAGATCCGAAAGGAGAATACTATTACCCGCTACCGCCCCCATGAACCACTTGTCATCGTGCTCCGAAGGCACCAAGGCAACATGTAGGAGAAATTGTATATGTATATACATGTGTATGTGTGAATAGTTAATGGTGTTGGCTGTGAGACATTCGATGATATATATTATATATATATATATGCGGTTCTACGTACGAGAAAATCTATTTAATATATATGCATAACGTGTACAATTTGTAGTATCGTGAAATACCAGCAAACAAAAAGAATTAAATGGAAAATAAAGCCAAATTGAAAACACAAAATTAAAGCAAAATTAAAAAACACCCAAATATTTAGTACCGTTGGTGTTACCAACCGTACTAATGTCCTAAAGCACACGGGCCTGGCTCGTGCCACGTGTTTGCACTTTAGCGCGGATCGTGAAGAACCGTTACTAAGGGGGGCCTTTAGTCCTCACTCTTTTGTGCCGGTTCGCCAACCGCACTAAAGGCCGTCACGAACCGCACTAAAGCCCGGTTCTGCACTAGTGCTCACGCAACCCACTATAAGCAAATCATGAACGCATTGCAACACCCTACAGCGGGAATCCCACGCTTGCGCGACACGGAGGGCACCATAGGACAGCACCAATAATAAAACATGCAACTCAAACCAATCATAGCAATTCATCAATCACCGGTAGGACAACAAAAATCTACTCAGACATCATAGGATGGCAACACATCTTGTCGCCCCGTCGTCGCCGCCCCGTCGTCGCCTCGCCGGTGAGCTCGCCCCGGCCGTCATGTCCACACACACACACACTATACACACACACACACTACACACACATACACTACACATACACACACACATTATTAGTTTGTTTTTTTAAATTTTTTTCTGTTTTTTAGTTATAGAAATGTTAGGAAATTATTCTGTTTTTTAGTTATATAAATATTAGAAATGTTAGTTATATAGAAATGTTATAAATGTTTTCTGTTTTTTAGTTATAGAAATATTAGCAATTTTTCTGTTTTTTAGTTATATAAATATTAGAAATGTTATAGAAATGTTAGTTATATAATCAGGAAATTTTAGAATTAGTTTTAGTTAGATGAATTAGATTAATGTCAAATTGTTAGAATCTGCATATATATAGAATTTTAGTTATCACAATCCAATCATTTCAAAATGTTACTTTTTATGGGCATATAGTATTTGTTCTCGACGATATGCCTGGCTCGCATCCTCGCCGTCGACCGCTCGCGACGACGCCATGCTTCAGAGGACCCATGTCCGGACTGGCTCCGCTGGCTGGCACGGGAGGTGCTACTCGAGGGGCGCGCCGCTGGTGAGGAACCCGACCTGGTCCCGTCGTCGACCCTCATCTTCTTTGGTGGCGTTCGCGTGGGCCACATTCGTGTAGAGGCAGCCGCCCTGCCGGAGGTGGTGCGCCACCGTGTCGTGGAGGAAGATGAGCACGCCCATCGATACATGGCTGCTATGGACGACGCCAGGTTCTCCACTACTTGGCGGGTTCTTTGGGCAGATGACCGGAGATATGATCCTGTGATGGTTCCTTCTCTTTGGGTGCACCGCCCGCCCGAGAACCGCGAGTGGCGCCCTAGATTCTTCTGTAGTACTGGATCTTTATTAGGTACCTAGCCCGTGATGTATTCGATATATAATATTCGAGACGGTGTATTCGAGATTATATATATTAAGACGATGATGTATTCGAGATTATATATTCGAGACGATGTATTCGATATTCAGTTTTTCCTTATTGATTAATTGCATCCATGCATTGTAATTTGAATACTAAATTGTTTTATATTTCTTCTGTATTAATTAGTAAAGTAAAAGCTATGGCGGACAATACCGGCAGAGAGAGAGAAGAGGAATTGTTCGACATCATACGCAGCCCTCAGAGGCTAGATGATCTGAATGATGACGGCTCCCAATATCTGAACAATACCGGAGAGGGTGACGAAAAGATATTCGATCTCGACGACCGAGCTCATGAAGTCATGAACTATGATTATGATGACACAGACAATGTTAGTGATGACACAGACAATGCTGATCTTCAAATAACAAAGACTTCCGGCGAGGTATATATTTATATAAGCATGCATCCTGGTGATCATCACATGTTTTTTTATTGAAGATATATTAACAAATCGATCTTTCTTCTTTCAGCCCTCCGGATCGAGCAAATCTGCTTCTACAGACAGCAAGACAAAGCGAGGCCCGGGCAGATTGTTGAAGGATGGTGTAAAGTACCACATCGAATCCACCAAACTTAGTGGCGAACCCCTCACGCCTAAGAACGTTGCGGACAAGTGGACTCTTTAGTGCGGAGTTCTTGTGAAGGACAAACTCCCGATCTCCATTCAAGAATGGAAAGAGCCAAAGACTAAACGTCCAGGTGTTACTTGGGTCGATGGCAGAGCCAAAGAAGACCTGGTGAAATCTCTGATGGAACATTTCACCCTACCAGATCATTTCACTAAAGCAGATGTGGACAAAGTCAAGGCCGCTACTCTTAATAAGATGGCAATTGCATTCAACACCCACAAGAAAACTGTATGGGCCAACTACCTCGCTAATGAAAGGAAGACTCCAGATTTCAAGGGAACACTGGAGAAGCAAAGAGAACATTGGGACGATTTCGTGACCTTCAAGGATTCAGAATTATCTAAGGAACGGTCGATGAAAAACAAGGCAAATGCCGCAAGAAGACGCAGTTCCATAGGCTGGGTCCAGGTGGCTGCGCGGTGGGATTGCCTAAGTGGGATAAGTCTGAGCAAGAGATTGAGGATGCAGGGGTCACTCCGGTTACCCGGCACTGGCCCCCCAGGTGCAGAACTTGGTTCTATGCACATGGGGGAGCGTTGGACCCGAAGACAGGCAGAGTTTCACGGAAGGCAAGTCTAAAAGGAGCCGAACAAAAGATAATTGACGCAATAGATGAAGCTCAAGGGGGTGTTCACGCCAATGAGAGAAACGACGAGCTTACGCTACATACCTGGAAATCCTGAACACCCGGAAGAACACGAGGCATGGGCGTTATTCACTGGTATGAGGGCTTTTTAGAATGGAACGAGGACTACAGGAGCCGTGCAAGAAGGAAGATGGAGGAGGAGAAGAAAAGGAAGCTGGAGGAGGAGCAGAGGAAGCAGGGCCGCAGAACGCCTTCAAGGCCATACATCGATCATCCTATGGAGAAAGGATTGCATCATTTTTCAAGTCCACCGACACCGCATCGCCTGCCGACTTCTCAAGTCCGCCACCGAGTCAGCAGACTCCGCTCCTCCAAGTCCACGAACGCGTGAGACGACTCCTCCTTGAAGTCCGCCACCTCCTCCAAGTCCCCGAACGCGTGAGCTGACTCCTCCGGTTTCAAGCACAGCACACGTCATGCCACTTCTCCGTTGCAAGTCCGCACCGTGTCGAGCCACACCTCCTGCTTCAAGTCCGCACATCGTCAGCCACTTCTCCTGGTCCAAGTCCACGCCAGCCGCCTCCGCCGTCTCAGCAATCGCAGAAGAGACATCCCGCAGCTTTGGTGCGAGCGGCACGAGTCGAGGTAGTTCAGGAAGTACAGCGAAGGCAAGCGATATAAATATGGTCCAAGCCTCGCTCCTCTTCCTCGGAGGCCTTACGACATGACTAAGGAGCAAAACACAGCCATAGTGCAAGCCCAAGTGGACGCCCATTTTGGACCGAAACCGGCACCGCCGCCAAAGGAGAAAGTGCTTGAGAAAGTAATTGACCACTTCATTCATATGGCTAGAGAACCAGCTCCCAAGCCTATTGACTCGGACTATGAGCGCCAAATCAGGAAGGCACATCGAGCACGACTACAGAAGGAAGCGAGCTCAAGCTCGAGCCAACAAGCAGCTGGCAAAAAATGCGGGAAAACCGTTCCCCAGTCGGGAGAACAGGCGGCGTAAGCGATCCCCCCTCTTGTTGTGCCAACAACACATGAGAGGAGTAGTACGCACGCCAAATATTATTGTGGGTAAACCGTTAGCGTTCCCCAGCATGGCGATGTGGTAATAATAGAGGATCATATAATGCAGGCTCAAATGCTCAATATCTCTGTTGGACAACTCCTCGAAATCGAGCCCATGCCTACGCTTAAAGAATCGGAAATAGCATGGCAATATGTCTGGGGCAAACCTTTGGTCCATCCATACAAGGTCAAGGACCTCCCAACGAGAATGTATCAATTGCATCAATGGTACATGAACATTACCAAGATTTCCAATCGAGAGTCCCTCATGGTGAATGTCAAGCATGAGCATTATTACCATGAGAAAGCTCTGACCATTGAGTATCCAAAACTATTTCAGTTAATTAATCAAGACGCACTCGACAAGTCTATCGTCATTGCTATTGTCTCAGAAGTGATTTCTTTCTGTAATTTAAGTCTCAAGCTAGTTATGTAGTGATAATTTTGATCAATCATTACATGTAATTATCCTCACTATAATCTTTTTCTGTGGTATTATATGCAGGATGAAGATGTATGAAATGAAAAAGCTGGACACTATGGCGTTGGGTTCATTGACCCAAATACCATTAATCAGGACATATGGGAGATTGAACATTGTCAAGCTGCTGTAGAGGAAAGCATGCTAGAGTTCGTGAAGCGCCTCAATACCAATGAAGATATACTACTTCCTTACAACTTCCCGTGAGTCACACTGTCTTGTACTACAAATTCTGTTTTTGCTTACTAGCTAGCTAGATGTTAATAATTAAGTGTATACGATTTACGGTAGTTGATTAATTTTATGCACATGCCCTCTTAATTAAGACATGCAAACGTGTGCGTATGCTGTTGGCACTGGGTCTTGTTAGACATTAAAGTTGAGGAAGGAAAAGTTGAATTACTGGACTCACTAACTAAAGAAGATAAAGACTACACCATCGTGAAGGGGATAGTCAACAGGTAATTTCAATCGTTATTAACTATTAGTTCCTAATATGAACTATTTAATAACCCCTTTATTAATTTTCTTTGCATGGCAGGGCATGGGCAAAGTTCATCAAGGTGACTCCAGCACGTGGCCAAAAAGTTGTTTTGGCATCGACCCAAGGTAAGTAATTAAGTAGTACTAGCTAGCTACCATCTCTTTAATTCTTGTTTCAATAACATTAATTAATTATTATGCTTGATTAATCATTATCTGATTCAATTCCATTCTCGTAAAGGCCCCGAGGCAGGCGAAGGGAATAATCTGTGTGCATACTACGTCATGAGAACATTCGCATGATGATGTGCGAAAGGAGCAGATCTGATAGACAGGACTGGAGTGCGTTTTGTCGAACACTATTCACACCATTATCGATATCTAGTCACACAACTAACACACATGCATATTGATCTCCTTCTTAACAGTTCAGATCGGTGCGGGATAAGCTCCTACCATCGGACCGCATACAAGCACTTCAAGAGGAAATAGCGGATTTTTGCTCGACCAGGTCATAGATCCGAAAGGAGAATACTATTACCCGCCACCGCCCCCATGAACCACTTGTCATCGTGTTCAAGGCACCAAGGCAACATGTAGGAGAAATTGTATATGTATATACATGTGTATGTGTGAATAGTTAATGGTGTTGGCTGTGAGACATTCGATGATATATATTTTATATATATATATGCGGTTCTACGTACGAGAAAATCTATTTAATATATATGCATAACGTGTACAATTTGTAGTATCGTGAAATACCAGCAAACAAAAAGAATTAAATGGAAAATAAAGCCAAATTGAAAACACAAAATTAAAGCAAAAATTAAAAAAAACACCCAAACATTTAGTACCGGTTGGTGTTACCAACCGGTACTAATGTCCTACAAGCACACGGGCCTGGCTCGTGCCACGTGTTTGCACTTTAGCGCCGGATCGTGAAGAACCGTTACTAAGGGGGGCCTTTAGTCCCCACTCTTTTGTGCCGGTTCGCCAACCGGCACTAAAGGCCGTCACGAACCGGCACTAAAGCCCGGTTCTGCACTAGTGCTCACGCAACCCACTATAAGCAAATCATGAACGCATTGCAACACCCTACAGCGGGAATCCCACGCTTGCGCGACACGGAGGGCACCATAGGACAGCACCAATAATAAAACATGCAACTCAAATCAATCATAGCAATTCATCAATCACCGGTAGGACAACAAAAATCTACTCAGACATCATAGGATGGCAACACATCATTGCATAATAATATGAAGCATAAAGCACCATGTTCAAGTAGAGGGTACAGCGGGATGCGGGAGAGTGGACCGCTAAATATAGATGGGGGAAGGTGATGGAGATGTTGGTGAAGATAGCGGAGGTGTTGGTGAAGATCGCGGTGATGATGATGGCCCCCGGCGGCGTTCCGGCGCCACCGGAAGCAAGGGGGAGAGAGCCCCCCTTCTTCTTCTTCTTCCTTGACCTTCTCCATAGATGGGAGAAGGGTTTCCCCTCTGGTCCTTGGCTCCCATGGCTTGGGAGGGGCGAGATCCCCTCCGAGATTGGATCTATCTCTCTGTTTCTGCGTTCTCAAATTCTACCCCTTCACCGTTTCTTTTACATCCGGAGATCCGTAACTCCGATTGGGGTGAATCTTTCGCCCAGATCTTTCTCATAAAATTAGCTTTCTTGTGGCAAAATAAGAGCGTCAACCTCCTTACGGGGGGCCCAGGAGAGTCCAGGGCGCGCCTGCCTCCCTAGGGCGCGCCCCTATCTCCTGGCCTCCTCGGGCACCGTCTCGCGTTGATGTTACTTCCCAAAAATCATAAACATTCCAAAATAATTCTCCGTCCGTTTTTATCCTGTTTGGACTCCGTTTGATATGGGTTTTCTGCGAAACAAAAAATTGCAACCGACAGGAACTGGATCAATATGTTAGTCCCAAAAAATAGTTTAAAAAGTTGCCAAAAGTATGTGAAAGTTGAATAATATTGGCATGGAACAATCAAATATTATAGATACGACGGAGACGTATCAGCCATCTTCATCATCCCGGCGCTCTCCATGACGAGGAGGGAGTGGTTCACCCTCGGGGCTGAGGGTATGTACCAGTAGCTATGTGTATCTCTCTCTCTCTCTCGTGTTCTCTCTATGGCACGATATAGATGTATCGCGAGCTTTGCTATTATAGTTGGATCTTATGATGTTTCTCCCCCTCTACTCTCTTGTGATGAATTGAGTTTCCCTCTTGAAGTTATCTTATCGGATTGAGTCTTTGATTTGAGAACACTTGATGTATGTCTTGCCGTGTTTATCTGTGGTGACAATGGGATGTCATGCGCCACTTGATGTATGTTTTGGTGACCAACTTGCGGGTTCCGCCCATGAACCTATGCATAGGGGTTGGCACACGTTTTCTTGACTCTCCGGTAGAAACTTTGGGGCACTCTTTGAAGTACTTTGTGTTGGTTGGATGAATCTGAGATTGTGCATATCATATAATCATGTCCACTGATACTTGAGGTGACAATGGAGTATCAAGGTGACATTAGGGTTTTGGTTGATTTGTGTCTTAAGGTGTTATTCTAGTACGAACTCTTGAATAGATTGATCCGAAAGAATAACTTTGAGGTGGTTTCGTACCCTACCATAATCTCTACGTTTGTTCTCCGCTATTAGTGGCTTTGGAGTGACTCTTTTTTGCATGTTGAGGGATTGTTATATGATCTATCTATGTTATTATTGTTGAGAGAACTTGCACTAGTGAAAGTATGAACCCTAGGCCTTGTTTCCTATCATTGCAATACCCTTTACGCTCACTTTTATCATTAGTTACCTTGCTGTTTTTATATTTTCAGATTACAAATACCTATATCTACCATCCATATTGCACTTGTATCACCATCTCTTCGCCGAACTAGTGCACCTATACAATTTGCCATTGTATTGGGTGTGTTGGGGACACAAGAGACTCTTTGTTATTTGGTCGCAGGGTTGTTTGAGAGAGACCATCTTCATCCTACGCCTCCCACGGATTGATAAACCTTAGGTCATCCACTTGAGGGAAATTTGCTACTGTCCTACAAACCTGTGCACTTGCAGGCCCAACAACGTCTACAAGAACAAGGTTGTGTAGTAGACATCAATGGCAGAAATATAGGTTGCTTCGCAACCTAGGGCAAAAGACACATGGACATGACACATAGGCAAAACTGATGAGGTGGCGCCTAGTCATAGCAATCCACCACAATTTACAATGTTATGACCATCTATATTCGTCGTGATCAGCTAGAAATAAGGCAGCGGACCAGTGTTGTCTTCTTTATGACCATTTCGCGTAAGGAAATTATGACCTTTCTAACCAAAATGGCCATCATAGTTCAGGGTTTGGAGCCCCTCGAATAGCTTTTGACCAATTGGTCTCAAATGGTCGTAGATTTATGACCAATTCTTCTAGAGTCACTGACAAAAGGTCACAAGTTGCCATATTTCTTGTAGTGGTTTGAGGATAATAATGATGGAAGGATATGCATCCAACCAGGCAAACAGAAACTTTGTCACATTCTTCCCGTTGAATGCGAGGTTGCTATTGTCCATGAGGCTTAAGTTTTTCAACAAGAGATTTCTCATGGACGAACATGTTGAGTAGCAAAAAAAAAGAAGTTTCTGGTGGACAAATGAGCTTCTGAACTTGCACGGCTTCTATTTACAACAAATGGTAGTCATCCTCTAATAAATTTTTTTGCACATGATGTTGATTTTATGGATCAGGCCGATCCATTTTATTTGTAACTATGAAAAACAGTGGTGGGGTTAGATGTTATTGCCATGTTGAATTTGGGTTTTGTCTAAATTTGATGAAAAAATAATCCTTGGGCTTTTTGTACCGTTTGTAAGCTTGAGTTACATGTTTTTGCCCTCGTACTCCCCTCCGCGTGCCACTAAACTGCCGCATCTTCCATGGCTCCAGTTCGTTCCCGTCCGAGGCTTCACCGTTGTTATTCGCCTTCATTTGCTCGTTGTGCCCGCCGTTGTATGGAGTTTTCAACATGGTCAACAACCGAGAGGAATCAGGAGATGACTATACGTGGAGAGGCTGATAGTAGGGACCCACCAGGGTCATTGCATTATGCAAGAAGGTGACTCATTATTACAAGCCAAAAAATACTTCCTCCTAATTGTTTGACAACTAGGTCCATGCCATTGTAAATGTAGTCAATAAACGAGAAAATTACACAACGAACGGATAATACCAGGGACCCAGCAGCTCGCACAGTTGTTTCTTAGTTTTAGAGACGGAGCTCAACTGCACGTTGTGCGGGGGCTGTGGCCCGTCTAGCCCACACTTACGCTTTTATTTAAGGACATGACGAGCCCAGTTGATATCTTTTTTCTTTCTGAAAATGGCTAGCCGAGTTTTTTGGAGAATACCCAACCGAGGCCTACTTGCTTTTCTCGGCCCTGCTTCGCTGCAAATCTTTCAAGACGAGGAGGGATGTAAGTAGTAAGAAATGGGGTTCCCAGGAAATGGGCTATAAGTAGTAAGAAATGGGCTGTAAATTTTTATACCAAAGCCAACCGGCAATTACATTCAAATATCGTTTCTTCTAGATTTCTCTACTCTTATAAAAGCAGAGTTGGTGATGATGGTGTGCATGCCATCCTACAATATATGTCGTCTGATTTATATCTAACGGATAGGAAGGAAACTATGACAATTTACCCGCACTCCTCTCCACATTTGCAGATAAGGCCTTCCCTCGTTCATTCTTTTCTCCGACAAGATAAACTACTCATACAAATGCATCTTGATGTTCCCTGCAACGCACGGGCATCTTGCTAGTCAAGATCTTAAATTTCATTCATTTTTTGCGGAGATTTTTTTTGAATTTTATTTTGATATAAGTTTTTAAAAAATATTTTAACTGGCACCAAATTTCGTGATTAAAAGAGTTCGGACCCCACCGAAATATGCAAAATTTCATTGAATTTTTTAGCAGTGCCAAGAATATGGTCTATAATGCTAATAAAAAGAATATGGGCTTCAAAATATCCTTAAGAATTAGCAAACGGGTTGTAAATTATTGAAAATAATGGCTAATGGGTTATATGCTATTTTCCACAGATTTGGAGGCTGACTTCTGGGCCTACTAGGTTGACGATGACGCTGTCCTAAAAAAAGTTTTGACGGGTACGCAAGGCTTTGTTAACTTAGTCAACACAGAGCAGTGAGTGTTGGATGTCCATCCAACGGCCGTCGTGCTTCTTCAATCTCTGATCTTCCTGCTCCAGCCTCCCAAACCAGCGCCGGCGGGACTGCCTGCTGCCTCCTCTCGTGGCCGGCTGTGCTGCTGCCAGGCCATCCCCCTACCGACCCACACGGAAGAGGGATGTAAGTGGAGAGGCTGATAGAAGGGACCACACACGCTAGTGTCTCCTTATTACGTGAAAACAGTGGGGCTTCTCTAGGTCGTTCCAGTCTGGGGCCTCGCCCTCATCCACCGCCTTGGTGCTCTCTGCGGCGTGGTCAACATGGTCAATGAACGACATCCATCAGAAGAGGACTATACATGGAGAGCCTGACAGCTGGGTCCAGTGCCAAAAATATGTGAAAGTTGTATAATATTGGCATGGAACAATAAAAAATTATAGATACGACGGAGACGTACCAGCTTCAAATTACGTAAGTTAGCCACGTTCACTATCGAGGTCGCCCATCCCTATTGTGATAACCTCGCTCTTTAGGAAATTGATTTTTAGCGAAGATAAGATCTCAACTGCAAGGAGCAGGAGCTTGACCAATGCAATACTATGGTCGTTAGGTTCGAATAAAGGATCGTATTATCTGCGTACTGCAGGTGGGTCACCCCACCAGGGATGAGGTTGGACACCAACCCTTTGTTGTGACCCACGGCTCTTGCCATGGCAAGCATGGCCGACAAAGCGTCCGCAACAAAGTTAAAAATGAGTGGAGAAATTGGGTGTCCTTGTCGAAGGCCCCTTTTATTTTGAAAAAACTTGCCCAGCTCCGATAATAGTGATTGCCATATGTTCGCCACTGACTAAGTGGATGATACAATGGACAAAACCTGCCTCAAAACCCTTTTTGGGAAGGACCTCCCATACAAACTCCGATTTCACACGGTCGTAGGCTTTTTCAAAATCGAGCTTTAGAAGGACACCCTTCCCCTTGGTGCGCTTCAGCTCGTGAACAGTCTCAAGGAGCGCGATCGGCCCTTCAAGAATGTTGCGGCCATAAAGAAAGGCGGTCTGGATTTTGAGGATCACTCCTTGCGCAATAGGCGCCAGGCGTGTGGCATAAGCCTTTGCACACAATTTGAAAGGAACATTAATAAGTGTGATAGGCCGAATCAGCTTAATATTGTCCGCACCTTTGACCTTATGAATCAGGCTAATAGCACCGTAGTTCAAGCGAGACATGTCAACCGTTCCTAGGGCAAAACCGTTCACTATCGCGTAGAAGAGTTGCCTAAGGCTCGGCCAAAACTTTTCAAAGAACTCTACGGGTCAACCGTCCGGGCTAGGCACCGTGTCTATCTTCATATCAGCAAGAAGGACAAAGCCAGCCCATCGTTCTCCTCGGACAACCTCTCCGTAGGATCCCATGAATCCTCACGAAGGCATAAAACCTTTCCATCAGCCGTCCCCAACTGGCCAATGAAAAACATGTGTATATATGGCAAATTATCTTGTTTTGGATCACTAGGAGACATTGTCAGATTGGAGTCACAAAATGGAGCATTTGCGCTTCCAACCATTCACGTAGGCATGAAAGTAAACAGTATTCGCATCTCCCTTAGTAACCCATTTAACGCCGCCCCTACAGCGTGAGAACCTGATTTTCAAGGGCTACCTATGGTCTCATTCGCCTTCCGAGAAGGGCCTGGCATCAACTTGGGCGTCTAGTGACGCAATCCCGCCAACAATCCTAGCCCTCTCCCTCTTCGACTGACTACCGTGATTGACGCCCCATACACGCAAAAACGGCCACAGGACGGCGGCCGCGGCAATCCAGGACTCCGTCGGACCGCGTCTAGATCCAAAGGAACATTTGAGCTCTAAATTAATGGGTGAGGGTATGCTAGCATTTTTTAAAACGAAAGTGCTAGATAGATAGTAGATTGTAGATAGGGATTGGAACGTGCATATATATACAACGTATCGGTTGCGTATCTACAATCAACAACAATGTAAGTGAAAGCTGTGTATCTACAAATTAAAAACAATAAGGTGTGCATCAATAAGGCCGCCTCGCCTATGCCACGTCAATTTTACTGTGCCTAAGGGGAAAAGTAGAAAACGCATCGACCTATCGATCCCTGCTCTCACATGCACGTCTCCTCTCTCGGGAGATCTCTCTCCCCCGCGACTCCTCGCCGCCACTCTGTGGCCGATTCCGCGAGTACCGGCGCCGGGTGGCAGACCAACGACTACCCCTCGCCCCGCTCCTTCCCATCCTTCCAGATCCGTTGCTAGAGGCCTCCCATGCTCGCTCCCGACCCTCAGCGGCGGCTAGGGTTCCCGACCCTCATGCGTGGTTCCGCCTCATGGATGTTCCTTCCGCTCCCGATGGCCATGAGATGCACGCGGTGCGTTGGGCCGTGCCTCCTTTGCACTAGTGAGTTCATCCCCCCCCTCCTCATCTTATCTACTCCGCCGAGCTTTGGCCCTTCGCCTATTTCGGTCTCTCTTAGATTTGGTGCAGGGCCGTCTCTCTGATTCAATCCCCAAAATCTCATATTTGGTTCTGTGCCTACAAGATATTCGATGAAAGAAGCCTTTACATATGTGGTGCTTATATTTGTACATAATACCTATTATCTGTCTTTTAGTTTCAGACGATTTTTTAATTTTGTTGCATTTTCAATTTCAAGATGTTACTTCAGGAGCTGAAGTAAGAGAAAATGAAGGCTGTTGCGTGGATGTTGGTCTGACTCGAGCACCACTCGAGGCCTTGTTGTCGAGTGGGGGGATCAGAAAGGTAGTGGGAGGTGATGCCGAGTGGATCGATGACAGTTGTGCCGTGTCTCCCCTCCTCACAGACGCTTCAGAACGACATCTCAGCATGGCGTCGGTGGAGGAGAGGATCACTATCATGCACCTGGTGGCGGGAACAGGCTGAGGTCCTTATTCGACCTTAAGTTCAAGGTAGCTTTACTGTTTAATTACATCCCCTCCTAGCTAGCTAAAAAGAGATATTCACTTTCTCGTGTGCAGAACGTGAGTTGTTAGTGAGAAGTTAGTAGAGCTTGCTTAATCATGATGTAGTAATTTTGCCCTGCTGCTTGTGAAAAAAACTGTAGGAATGAACATAGCCAGGATATGAAAATGACCAATATACTAAAGAGGCTTATTCTAAACATGGTATCTTTATGTCAGTTACATACACCGTCTAAATGCTTACTTCCTAATTTTCCTTCAAATTTTCGTGTCCTTCCTCTTAGCCTTTAGGTACTACAGGGAACATATATGTGAAATTGCGTGTCTCTAGCAGTACCATTCATTCATTGTGGTCTGGAGCAAGTGAGCCTTCGCAAGAAACTACACCTCCTGTTCAAGAGCATGCCCTGGTAAGCTGAGATGTAACCAAACCTGTAGGTAATGTGATTTTATGATTTTGACGTGCCGAGGGACTTTGGTGTAGATTGGTTGTTTTGGGCATGTGGTTTGTGTTGTCGGAATCTTGAGGGGAATTTTTAATAGTTGTTGATTCCTGCTCATCCATGTTTGGCTCTTCTGATATATGTATGCACTCATCTTGGAATGAGGATTTATGAGAGCATGTCAGGCTAGAAAGTTTCACAATATTGCTTCTTTTAATTAATTAGGTTTAGATTCATTCATTACGTGTTGAGACTATTTGAGTTTACTTTGCGTATACTGTCCTAACACACATGGAATTCTGTTTACAAAATTACTAAGTTGTATGATTTTCAGCACCAGAATTCTATACCTGATAGTCATGATATGATGGATCTGGACGAACCATTTGATCCCACGTTTAGTCCACCTATGGACAACCCTTTTGGTAATTACAAGAGCATGTTCATATAATATGGTGACCGATACAAGAACATGGTAATTACCTTTTGATTGTATTGATTTGACGCTCTTGTCTAATTGCTTGATGGAGTAATAGTTCTGAACATGTCACATCATATATTTCAGATTAGTAGTACATATTTTAGTCTTAGTGACACCTTTATTTTTTTTAATGATTGAACTATCTTTCTTATCTTTCTACCTAAGGCATATTGATGTACAAAACTAATGAGATATGTAGTGTGGCTGATTCTGAAATATACCAAAAACTTAGTATAGCTTATGTTAAGTTATACTCCCGAGTCTTGATGTTGATTTATTTGAAAAATTGAAATGATTATAATTGGAAGTATCACCTCACCTCAATCTCCGAGGGTAGTTGCATCCTAATGATTATTATCCTCTAGATGTTTTTTCTGAATTTTTCACATCCTATAGATAGACTTGTTCTACTGATTTTTTCTAACTCTGTTGGTAGTTGATGCTCTTAAGTCGAAGCAGCTAATGTTTTACAGATTTATATGTACCCCCTGTACTCAAGAAGTGGGTGTTTCACATGAATTCTCACGTTTCATAGCACACAAATTAAAGATCACATTCATCTACCTAGATATTGATTACACCTTTCTGAGTTCTTTTCTCTTTGTTTTCTTGGTGGGCAGTTCATCGAATGATATGTTTTAGTCTCAAGCAACTGTAAGAGTAATATAAAAGCATATCATCACTTTGGTTATTGAGTATGTCGTTGAATAATGAACATAAAAATGATGATGATGTCGGTGGGTCAGTTGTGAATGCAGCAAACAGTTCTAAAATGATGAAATGCGATTCTTCCTATTTCGAGTTGTGTCGCTTTAATAAATTTCTGGTCCTGGTTCGAGGAAAGTCCATAGGTACTGGAACGGGGTTATCTTCATGATAAAATCTTACGCGTCTAGATCGGAATTATCTTTTGTGTGTTCACGCCTATGTCATTATCAGGGTGTTGTGTTGGTGGTTGTGCCGCAATTGCAGATTCTGGACCTTCACTGCTTGCTGGCCCCATGGTAAGTGGCAGTGACATCCAGTTGAAGTTGTTGTTTTGTATGGCGATCTACTAAAATATTGCAATGTTTTTATCAAATTGATTTATATTTTAGAGCAATTATATTAGTAAATGATCAAATTCACACCTTTTTGTACGATATTCCAGAGTTGTAGGCTAGACACATGTTATGTGCTTAAGGTGGTGATACAACACCTGACCTTTTTACTAACAAATCATAATATTTAAAGAGCATTTTTCTTGATTTTGGGAGTATCATTCTACAAACTTTTAGCTTATATCAAAATCGGATGCATGCGAAGTGTCAACATTTAATGAAAACAATTTCAGGAATCTTTGAGATTCTAAAGCTTATAATTTAAAAATAAAAGATGTCCACGTCTCTCTCTTAATCCTTTTGCCAACTAATTCGTAATTTCCATTGTTGTAATTTATTGCAGGGTTAGGGGGAGCTCTCATGATCTGATTGGATGCTTCGGCAACAATTGCTTTGGCTGGAATTACATGGCACTATCCATCCTCAAGGAAGTGTAAGTTTGTTTTTGCCCAACTATATAAATACTACTCCCTGATTATTGTCAGAGGATAGCAGAAATACAACAAAACATTGTAAAATTTGTCTAAACGTGTGACCCAAGTACTTGTACTACTCTCACCAGCTTCGTGCCGTTCAAAATTGAAAGGTAGATTTGGTGCTTGTGATAATTATTTTAATTGTTTGGCTGTAGGGTGTCTACTCTTTATACAACATTAATATTTGCTAATCTGCTATAGATTAGTTTCATGTCTGTTGTGTTTATGATGGTAGCGATGCTACATTTCTCCCCTTCGCTATAGAGTTAGATTGTTTTAGGGGAATGGAAGAACCAGATACATTTGTCAATACCGCTTTTCAGGTTCACAACAACTTATTGGTGGCCCATCGCATTATGTTCAAGAGAAGCTATCAGTGCTGGACTGGACATAAATTCCTGAAGACAAAGCAAGTGTCAGAGAGCAGAGTACTATTAATGTCTCGAGGGTAACTGTTGATGAGAGGAATGACACATCATCTGACGAGATGAACAAAAGCACATACCAGCTGGTGGTGTTCATGTTTCTTTTGCAGTTCATTTAGATCCCGTGTATGGGGAAGCTTTGTCCACACTGAAGAAGCTACAGGTGTGGTACATATTTACAATTTTGCATATTAATTTAGGTTTCAGCATCACGGATATTCATGTATTGGTGGTTGTAGCAACTTCTTTATATTTTTCTGAAGTCTGGACCTGGTTGATATTTTTACTACCAGCTATGCGTTTTAGAAGCATTCTCTACAGTCCTGCATGTGTATATTTTTGTGGAGTGCCATGTGATACTCGACCTGTCAATCCATGCGCTGATATGCATTTTATCTGACCATATCGCTGTTGGTTTCAGATGATTTCAAGTTGCAAGATGTTGGCATAGACCCAAGCATGTCATGCTTCAAGATGAGGAGCCAGGCCTGATGGAAAAAATAGGAAGAGGTGGTACGGTGGAAGAAGCGCGGATGATTCTGCGAGATGTGGCTCGATTGGATGTCTGTGATGCGACAATGAGAAGATCCTCTGGTTTGGCTGCTTCCCAGTGGTCTGGTGCACGCTGCTCCCGCTCGTGTAGCAGAATGGCGGCCGCAGCAGCACGTTCCGGGAGAGATGCGTCGACCGGGTCTTGTGTTCAAGTCCTTCGACGGAATGCCAAAGTTCTTCGTCCACTTCCACGGCCCCAACAACAGTATGCCTCCCATCCTATCTAATCTCCTGCTCAACTATTTTGCTTCTTCTCATTAGTTAGGTGCAGTTTCATACATTAGCTGTTGACACTGTTTAAATTTCCTTTGCATTTACTGTACTAACACCCATGAAATTCTCTTCACAGAATGTAACCAACCTGTATGATTTTCAGCACAATAATCCATCGGAACTTTGTACCTGACAGTCATGACGATATGATGGATCTAGACGAACCATTTGATCCCACATTTAGCTAACCTGTGCGGAACCCTCTTGGTATGTTAGACCCAAGTTTTGTTGAGAGTGCCGCTGCTGGCTTCTTTGGTTGGGGACCTCAGGTTACATATCGCAAGGATGTGCGGCAGATACCTATCACACTAATAATCCTCAAATTGGAAGTTCTGGTCAGTGCAGGGTATTATCACCTCATGTAATTGGTCATTGTACTTTTAGTTCAAATTTCACTTCTTACTCTATTTTTTGTATACGTGGACTGCTTATTGTGATGTCTCTGATTATAGTTTTCTGCAATAGAAATACTCACCACAAATGATAATGTACATCTGCTCTTTTCTAAGAATGAAATCTGTAACTCTCCTTTGGATAAATGCCTATGAACAAGTCAGTTTTATATACCGACATGTCCTCATGATAGAAGTCAGTTGGTTAGCAATAGCTGGGGTAGAGACATTCGTTGTGACTGAACTGTAGTTTATCCAACTGATTATTTTTTCGAGCAAAATTGTATTCAGATATAGTTAGGTCCTGTACCAACAGGCAAATCGACTGTCCACTACTTTTTACACTAAACACATCATATATACTGATTCGAGTACTTGTGAAACTCATGACAAATGCAACATGAAAAGGAGCAAAGATCGACGACCCAACACACATCACTGATGATGAAGGTATTAATTTGCTCCTCTGTTTATCATAGCTTCTCATGGATCAAGATGTATTGGATTAATATATAACATGGTATTTGATGTTTTTTCCGAAACAAAATAGGTGCTGACACCTTGTATAATTGATTACTTAGAGAGCCACGGCCGCATCAGAAAATCAAGAGATCCAACTGGGTACGGCAAAAAATATCGATTTAAGAGAACTGTTACATGAGTTAATCACCCATTCTTACAACATCATAGGACCATGGATTTTATGAGATTAAAGACAGTGATTGCGCTGCACTGCCGTATATACAGCACATGGAGCACTTTGAATCATGGCCATATATACAATACAGGGAGAAACCTTTAATCATGATGCATATGGCCTCATTTTAATTGAATTCTGAAAAAGCTTTGTCCTGTTTTGTGTATTATAAACTAGGGTTTAGATATGTGGTATACGATTAATGGGATTTTTTTCTTAAATATTGAAAGCTAGGGAACTAGAGATTGAGTCTGCCACTTATTTCATTAGAGTACTAAAAGCTGCTTGGTTGTCAAATTGCAAGCACATGTTTCCTGGCACCAGATTATTTCTTGCAAGTGACCAGGAAATTTTGACTGACTGGTGGATGTTTCCTACAGCCATTTATAAGCTTATAAATTTACTTCAGACACTTATAAGCTTTTGTTTACATTGACAACTAAATCGTCGGTGCACTCAAGTATTTGTTGGCGCCGCCTCTCGCAGCGCCACCTCTTCTTCTACCTTGAGCTGCCTCACACAACTCTCTTGTGGTTTCTCTCTATATTCTCTCAAGAACACAAGAACACACATACACATGAAACTCTACACACACACGCACTTCACCAAGTAGAAAGCTGGCTTTGTCTTGTCTCCCGGTGAAAATCACAGTGGCTACATGTTTTCACTGCTCAGCCCTCACGGTCTCCCTTTTCTCATTAACTCAATGCCATACTTATATACACAGAAGGTTTACCTCACGCACACCCTAGCTAGCCGGCACTCTCGGCCACTAACCCACTAATCCATCTACTACGCCACTAACCCAACAAACTCCACGCACTACATCTCCTGGAATCTCTCCCGGACCTGCACCACCCGCTAACAAACTCATGCATGCAGTCAACTAGCGAACAAACACACCAATTCTCTTGGATCCAACGTACTGATCCATCCAGCCGGTCTTGCTTCAACCCGTCCACGCGCCTGCCGTATCACACGACCTTGCGTGTCATCCAACTCAACCTGAACCAACCCATCACGCTCCAGCCTTGTTGCCTCTTGCCAACTCTCATGGTATCGCCGTATCACATGGCACAGTCGGCATCTTGTCACGCTCGCCGCATCGCACGGCACCCGGCATCTCGCCTCCTCTGCGCATCTTCGTTGAAAGTTTGCTGGACTAGCTACTCTCTAAACTATGCTACATGCATAACAAAAGAAAACTAAATTGACGGTACAATAATATCAAGATTACTGCTAACAGTATTTATGGTAGTGTAACAATTCATTTTTCTTACCAATTCAATTGTGTTGTCATTTATGTATTACTTCCTTGGAGAGTTTTTCGTGCAGAGTGGTGCATGCATAGACATTATCCTCATTATGTTCTCTTTGTGTGTTCTATTGTAGGAAGCGGATGCTATCAAGGTCATGGAAAAGGTGATGCTCATTCCCATTCTTAGTGAGATGGGTTTACCCGATGCAAAGTATGAGCATTGCAGAGACCATGATGGTCGCATTGTAGACACTTCTGTTTTCGGCCATCATTATCACCAAGGAAAAAGATACATCAGTTTAATTCTCTACTATCATACAAAAGCAAACAATCATGTGGATTTTTGGAAGTTCTCCCACTGGATGTGCTAGACTCAGCGGTACCTTCTGGATCTCAGGCTTCCCAATCTGCAATTTTTAGTCCTATAGGTGTACTTCTTTTTCAATTACCCTAACTATGAGCTTGAATAGAAATCCATGGCGATTCAAGTCTGTAAATCTATTTTTTAGGCTTATTCTGGCCATAGATACTCCCTCCGTTCCGAATTACTTGTCTTGGATTTGTCTAGATACAGATGTATCTAGACTCATTTTAGTGCTAGATACATCCGTATCTAGACAAATCTAAGACAAGTAATTCTACATCCGTATCTAGACAAATCTAAGACAAGTAATTCGGAACGGAGGGAGTATATCCTTTCATGTTCAAATAAAATGGTCCATATTCGTATTTATGGTCATCATGAAATTGAATATGGGATGTGCTTGAATCTGCAGTGTTTTCAGCCTGTAGGTTTGCTTCTTTCAGTTCGTCCTGGTTGTATGCCTGAACAGAATAACTGAAGTTCGTATTTATGTTTGAAAAAAAAATTAAATAAGAGAAGCATTTGTTATGTTTGAAGCAACATTATACTATAAACGCTGGGCTGTTTTTTTCTATATGGGTCTACAATCTGTATTCAACTGTGATGTGGATATGTTCCAATGCTTATGGTTTATACTTATTATCTGTTTTATGTAGGTCTATCCAAGTTAACTCATCCAATCTTAAAGAGTAGGTCTATCCAAGTTAACTCATCTAATTTTGAAGAGCAGTCCAGTGACCGCTGCTTGCTTAGAAACTATCTTAGGTCCCCCAACTGCCCACAGCTTTACTAATAATGACTTACGTTGATCCACTAGGTTTAAAGTGGACGAAAAGTAGTTGTTGTTAAACCCTTGCTTATCATCTCGCTAAAATTTGTATGTTTGCATTTTCCTTTCTTTGTTATCCTTTAGATTGTGTGGGTCATGGGAGCGAGTCAGTGGGATTGGTGAGTTTAGTTCACCATCTCTTGAATTGGTCGAATTTCATCACAAGAAAAAAGAAGGAATTTGGTAATAGTAAATTGGGTGTCATATGATTTCTTAGCTATGACTTATGAGCTGTTGAACTTCGTGTTTGTTGCAAGTACATTGAGCTGTTGAACTTCGTGTTTGTTGCAAGTACATGTCTTGATTGGTAAATTAAGCCTACAGTCATAGAGACACGGTAACAAACGTCATACAAACACGTTAACAAACATGGCAGCTAGATTAGTGCGCACAATTCCACCTTAAGAGGCGCCACCGGGTGGCGCCCCATCCACTAGTAACAACATAAAAGAACGCTGTGTATCTATACCTACTAATAAAGCAAGGTGCGTTTCTCCAAAATTTTCATCCGTTCACCGCCGAAACATATTAGAATTTTCTTTCTATTCAAGGTGGTACTAAATTTTGGGGCGTTCGACCGCTAGAAAATAAAAAGCGCTTCCATCTAAAATTTCATCGCTTGGGCCTCTTTGGGCCAGAGGCCCATGTGCACAGCCTTTCTGAGGAAAAGGAAAAATTAATACCGTGGTGGTGTCGAACTCACGACCTCATGGGTACGTACCGTATGAACAGGCCAACTGCGCCAGCTTTGTTCTACGTCCGAAAAGAAGTAGGCCACCCTGTTGGATTCTATATGACGCTCGCGAGCGTCCAGGAGCTGCACCTTCGCTGAAGCGAGTCCCCACTTGGGCCGGCCCACGTACGATTTCCTGTGCTGTTTTCCTTCGCTGTTCGCTGTCGTTTCCTTCGCGGCTTCTGCAGGGTTTTTTTCATTTTCTTCTGCGGTTTTTTGCTTCCAATTTTTCACTGTTTTATCCGGCTTTCTGTTGTTTAGTTTCGGGTTTTTTTATTTTTCTGTTTTGGTTCCTTTTCTGTTTCATTTTCTTTTACATTATTTTTTATTTTCTGTTCTGTTTCTTTTTCTGTTTTCTTCTTTTAATTTGCATATTATATAAAATGTTCACTGTGTATTGCAAGAAATTTCATTGTACTAAGAAAAATGTTCATTGTATATTATTAAAATTATTCACCTTTGCGTATAAACATGTTCATCGTGTATTACGAAAATGTTCATCGTGTATTATGAAATTGTTCAACGTTTTTTTGCTAAATGTTGAATGCGTATTCAAAAATTGTTCAACACATATATTCATATTGTTTCAAAAATGTTCATCAATTATTATTTAAAATGTTCAATTGATATAAAAATGTTCAGTAAATATATTTTGCAATTTTTCTATTTTGGTGATGATAAGGATTGCATATATAGAACTCCTTAAGGCATGTTTTGATGAGGCGCGATTGTAGGGAATTGTTGCATATCGATTGGCAACAGAAGAAAGCATGGATCGCTACATCCATGTGTTAGTTATTTCCAACAATGGAGGAAGTGCCCCTCCCTTTCATGACGTGCTTCAGGAACCCCGGGATGTGCACGTTGGTGAAGTATTCCTTCCACTCGATGCTCCGCACATCGAAGTGGAACTGCGCCTTCTCCTCCAATGACATCTCTGCGAAAAGCGCCTCGGTGTTGGCGTTGTCAAACCTGCATCCATGCATTAGGCCTCCATTATTAGTTTCTCTAGGCCATCGAGAATGTGCATACTTACATGGTTTCTCGAATGCCGATCGACCTGCAGCCGTAGAAGCCGTAGGGTTGGTACATGCGGGCGAGGTGGATGATCTTGTCGGCGTACTTGCTAAAAAGCATCCGCGCCCTAGGCGAGAGCGTCTCGCCGGCGCCCCAGAGCAGCACGTCCCTCTCAACATTGTTGTTGAACTGGTGCATGTTGCCGAAGATCCTCATCGGCGCCACCTTGATTGCCTGCCCTGCCGCGAGGTTCAAGGGGTACCTCGTGAAGTGCTTGAAAATGAACCTGAACATGTCGCGCCATATTATTGGGTTCGCTGTCGATGATCCCACATGGTAGATAAGCATCTCCCGTGCCGCCCCTATGGCCTGAGCATGCTTTGCCACCGCTGCTAGAGTCGCGTTCACCACCATGTCCGCCGGAACCTTCCGGAGGGACCAGAGGAAGATCAATTACAATCATGGCCATTATTAGCTGAAACGGAACCGCCATGTTGTTGTGCCAAGCTACATAAATTACCACGTCAACGACACCATCACCGTCCGCAGGGAACCCACTCAGCCGGCCTTTTGCGTAGTACATCATAATCGGATCAATCATCCTGGGTTTTATTTTGTCAAAAAAAGTGGAGGTCGACCATAAAACCAACTATTAAGTGGGTGAGCCAATTTTAGATTTGTAGTGGACACATAGTAACTGACAAAAAGGACACCACAATCATCTACCTGATTCCTTCTATCCAACCTGGCATCGGCTCGCTCCAAGTGCCTTCAATGATGCTTGGCCTTATCGTCACCACCGGTATCTCTCCTCGCATGCTATTGAGGACCATCTCCCCCATGGCCTTCGTGAACACGTATGTGTCTTGCCATCCATGGAGTCTTGCCCTGCAGTGACAAAACAAATCAGTTGCTTCATTATGCCTGTCATGTTGCATGTTTAGACTACCGTCAATGGACTAATAAACGGTATAAGAAATACATGTGACCTCTCAATGCCTAAATCTTTCATTTGTTGAGAGAAAGATGCTGCATCGTCCGAGTTATGTTTGGAGCAAAAAGCCAGCTTGATCTCTGCCTCTATATCAAGCACAGTGTTCTGAAGTCCTGAAGAATTTGAGTAACCTAATTCCTTCGTGATGGTGTCACCCAAGCTAAATGGCTTCTCTAGCACCACGCCTTGCCTCCTCCCGTTCACATATGCTGATTGTCGATTGGCGCACATGGAGCACAATCAAACACAGTGGTCTAATAAGTTCATCAATGCATTTTTATGCTTTTGAGTTTTAATTTGTACTGAACTATGGATAGCATTTTTCACTTTTCAACTAAAGATTAAGATGTTGGCTTATGCCATCCGTTTTCTGCCTCTAAAATCAAACTTTTCACCTCAACATCTTTCAGTTGTCATGCTGACCTGTTGATATATGCAAGAATAGCTTCAGGTTTGAAAATCTACGCACAAAACTCATTAACCGGAATGGTCCCATGGTGTTGACGTCCATAGCAATATCATACCTGAAATTTATAATTGCTAGTGGTTGTCAAACATGAATGTTTTGAGCAACACTGCTTCTACAAAACATGTCTGACAAACCTCTCATCGAATGTCGTATTTGCTGCACTGTTGATGATGACTGTTAGAGTTATATTAAGTGATGTCTTTTGGCCTTTTGTATTCTAGTCTCTTGGCATCATATTGTAGCCTTTTGGCATCCTCATGTATGTGTATATATGTTGGCATTGGCCTCCTAATAATACAAGTTGCTATTCTCCTAACATCAACATGGTATCATGAGCCTAGGTTAGGGAATTTTTTTTCTCTGGGTATCGCAACTTACCCTTCCGATCCACATCCTGGCTGTGCTGTTTCACATCGCTGCTGCCTCCCTCCTCCTCTGCTGCCGCAGCACATACAGCCTGCCGTGCCCGATCCAGGCCGCTCCTTCCGCTGCTGTAGGTCGGATCGATCGGATCCTCTTCCTGATTCGAGTCTCCAGCCGCCACCAACCTGATCTCGTCCGGCCGCTGCTCGGCTCATCTTCCGGCCGCCGCTCGGCTCGTCTTCTGGCCGCCGCCCGCCGCCCATCAGGGGCTGCTCTTCCGGCCGCCGCCCATCGGAGTCTGCACCTCCGGTCGCTGCCCGACGCTCCTCCGGCCCCGTCCGCCGGCCGCCACTGACGGCCGCCCGTACGGCCCCGCCCTCTTCGAGTCGCTGCTGGCTTCTATGGGTGCTCGCATGCGTGCGTGTGAAACTGCCGCTGTTTAAGTCCAGATCGATCTCTGCCTTGGGCTGCTGTGGGCCGCCGTGTTTGTTCTGCCTCAGTCGGCTTGCCTTTTGGTTTTGTCTGATTGATCTGCTGCTGGTTCTGGCTGCTCTTACCTTGGCTAGTTGAGTCTTTGTGACAGAAAAGGAGCACCATGTCTTTGGCATCATCTGGCTATGTTGCCATCCCGCGCTGCCCGGTGATATTCGATGGGGCTAACTATGCCGAGTTCGTTGCCTTTATGCGCATTCACATGCGTGGCATTCGTCTGTGGGGTGTTCTTTCCGGTGAGGTCCCCTGTCCTCCGCGTCCAGTGCCTCCTGTGGCTCCTACCCCACCGCCGACGCCACTGGCTCCTGACGCAGATGCTTCTGATGCTGATAGGGCTGCAGCCACGGTTGCTGCTGATGATGCAGCTGCTGCTTATGACCAGGAGGTCTTGGATTATTCAAATGCTCTTTCTGTTTATCATGACGATTTGACTGCTTACACTCAGTGGTGTGACGATGATGCTCGTGCTGCGACTGTTCTCACTTCCAGTGTTTTGCCTCAGTTTGCTTCTGAGTTTATAGGCCTCGGTACTGTCTTTGAGATGTGGACTCATCTTCGTCAGCGGTATCAACCCTCTGGTGATGCTCTCTACTTGTCTATGGTCCGTCAGGAGCATGCTCTTCAGCAGGGAGACTCCACTATTGATGAGTTCTACACTCAGAGTTCTGCTATCTGGCGCCAGCTTGACTCCCTTCGCACTACTGTTTGTGGCACTTGCCCGTGTTGCGGACTATGAGGTCGACTTGGAGTTTCAGCTGCCTATGAGTTCTTGTCACGGCTCCGAGGGGAGTTTGAGCCTCGACGTGCTCAGTTGTTTGCTCGTGGTCGTGTTCCTATTTCTGAGGTGCTTTCCGAGCTTCGTGCTGAGGAGACTCGCCTTCGTGGTGCTGGTTTGCTTCAGGTTCCCTCTGTGCTCGGTGCTCGAGCTGCTACTCCGCCAGTGTCTTCTCGCTCCAGTGCTCCGCCGCTACTACCCACTCCTCCGGGTAATGAGGCCCGCTCTCGTGAAGGCCGCTCTCGTCCTCGTACTCATTGTGACTACTGCAACAGGGATGGTCACCCCGAGTCTGATTGCTTCAAGAAGAAGCGTGATATGCGTAATAGGGAGCGCAATTCTTCTTTTGGGACTCGTGCTTCTTCCTCGACGCCGTCTACTGTCTCCTTGACTGAGCAAGATATTGTGAAGCTCAAGCGTCTACTTGCTGCTTCAGGTTCTTCAACGGGTACTGCAGGCTCTGTGACTGGTGCTTCTAGTGCTGAGCGACCACTTTATCTGCCACATCGGTACATCCCCATGGGTTCTGGATTCTGGAGCTTCATTTCATATGTCCTCCGATTCTTCTATCTTGTCCTCTTGTAGATCTCTCGATTTTCCTATTAATGTTCTTACTGCTGATGGTACTCCTCTTCCTGTTGCGAGTCGAGGCACTCTTGCCACTTCTTCCTTTTATGTTCCAGATGTTTCTCATGTGCCTCGCCTGACCATGAACCTATTTTCTGCGGGTCAGCTTACTGATTCTGGTTGTCGTGTCATTCTTGACACTGATTCTTGCACTATCCAGGATCGCCACACGAAGGCTCTGGTTGGGGCTGGCCCGCGCCGCCATGATTCTCAGGGGCTTTGGGAGTTGGACTGGCTTAATGTTCCTTCCGCTACCACCACACTCGCCAGTCCATCTGCCTTCGTCGCTTCAGCTACAAGCTCCTTCCAGCAGTGGCATCATCGACTTGGTCACCTTTGTGGTTCTCGACTATCGTCTTTAGTTCGTCGTGGTCTTCTGGGGCCTGTCTCAGGAGATGTCTCCTTGCAATGTCAGGGTTGTAGGCTTGGTAAACAAGTTCAGTTACCTTATCCTACTAGCGAGTCAGTGTCTCAGCGCCCTTTTGATTTAGTACATTCAGATGTGTGGGGTCCGGCTCCCTTCTCTTCTAAAGGGGGCCATCGCTACTATATTATTTTTATAGATGATTTCTCTCGCTACACTTGGCTTTACTTCATGTCTTCTCATAGTGAGGTTCTCTCTATTTATAAGCGTTTTGCCGCCATGGTCCACACTCAGTTCTCTACACCTATTCGCGTGTTTCGTGCTGATTCTGCTGGCGAGTATATCTCCAAAATGTTGCGTGGTTTTCTTGCTAAGCAGGGTACTCTTGCTTAGTTCTCTTGTCCCGGTGCTCACGCTCAGAATGACGTGGCTGAGCGCAAGCATCGTCACCTTCTTGAGACAGCTCGTGCGATGATGATTTCCGCCTCTCTTCCACCTCATTTCTGGGCTGAGGCTGTCTCCACTGCCACATATCTCATAAACATTCAACCCTCATCTGCTCTACAGGGAGGTATTCCTCTAGAGCGTCTTTCTGATCATTCTACTGATTATTCTGCTCTTCGGTTGTTTGGTTGTGTTTGTTATGTTCTCCTTCCCCCCCGAGAACGCACCAAACTAACCGCTCAGTCTGTCGAGTGTGTTTTTCTGGGCTACAGTGATGAACATAAGGGTTATCGATGTTGGGATATCCTATCGGTCGACGGATGTGTATTTCTAGGGATGTGACTTTTGATGAGTCTCGTCCATTCTACCCACGACCATCCTCTTTGACCTTTTCAGTAGAGGATATCTCTTTTCTCACGTTTCCTGATACACCTCCCCCTGTGCCTCATATTCCTACTCCTCCTTCTCGTCCCACTATTGCAGATCCGACAACATCTTCTCCTATCGTTTCTTCTCCTTCCTTATTGCATGACACTCCACCTTCATCACCGATGTCTTCTCCATCTCCGTCACCTCCGGTGGTTCCTTCCCATCCCACTTTACCTTTTCATTATACCCGTCGTCGACGTCTTATGGATGAATCTACTGACGTGCCCTCTACTTCTGGTGCACCGTCTTCCTCGTCCCAGCCGACTTATGGTCTTTAGGCTCGACCTTGCCCTCCTCCTGACCGCTATTCTCCTAGCCAATATGGCCTTTCAGTTGTACTTGAGCCTACCTCTTATCGTGATGCTATTATTCATCCTGAATGGCAGTTTGCGATGGCAGAGGAGATTGCCGCTCTTGAGCGTAACGGCACATGGGATCTGGTTTCTCTTCCTCCCCGTGTTCGTCCCATCACTTGTAAGTGGGTCTATAAGATTAAGAATCGCTTTGATGGTTCTCTCGAGCGTTATAAAGCTCGTCTTGTGGCTCGCGGCTTTCAGCAGGAGCATGGTCGTGATTATGATGAGACATTTGCTCCTGTGGCTCATATGACCACTGTCCGCACACTTCTCGCCGTGGCCTCTGTTCGCCACTGGTCCGTGTCACAACTTGATGTTAAAAATGCTTTTCTTAATGGTGAGTTGCATGAGGAGGTTTATATGCAGCCACCACCTGGGTATTCAGTTCCCGATGGCATGGTTTGTCGTCTTCGTCGCTCTCTCTATGGCCTTAAGCAAGCCCCTCGCGCTTGGTTTGAGCGGTTTGCCTCTGTGGTCACTGCTGCTGGTTTTTCACCCAGTGATCATGATCCAGCGTTGTTTGTCCACCTTTCTGCTCGTGGTCGCACTCTTCTTCTTCTATATGTTGATGACATGATCATCACTGGCGACGTTTCTGAGTATATTGCCTTTGTCAAGGCCCGTCTTAATGAGCAGTTCCTTATGTCTGATCTTGGTCCTCTTCGTTACTTTCTTGGGATTGAGGTTTCCTCCACCTCTGCTGGCTTTTCATTTCCCAAGAAAAGTATATCGAGGCCTTCTTACTCGTGCGGCTCTTAGTGATGAGCGCACTGCTTTGAGACTCCTATGGAGCTCAATGTTCACCTTCGTGCTTCTGATGGTGAGCCCTTGTCTGATCCGACACGTTATCGTCATCTTGTTGGGAGTCTTGTGTATCTTGCTGTCACTCGTCCGGATATCTCTTATCCTGTCCATATTCTGAGTCAGTTTGTTTCTGCTCCCACTTCAGTTCACTATAGTCACCTTCTTCGCGTTCTACGATATCTTCGTGGCACGATCTCTCATCGTCTCTTTTCCCCCGTTCCAGCTCGTTACAGCTCCAGGCCTATTCGGATGCTACGTGGGCTAGTGATCCTACGGATCGCCGTTCACTTTCTGCCTACTGTGTCTTTCTTGGTGGTTCCCTCATTTCCTGGAAGACGAAGAAACAGATTGCAGTTTCTCGTTCGAGTGCAGAGGCCGAGTTGCGAGCTATGGCTCTTCTTACGGCTGAGGTGACTTGGTTACGATGGTTACTGGAGGATTTTGGTGTTTCTGTTACTACACCTACCACCCTCCTGTCAGACAGCACTGGTGCTATCAGTATTGCACGGGACCCCGTGAAGCATGAGCTTACCAAACACATTGGTGTTGATGCTTCCTATGTGCGCGCTGCTGTGCAGGATCATGTTGTTGCTCTTCAGTATGTGCCTTCTGAGTTACAGCTAGCGGACTTCTTCACGAAGGCTCAGACTAGAGCGCAACATGGATTTCACCTCTCCAAACTCAGTGTTGTGGATCCACCATGAGTTTGAGGGGGGGTGTTAGAGTTATATTAAGTGATGTCTTTTGGCCTTTTGTATTCTAGTCTCTTGGCATCCTCTTGTAGCCTTTTGGCATCCTCATGTATGTGTATATATGTTGGCATTGACCTCCTAATAATACAAGTTGCTATTCTCCTAACATCAACAATGACGTCCACTTTTTTTGCAATCTCATCTGCTAGCTCAGGCGCAATGCCCATGTTGGCTTCTCTCACGTTGCCTACTACAGCAACCAGTTTTCTTGCTAAAAAATGGCGGTAGTCTTTCCCATGGAGTTGCTCTAAGCATTTGAAAAGTTCTGTGCCAACTATCTGCATGCAAATATATCATTTCGATCAAGATTCAAAACTACTCCCTCCATTCACAAATATAAGATGTTCTAAATTTTTTCTAAATCAGATGTATATGGACACGTTTTAGTGTATATGTTCACTCATTTCAATCCGTAAATAGTCCATATTAAAATTACAAAACGTCTTATATTTGTGACCAGAGGGAGTAGTCTCGACTATTGAGTCTTTGACTCTTGACTCTTCATCTGATGCCCTGCAGAAAAAGTAAATACTCCCTCCGTCCATAGAGTGTATCAAGACACATTTTAGTGTGTAGGTTCACTCATTTCAGTGAGAATCAATTTTGGACAGAAGTAGTAAATAAATTAAGTAAAAAATATCGCACCTCGTTTTGCAACCTTTCCAGTGCTGCCTCGCTGTCCTTCGCCTTTATCAACACATATATCTTGCCGACATCAGGAGTTGTCCTCAAGATTTTGTCAATAATAACTGGCGCAATAGAGAAATAGAAATCAAGCTCGAAAGCTATGTTGCGTGCTAAACATTAAGGATGTAGAAGAAAGAAACTGTACCTTTTGCTAGAAATCCGGTCCCACCAGTGATGAAAAAGTTCTTGCCCACAAGGAACCATCTGCTTCATCTGATGGTGCTGAACCGGCTATAACGTTCTTGCAATCCATTGTCACAGCATAGGAAGGCAACGGTCGTTCACTAGCAAGACGCCGTTTTCTCAACGGCAGTGCAGCAGCGCTTCTACTGTGGGCTTGACCTTCCTTCCTGGCAGGAAAGCCTACGCATTTGTGGGCAACAGCATGGTAAAGGTTTAACATGGA
Source organism: Aegilops longissima (assembly GCA_021605205.1). Lineage (NCBI taxonomy): Eukaryota > Viridiplantae > Streptophyta > Magnoliopsida > Poales > Poaceae > Aegilops > Aegilops longissima. The sequence goes on from CM038676.1 coordinate 623,363,767, forward strand.
AGCCATCTGGGAATGTCTGATGGAAGGAGTGAGTTGAAATAATATATCCAACTCTTCACTACAAGCTTAATGCATGCATGGAGTGCTACACCCCTATTTATACTATTTTATGGGCTACATGGTACAGAAAAGTAAATCAATTGGTCCAGTTGTTGTGGTGCCAATTGTACATGTGATCAACGCATTTCTAATGTGTCCATACTCCTTCCCTCGATCTCTTCCAAAATATATATAATGGTTTAGCCTTGTCCTAAATAAAACCTTCTTAAGTTTGATAAAATTTATAAAAAATAGATTAATACTAGTTTATTATTATCGTCAACTAAGCATCAAAGGACGTGACTGTGTAGCTGCGCTACATATGTATTGCGAACCGGCACTTGACTTATAAAGGTCACACTCACTTTCTCTGGTACCGACAAGTGACACACTGGACGGAGGGAGTATTACACAGCCGTACACATGCTTATCCACCCGTGTGGCGGATGCTTTGATAAGGAGCACTGATTTCGAGGTTGGACAAGCATGTGTATGGCTGTGTAATACTACTCCCTAATACTCAACTGCCCGAATAATAACTGGGAAAGGAGTATTGCTTTCTAGGTTGTTTACACGCAACTGCCGGAAAGAATTTGTATGCTTGCCATTTCTAATTGTGCTGAGTTGTCACATTATTTCAAAGTGGTTGTTTATTTAAACACAATTGCCAAGATGATCTCTTGTCCATGCCATTTTAATTGCGTCGAGGTTCCAAATTATTTCATATTGTCTTTGCACATAATTTAATAGATGATTTGTTGTGCTTGTTATTTTAATTGTCCGGGGTAACTGTCCTAATTCATCAACTGTAATTGCCAGGATTATGTGCTGCACCTGCCAATATGTCAATTTTACTGTGCCAAGTTATCGTATTTCCTTGAAACAAGGTTATAAAAAAAGGTAATCGTCATATTGCCCAAGAAAAAGCGACCAAATTTTAAAAAATAACTACCAGTAGTTTAATCATATGTGAAATATATGTGAACATTTCACTTAGTCAACACATTAGTTTTTGTTTAAAAACAACAATATTATCCTTTAAAATTAGAATATCATTTTTGTTAAAAATAAGAATACTTAGTCAACATATTAATTTTTACTAAAAATAACTACCATGCTATCATATATATCTCCAGAATAAGGTTGCCAAAAATCACAAAAGCGGCACATGAATCTCGAAGCTAGAAGAGGTTATGAAAGTATGCACAAAAAATGTCAGACATATCCCATACATGGTAGATAAATCGCTCCCAGCTATCGAGCGCTAGTTGTGAATGATGACGGTGATAGTACACACGTGTTTGCTCATAGTCTGCACGTTTTGCTTCAAGTGCTCGACTGCTGTATTTTCGTTTTACTTTCGTACTTGTATGACTGTTGTATTTCCGTTCTTAGTAATGGAAAGGGGATTACAGCCCGGTAAAAAAAAGTGCTCAACTTCTCACGTCGCCGCATGGTCTCCAGTTTCACACACAGCCCGTCCAGTCTTTGTTGCACACTGTCGCCGTATGCCCAGGAGACAAGTCAAAGGCCAAATACCATCTTGGTTTTCCATCTCGTCCTGTCTCTGTTGACAATAACAGAGAAGCCAGAAGACATGAGAAGCCAGAGGCAACAGCTCGTCCACCTGTTGCCTTCCTATCTGCCCTCGCTGCCTGGGCACACACAAGACAGGCAGGGAACAAATGTGCAACAAAACAATTGACAGCCGCTCTTCCAATTTAACCAAGGAGAGTAATTAAGTGCTGCAAAGCAACCTTAATTAATGGTTGCGTATTCGAGCAAGTCAATAAGCAAAGGATCAGAGTTATTAGGCAGGTCCAATGTTTTAAATAACGGGCTATGGAAAATAGCGGCGAGCCTTCAAGGGCTATATATATAGCTGACTATAGAGGGCTTTGTTTTTTCTCTTTCTTTTGGGCTTGTTGAACTGTGCCCTCAGCAGAACCTATGTACTTTGTTGTGAGACTCGGGTGGTGTGTGTGTGTGAACCTGCTTTGGTTGTATGTCTTGTGGTGGTTTGCTTTATTTATAAAGCGGGGCGAAAGCCTTTTTCGGTATATATATAGCTGACTATAGCGGGCTTTTTATGAAGGAGACCATTTAGCGGCACCCTGCTGAAAAGGTTATAGCGGGATATAGCGAAGCTATAGCTGGCTATTTAAAACTATGGGCAGGTCACTATCGGAAGTATGATACTAGTGTATGAAAGTACCTTCACAATGAGAAGGGCATTTTGGAGCTCAGCCTCCATAGAGGCCGAATTTAAAAAAAAATCAAAGGTCATACTTTTCAGTCACAATCCATAACATTATAACTTGATATCATAGTAGTCTTATTTATTGTAATGCAAAGACATATACTAGTACATCATTTAATATGACATCATATATATTATGATACTCGATCCTCTATTTTCTTATTTTATTGTGTGTCACATAACCTAACGTGCCTAGTTGGCATGAATGATACTACCTACGACACTCTTATTGTGACCAACCTTAGTATGTGTCTTAGAATTGCAAATTCCTTATTTTCTAGATGAGCCTAATAAATTAAAAAGACTGGAGTACATAATTGTCATTAACTTTGAACATGAATCTAAGGGGATTGTTTCAACGGAAAAGTAGGTGCCATCATTCGATTGTTGATTCATCATGTAGTGCGATTTATGATGCTCCCAAATAAATAAAGGCTGCCAATCTTAAGATGCTTTCAATCCATATGAGATGTAAATTTTATAATGCTTCCAAGTGGGTATGAGCCGTCAATTTTATGATGCTGCCAAATCCAATAAAATGCCAACTTTAATATGAGGGTCGTCAATTATAAGATACTTCCAAGTCGATATGAGCCATAAATCTGAAGATGTTCCCAAATCGATATGAGAGGTCAACTTTACAAATTTGCAGTTTTCACCAATCTTATATTTACTAATTGGAGGCACCATAATAGGCTCCACGTTAATCCACATCATCAAAATTAATTTAGCCATTAGATTATAAATTTAATGATCAAGATCTAATAGAGGACGCTGCCTCAATAACCAAAGAAAAAGCATGTACGTACATGAATAGGACTAAGCCCACAGGTACAAAAAAGTTCTCAACGCCCACATCTAAGTTAGTTGCAAAGAGAAAAAACACGTCTAGGCTTTGTATAAAGAAAAAAACATGCATGCCTATTTCCTTTAAATTTGGTGGTCAAGATCCACATGTATAGAAAAGAGTCCGAGACGCCCACCTCTACGTTCTGAGAAAAATATAAAAATAGCATGCCTTCTTTCCTTCAAGAAAAAAAACACAGATAGGAAGTCCTTGAAGCTCCACATAAAAAAGGAGTCCAAATCTCAGTTTGGAAAAAGCAAAATCCACACACGTACGTAGAAAGAGACCTGAAGCCACAAGTCCAAAAAAAAGGAGTCAAAATAAATGTTTTTACATTTAGCGCCCTCTCTCTCTCTAACGCTAAAATCTCTTCCGTTAGCTATCTATGTTCTAGATTCTAGGACTTAACAGCCCACACATACGAAAGAAGTCCTTAATGCCCACGTCTAAGTTAGCTGCAAATAAAAAAGAGCCACGTCTTGGTTCTGAAAAAAATCATGCCTTCTTTCCTTTAAATTTGTTAATGGTTTTGAAATATGTCATAGCAAAAGGGCATCCGAATGATTTCTTCAATGATGAAATTTGAGTGTTGTTGAAGTTTTTTGTTTCTTTAGTTACTGTGGTTTTAGCAAAAAAAATGCGTTGGTGAAACTCTCCACAATTGCAATTTCACTGATCGTGGCATAATTTATTTTAAAAGCTTGCTACAGTAAAGAAAATTCTTTAATCTCCAACATCATATTTAGGATGTAGGGACAAGAATATTTCCAATATTTTTGAATTCCTTGAAAGTATGCTTTTATTCTGATTTAAGAAAGAGGCATGTACGCCCCTCCTTCTAATCAGTTTCATTTACATACTTAAACCTTGAGGATCTAATGTTTTGAGTTCCAAAAATAATTTGAAACAAAGTAGTTCCTAGACCGTGCAGGCGCACAGGTTGACGACTAGTATCCATAATTCTTTTCAAGAGCACTGTTATGCAAATGAAACTGGTTCGTTAGTCCCGATAGTCCTCTTGGCAAACAAACTAACAAGTAACAACAACATTCCCATATTCGGTTGTGGCATTCGCAACAGCACTGGAATCTATTCTTCCCAATGCCATATCCACGCCCGTATGAAGGAATCATTGTTTTGTGATTGGGATGTCAGTGACAGATGTTGGGGCAAAATAAGCCATGCTCTGCCGAGGTGACCGACGTAGGGTGCGCCAGGTCTGGTCCGGCAAGGGTGTGGGCATGTGCGTGTGTGTTTAGTCTGAGCTGAACCGGTCTGTGGCTGGGCCTGCGATCGTGCAGCGATAGATGCCCAGGTCTCGCGGAGGAGTAGGTTGCTCACGTTGGTGGGAGACCGGGTAGCCAGGGCGTACGTGCGCGTGGTGATCGTGTTGCGTGGGGGTTGCGTTGCCGATGGCTACAAAGCCGGCTGTAATCCCAGTTTGTTAGCTGGTGGTGAGTTCTGTTATAACGAAGAAGGCGATTGGAGCGCCGGTGCATTCGTTGCACACAAAACAAACTAGAGTCTCCTGTCCATGGTCTACCTTTGAGCGAGAGTAACTAGACAGAGAGAGAACCACCCAACACTTGGTATTCAGAGCCTCGTTGAGAAGGTGATCGCCGGCGATGTCGCTCATCCCGTACGCCGATGGATCGGGCAGCTCACTGCCGCAGCCGGTGCCGATGCTCACCGATGAGAACTACACCGCGTGGGCAATCAAAGTCGAGGCCAATCTCGACGCGGCTGGGCTGTGGGAGGCCGTGGTGGTGCCGGAGGACGCGGCGGCGGCCGTGATCGCCTAGAAGGACAAGCCGGCGAGGGCATACCTGCTCGGCGCGCTCGCGGAAGACTTGCTCCTGCAGGTGGCGTCGAAGAAGACGGCGGCAGAGGTCTGGGCCAGCCTCAAGGCGCGCTTCGTCGGGGCCGATCGCGTCAGGGCAGCGCGGCTGGGCACGTTGCGCAGCGAGTTCGAGCTCCTGCGGATGGACGGCGGTGAGTCGCTGGACGCCTTTGCCGGCAAGATCAGCGGCATGGCGGCGCGCTACGCCGGGCTAGGAGCGACCCTCGACGACGCGGCGATGGTGAAAAAGTTGCTGGACTGCGTCCCGGATCGCCTATACGCGGCGGTCGCCGGGATGGAGCAGTTCTGCGACTTGTCGACGCTGCTGTTCGAGGACGCGCTAGGGCGCCTGAAGGCGTTCGACGAGCGGCTGCGACGGCGCGGGCAGGCGGTCGGCGAGCGAGCTGATGGACAGCTCATGTACACGGCGGCGCAGTGGCGTGCGCAGGAGCGTCAGCATGGTGGCAGGTTCGACCACGACGACGACGATGATGGCAGCAACACGGCGTCGGGCGGAGGGCGACGGCGCGGCCGGTGCTACAACTGCGGTGTGCGCGGCCACTTCCAGAAGGACTGCCGGAAGCCGAAGAAGGCGGAGGAGGAGAAGGCACTCCTCGCCGACATCGACGAGCTGGCGCTACTCTAGGTCATGGCTTAGGGGGTGACTGTTGGGGCAAAATAAGCCATGCTCTGCTGAGGTGACCGACGTAGGGTGCGCCAGGTCTGGTCCGGCAAGGGTGTGGGCGTGTGCGTGTGTGTTTAGTCTGAGCTGAGCCGGTCTATGGCTGGGCCTGCGATCGTGCAGCGATAGATGCCCAGGTCTCGCGGAGGAGTAGGTTGCTAACGTTGGTGGGAGACCGGGTAGCCAGGGCGTACGTGCGCGTGGTGATCGTGTTGCGTGGGGGCTGCGTTGCCGATGGCTACAAAGCCGGCTGTAATCCCAGTTTGTTAGCTGGTGGTGAGTTCTATTATAACGAAGAAGGCGTTGGAGCGCTGGTGCATTCGTTGCACACAAAACAAACTCGAGTCTGCTGTCCATCGTCTACCTTTGAGCGAGAGTAACTAGAGAGAGAGAGCCACCCAACAACGGATGCACAACACTTGATAGTACTGTTGGAGATGGTTAGCAAAACTAACGAAGGTTTCAATCCTGCTTCTAAACATGATGTCAGAGCGAGTCAGAGGAAGACTCGCGTCAATATGGGCAATATAAAGGAGAACTAATCTCACTTCATGGAACCTGGAAGGTATTTCTTCTTTGTCTTCTACTAACTCTTTTACACCTCTTTCAGATCATGCTATGTTCCAACATGCTGCTATGATTGGTCTTTATATTCCTGGATGTGATTTTTTTGTGATTAATTTAATTAGAGAATTGAAAAATATAGTTACAATTTGAATGAAAAGTGTGTAAAAATGAATTTCAGTCCAAACCTATCTTGGTAACTATTAATGAAGCACCAGTACCAAACTTGCGATCGTTTTCCTCCTTCAGCGAAACCTAGCTGCCTCTACTGGGAGATCCGCTCCTTCCCACGCCGTCTTCCGGCGGCTCTCCTCCGCCGGCGACCTTTTGGTCATCGGTGGTGAGGAGGGTCACCGGATCCCGCTCGTGTCGATTGTTTTACCTTTAGGTTTTAGGGCTCAAGAAGTTTAGGGTTTTGGATCGTTCGACGCCTTGGCTTCGGCGGTGGCGACGGCGAGGCTGAATAAAGAAGCTCCGGACTCTTCTGCGGCGAGGCGATCGTCTATATTGTTGGTGAAGGAACAAGACATGGATACACAGTGGCTGGCAGCGATACTTGTTTGTCTTGAAGAATAAGACATCAATGTCACCTTTCCTATGGCTTGCTGCCTGGTGAAAGTTTGTCCACTTAGTGGTTATTGTAGCTCGTTTATCATGTCCTTCCATCAGTTGGGCTTGTACCTGAACACATCCACATGTGGTCTTCATCTCCATTTTCTCCACAAATGGGTTTAGAAACTTCTTCAGATTATTTAATGTGTATCGAACAGTGAAGTATTTTAAGGAGGGGTGAAATACTTATCAGGATAGAAGTATTAGAATTCCAATTCCTTAAGAGAAGTTGCATGCTCGGACAATGGGCTTGATATGGCAAGCTGCATGCTCGGACAATGGGCTTGATATGGCAAGCGGACGGCCTAGTACTTGCTCGGAGACTAATTCAGTAACACTCGTAAGCATTCATGGGCAAGATGAACTCAAAATAAGCAGTGCCACGAATAGTAGGTCAGAGAACAAAAATTAAAGGATGGCACAGATCTTTGGAGACCACGCTGCCCAAAAGTTAGGCCAGGAAGCAGCCCAACATCTGGTTAGACGTCCGGTAACAAATAATACGTGGACATTAGGTCAAATAGGTGAATGATACAACAAAAAGTGTACATATCCCAAGACACAGCAGCCTATAGACATTCAGAATAATGATTGGGGTGTTTGACACTAGTTGATGGTGATAACAAGCTATAATTTTACAGTGATGACAATAACAAATACAGTACTTTATATATCACGTGACTGCTTACAATACCTATTAAACGAATCAATTTTGGCACATACTTGCATTCTCCTCTGCTCATCAGCTCCTTTGATTTCATCTATCGGTGTACCTTATGTCTACACGAGCAACCAACTTCAGTAAAGTTGGAGTGTACCAATCAAGATACATATGTAATTTTGTTTTGTAAGTATGTAATTTTGCAGTTGCAAATAGAGATGCATCACTTAACAATATTTTGTTTTGTAAGTATGCAAAAATATATTTTGTTACTTTCCTAAAGTTGGAGTGTACCAATCAAGATGTGGGCATGCATGTACTTTCCACGTGAAACAATGAGAAACCAGCATTTTTGCATTTTGGAATTGAGCACTTGTCCCTTGCTTGATGTCCAGTGTCGACATAGTAGCTCGGAGCACCTATGGGATCCCTGTAGCGCGATGGCCCAGCCCGTACTAGCTAGACATTTGTTTCGTTTTCCCTCCACAGAGCTAAATTGACACTCTTGTCTGTATACATACGTCATTGATGGTATTGTACGAGCTCATCTCGCAGGTCTCCCTATCTCTAAGTCGATTGCTTATGACGTTGGGTTGTGTACGCTGTGTTCCTATTTTCTCGTAGGTTGTTTTCGTCCGTCAGCGCGTCGTTTCATCCATCACCAGCAACCAACTTCAGTAGAAAAGATTGTAAAAAAGTAGGCATATTACTCCCTCCATCCGGAAATACTTGTCATTAAAAATGGATGTATCTAGATGTATTTTAGTTCTAGATACATCCATTTTCATCCATTTTGATGACATGTATTTCCGGACAGAGGGCTCGTTACCTTTTTTTTACAATAAAGGATGGTGTGTCTTTCCGATTTTTTGGCCCGTCAACCTATCCTAAGCTGCCCTTAAACTTCAAGTAAATTTCCCGTCATGACACCCGTAAATGAGAAGAAACTCTTCGTTAATTGTTTATCTAATTTTTTTCATCTATCATCAAAACTGCTCCTAAAGTCGAAAGTAAATGACCCACCCGCCACCCATAAGCGAAAAAAAACTTCATGAATTGTTTCTCTAAATTTAAAGTTGAAGTAAAGTACACACCCAGCCGTGCGAGTAAAAAATCAGTTGCTTCATCATACTTGTGATGTTGCATGTTTAGAATATCATTACTGAACTACTCCTCCGTTCGGAATTACTTGTCGCAGAAATGGATGTACCTAGACGTATTTTAGTTCTAGATACATCCATTTCCGAGACAAGTAATTCCGAACGGAGGGAGTACTAATATACTCCAAGAAATACGTGGCGTCACCTCTCAGTTCCTAAATCCTTCATTTCTTGAGAAAAAGATGCTGCATCGTTCGAGTTATGTCTGGAGCAAACAAGCAAGATTGATCTCTGCCTCTATATATATCAAGCACAATGTTCTGCAGTTCCGAAAAATCTGAGTAACCTAATTCTTTCGTGATGGTGTCTCCCAAGCTAAATGGCTTCTTTAGCACCACGCCTTGCCTCCTCCCGTTCACATATGCTGATTATTGATGGGCACAGATGGAGCACATTCAAACACAGTGGTCTTATGCACTTATAAGCTTCCAAATTTTAATTTGTACCGAACTATGGATATCATTTTTAATTTTTGAATAAACGATTAAGGTGTGGGCTTATGTCCTCCGTTTCTTGCTCTAAAATCAAACTTTTCTCCTCAACATCTTTCAGTTGGCATTCTAACCTGTTGATACATGCAAGGATAGCCTCAACTCTGAAAATCTACGCGCAAAACTCATTAACCGGAATAGTCCCTCGGTGTTTATGTCCATAGCAATATGGTACCTAAATTTCATAATTGATAGTTATTGTAAAACATGAATGTTTGGGCAAACATACGAAACATGTCTGGCAAACGTCTCATCGAATGTTGTATTCGATGCACTGTCGATGACGATGTCCACTTTTTTTTGCCATCTCATCAGCTAGCTCTGGGGCAACGCCCATGTTGGCTTTCTCTAATGTTGCCTACTACAGCAACCAGTTTTCTTGCTAAAAATTGGTGGTAGTCTTTCCCATAGAGTTGCTGTAAGCACTTGAAAAGTTCTGTGCCAACTATCTGCATGCATATATATCATTTGGATCAAGATTCAAAACCACTCCCTCAGTTCACAAATATAAGATGTTACATTTTTTCTAAATCAAACGTATATAGACCCATTTCAGTGTATTTGTTCACTCGTTTCAATCAATAAGTATCCAAATTGTAACCTACACATAAATTGACGCGAGGAGAACACTTATTATTCTCTATCATTACTCTGTCATTAGTAAATACAATGCAGACGCAAAGATAATGTGAATATAATTATTTCCAAATAGTTCATAAAAATACATTTTTTCTTCAAACAGCCAACCTAACTTCTCAATTGCATTTAGTTTTTGCTCCACTGCGCAACGTGTCATCTAGTTAGGAAAAGGAAGGGGAATGGGCAGCACCAACTTACTAACTGTAATTGTGTCTGCCACTTATCCGTGACATGCCGGTCAATAGACCCGCCACTGTTATGTGGCACCCCACGGCTAAATTTGTGCCCAACATAGCCGTGGCAGCTGCTTTATACTCACCCGTTGAGGGAGTCCTGGACTAAGGGGTCCTCGGACAGCCGGATTATATACTTTGGCCGGACTATTGGACTATGAAGATACAAGATAGAAGACTTCGCCCATGTCCGGATGGGACTCTCCTTGGCGTGGAAAGTAAGCTTGGCGATTCGGATATGTAGATTCCTTTCTCTGTAACCGACTTTGTACAACCCTAGCCCCTCCCGGTGTCTATATAAACCGGAGGGTTTGGACTTCTAGGGTTAAGCCACTACAATCATAATCTCATAGGCTAGACTTCTAGGGTTTAGCCATTACGATCTCGTGATAGATCAACTCTTGTAATACTCATATTCATCAAGATCAATCAAGCAGGAAGTAGGGTATTACCTCCATAGACAGGGCCCGAACCTGGGTAAACATCGTGTCCCCCGCCTCCTGTTACCATTAGCCTTAGACGCACAGTTCGGGACCCCCTACCCGAGATCTGCCAGTTTTGACACCGACATTGGTGCTTTCATTGAGAGTTCCGCTGTGTCGTCGGAGATAGGCTTGATGGCTCCATCAATCATCTACAATAATGCAGTCTAGGGGGAGATCTTCCTCCCCGGGAAGATCTTTGTACAACCCTAGATCTGTCATCTGGCCACACACAGGAGATAGCGCCTGTTGTCGGTGTCAAAACCGGTAGATCTCGGGTAGGGGGTCCCGAACTGTGCGTCTAAGGCTAATGGTAACAGGAGGCGGGGACACGATGTTTACCTGTGTTCGGCCCTCTCTATGGAGGTAATACCCTACTTCCTGCTTGATTGATCTTGATGATATGAGTATTACAAGAGTTGATCTACCACGAGATCATGGAGGCTAAACCCTAGAAGCTAGCCTATGATTATGATTGTTGTTGTCCAACGGACTAAACCCTCCGGTTTATATAGACATCGGAGGGGGCTAGGGTTACACAGAACCGGTTACATAGAAGGAAATCTACATATCCGAAGTCTTCAATCTTGTATCTTCATAGTCCAACAGTTCGGCACAAGTACATAGTCCGGCTGTCCGAGGACCCCCTAATCCAGGACTCCCTCAGTAGTCCCTGAACCAGGCTTCAGTGACGATGAGTCCGGCGTGCAGATTGTCTTCGGCATTGCAAGGCGGCTTCCTTCTCCGAATACTCCAAGGTAGATTTTGAACACATGAATCGTGTCCGGCTCTGCAAAACAAATTCCACGTACCACCGTAGAGAGCACAATATTCCACAAATCCAATCTGTTGACAACTTTTCATAGCGTGACATCACACTGCAGCCCGGTTATTATACGAACCGTCTTTCTCAACCTGTTGCTGCACGTCTTGCGAGGTGGTTTTATTGGCACGTCTTGTCGAAGCAGAGATCGTGTCCCCTTATCTCCGGATTATGATCAATACGGGTGTGGGTAACCCAACCGCGGCATCAACGCGGCGCTTGGTGTATAGGCGAGTTTACCGGGCAAGTGGGGAGACGCAGGATCCCTGCTGCCTTTATAAGGAGATAAGGACTCCCTTCTTTCACCCACGCCTTCTTCTTCCTCTGCTTATCCATTCTCTCTCTCGCTCGAGTTCCAGCGCCCAAGCGTTCGTCTTCTCCGCCCACAAAGGCCCTCCGAAAATGTCCGGATCCGGAGCAGGAGGCAAGTGGATGGCCTCTACCATCCGGGAGAAGGATATTAAAAAGCTTCGGGAGGCCAGGTATCTGGCCAAGAAAATCAGCCATCGTCTCCCGAAGGCGGGACAGATCGTCCCTACTTCAGAACCCCACGAGAGGGTTGTATTCCTCCCTCACTTTGTCTGCGGGCTAGGGTTTCCCCTCCACCCATTCGTTCGCGGGCTAGGGTTTTGAGTCCCTAGGCAATCGATAACTAGACCGGTAATCATTGTTGCAATTTTATTTGAGGGAGAGGCATGAGCTAACATACTTTTCGTACTTGGATCATATGCACTTATAATTGATTAGCAAACATCCGCAACTACCAAAGATCATTAAGGTCAAACCCAACACTAGCATTAAGTATCAAGTCCTCTTTACTCCCATACGCAACAACCCCCTTACTCGGGTATAAGTTTCTGTCACTCCTGCCACCCACCATAAGAGAATCATGAATGTATTGCAACACCCTACAGCAGGAATCTCTCACGTTTGCGCGACACGGAGGGCACCATAGGACATCACCAAAATAAAACATACAACTCAAACCAACCACGATCATCAATTAGCCCATAGGACAAAACAGATCTACTCAAACATCATAGGATAGCCACATATCATTGGGAAATAATATATAGTGTTGTGCACCATGTTTAACTAGAGTTACAACGGGGAAAAGAGGTGTTACACCGCTGCATAGAGGGGGAGAGAGTTGTTATTGAAAGTGGCGAAGTTGTTGATGTAGATCGCCATCAAGATCCTTGCCCCGGTGGCACTTCGGAACCACCGGGACAGAGGGGGAGAGAGAGCCCACTCCTTCTCCTTCTTTTGCCTCCCCCCTACATGGAGGAGAGTTCCCCATCTGGTCCATGGCCTCCATGGTAAAGAGGGGCAGGAGCTCCTCCGAGATTGGATCTCCCTCTCTGTTCTCTTATGTTTCGTGTTCCTGTTTTTCATCCCTTCACCGTTTCTTAAATTCCCGAAGATCCGTAAATTCGACCGGGCTGAAATTTTCACACGATTTTTTTGCCATAAATTATCTTTCCTACGACAAAAAAAGGGCAGCAACCACCTTACGAGGTGGCCACTAACCACCATCGCGCCCAGGGTTATGGGTCACGCCTGGTATCTAGTGGAGGTCGTGGGCCTCCGTTGACGTTCATTCCAACTCCCAAAATCACACACCCACACACACACACACACACACACACACACACACACACACACACACATATATATATATATATATATATATATATATATATATATATATATATATATATATATATATATATATATATATATATATATATATATATATATAATTCTCCATAAATTTTTATCGCGTTTGGACTTCGTTTGATATGCATATTCTGCGAAACAAAAAATAACAAGAAAGAGGAACTGGCACTAGGCACTGGATCAATATGTTAGTCCAATGAATCATACGAAATGTTGCCAAAAATATGTGAAAGTTGTATAATATTGGCATGGAACAATCAAAAATTATAGATACGACGGAGACGTACTAGCTTCAAATTACGTAAGTTAGCCACGTTCACACTGTCGAGGTCGCCCATCCCTATTGTGATAACCTCGCTCTTTAGGAAATTGATTTTTAGCCAAGATAAGATCTCAAATGCAAGGAGCAGGAGCTTGACCAATGCAATACTATGGTCGTTAGGTTCGAATAAAGCATCGTATTATCTGCGTACTGCAGGTGGGTCACGCCACCAGGGATGAGGTTGGACACCAACCCTTTGTTGTTACCCGCGGCTCTTGCCATGGCAAGCATGGCCGACAAAGCGTCCGCAACAAAGTTAAAAATGAGTGGAGAAATTGGGTCTCCTTGTCGAAGGCCCCTTTTATTTTGGAAAAACTTGCCCAGCTCCGATAATAGTGATTGCCATATGTTCGCCACTGACTAAGTGGATGATACAATGGACAAAACCTGCCTCAAAACCCTTTTTGGGAAGGACCTCCCATACAAACTCCCAGTTCACACGATCGTAGGCTTTTTCAAAATCGAGCTTTAGAAGGACACCCTTCCCCTTGGTGCGCTTCAGCTCGTGAACAGTCTGAAGGAGCGCGATCGGCCCTTCAAGAATGTTGAGGCCATAAAGAAAGGCGGTCTAGATTTTGAGGATCACTCCTTGCGCAATAGGCGCCAGGCGAGTGGCATAAGCCTTTGCACACAATTTGAAAGGAACATTAATAAGTGTGATAGGCCGAATCAGCTTAATATTGTCCGCACCTTTGACCTTATGGATCAGGCTAATAGCACCGTAGTTCAAGCGAGACATGTCAACCATTCACTATCGCGTAGAAGAGTTGCCTAAGGCTCGACCAAAACTTTTCAAAGAACTCTACGGGTCAACCGTCCGGGCTAGGCACCGTGTCTATCTTCATATCAGCAAGAAGGATAAAGCCAGCCCATCATTCTCCTCTGACAACCTCTCCGCAGGATCCCATGAATCCTCACGAAGGCATAAAACCTTTCCATCAGCCGTCCCCAACTGGCCAATGAAAAACTTGTGTATATATGGCAAATTATCTTGTTTTGGATCACTAGGAGACATTGTCAGATTGGAGTCACAAAATGGAGCATTTGCGCTTCCGACCATTCACGTAGGCATGAAAGTAAACAGTATTCGCATCTCCCTTTGTAACCCATTTAACACCGCCCCTACGGCGCCAATATCCTTCTTCCGCTCTCAGAATCACGAGAACTTGATTTTCAAGGGCTACCTATGGGCTCATTCGCCTTCCGAGAAGGGCCTGGCATCAGCCTGGGCATCTAGTGACGCAATCCCGCCAACAATCCTAGCCCTCTCCCTCTTCGACTCACTATCGTGATTGGCGTCCCAGACACGCAAAAACGGCCACAGGACGGCGGCCGCGGCAATCCAGGACTCCGCCCGACCGCGTCTAGCTCCAAAGGAACATTTGAGCTCTAAATTAATGGGTGAGGGTATATTTTGAAACGAAAGTGCTAGATAGATAGTAGATTGTAGATAGGGATTGGAACGTGCATATATATAGTAGGTCAGAGAACATGCTGCTATGATTGGTCTTTATATTCCTGGATGTGATTTTTTTGTGATTAATTTAATTAGAGAATTCAAAAATATAGTTACAATTTGAATGAAAAGTGTGTAAAAATGAATTTTAGTCCAAACCTATCTTGGTAACTATTAATGAAGCACCAGTACCAAACTTGCGGTCGTTTTCCTCCTTCAGCGAAACCTAGCCGCCTCTCTTGGGAGATCCGCTCCTTCCCACGCTGCCTTCCGCGGCTCTCCTCCTTGGCGACCTTTTGGTCATCGGTGGTGAGGAGGGTCACCGGATCCCGCTCGTGTCGATTGTTTTACCTTTAGGTTTTAGGGCTCAAGAAGTTTAGGGTTTTGGATCGTTCGACGCCTTGGCTTCGGCGGTGGCGACGGCGAGGCTGAATAAAGAAGCTCCGGACTCTTCTGCGGCGAGGCGATCGTCTATATTGTTGGTGAAGGAACAAGACATGGATACACAGTGGCTGGCAGCGATACTTGTTTGTCTTGAAGAACAAGACATCAATGTCACCTTTCCTATGGCTTGCTGCCTGGTGAAAGTTTGTCCACTTAGTGGTTATTGTAGCTCGTTTATCATGTCCTTCCATCAGTTGGGCTTGTGCCTGAACACATCCACATGTGGTCTTCATCTCCATTTTCTCCACAGATGGGTTTAGAAACTTCTTCAGATTATTTAATGTGTATCGAACAGTGAAGTATTTTAAGGAGGGGTGAAATACTTGTCAGGATAGAAGTATTAGAATTCCAATTCCTTAAGAGAAGTTGCATGCTCGGACAATGGGCTTGATATGGCAAGCTGCATGCTCGGACAATGGGCTTGATATGGCAAGCGGACGGCCTAGTACTTGCTCGGAGACTAATTCAGTAACACTCGTAAGCATTCATGGGCAAGATGAACTCAAAATAAGCAGTGCCACGAATAGTAGGTCAGAGAACAAAAATTAAAGGATGGCACGGATCTTTGGAGACCACGCTGCCCAAAAGTTAGGCCAGGAAGCAGCCCAACATCTGGTTAGACGTCCGGTAACAAATAATACGTGGACATTAGGTCAAATAGGTGAATGATACAACAAAAAGTGTACATATCCCAAGACACAGCAGCCTATAGACATTCAGAATAATGATTGGGGTGTTTGACACTAGTTGATGGTGATAACAAGCTATAATTTTACAGTGATGACAATAACAAATACAGTACTTTATATATCACGTGACTGCTTACAATACCTATTAAACGAATCAATTTTGGCACATACTTGCATTCTCCTCTGCTCATCAGCTCCTTTGATTTCATCTATCGGTGTACCTTATGTCTACACGAGCAACCAACTTCAGTAAAGTTGGAGTGTACCAATCAAGATACATATGTAATTTTGTTTTGTAAGTATGTAATTTTGCAGTTGCAAATAGAGATGCATCACTTAACAATATTTTGTTTTGTAAGTATGCAAAAATATATTTTGTTACTTTCCTAAAGTTGGAGTGTACCAATCAAGATGTGGGCATGCATGTACTTTCCACGTGAAACAATGAGAAACCAGCATTTTTGCATTTTGGAATTGAGCACTTGTCCCTTGCTTGATGTCCAGTGTGGACATAGTAGCTCGGAGCACCTATGGGATCCCTGTAGCGCGATGGCCCAGCCCGTACTAGCTAGACATTTGTTTCGTTTTCCCTCCACAGAGCTAAATTGACACTCTTGTCTGTATACATACGTCATTGATGGTATTGTACGAGCTCATCTCGCAGGTCTCCCTATCTCTCAGTCGATTGCTTATGACGTTGGGTTGTGTACGCTGTGTTCCTATTTTCTCGTAGGTTGTTTTCGTCCGTCAGCGCGTCGTTTCGTCCATCACCAGCAACCAACTTCAGTAGAAAAGATTGTAAAAAAGTAGGCATATTACTCCCTCCATCCGGAAATACTTGTCATTGAAAATGGATGTATCTAGATGTATTTTAGTTCTAGATACATCCATTTTCATCTATTTTGATGACATGTATTTCGGACGGAAAAACTTCTTTTTTTTTACAATAAAGGATGGTGTGTTTTTCCGATTTTTTGGCCCGTCAACCTATCCTAAGCTGCCCTTAAACTTCAAGTAAATTTCCCGTCATGACACCCGTAAATGAGAAGAAACTCTTCGTTAATTGTTTATCTAATTTTTTTCATCTATCATCAAAACTGCTCCTAAAGTCGAAAGTAAATGACCCACCCCGCCACCCGCAAGAGAAAAAAAAACTTCATGAATTGTTTCTCTGAATTTAAAGTTGAAGTAAAGTACACACCCAGCCGTGCGAGTAAAAAATCAGTTGCTTCATCATACTTGTGATGTTGCATGTTTAGAATATCATTAGTGAACTAGTACTAATATACTCCAAGAAATACGTGGCGTCACCTCTCAGTTCCTAAATCCTTGATTTCTTGAGAAAAAGATGCTGCATCGTTCGAGTTATGTCTGGAGCAAACAAGCAAGATTGATCTCTGCCTCTATATATATCAAGCACAATGTTCTGCAGTTCCGAAGAATCTGAGTAACCTAATTCTTTCGTGATGGTGTCTCCCAAGCTAAATGGCTTCTTTAGCACCACGCCTTGCCTCCTCCCGTTCACATATGCTGATTATTGATGGGCACAGATGGAGCACATTCAAACACAGTGGTCTTATGCATTTATAAGCTTCCAAATTTAATTTGTACCGAACTATGGATATCATTTTTAATTTTTGAATAAACGATTAAGGTGTGGGCGTATGTCCTCCGTTTCTTGCTCTAAAATCAAACTTTTCTCCTCAACATCTTTCAGTTGGCATTCTGACCTGTTGATACATCCAAGGATAGCCTCAACTCTGAAAATCTACGCGCAAAACTCATTAACCGGAATAGTCCGTCGGTGTTTATGTCCATAGCAATATCGTACCTGAATTTCATAATTGATAGTTATTGTCAAACATGAATGTTTGAGCAAACATACGAAACATGTCTGGCAAACGTCTCATCGAATGTTGTATTCGCCGCACTGTTGATGACGATGTCCACTTTTTTTTGCAATCTCATCAGCTAGCTCTGGGGCAACGCCCATGTTGGCTTTCTCTCATGTTGCCTACTACAGCAACCAGTTTTCTTGCTAAAAATTGGTGGTAGTCTTTCCCATAGAGTTGCTGTAAGCACTTGAAAAGTTCTGTGCCAACTATCTGCATGCATATATATCATTTGGATCAAGATTCAAAACCACTCCCTCAGTTCACAAATATAAGATGTTATATTTTTTCTAAATCAAACGTATATAGACCCATTTCAGTGTATTTGTTCACTCGTTTCAATCAATATGTATCCAAATTGTAACCTACACATAAATTGACGCGAGGAGAACACTTATTATTCTCTATCATTACTCTGTCATTAGTAAATACAATGCAGACGCAAAGATAATGTGAATATAATTATTTCCAAATAGTTCATAAAAATAAATTTTTTCTTCAAACAGCCAACCTAACTTCTCAATTGCATTTAGTTTTTGCTCCGCTGCGCAACGTGTCATCTAGTTAGGAAAAGGAAGGGGAATGGGTAGCACCAACTTACTAACTGTAATTGTGTCTGCCACTTATCCGTGACATGCCGGTCAATAGACCCGCCACTGTTATGTGGCACCCCACGGCTAAATTTGTGCCCAACATAGCCGTGGCGGCTGCTTTATACTCACCCGTTGAGGGAGATAGCGCCTGTTGTCGGTGTCAAAACCGGTAGATCTCGGGTAGGGGGTCCCGAACTGTGCGTCTAAGGCTAATGGTAACAGGAGGCGAGGACACGATGTTTACCCAGGTTCGGGCCCTCTCTATGGAGGTAATACCCTACTTCCTGCTTGATTGATCTTGATGATATGAGTATTACAAGAGTTGATCTACCACGAGATCATGGAGGCTAAACCCTAGAAGCTAGCCTATGATTATGATTGTTGTTGTCCAACGGACTAAACCCTCCGGTTTATATAGACATCGGAGGGGGCTAGGGTTACACAGAACCGGTTACATAGAAGGAAATCTACATATCCGAAGTCTTCAATCTTGTATCTTCATAGTCCAACAGTTCGGCACAAGTACATAGTCCGGCTGTCCGAGGACCCCCTAATCCAGGACTCCCTCAGTAGTCCCTGAACCAGGCTTCGATGACGATGAGTCCGGCGTCAGATTGTCTTCGGCATTGCAAGACGGCTTCCTTCTCCGAATACTCCAAGGTAGATTTTGAACACATGAATCGTGTCCGGCTCTGCAAAACAAATTCCACGTACCACCGTAGAGAGCACAATATTCCACAAATCCAATCTGTCGACAACTTTTCATAGCGTGACATCACACTGCAGCCCGGTTATTATACGAACCGTCTTTCTCAACCTGTTGCTGCACGTCTTGCGAGGTGGTTTTATTGGCACGTCTTGTCGAAGCAGAGATCGTGTCCCCTTATCTCCGGATTATGATCAATACGGGTGTGGGTAACCCAACCGCGGCATCAACGCGGCGCTTGGTGTATAGGCGAGTTTACCGGGCAAGTGGGGAGACACAGGATCCCTGCTGCCTTTAGAAGGAGATAAGGACTCCCACAAAGGCGTTCGTCTTCTCCGCCCACAAAGGCCCTCCGAAAATGGCCGGATCCGGAGCAGGAGGCATGTGGATGGGCTCTACCATCCGGGAGAAGGATATTAAAAAGCTTCGGGAGGCCAGGTATCTGGCCAAGAAAATCAGCCATCGTCTCCCGACGGCGGGACAGATCGTCCCTACTTCAGAACCCCACGAGAGGGTTGTATTCCTTCCTCACTTTGTCCGTGGGCTAGGGTTTCCCCTCCACCCATTCGTTCGCGGGCTAGGGTTTTGAGTCCCTAGGCAATCGATAACTAGACCGGTAATCATTGTTGCAATTTTATTTGCGGGAGAGGCATGAGCTAACATACTTTTCGTACTTGGATCATATGCACTTATAATTGATTAGCAAACATCCGCAACTACCAAAGATCATTAAGGTGAAACCCAACACTAGCATTAAGTATCAAGTCCTCTTTACTCCCATACGCAACAACCCCCTTACTCGGGTATAAGTTTCTGTCACTCCCGCCACCCACCATAAGAGAATCATGAATGTATTGCAACACCCTACAGCAGGAATCCCTCACGTTTGCGCGACACGGAGGGCACCATCACTAGTAGAAAAAGGGCCTATAGTCGCGGTTGGTGAGGGCCTTTAGTCCCGGTTCATGAACCGGGACTAAAGGGTCGGTACTAATACCCTCGCCCTTTAGTCCGGTTCTATCCAAACCGGGACAGATGGGCCTCCACGTGGCCTGTCCGCTGAGCCCAGTAGGAGGGCCTTTGGTCCCGGTTGGTGGCACCAACCGGGACCAATAGGCATCCACGCGTCAGCATTTCTTTAGCTCTGGTTTTGTTTTTTTTTCAAAGGGGGGTTTGGGGGTTTTGGGGGTTAATTTAGGTGTTTCATATATTGTGCTATAGCTAGCTAATTAATAGAGAAAAGTGTCCTTTCTTTTGTCCGTGCTTGGTCGACGCTTCGTACTATACATACGTATAGAGAGGACTAACTAGACATGCTAGCTAGCTAGTAATTAAGCAAACAGAAGATCGTCATGAACATATATGCATACAGAGAGAAGTGATATCGACCACCTGTCCTTCTCCGAGAGATTGGTCGAACAACAAGTTCTCGTATATCTATCCGACACTACCGCTACATATATACAATAATTATCTTTTACAATACGGACGCGTGGTCCACATAGTATTCCCGTCTTCAGCGATCACATGGTCAAGAAAGAATGCCGCCAATTCCTCTTGAATTGCTCGCATGCGATCTAGTGCTAGGAGTTCATCCCGCTTCAAACATCTAATTTTAAGAAAGGGTACATATATATATATATATATATATATATATATATATATATATATATATATATATATATATATATATATATATATATATATATATATATATATATATATATATATATATATATATATGAATGAAACTCAACACAAATGATGGTAATAAAATAAAATTGTGAATATTTTTATTTACGCACTTCAAATTGTTTGGCGGAGTAGCCCTCTCACAGGTCGTGTGGCGGATGGACTGCAAACGTAGTATCCACAGAAATCATTCCTTGTTCCTGCCACAACCACTTTACAAGAAACAGAGGTCAATCAAACTGATAATTAGTAAGCACATGCTAAATGGTATTGATGAAACTAGCGCTTGAATCACTAGGAGATGCGTGGAATATGCTACTATATAGTACTTACTTTGGTGTCTAAATTGCATCTTCTTGGTAGTCCCGAGCTTTTTGGTGAATTTTCCCAAGCCCTGTCATACAAAGAAAACAATTACTTGATATCAGAAATGAACAAAGTTGCTGATATGGTGGATAATGATCGATTTAACTTACTTCTCGAGCATTTCAGTCATTTCCGCATACTCCTTGGGATCTTTTCGTCTCGAGTCTAAGACAGTTACTACTCCTGCCCAAGCTTAATCTCTAGGAGAATATAGTGGAACCTCATGCGCATTCATAACTCATCAATATTACATTTCTATAACCTGGACTAAATAAGGGAAACCGAATATGCCACAAGACAGTAACACTCACGTGTAGTTGTAAGGAAAGAGTATTGTATTTTTGTGTTCATTTATTTCCAACGATCGTAGCAAGTTGGCCTCGGTTTCAAGCACACGATATTTAACCTCATTTGCATCTATGAGATATGTGTTAATGAACCCAATATCACCCACTTGTTTTTTCTTCATTTCTGCGATCTTCAATCTGCATAATATAGTGAGGATATTTATAAATACATGCAATGAAAGAGCTGAGTTATATAGAGATACTTAATGACAGAAGTAGTACTACTTACAGACAGTAGCACGTGACCGTTGCTTTATCGAGGGCTAATTGATTGAAAAACTGATAGAACTCCTCAAATGGAATAGGCAATAGTTCAATTCCAAGGAGGTCATGCTCCTTTTTAACTCTCACATACAAAGTATTCCTCCCCTCAGACTCTTTGCAGGTTTTCATGTACCAATCATGCAATCTTCGCATCATCGTTGTTAGAGAGCTTTCATCTTTGACGAGAGGCTTCCCGTACTCGTATCTTTGTATCTGCACCTCCAAGAAATCAAATTGTACATCGTCGGGCAGGTAATCTTCAGGATTGCAATAACCGGGCACCATCCTCGGATCGACGATGTCGCTAGCAGGCACCTTGAGCGGGGGGCACGATTGCTTCGCTTGTTCGCCGAGCTGGGCAATTTGTTTCCCAGCTCGTCGTTCTTTCATCCTTTGATCACTGACAGTACTTCCCGATCTCTCCGCTTCGGCAAATGCCTTTCCAATAATGCGCTCATAGTTGCCTTTCGGCGGAGACTTGGGTGGTTTTGTCAGGGCAGCCAGAGTGATGGTGAAGCTTCTTCTTCGCAGCATTTCTCTTGTTTGTCGCTGACATCTTTTTACTCTTTTCCGATGTCTTGTAGGCCACAAATGCGGGCCAGTCATCTCTGATCTTCTCATATTTGCCCGTGAATTCTGGTGTCTCATTTTTTTCGACATACGTATTGAGTTCGTTCTTCCAATTCCTGAATAGTTCTGCCATCTTCTTAAGAGCAAAAGACTTGATTAATGGCTCTATTACTGGCTTCTCCGGATCATCCTCTAGCGGTAGGGTAAAATTTGACTTCAGCTCAGTCCAAAGATCATTTTTCTGCATATCATTGACACAAGACACCTCAGGGTCTTTGTTCTTAGGCTTATACCATTGGTGGATGCTGATCGGGATCTTGTCCCTAACCAGAACCCCGCACTGAGCAACAAATGCCTTCTTTGTCCGGTAGGGTTCAATCGGTTGGCTGTCGCGCGCGATTTGTATGATCTCAAACTTTTCATCCGAGCTCAACTTTTTCTTCGGGCCTCGTCTCTTTACCGAAGTTGTGCTCGATCCAGAGGGCTAGAAAAAAGAACAAAGACGAGAGTTAATTAATATGTGTACATATATACCAAAACAAATACGAGAGCTAGTCAGCACAGGCTTAACTAATATATATACCTGGCCGGACTCTGTTTGGTGATCACCGGAGCCGTCCTCACGGTCTACTTCTTCACCCTCTCCTTCTTGCACCGGCATTGGGTCATCGGAGCCATGTAAATCATAGCCAGCTGCTTCTTCACCCTCTCCTTCCAGACCATCGTTGTCGTTGAGAAACATCATCGAGGAGACGGCATCACTTCCGTGTGCGATTATGTCCCTCAACAACGCTTCTTGTGCTTCGTCTCGGGGGGTGTCCATAGTTTCTACAAATATTTACAACATGGCAATTATTATTCAAACATGACAGATATGGATATATTAGTGCCAACGTAGAACTAGCTAGCTAATCACAATAAGGAATCATATTAGTGGCCTCGACGCTGCTTCTCTATGGTTTGGGGTGGCCTCGACAACGCTTCAAGGGTTAGGGGTGGCCTCGAGAACGCTTCAAGCTAGGAGGGTATGTAATATCGACCCCCCACGTGTTGAAGCTATCGGGAGGGGTCGGCGTTGAACAGTACATCTATGTCCCACAAGTGGCGTGGGCATCGGCGCTGTGATGTAGGGTAGAGGGTCGTGGATCGCCGAGGCGGTCGAGGTCAAGGGTCGAAGATCGCCGAGGGGTCGGGAGGTTGCCTAGTGTCAAAGGATTCAACAAAACCATGTCTTCATCATTAGGCGAAAGTAACAGGTGCATGATGGTACGAAGCTCTCCAAAGTTGTTTTGGAACGGAGTCCCAGATAGGATAATTCGCTTTTTGGTACAAAGTTCAGCAAAAGAGCAAATTATCCTATCCGGACTCCATTCCGTAACAACTTTGAGGACTTCGTACCATCATGCCATGGTTACTTCCGGCTAATGATGAAGCCATGGATTTCTTCAATACTTTGACACTATAGGAACCCTCGACCCTGAAACCTTCGACCCTTGACCCCTTAACGACCCTCGACCCTCTACCCTAGTTCCCGACCCTCGACCCCTCGGCGATCCTCGACACCCTCGTTATATCGACAACGACGCAACATACATATACATGGGAAAATAATGTTATCGGGGAGGGGGTATCGGTACCCCCCCCCTCGTGTCAAAGTTTCTTCTTTCTCCTCTATTCCTTTCTTTCTTCTTCTCCTCTTCTTTTTCTTCTTTTTCCTCTCATTCTTTTTCTTCTTCTTCTTCCTTCTTCCTTCTTCCTCTTTTCTTCCTTTTCCTTATTTTACTTTTTCCTCTACACTAACCTAATTAAAATGCCCCGGTTACTTCCGGCTAATGATGAAGCCATGGGTTTCTTCAATACTTTGACAATAGGCAACCTCTCGACCCTTCGGTGATCCTCGACCCCCCGACGACCCTCGACCCTCGAATCCTCGGCCCCTCGACGACCCTTGAACACTCGAACCATCGACCCTAGAACCTCGAATCCTCGACCCTCGACCCTCGACCCTAGAACCTCGAACCTTGACCTCGAACCTCAACCTCGACCCTCGAACCTCGGCCCCTCGATGATCCTCGACCTCGAACCCTAGAACCTCGAACCCTCGACCCTAGAACCCTCGAACCTCAAACCCTTGTGCTTGAAACCTCGACCGCCTCGACGACCCTCGACCCTCAAAACATTGACCCTCGACCGGCCTCGACGACCCTCGACCCTCTCAGTGACCCTCGCGACCCTCTAGCCTAGTTCCCGACCGTGACCCCTCAGCGATCCTCGACACCCTCGTTCCCGATAAAAAGAAGAAGAAGAAGAAGAAGAAGAAGAAGAAGAAGAAGAAGAAGAAGAAGAAGAAGAAGAAGAAGAAGAAGAAGAAGAAGAAGAAAGAAGAAAAGAAAGAAGAAGAAAGAAGAAGAAAAATAGAAGAAAAAAGAGAGAAGAAGAAAAATAGAATTTTTTCTTCTTCTCCTCTATTCCTTCTTCTTCTCCTTTTTTTTCTTCTACTTCCTCTTCTTATTTTTTCTCCTCTTCTTCTCCTTCTTCTTCTCCTTCTTCCTTCTTCCTCTTTTATTCTTTTTCCTTATTTTCCTTCTTCCTCGACGACCCTAACTCTAAACAGTACAACTTCCTCGACGTCCCGCCTCTCTCATGAACAAAATAAAATCTATGAATAAAAAAAACATCATATTCTATGAACAAAAAACATCATATATCATCCACATCGATCCATGCATACATCATATATATGATCATATCTATGAACAAAAAAATTCATATGATCATCTATGAACAAAAAACATCATATATATATGCAGAAAAAACATTAGATCAACACATATGCAAAATGCATCATACATATATTCATACATCAACATATATACATGAACATTTATGAAAAAAAGCATCACATCTATGAACAAAAAAACATCATGGCGGCGGCGGCAGGGGGGGGTAGGTGCGGGGGCTCACAGTGGGCGGCGTCGGCAACGGCGGCCGGCCTGATGCAGAGGTGGCGCCTGACGGGCAGGGCAGGGGCTGACGCGAGGAGGCGAATCGCAGGTCGGGAGGCGGAGGCGACGGCGAGGTCGGGGAGGCGTTGGACGACGGCGAGGTCGCGGAGGCAGGGGCGGCGACGGCGAGGGCGCGGCGACGGGGGCGGGGACGGCGACGACGAGGCAGGGCGACGGCGTTGGGGCAGATGCGGTGCGGCGACGATCACGGGCAGACGGCGGCGACGACGGCGCGCGCGACGGCGATGGTGACGACGGCGGGCGACAACGGCGCTGGCGACGGCGATGGTGACGACGGCGTGACGGCGACGACGGCGGCAAGGGCGTCGGGGAGGTTAGAGGCGGTCGGGGCAAATGCGCGATGAATCTGAAATTTCCCAAGTGTTTTATTATATAGCAAGAGCATTAGTCCCGGTTCGTGGCTCCAACCGGACTAATGCACTTTTAGTCCCGGTTGGTGCCACCAACCGGGACCAAGCGACCTTTGGTCGGTTGGTGGCACCAACCGAGACTAAAGGGGCATTAGTCCCGGTCGTGGCACCAACCGGGACTAAACCCCTTTAGTCCCGGTTGGTGCCACCAACCGGGACCAAAGGCCATGTGCTGCCCCGCGCCAAATGTTTAGTCCCACCTCGCTAATTGAGAGGGAGCCGCACCAGTTTATAAGGTGCGGTGCGGCTCCCCTCTCGAGCTCCTCTCTAAAGCAGGATTTCGGGCCTAACTCTGCCATCTCTGCTCAGGCCTGCTGGGCCTTCCGCGGGCCTGAATCCTGGCCTATAGGGTTTCTAGTCGTATTCAGGCCGTGGGGGCCCAGTAGGTGGCACTTTTTTTTGCTTTATATTTTATTTCTTTTTGCTTTTAGTTTTAGAAAAAAATATAAACTTTCTATTAGTGCCATTAGTTTTAAAATTTGAAAACACTTTTTTTGTTTTCTTTGTTGCTTTATTTATTTTATTTTGTTTCTACTTACAACAAAATACTTATTGTTGCTATTTTTATTTTTTCAAGTTTTTTGTTTTGTTTTCTGCATTATTTATTTTCTTTTAGTTTTTGCTTTATTTTTAATTCTTTTTGCTTTTAGGTCAGCAAAATTATAAACTTTCTGTTAGTGCTTTTAGTTTTAGAAAAATATAAACTTTCTGTTTGTGCCATTAGTTTTAAAATTGAAAACACTTTTTTGTTTTCTTTGTTGCTTTATTTATTTTATTTTGTTTCTA
Organism: Aegilops longissima; assembly: GCA_021605205.1. Lineage (NCBI taxonomy): Eukaryota > Viridiplantae > Streptophyta > Magnoliopsida > Poales > Poaceae > Aegilops > Aegilops longissima. The sequence goes on from CM038676.1 coordinate 623,390,343, forward strand.
CTTACAACAAAATGCTTATTGTTGCTATTATTATTATTTTTCAAGTTTTTTGTTTTGTTTTCTGCATTATTTATTTTCTTTTGGTTTTTGCTTTATTTTTAATTCTTTTTGCTTTTAGGTCAGCAAAATTATAAACTTTCTGTTAGTGCCATTTGTTTTAGAACAATTATAAACTTTCTGTTTGTGCCATTAGTTTTATAAAATTTGAATTCTTTGAAATTTGTGTGAATCACAAGTTTGTGAGCTCAACAAGGCGTAGAGGGACGGGCTTATAAACCGGTGTGAGCGCCTTCGTTGGCGAGGTTTTCAAATTCATAGTTTTCAAATGAACTCTGAAAAAGTTGGCATAGCATGGTCATGAACAAAACGGACAATGGTATCATACTCGTGTTTTACAAAGTTGGCATGGTATCATCATAATAGTTGCGGAGAAAGTCTTCACTTTTTCTTCGCTTGTGTCGCTTGCTTATTGCGCCGTAACCATGGATAATCTTCATCGTTTATCGGATGCTTGGGTCAGCCTTGACTTTGAAGGGGAATTTCATGAAACTTTTCATACTCTTCGACATGTCTGTCTTGCCCTCCACTCCCGTGGATGTCCCTTTTCCTGAAAGAACTATGTGGCGCTTTGGCTCATTGTATGATGTATTCGCTTCCTTATCTTTTCTTTTCCTCGGTCTGGTAGACATGTCCTTCACATAGATAACCTGTGCCACATCATTGGCTAGGACGAACGGTTCGTCGGTGTACCCAAGATTTTCAGATCCACTGTTGTCATTCCGTCTCGTGGGTCTACCTGCACTTCCTCCTCGACAGATTGACCCACTTGCACTTAAACAAAGGGACCTTAAAATCTACTCCGTAGTCAAGTTCCCATATGTCTACTATGTAACCATAATATGTGTCATTTCCTTGTCGGTTGCTGCATCAAAGCGGTCACCGCTGTTTTGGTTGGTGCTCTTTTCATCTTGGTCAATCGTGTAAAATGTATTCCCATTTATCTCGTATCCTTTCCAAATCATTACAGTCGAAGATGGTCCCTGGACAACAAGTACAACTCATCACAAACAGTGCTGTCACCTCCGAGACGTGTTTCCAACCAACTGCTGAAAGTCCCGATGTGTTCACATGTAATCCAGATCGTCGCCCGCCTCCGGGTGTTTGGAGCGCAGACTGTTCTTGTGTTCATCGACATACGGGTCACCAAGGTAGAGTTCTGTAGAACTGTGTAGTGTGCTTGAGACCAAGAATATCCGTCCCTGCATATTATTGAGTCTCTTCCAAGCGTGCCTTTTTCCAAATCAGTCTCCCCTCATACCGCGATTTAGGGAGACCTATCTTATTAAGGCCAGGAATGAAGTCAACACAAAACCCGTTGACATCCTCTGTTTGATGGACCATGGAGATGCTTCCTTCTGGCCTAGCACGGTTACGAACATATTTCTTTAGGACTCCATGAACCTCTCAAAGGGGTACATATTGTGTAGAAATCGGGCCCCGAATGACAATCTCGTCGACTAGATGAACTAGGACGTGCGTCATGATATTGAAGAAGGATGGTGGGAACACCAGCTCGAACTGACAAGACATTGCGCCACATCACTCCTTAGCGTTGGTACGATTTCTGGATCGATCACCTTCTGAGATATTGCATTGAGGAATGCACATAGCTTCACAATGGCTAATCGGACGTTTTCCGGTAGAAGCCCCTCAATGCAACCGGAAGCAGTTGCGTCATAATCACGTGGCAGTCATGAGACTTTAGGTTCTGGAACTTTTTCTCTGGCATATTTATTATTCCCTTTATATTCGACGAGAAGCCAGTCGGGACCTTCATATTGAGCAGGCATTGAAAGAATATTTCTTTCTCTTCTTTCGTAAGAGCGTAGCTGGCAGGACCTTCATACTGCTTCGGAGGCATGCCCTCTTTTTCGTGCAAGCGTTGCAGGTCCTCTCGTGCCTCAGGTGTATCTTTTGTCTTCCCATACACGCCCAAGAAGCCTAGCAGGTTCACGCAAAGGTTCTTCGTCACGTGCATCACGTCGATCGAAGAGCGGACCTCTAGGTCTTTCCAGTAGGGTAGGTCCCAAAATATAGATTTCTTCTTCCACATGGGTGCGTGATTCTCAGCGTCATTCGAAACAGCTAGTCCGCCGGGACCCTTTCCAAAGATTACGTGTAAATCATTGACCATAGCAAGTACGTGATCACCGGTACGCATGGCGGGCTTCTTCCGGTGATCTGCCTCGCCTTTGAAATGCTTGCCTTTCTTTCGACATTGATGGTTGGTCGGAAGAAATCGGCGATGGCCCAGGTACACATTCTTCCCGCAGCTTCCGGTATGTACTATCGGTGTCAAGTAAACAGTGCGTGCATGCGTGGTATCCCTTGTTTGTCTGTCCTGAAAGGTTACTGAGAGCGGGCCAATCGTTGATGGTCACGAACAGCAACGCCTTTAGGTCAAATTCCTCCTTTTTGTGCTCATCCCACGTACGTACACCGTTTCCATTCCACAGCTGTAAAAGTTCTTCAACTAATGGCCTTAGGTACACATCAATGTCGTTGCCGGGTTGCTTAGGGCCTTGGATGAGAACTGGCATCAAAATGAACTTCCGCTTCATGCACATCCAAGGAGGAAGGTTATACATACATAGAGTCACGGGCCAAGTGCTGTGATTGCTGCTCTGCTCACCGATAGGATTAATGCCATCCGCGCTTAAAGCAAACCATACGTTCCTTGGGTCCTTTGCAAACTCATCCCAGTACTTTCTCTCGATTTTTCTCCATCACGACCCGTCGTGGGTGCTCTCAACTTCCGCCTTTCTTACGGTCCTCACTGTGCCATCGCATCAACTTGGCATGCTCTCCGTTTCGAACAGACGTTTCAACCGTGGTATTATAGGAGCATACCACATCACCTTCGCAGAACCCTCTTCCGGAGGCTCGCCGTCAACATCACCAGGGTCATCTCGTCGATCTTATACAGAATGCACCGCATACCGGGCATGCGTTCAGATCCTTGTAGGCACCACGGTAGAGGATGCAGTCATTAGGGCATGCATGTATCTTCTCCACCTCCAATCCTAGAGGGCATACAACCTTCTTTGCTGCGTATGTACTGTCGGGCAATTCGTTATCCTTTGGAAGCTTCTTCTTCATTATTTTCAGTAGCTTCTCAAATCCTTTATCAGGCACAACATTCTCTGCCTTCCACTGCAGCAATTCGAGTACGGTACCGAGCTTTGTGTTGCCATCTTCGCAATTGGGGTACAACCCTTTTTTGTGATCCTCTAACATGCGATCAAACTTCAGCTTCTCCTTTTGACTTTCGCATTGTGTCCTTGCATCGACAATGACCCGGCGGAGATCATCATCATGGGGCACATCGTCTGTTCCTCTTGATCTTCAGCAGCTTCGCCACAGCAGCACCATCGCACATCGCCTAGTGCATCTTGATGTTCAGAGCATCACCGTATTCAGGGGCACATAGTTGTCATCGTACTCTTCTTCCTCGCCGTCTTCCATCATAACCCCTATTTCTCCGTGCCTCGTCCAAACATTATAGTGTGGCATGAAACCCTTGTAAAGCAGGTGGGTGTGAAGGATTCTCCGGTCGAGTAAGACTTCGTATTCCCACATATAGGGCATGGACAACACATAAAACCATTCTGCTTGTTTGCCTCAGCCACTTGAGAAAAGCATGCACGCCTTAATGTACTCGGAGGTGTGTCTGCCACCGTACATCCATTGCTGGTTCATCTGCGTGCATTATATATAATTAAGTGTGTCAAAAATCATTACAGAACATCATGAATAGATAATTAAGTGACCAAATTAATAGAAGTTCATCATCACATAAAACCAAAGTACATACATAGTTCTCATCTAACAACATAAAGCTCTGCAGAGCATCTAAATTAATTAAACCATACATTGAAACTATGTAAAACATTTCAATGTGAAAACAAATACGATCATAATCGCAACCAAGGTAACAACTGATCCAACGGCATAATGATACCAAGCCTCGGTATGAATGGCATATTTTCTAATCTTTCTCATCTTCAAGCGCATTGCATCCATCTTGATCTTGTGATCATCGGCGACATCCGCAACATGCAACTCCAATATCATCTTCTCCTCCTCAACTTTTTTATTTTTTCCTTCAAGAAATTGTTTTCTTCTTCAACTAAATTTAACCTCTCGACAATAGGGTCGGTTGGAATTCATAGGACATCACCAAAATAAAACATACAACTCAAACCAACCACGATCATCAATTAGCCCATAGGACAAAACAGATCTACTCAAACATCATAGGATAGCCACATATCATTGGGAAATAATATATAGTGTTGTGCACCATGTTTAACTAGAGTTACAACGGGACCAAAGAGGTGTTACACGTGGTTCGCTGCATAGAGGGGAGAGAGTTGTTATTGAAAGTGGCGATAGTTGTTGATGTAGATCGCCATCAAGATCCTTGCCCATATCATTTGGTGGCACCATGTTTAACTAGAACCACCATAGAGGGACAGAGGGGAGAGATGTAGCCCAGATCCTTCTCCTTCTTTCCTTCCCCCCCTACATGGAGGAGAGTTCCCCATCTGGTCCATGGCCTCCATGGTAAAGAGGGCAGGAGCTCCTCCGAGATTGGATCTCCTCTCTGTTCTCTTATGTTTCGTGTTCCTGTTTTTCATCCCTTCACCGCTTTCTTAAATTCCGAAGATCCGTAAATTGACCGGCTGAAATTTTCACATGATTTTTTGCCATAAATTATCTTTCCTCGACAAAAAAGGGCAGCAACCACCTTACGAGGTGGCCACTAACCACCATCGCGCGCCAGGGGTTATGGGTCACGCCCTGGTATCTAGTGGAGGTCGTGGGCCTCCGTTGACGTTCATTCCAACTCCCCAAAATCACACACACACACACACACACACACACACACACACACACACACACACACACACACACACACACACACACACACACATATATATATATATATATATATATATATATATATATATATATATATATTATATATATATTGGACTTCGTTTGATATGCATATTCTGCGAAACAAAAAATAACAAGAAAGAGGAACTGGCACTAGGCACTGGATCAATATGTTAGTCCAATGAATCATATGAAATGTTGCCAAAAATATGTGAAAGTTGTATAATATTGGCATGGAACAATCAAAAATTATAGATACGACGGAGACGTACTAGCTTCAAATTACGTAAGTTAGCCACGTTCACACTGTCGAGGTCGCCCATCCCTATTGTGATAACCTCGCTCTTTAGGAAATTGATTTTTAGCCAAGATAAGATCTCAAATGCAAGGAGCAGGAGCTTGACCAATGCAATACTATGGTCGTTAGGTTCGAATAAAGCATCGCATTATCTGCGTACTGCAGGTGGGTCACGCCACCAGGGATGAGGTTGGACACCAACCCTTTGTTGTTACCCGCGGCTCTTGCCATGGCAAGCATGGCCGACAAAGCGTCCGCAACAAAGTTAAAAATGAGTGGAGAAATTGGGTCTCCTTGTCGAAGGCCCCTTTTATTTTGGAAAAACTTGCCCAGCTCCGATAATAGTGATTGCCATATGTTCGCCACTGACTAAGTGGATGATACAATGGACAAAACCTGCCTCAAAACCCTTTTTGGGAAGGACCTCCCATACAAACTCCCAGTTCACACGATCGTAGGCTTTTTCAAAATCGAGCTTTAGAAGGACACCCTTCCCCTTGGTGCGCTTCAGCTCGTGAACAGTCTGAAGGAGCGCGATCGGCCCTTCAAGAATGTTGAGGCCATAAAGAAAGGCGGTCTAGATTTTGAGGATCACTCCTTGCGCAATAGGCGCCAGGCGAGTGGCATAAGCCTTTGCACACAATTTGAAAGGAACATTAATAAGTGTGATAGGCCGAATCAGCTTAATATTGTCCGCACCTTTGACCTTATGGATCAGGCTAATAGCACCGTAGTTCAAGCGAGACATGTCAACCATTCACTATCGCGTAGAAGAGTTGCCTAAGGCTCGACCAAAACTTTTCAAAGAACTCTACGGGTCAACCGTCCGGGCTAGGCACCGTGTCTATCTTCATATCAGCAAGAAGGACAAAGCCAGCCCATCGTTCTCCTCTGACAACCTCTCCGCAGGATCCCATGAATCCTCACGAAGGCATAAAACCTTTCCATCAGCCGTCCCCAACTGGCCAATGAAAAACTCGTGTATATATGGCAAATTATCTTGTTTTGGATCACTAGGAGACATTGTCAGATTGGAGTCACAAAATGGAGCATTTGCGCTTCCGACCATTCACGTAGGCATGAAAGTAAACAGTATTCGCATCTCCCTTAGTAACCCATTTAACACCGCCCCTACGGCGCCAATATCCTTCTTCCGCTCTCAGAATCACGAGAACTTGATTTTCAAGGGCTACCTATGGGCTCATTCGCCTTCCGAGAAGGGCCTGGCATCAGCCTGGGCATCTAGTGACGCAATCCCGCCAACAATCCTAGCCCTCTCCCTCTTCGACTCACTATCGTGATTGGCGTCCCAGACACGCAAAAACGGCCACAGGACGGCGGCCGCGGCAATCCAGGACTCCGCCCGACCGCGTCTAGCTCCAAAGGAACATTTGAGCTCTAAATTAATGAGTGAGGGTATGCTAGCATATTTTGAAACGAAAGTGCTAGATAGATAGTAGATTGTAGATAGGGATTGGAACGTATATATATATATATATATATATATATATACAACGTATCGGTTGCGTATCTACAATCAACAACAATGTAACTGAAAATTGTGTATCTACAAATAACAACATAAAAGAACGCTGTGTATCTTAATCAATGAAAAAAATAGCGTGCTACAGCAAAATAGCGCTGACCTCAAAATGTGCTATTAGCGTGCTATATCGCGCTATAGCGTGGTATTAGCGAGATGTTGTACACTGATATATTTAGCGAGGCAATTCTTTATATGCTATAGCATGCTATTTGAGAGGTTCTAGCGTGCTATTTTTTTCAGTGATGTTAATTGATGATAAGGATTGCATATATAGAACTCCTTAAGGCATGCTTTGATGAGGCGCGATTGTAGGGAATTGTTGCATATCGATTGGCAACAGAAGAAAACATGGATCGCTACATCCATGTGTTAGTTATTTCCAACAATGGAGGAAGTGCCCCTCCCTTTCATGACGTGCTTCAGGAACCCCGGGATGTGCACGTTGGTGAAGTATTCCTTCCACTCGATGCTCCGCACATCGAAGTGGAACTGCGCCTTCTCCTCCAATGACATCTCTGCGAAAAGCGCCTCGGTGTTGGCGTTGTCAAACCTGCATCCATGCATTAGGCCTCCATTATTAGTTTCTCTAGGCCATCGAGAATGTGCATACTTACATGGTTTCTCGAATGCCGATCGACCTGCAGCCGTAGAAGCCGTAGGGTTGGTACATGCGGGCGAGGTGGATGATCTTGTCGGCGTACTTGCTAAAAAGCATTCGCGCCCTAGGCGAGAGCGTCTCGCCGGCGCCCCAGAGCAGCACGTCCCTCTCAACATTGTTGTTGAACTGGTGCATGTTGCCGAAGATCCTCATCGGCGCCACCTTGATTGCCTGCCCTGCCGCGAGGTTCAAGGGGTACCTCGTGAAGTGCTCGAAAAAGAACCTGAACATGTCGCGCCATATTATTGGGTTCGCTGTCGATGATCCCACATGGTAGATAAGCATCTCCCGTGCCGCCCCTACGGCCTGAGCATGCTTTGCCACCGCTGCTAGAGTCGCGTTCACCACCATGTCCGCCGGAACCTTCCGGAGGGACAAGAGGAAGATCAATTACAATCATGGCCATTACTAGCTGAAACGGAACCGCCATGTTGTTGTGCCAATCTACATAAATTACCACGTCAACGACACCATCACCGTCCGCAGGGAACCCACTCAGCCGGCCTTTTGCGTAGTACATCATAATTGGATCAATCATCCTGGGTTTTATTTTGTCAAAATAAGTGGAGGTCGACCATAAAACCAACTATTAAGTGGGTGAGCCAATTTTAGATTTGTAGTGGACACATAGTAACTGACAAAAAGGACACCACAATCATCTACCTGATTCCTTCTATCCAACCTGGCATCGGCTCGCTCCAAGTGCCTTCAATGATGCTTGGCCTTATCGTCACCACCGGTATCTCTCCTCGCATGCTATTGAGGACCATCTCCCCCATGGCCTTCGTGAACACGTATATGTCTTGCCATCCATGGAGTCTTGCCCTGCAGTGACAAAACAAATCAGTTGCTTCATTATGCCTGTCATGTTGCATGTTTAGACTATCGTCAATGGACTAATATACTGTATAAGAAATACATGTCACCTCTCAATGCCTAAATTTTTCATTTGTTGAGAGAAAGATGCTGCATCATCCAAGTTATGTTTGGAGCAAAAAGCCAGCTTGATCTCTGCCTCTATATCAAGCACAGTGTTCTGAAGTCCTGAAGAATCTGAGTAACCTAATTCCTTCGTGATGGTGTCACCCAAGCTAAATGGCTTCTCTAGCACCACGCCTTGCCTCCTCCCGTTCACATATGCTGATTGTTGATTGGTGCACATGGAGCACAATCAAACACAGTGGTCTAATAAGTTCATCAATGCATTTTTATGCTTTTGAGTTTTAATTTGTACTGAACTATGGATAGCATTTTTCACTTTTCTACTAAAGATTAAGATGTTGGCTTATGCCATCCGTTTTATGCCTCTAAAATCAAACTTTTCACCTCAACATCTTTCAGTTGTCATGCTGACCTGTTGATATATGCAAGAATAGCTTCAGGTTTGAAAATCTACGCGCAAAACTCATTAACCGGAATGGTCCCATGGTGTTGACGTCCATAGCAATATCATACCTGAAATTTATAATTGCTAGTGGTTGTCAAACATGAATGTTTGGAGCAACACTGCTTTTACAAAACATGTCTGACAAACCTCTCATCGAATGTCGTATTTGCTGCACTGTTGATGATGACGTCCACTTTTTTTGCAATCTCATCAGCTAGCTCAGGCGCAATGCCCATGTTGGCTTCTCTCACGTTGCCTACTACAGCAATCAGTTTTCTTGCTAAAAAATGGCGGTAGTCTTTCCCATGGAGTTGCTCTAAGCATTTGAAAAGTTCTGTGCCAACTATCTGCATGCAAATATATCATTTCGATCAAGATTCAAAACTAATCCCTCCATTCACAAATATAAGATGTTCTAAATTTTTTCTAAATCAGATGTATATGGACACGTTTTAGTGTATATGTTCACTCATTTCAATCCGTAAATAGTCCATATTAAAATTCCAAAACGTCTTATATTTGTGACCAGAGGGAGTAGTCTCGACTATTGAGTCTTTGACTCTTGACTCTTCATCTGATGCCCTGCAGAAAAAGTAAATACTCCCTCCGTCCATAGAGTGTATCAAGACACATTTTAGTGTGTAGGTTCACTCATTTCAGTGAGAATCAATTTTGGACAGAAGTAGTAAATAAATTAAGTAAAAATCATCGCACCTCGTTTTGCAACCTTTCCAGTGCTGCCTCGCTGTCCTTCGCCTTTATCAACACATATATCTTGCCGACATCAGGAGTTGTCCTCAAGATTTCCTCAATAATAACTGGCGCAATAGAGAAATAGAAATCAAGCTCGAAAGCTATGTTGTGTGCTAAACATTAAGGATGTAGAAGAAAGAAACTGTACCTTTTGCTAGAAATCCAGTCCCACCAGTGATGAAAAAGTTCTTGCCCACAAGGAACTCTGTGATCCCGATACCATCTGCTTCATCTGATGGTGCTGAACCGGCTATAACGTTCTTGCAATCCATTGTCACAGCATAGGAAGGCAACGGTCGTTCACTAGCAAGACGCCGTTTTCTCAACGGCAGTGCAACAGCGCTTCTACTGTGGGCATGACCTTCCTTCCTGGCAGGAAAGCCTACGCATTTGTGGGCAACAGCATGGTAAAGGTTTAACATGGAAGCCATCTGGGAATGTCTGATGGAAGGAGTGAGTTGAAATAATATATCCAACTCTTCACTACAAGCTTAATGCATGCATGGAGTGCTACACCCCTATTTATACTATTTTATGGGCTACATGGTACAGAAAAGTAAATCAATTGGTCCAGTTGTTGTGGTGCCAATTGTACATGTGATCAACGCATTTCTAATGTGTCCATACTCCTTCCCTTGATCTCTTCCAAAATATATATAATGGTTTAGCCTTGTCCTAAATAAAACCTTCTTAAGTTTGATAAAATTTATAAAAATAGATTAATACTAGTTTATTATTATCGTCAACTAAGCACCAAAGGACGTGACTGTGTAGCTGCGCTACATATGTATTGCGAACCGGCACTTGACTTATAAAGGTCACACTCATTTTCTCTGGTACCGACAAGTGACACACTGGACGGAGGGAGTATTACACAGCCGTACACATGCTTATCCACCCGTGTGGCGGATGCTTTGATAAGGAGCACTGATTTCGAGGTTGGACAAGCATGTGTACGGCTGTGTAATACTACTCCCTAATACTCAACTGCCCGAATAATAATTGGGAAAGGAGTATTGCTTTCTAGGTTGTTTACACGCAACTGCCAGAAAGAATTTGTATGCTTGCCATTTCTAATTGTGCTGAGTTGTCACATTATTTCAAAGTGGTTGTTTATTTAAACACAATTGCCAAGATGATCTCTTGTCCATGCCATTTTAATTGCGTCGAGGTTCCAAATTATTTCATATTGTCTTTGCACATAATTTAATAGATGATTTGTTGTGCTTGTTATTTTAATTGTCCGGGGTAACTGTCCTAATTCATCAACTGTAATTGCCAGGATTATGTGCTGCACCTGCCAATATGTCAACTTTACTGTGCCAAGTTATCGTATTTCCTTGAAACAAGGTTATAAAAAAAAGGTAATCGTCATATTGCCCAAGAAAAGCGACCAAATTTTAAAAAATAACTACCAGTAGTTTAATCATATGTGAAATATATGTGAACATTTCACTTAGTCAACACATTAGTTTTTGTTAAAAAAACAACAATATTATCCTTTAAGAATTAGAATATCATTTTTGTTAAAAATAAGAATACTTAGTCAACATATTAATTTTTACTAAAAATAACTACCATGCTATCATATATATCTCCAAAATAAGGTTGCCAAAAATCACAAAAGCGGCACATGAATCTCGAAGCTAGAAGAGGTTATGAAAGTATGCACAAAAAATGTCAGACATATCCCATACATGGTAGATAAATCGCTCCCAGCTATCGAGCGCTAGTTGTGAATGATGACGGTGATAGTACACACGTGTTTGCTCATAGTCTGCACGTTTTGCTTCAAGAGCTCGACTGCTGTATTTTCGTTTTACTTTCATACCTGTATGACTGCTGTATTTCCGTTCTTAGTAATGGAAAGGGGATTATAGCCCGGTTCAAAAAAAAAAAAAAGTGCTCAACTTCTCACGTCGCCGCATGGTCTCCAGTTTCACACACAGCCCGTCCAGTCTTTGTTGCACACTGTCGCCGTATGCCCAGGAGACAAGTCAAAGGCCAAATACCATCTTGGTTTTCCATCTCGTCCTGTCTCTGTTGACAATAACAGAGAAGCCAGAAGACATGAGAAGCCAGAGGCAACAGCTCGTCCACCTGTTGCCTTCCTATCTGCCCTCGCTGCCTGGGCACACACAAGACAGGCAGGGAACAAATGTGCAACAAAACAATTGACAGCCGCTCTTCCAATTTAACCAAGGAGAGTAATTAAGTGCTGCAAAGCAACCTTAATTAATGGTTGCATATTCGAGCAAGTCAATAAGCAAAGGATCAGAGTTATTAGGCAGGTCCAATATGTTTTAAATAGCGGGCTATGGAAAATAGCGGCGAGCCTTCAAGGGCTATATATATAGCTGACTATAGAGGGCTTTGTTTTTCTTTTTTTTTTGGGCTTGTTGAGCTGTGCCCTCAGCAGAAACTATGTACTTTGTTGTGAGACTCGGGTAGTGTGTGTGTGTGAACCTGCTTTGGTTGTATGTCTTGTGGCGGTTTGCTTTATTTATAAAGCGGGACGAAAGCCTTTTTCGGTATATATATAGCTGACTATAGCGGGCTTTTTATGAAGGAGACCATTTAGCGGCACCCTGCTGAAAAGGTTATAGCGGGATATAGCGAAGCTATAGCTGGCTATTTAAAACTATGGGCAGGTCACTATCGGAAGTATGATACTAGTGTATGAAAGTACCTTCACAATGAGAAGGGCATTTTGGAGCTCAGCCTCCATAGAGGCCGAATTTAAAAAAAAATCAAAGGTCATACTTTTCAGTCACAATCCATAACATTATAACTTGATATCATAGTAGTCTTATTTATTGTAATGCAAAGACATATACTAGTACATCATTTAATATGACATCATATATATTATGATACTCGATCCTCTATTTTCTTATTTTATTGTGTGTCACATAACCTAACGTGCCTAGTTGGCATGAATGATACTACCTACGACACTCTCATTGTGACCAACCTTAGTATGTGTCTTAGAATTGCAAATTCCTTATTTTCTAGATGAGCCTAATAAATTAAAAAGACTGGAGTACATAATTGTTATTAACTTTGAACATGAATCTAAGGGGATTGTTTCAACGGAAAAGTAGGTGCCATCATTCGATTGTTGATTCATCATGTAGTGCGATTTATGATGCTCCCAAATAAATAAAGGCTGCCAATTTTAAGATGCTTTCAATCCATATGAGATGTAAATTTTATAATGCTTCCAAGTGGGTATGAGCCGTCAATTTTATGATGCTGCCAAATCCAATAAAATGCCAACTTTAATATGAGTCGTCAATTATAAGATACTTCCAAGTCGATATGAGCCATAAATCTGAAGATGTTCCCAAATCGATATGAGAGGTCAACTTTACAAATTTGCAGTTTTCACCAATATCCATAATTCTTTTCAAGAGCACTGTTATGCAAATGAAACTGGTTCGTTAGTCCCGATAGTCCTCTTGGCAAACAAACTAACAAGTAACAACAACATTCCCATATTCGGTTGTGGCATTCGCAACAGCACTGTAATCTATTCTTCCCAATGCCATATCCACGCCCGTATGAAGGAATCATTGTTTTGTGATTGGGATGTCAGTGACAGATGTTGGGGCAAAATAAGCCATGCTCTGCCGAGGTGACCGACGTAGGGTGCGCCAGGTCTGGTCCGGCAAGGGTGTGGGCGTGTGCGTGTGTGTTTAGTCTGAGCTGAACCGGTCTGTGGCTGGGCCTGCGATCGTGCAGCGATAGATGCCCAGGTCTCGCGGAGGAGTAGGTTGCTCACGTTGGTGGGAGACCGGGTAGCCAGGGCGTACGTGCGCGTGGTGATCGTGTTGCGTGGGGGTTGCGTTGCCGATGGCTACAAAGCCGGCTGTAATCCCAGTTTGTTAGCTGGTGGTGAGTTCTGTTATAACGAAGAAGGCGATTGGAGCGCCGGTGCATTCGTTGCACACAAAACAAACTAGAGTCTCCTGTCCATGGTCTACCTTTGAGCGAGAGTAACTAGACAGAGAGAGAACCACCCAACACTTGGTATTCAGAGCCTCGTTGAGAAGGTGATCGCCGGCGATGTCGCTCATCCCGTACGCCGATGGATCGGGCAGCTCACTGCCGCAGCCGGTGCCGATGCTCACCGATGAGAACTACACCGCGTGGGCAATCAAAGTCGAGGCCAATCTCGACGCGGCTGGGCTGTGGGAGGCCGTGGTGGTGCCGGAGGACGCGGCGGCGGCCGTGATCGCCTAGAAGGACAAGCCGGCGAGGGCATACCTGCTCGGCGCGCTCGCGGAAGACTTGCTCCTGCAGGTGGCGTCGAAGAAGACGGCGGCAGAGGTCTGGGCCAGCCTCAAGGCGCGCTTCGTCGGGGCCGATCGCGTCAGGGCAGCGCGGCTGGGCACGTTGCGCAGCGAGTTCGAGCTCCTGCGGATGGACGGCGGTGAGTCGCTGGACGCCTTTGCCGGCAAGATCAGCGGCATGGCGGCGCGCTACGCCGGGCTGGGAGCGACCCTCGACGACGCGGCGATGGTGAAAAAGTTGCTGGACTGCGTCCCGGATCGCCTATACGCGGCGGTCGCCGGGATGGAGCAGTTCTGCGACTTGTCGACGCTGCTGTTCGAGGACGCGCTAGGGCGCCTGAAGGCGTTCGACGAGCGGCTGCGACGGCGCGGGCAGGCGGTCGGCGAGCGAGCTGATGGACAGCTCATGTACACGGCGGCGCAGTGGCGTGCGCGGGAGCGTCAGCATGGCGGCAGGTTCGACCACGACGACGACGATGATGGCAGCAACACGGCGTCGGGCGGAGGGCGACGGCGCGGCCGGTGCTACAACTGCGGTGTGCGTGGCCACTTCCAGAAGGCGGAGGAGGAGAAGGCACTCCTCGCCGACATCGACGAGCCGGCGCTACTCTAGGTCATGGCTTAGGGGGTGACTGTTGGGGCAAAATAAGCCATGCTCTGCCGAGGTGACCGACGTAGGGTGCGCCAGGTCTGGTCCGGCAAGGGTGTGGGCGTGTGCGTGTGTGTTTAGTCTGAGCTGAGCCGGTCTATGGCTGGGCCTGCGATCGTGCAGCGATAGATGCCCAGGTCTCGCGGAGGAGTAGGTTGCTTACGTTGGTGGGAGACCGGGTAGCCAGGGCTGCGTGGGGCTGCGTTGCCGATGGCTACAAAGCCGGCTGTAATCCCAGTTTGTTAGCTGGTGGTGAGTTCTGTTATAACGAAGAAGGCGTTGGAGCGCCGGTGCATTCGTTGCACACAAAACAAACTCGAGTCTCCTGTCCATCGTCTACCTTTAAGCGAGAGTAACTAGACCAGAGAGAGAGCCACCCAACAACGGATGCACAACACTTGATAGTACTGTTGGAGATGGTTAGCAAAACTAACGAAGGTTTCAATCCTGCTTCTAAACATGATGTCAGAGCGAGTCAGAGGAAGACTCGCGTCAATATGGGCAATATAAAGGAGAACTAATCTCACTTCATGGAACCTGGAAGGTATTTCTTCTTTGTCTTCTACTAACTCTTTTACACCTCTTTCAGATCATGCTATGTTCCAACATGCTGCTATGATTGGTCTTTATATTCCTGGATGTGATTTTTTTGTGATTAATTTAATTAGAGAATTGAAAAATATAGTTACAATTTGAATGAAAAGTGTGTAAACATAAATTTCAGTCCAAACCTATCTTGGTAACTATTAATGAAGCACCAGTACCAAACTTGCGATCGTTTTCCTCCTTCAGCGAAACCTAGCCGCCTCTACTGGGAGATCCGCTCCTTCCCACGCCGTCTTCCGGTGGCTCTCCTCCGCCGGCGACCTTTTGGTCATCGGTGGTGAGGAGGGTCACCGGATCCCGCTCGTGTCGATTGTTTTACCTTTAGGTTTTTGGGCTCAAGAAGTTTAGGGTTTTGGATCGTTCGACGCCTTGGCTTCGGCGGTGGCGACGGCGAGGCTGAATAAAGAAGCTCCGGACTCTTCTGCGGCGAGGCGATTGAATATATTGTTGGTGAAGGAACAAGACATGGATACACATTGGCTGGCAGCGATACTTGTTTGTCTTGAAGAACAAGACATCAATGTCACCTTTCCTATGGCTTGCTGCCTGGTGAAAGTTTGTCCACTTAGTGGTTATTGTAGCTCGTTTATCATGTCCTTCCATCAGTTGGGCTTGTGCCTGAACACATCCACATGTGGTCTTCATCTCCATTTTCTCCACAGATGGGTTTAGAAACTTCTTCAGATTATTTAATGTGTATCGAACAGTGAAGTATTTTAAGGAGGGGTGAAATACTTATCAGGATAGAAGTATTAGAATTCCAATTCCTTAAGAGAAGTTGCATGCTCGGACAATGGGCTTGATATGGCAAGCTGCATGCTCGGACAATGGGCTTGATATGGCAAGCGGACGGCCTAGTACTTGCTCGGAGACTAATTCAGTAACACTCATAAGCATTCATGGGCAAGATGAACTCAAAATAAGCAGTGCCACGAATAGTAGGTCAGAGAACAAAAATTAAAGGATGGCACGGATCTTTGGAGACCACGCTGCCCAAAAGTTAGGCCAGGAAGCAGCCCAACATCTGGTTAGACGTCCGGTAACAAATAATACGTGGACATTAGGTCAAATAGGTGAATGATACAACAAAAAGTGTACATATCCCAAGACACAGCAGCCTATAGACATTCAGAATAATGATTGGGGTGTTTGACACTAGTTGATGGTGATAACAAGCTATAATTTTACAGTGATGACAATAACAAATACAGTACTTTATATATCACGTGACTGCTTACAATACCTATTAAACGAATCAATTTTGGCACATACTTGCATTCTCCTCTGCTCATCAGCTCCTTTGATTTCATCTATCGGTGTACCTTATGTCTACACGAGCAACCAACTTCAGTAAAGTTGGAGTGTACCAATCAAGATACATATGTAATTTTGTTTTGTAAGTATGTAATTTTGCAGTTGCAAATAGAGATGCATCACTTAACAATATTTTGTTTTGTAAGTATGCAAAATATATTTTGTTACTTTCCTAAAGTTGGAGTGTACCAATCAAGATGTGGGCATGCATGTACTTTCCACGTGAAACAATGAGAAACCAGCATTTTTGCATTTTGGAATTGAGCACTTGTCCCTTGCTTGATGTCCAGTGTCGACATAGTAGCTCGGAGCACCTATGGGATCCCTGTAGCGCGATGGCCCAGCCCGTACTAGCTAGACATTTGTTTCGTTTTCCTCCACAGAGCTAAATTGACACTCTTGTCTGTATACATACGTCATTGATGGTATTGTACGAGCTCATCTCGCAGGTCTCCCTATCTCTAAGTCGATTGCTTATGACGTTGGGTTGTGTACGCTGTGTTCCTATTTTCTCGTAGGTTGTTTTCGTCCGTCAGCGCGTCGTTTCGTCCATCACCAGCAACCAACTTCAGTAGAAAAGATTGTAAAAAAGTAGGCATATTACTCCCTCCATCCGGAAATACTTGTCATTGAAAATGGATGTATCTAGATGTATTTTAGTTCTAGATACATCCATTTTCATCCATTTTGATGACATGTATTTCCGGACGGAGGGCTCGTTACCTTTTTTTTACAATAAAGGATGGTGTGTCTTTCCGATTTTTTGGCCCGTCAACCTATCCTAAGCTGCCCTTAAACTTCAAGTAAATTTCCCGTCATGACACCCGTAAATGAGAAGAAACTCTTCGTTAATTGTTTATCTAATTTTTTTCATCTATCATCAAAACTGCTCCTAAAGTCGAAAGTAAATGACCCACCCCGCCACCCGCAAGCGAAAAAAAAACTTCATGAATTGTTTCTCTAAATTTAAAGTTGAAGTAAAGTACACACCCAGCCGTGCGAGTAAAAAATCAGTTGCTTCATCATACTTGTGATGTTGCATGTTTAGAATATCATTACTGAACTACTCCCTCCGTTCGGAATTACTTGTCGCAGAAATGGATGTACCTAGACGTATTTTAGTTCTAGATACATCCATTTCCGAGACAAGTAATTCCGAACGGAGGGAGTACTAATATACTCCAAGAAATACGTGGCGTCACCTCTCAGTTCCTAAATCCTTCATTTCTTGAGAAAAAGATGCTGCATCGTTCGAGTTATGTCTGGAGCAAACAAGCAAGATTGATCTCTGCTTCTATATATATCAAGCACAATGTTCTGCAGTTCCGAAGAATCTGAGTAACCTAATTCTTTTGTGATGGTGTCTCCCAAGCTAATGGCTTCTTTAGCACCACGCCTTGCCTCCTCCCGTTCACATATGCTGATTATTGATGGGCACAGATGGAGCACATTCAAACACAGTGGTCTTATGCATTTATAAGCTTCCAAATTTTAATTTGTACCGAACTATGGATATCATTTTTAATTTTGAATAAACGATTAAGATGTGGGCTTATGTCCTCCGTTTCTTGCTCTAAAATCAAACTTTTCTCCTCAACATCTTTCAGTTGGCATTCTGACCTGTTGATACATGCAAGGATAGCCTCAACTCTGAAAATCTGCACGCAAAACTCATTAACCGGAATAGTCTCTCGGTGTTTATGTCCATAGCAATATGGTACCTAAATTTCATAATTGATAGTTATTGTAAAACATGAATGTTTGGGCAAACATACGAAACATGTCTGGCAAACGTCTCATCGAATGTTGTATTCGATGCACTGTCGATGACGATGTCCACTTTTTTTTGCCATCTCATCAGCTAGCTCTGGGGCAACGCCCATGTTGGCTTTCTCTAATGTTGCCTACTACAGCAACCAGTTTTCTTGCTAAAAATTGGTGGTAGTCTTTCCCATAGAGTTGCTGTAAGCACTTGAAAAGTTCTGTGCCAACTATCTGCATGCATATATATCATTTGGATCAAGATTCAAAACCACTCCCTCAGTTCACAAATATAAGATGTTACATTTTTTCTAAATCAAACGTATATAGACCCATTTCAGTGTATTTGTTCACTCGTTTCAATCAATAAGTATCCAAATTGTAACCTACACATAAATTGACGCGAGGAGAACACTTATTATTCTCTATCATTACTCTGTCATTAGTAAATACAATGCAGACGCAAAGATAATGTGAATATAATTATTTCCAAATAGTTCATAAAAATACATTTTTTCTTCAAACAGCCAACCTAACTTCTCAATTGCATTTAGTTTTTGCTCCACTGCGCAACGTGTCATCTAGTTAGGAAAAGGAAGGGGAATGGGTAGCACCAACTTACTAACTGTAATTGTGTCTGCCACTTATCCGTGACATGCCGGTCAATAGACCCGCCACTGTTATGTGGCACCCCACGGCTAAATTTGTGCCCAACATAGCCGTGGCGGCTGCTTTATACTCACCCGTTGAGGGAGTCCTAGACTAAGGGGTCCTCGGACAGCCGGATTATATACTTTGGCCGGACTATTGAACTATGAAGATACAAGATAGAAGACTTCGTCCCGTGTCCGGATGGGACTCTCCTTGGCGTGGAAAGTAAGCTTGGCGATTCGGATATGTAGATTCCTTTCTCTATAACCGACTTTGTACAACCCTAACCCCTCCTGGTGTCTATATAAACCGGAGGGTTTGGACTTCTAGGGTTAAGCCACTACAATCATAATCTCATAGGCTAGACTTCTAGGGTTTAGCCATTACGATCTCGTGATAGATCAACTCTTGTAATACTCATATTCATCAAGATCAATCAAGCAGGAAGTAGGGTATTACCTCCATAGACAGGGCCCGAACCTGGGTAAACATCGTGTCCCCCGCCTTCTGTTACCATTAGCCTTAGACGCACAGTTCGGGACCCCCTACCCGAGATCTGCCGGTTTTGACACCGACATTGGTGCTTTCATTGAGAGTTCCGCTGTGTCGTCGGAGATAGGTTTGATGGCTCCATCAATCATCTACAATAATGTAGTCTAGGGGGAGATCTTCCTCCCCGGGAAGATCTTCGTATTCGGCGGCTCCGCACTGCGAGCCAACTCGCTTAGCCATCTAGAGCAGATCGATAGCTACGCCCCTGGCCATCAGGTTAGATTTGGAAGCCTGAATTTTGTGGCCAATATCCGTGGAGACTTGATCTTCGACGGATTCGATCCCATTGTGGTTGTCCTCGGCCACCACGATGAGCATGACCTAGATCTGTCATCTAGCCACACACAGGAGATAGCGCCTGTTGTCGGTGTCAAAACCGGCAGATCTCGGGTAGGGGGTCCCGAACTGTGCGTCTAAGGCTAATGGTAACAGGAGGCGGGGACACGATGTTTACCTGTGTTCGGCCCTTTCTATGGAGGTAATACCCTACTTCCTGCTTGATTGATCTTGATGATATGAGTATTACAAGAGTTGATCTACCATGAGATTGTGGAGGCTAAACCCTAGAAGCTAGCCTATGATTATGATTGTTGTTGTCCTACGGACTAAACCCTCCGGTTTATATAGACACCGGAGGGGCTAGGAGGGGTTACTGTAACATCCCAAATTTTGGAATGTTAATATAATTAATTGAGTTGTTTGTTTGCTTGAGTGAATTAAACTTGAGTGAAATTTGAACCTTTTCAAAACTTTTGAAAGAGAGGGAATAAAATGACTTTCCCTTCTCCGTAAATTCAAATTCATCATTGTTTTAGTTTCCTAATTTTAAAAATAGGAATGGAATCGCTTTTATTAGGAAAACCTGCTGGCCCATTAAGCACTTTCCTATTCTAGCCCAACAAGAGATCATCTCCTTCCTCCGTTTCCTCTCACGTTACAGAAGCTTTCCATATCCATGGAGACAGAATCTCCACCTTCCCGATCTCCCTCGTCTTTCCATCCCAGCGCCTCCCGAGACCGCCTATAAAACCCCTCCTCTCCTCGCTCCATTTTTCCCATCACCACGCCCCTCCCTGCCCGTAGCCTTCTCGCCACCGTCCTCCTTTTCCTGCCTAGAACGCCACCAGAGCTCTCCTGAACCTCCCATCGCCCAACGCCACCTCCCAAGCGCCGACCCCTCCTCCGCCACCCCACCCTCGCTGGCGACCTCGCCCCCTCGCTGAGCAGCCTCCACATCGCCGCCTCCTTCCTGCCATCTCTGCCTCACGTACAGGTAACTCCGCTGTTTTTCAGATTTATTTCCGTAACAGATTTAGTTCCGTTCTTGTTTAGCTTATAACTTTTGATCTAGAAGTCCAATGATGCTGATTCTTTTTGCGTTAGATCACAATTTTCTTGTAGTTTCCAAAATTATATAATTTGTCTATGTTTGGATTTATAAAATTGAGTTAGATCAGATTTGAATTAAAGCTTGTTTTGCTTATTCCGGAGTTTAAAATAGATTTTTATTTGATTCTTTTTTCTACTGATCACTAGTGATCATATTTACCAGTGGTAAAAACTTCAAAATTGTTTGAGTATTTTAGCTTATTGTTTCATGTAAAACAAATTCTGTTTTAGTTCTATTCAATTATAGCTACTTCTTTTCTATAGTTGTCTTTAAATTATTTTATTTTATATTTCAGAAAGTTTATGTTTGGTTTCTATTAGTTAAACAGTAGGTGTTCAACAAGTTTTTATATTTATTTTATTTTTGTTATCGTGAAATCAATTCAAGTTCGCTAATAACTTGCAATGGATTTCTCTACTGTTTTAACTCCCAATTGAAAATACTTTCAAAATAGCTTTATGAAAAAAATACTTAAATGTCTTAACTAAATTTATATTTTATTCTCTGTTATTTTAGTGTTTTATTTTCCGTTAGACAAAACTATTTTTGTGAATGTTGTAGAAGAAGACTCCCTAGTTTTATTTGAAGTTCCTTCGGATTCTTATTCGCTCTCTCTTTTGTTTTGATTGTTAGTGCGAGTGCTTATGTGAATGATATGTTGTTATATAGATTTCATCAGAGAGTGACGAGTAGTCTATCAAGTTATTTCTCGAGAACGATAATTCTTCTTCGTCAACATCACCAGGCAAGTTCACTTTGACCATGCTTTCTTACCTATGTTTTATTGCATTTAGTGGCACCTTTGCAACCACCCCTCAGTAGTGTTATTGAAATTCTTGTAGTTGAGTAGTATGCATGAGGTAGGAACCCATCACCCTGTTACCAAGCCCGGACGTTATTTTATTCTAATGCTACGCTGTAGTAGACGGGTTTGGTATGAGTGTTCGAGAGTGGTGTGAAGAAGGAGGACTCTCGTCAATGACGATAACTCCATGATGGAATCTGCAAGGACTGCATCTTCAAGACCTCAAGACTTCAAGACTTGAGACAAGAATTCAATACACACTACTGGGTGAAGGATTTGTTGACGGGCACCCTGGAGAAACCAGTGGTTGGCCGGGATGCATGGAGAAGCGCCATGACATCTTGCGGAAAGCTTCACCCAGACTCAAAGAGACGGAAGAATACTTCATGCCCGGAAGCTTACCTGTGCAA
Organism: Aegilops longissima; assembly: GCA_021605205.1. Classification (NCBI taxonomy): domain Eukaryota; kingdom Viridiplantae; phylum Streptophyta; class Magnoliopsida; order Poales; family Poaceae; genus Aegilops; species Aegilops longissima. Next base: position 623,412,380 of record CM038676.1, read on the forward strand.
CCGCAAGTCATTATGGGCTCTGGCTTGGTTGACCTTAGTTGTGACTCTGGCTGGGATGGTACTAGCAGATGTAGAACTACGGTAGGATGGGTTGAGTACCGGACAGTGGTCAGAGGAACTCTTTGGAAGACCATGTTTCGGTCATCTTGTTCTCAAACACCCTGAAGTGCGAGAACGTAACGAGAGGGATCGAATCTTGCGGGTAAAGTGTACAAACCTCTGCAGAGGGTTATAACCTAATCGATTAGCCGTGTCCCCGGTTACGGACAATTTGATCATCTGGACTTGGATCTATCTCGGAACTCTCAACACCGGACTGATAACTTAATTGTGGGCAACTTATGATGATTTGGGCTATGAGACATCGGTTGGCGGAACCATGTCATGATAGAAGGCTCCATAGTACAGACTTCATTTTTCCTTTGATGTAGGTAAAATAAAACCAGCTTTTACGCAAACAAAACTCAGATACAGAGCCACAAAGCCATACTGCATATAGTATAGTTTATCATCTGTTTTCTCTTATTGTGATCTTGCCGGTACATTCAATGTACTGACCTACACGGCTGCAACGTATCATGTTGCAGATATTTACTCGACGAGTAAGAGTTACGATACAGGGTTACGGTCTACACTCAACCTGCCGATGGCGTTGATGGGACTCCACACCCGTTTGATTGTTTCCGCTGAGTATTATGAGGTATATATCAGTTTTACGTTATTTATGCATGTGATTGCACTTTGATATATACATTGATGTACTGTGTGTGCCAGCATACTGATCCAGGGATGGCACAGTAACACAGAGGCTTGACCGTCTGAGGTCGGGTCGCTACAGATATGCAGTATGGCTTTATTGGCACGTCTTTTCGAAGCAGAGATCGTATCCCCTTATCTCCGGATTCTGATCAATACGGGTGTGGGTAACCCAACCGCGGCATCAACGCGGCGCTTGGTGAATAGGCGAGTTTACCGGGCAAGTGGGGAGACGCAGGATCCCTGCTTCCTTTATAAGGAGATAAGGACTCCCCTCTTTCACCCACGCCTTCTTCTTCCTCTGCTTATCCATTCTCTCTCTCGCTCGAGTTCCAGCGCCCAAGCATTCGTCTTCTCTGCCCACAAAGGCCCTCCGAAAATGTCCGGATCCGGAGCAGGAGGCAAGTGGATGGCCTCTACCGTCCGTGAGAAGGATATTAAAAAGCTTCGGGAGGCCAGGTATCTGGCCAAGAAAATCAGCCATCGTCTCCCGACGGCGGGACAGATCGTCCCTACTTCAAAACCCCACGAGAGGGTTGTATTCCTCCCTCACTTTGTCCGCGGGCTAGGGTTTCCCCTCCATCCATTCGTTCGCGGGCTAGGGTTTTGAGTCCCTAGGCAATTGATAACTAGACCGGTAAACATTGTTGCAATTTTATTTGAGGGAGAGGCATGAGCTAACATACTTTTCGTACTTGGATCATATGCACTTATAATTGATTAGCAAACATCCGCAACTACCAAAGATCATTAAGGTGAAACCCAACACTAGCATTAAGTATCAAGTCCTCTTTACTCCCATACGCAACAACCTCCTTACTCGGGTATAAGTTTCTGTCACTCCCGCCACCCACCATAAGAGAATCATGAATGTATTGCAACACCCTATAGCAGGAATCCCTCACGTTTGCGCGACACGGAGGGCACCATAGGACATCACCAAAATAAAACATACAACTCAAACCAACCATGATCATCAATTAGCCCATAGGACAAAACGGATCTACTCAAACATCATAGGATAGCCACATATCATTGGAAAATAATATATAGTGTTGTGCACCATGTTTAACTAGAGTTACAACGGGGAAAAGAGGTGTTACACCGCTGCATAGAGGGGGAGAGAGTTGTTATTGACAGTGGCGAAGTTGTTGATGTAGATCGCCATCAAGATCCTTGCCCCGGTGGCACTTCGGAACCACCGGGACAGAGGGGGAGAGAGAGGCCACTCCTTCTCCTTCTTTGGCCTCCCCCTACATGGAGGAGAGTTCCCCATCTGGTCCATGGCCTCCATGGTAAAGAGGGGCAGGAGCTCCTCCGAGATTGGATCTCCCTCTCTGTTCTCTTATGTTTCGTGTTCCTGTTTTTCATCCCTTCACCGTTTCTTAAATTCCCGAAGATCCGTAAATTCGACCGGGCTGAAATTTTCACATGATTTTTTTGCCATAAATTATCTTTCCTACGACAAAAAAAGGGCAGCAACCACCTTACGAGGTGGCCACTAACCACCATCGCGCGCCAGGGGTTATGGGTCACGCCCTGGTATCTAGTGGAGGTCGTGGGCCTCCGTTGACGTTCATTCCAACTCCCCAAAATCACACACACACACACACACACACACACACACACACACACACACACACACACACACACACACACATATATATATATATATATATATATATATATATATATATATATATATATATATATATATATATATATATATATATATACATATATATCAAAATAATTCTCCATAAATTTTATCGCGTTTGGACTTCGTTTGATATGCATATTCTGCGAAACAAAAAATAACAAGAAAGAGGAACTGGCACTGGATCAATATGTTAGTCCAATGAATCATATGAAATGTTGCCAAAAATATGTGAAAGTTGTATAATATTGGCATGGAACAAACAAAAATTATAGATACGACGGAGACGTACCAGCTTCAAATTACGTAAGTTAGCCACGTTCACACTATTGAGGTCGCCCATCCCTATTGTGATAACCTCGCTCTTTAGGAAATTGATTTTTAGCCAAGATAAGATCCCACATGCAAGGAGCAGGATCTTGACCAATGCAATACTATGGTCGTTAGGTTCGAATAAAGCATCGTATTATCTGCGTACTGCAGGTGGGTCACCCCACCAGGCATGAGGTTGGACACCAACCCTTTGTTGTGACCCGCGGCTCTTGCCATGGCAAGCATGGCCGACAAAGCGTCCGCAACAAAGTTAAAAATGAGTGGAGAAATTGGGTTTCCTTGTCGAAGGCCCCTTTTATTTGGAAAAACTTGCCCAGCTCCGATAATAGTGATTGCCATATGTTCGCCACTGACTAAGTGGATGATACAATGGACAAAACCTGCCTCAAAACCCTTTTTGGGAAGGACCTCCCATACAAACTCCCAGTTCACACAGTCGTAGGCTTTTTCAAAATCGAGCTTTAGAAGGACACCCTTCCCCTTGGTGCGCTTCAGCTCGTGAACAGTCTCAAGGAGCGCGATCGGCCCTTCAAGAATGTTGCGGCCATAAAGAAAGGCGGCCAGGATTTTGAGGATCACTCCTTGCGCAATAGGCGCCAGGCGAGTGGCATAAGCCTTTGCACACAATTTGAAAGGAACATTAATAAGTGTGATAGGCCGAATCAGCTTAATATTGTCCGCACCTTTGACCTTATGGATCAGGCTAATAGCACCTTAGTTCAAGCGAGACATGTCAACCGTTCCTAGGGCAAAACCGTTCACTATCGCGTAGAAGAGTTGCCTAAGGCTCGGCCAAAACTTTTCAAAGAACTCTACGGGTCAACCGTCCGGGCTAGGCACCGTGTCTATCTTCATATCAGCAAGAAGGACAAAGCCAGCCCATCGTTCTCCTCTGACAACCTCTCCGCAGGATGTCATGAATCCTCACGAAGGCATAAAACCTTTCCATCAGCCGTCCCCAACTGGCCAATGAAAAACTCGTGTATATATGGCAAATTATCTTGTTTTGGATCACTAGGAGACATTGTCAGATTGGAGTCACAAAATGGAGCATTTGCGCTTCCGACCATTCACGTAGGCATGAAAGTAAACAGTATTCGCATCTCCCTTAGTAACCCATTTAACGCCGCCCCTACGGCGCCAATATCCTTCTTCCGCTCTCAGAATCACGAGAACTTGATTTTCAAGGGCTACCTATGGGCTCATTCGCCTTCCGAGAAGGGCCTGGCATCAGCCTGGGCGTCTAGTGACGCAATACCGCCAACAATCCTAGCCCTCTCCCTCTTCGACTCACTACCGTGATTGGCGCCCCAGACACGCAAAAACGGCCACAGGACGGCGGCCGCGGCAATCCAGGACTCCGCTGGACCGCGTCTAGCTCCAAAGGAACATTTGAGCTCTAAATAAATGGGTGAGGGTATGCTAGCATATTTTAAAACGAAAGTGCTAGATAGATTGTAGATTGTAGATAGGGATTGGAACGTGCATATATATACATACAATGTATCGGTTGCGTATCTACAATCAACAACAATGTAACTGAAAGTTGTGTATCTACAAATAACAACATAAAAGAACGCTGTGTATGTTAATCAATGAAAAAAATAGCGTGCTACAGCAAAATAGCGCTGACCTCAAAATATGCTATTAGCGTGCTATATCGCGCTATAGCGTGGTATTAGCGAGATGTTGTACACTGATATTTTTAGCAAGACAATTCTTTATATGCTATAGCGTGCTATTTTTTTTCAGTGACATTAATTGATGATAAGGATTGCATATATAGAACTCCTTAAGGCATGCTTTGATGAGGCGCGATTGTAGGGAATTGTTGCATATCGATTGGCAACAGAAGAAAGCATGGATCGCTACATCCATGTGTTAGTTATTTCCAACAATGGAGGAAGTGCCCCTCCCTTCATGACGTGCTTCAGGAACCCCGGGATGTGCACGTTGGTGAAGTATTCCTTCCACTCGATGCTCCGCACATCGAAGTGGAACTGCGCCGTCTCCTCCAATGACATCTCTACGAAAAGCGCCTCGGTGTTGGCGTTGTCAAACCTGCATCCATGCATTAGGCCTCCATTATTAGTTTCTCTAGGCCATCGAGAATGTGCATACTTACATGGTTTCTCAAATGCCGATCGACCTGCAGCCGTAGAAGCCGTAGGGTTGGTACATGCGGGCGAGGTGGATGATCTTGTCGGCGTACTTGCTAAAAAGCATCCACGCCCTAGGCGAGAGCATCTCGCCGGCGCCCCAGAGCAGCACGTCCCTCTCAACATTGTTGTTGAACTGGTGCATGTTGCCGAAGATCCTCATCGGCGCCACCTTGATTGCTTGCCCTGCCGCGAGGTTCAAGGGGTACCTCGTGAAGTGCTCGAAAAAGAACCTGAACATGTCGCGCCATATTATTGGGTTCGCTGTCGATGATCCCACATGGTAGATAAGCATCTCCCGTGCCGCCCCTATGGCCTTCGCATGCTTTGCCACCGCTGCTAGAGTCGCGTTCACCACCATGTCCGCCGGAACCTTCCGGAGGGACAAGAGGAAGATCAATTACAATCCTGGCCATTACTAGCTGAAACGGAACCGCCATGTTGTTGTGCCAAGCTACATAAATTACCACGTCAACGACACCATCACCGTCCGTAGGGAACCCACTCAGCCGGCCTTTTGCGTAGTACATCATAATCGGATCAATCATCCTGGGTTTTATTTTGTCAAAAAAAGTGGAGGTCGACCATAAAACCAACTATTAAGTGGGTGAGCCAATTTTAGATTTGTAGTGGACACATAGTAACTGACAAAAAAGACACCACAATCATCTACCTGATTCCTTCTATCCAACCTGGCATCGGCTCGCTCCAAGTGCCTTCAATGATGCTTGGCCTTATCGTCACCACCGGTATCTCTCCTCGCATGATATTGAGGACCATCTCCCCCATGGCCTTCGTGAACACGTATGTGTCTTGCCATCCATGGAGTCTTGCCCTGCAGTGACAAAACAAATCAGTTGCTTCATTATGCCTGTCATGTTGCAAGTTTAGACTATCGTCAATGGACTAATATACTGTATAAGAAATACATGTCACCTCTCAATGCCTAAATTTTTCATTTGTTGAGAGAAAGATGCTGCATCGTCCGAGTTATGTTTGGAGCAAAAAGCCAGCTTGATCTTTGCCTCTATATCAAGCACAGTGTTCTGAAGTCCTGAAGAATCTGAGTAACCTAATTCCTTCATGATGGTGTCACCCAAGCTAAATGGCTTCTCTAGCACCACGCCTTGCCTCCTCCCGTTCACATATGCTGATTGTTGATTGGCGCACATGGAGCACAATCAAACACAGTGGTCTAATAAGTTCATCAATGCATTTTTATGCTTTTGAGTTTTAATTTGTACTGAACTATGGATAGCATTTTTCACTTTTCAACTAAAGATTAAGATGTTGGCTTATGCCATCCGTTTTCTGCCTCTAAAATCAAACTTTTCACCTCAACATCTTTCAGTTGTCATGCTGACCTATTGATATATGCAAGAATAGCTTCAGGTTTGAAAATCTACGCGCAAAACTCATTAACCGGAATGGTCCCATGGTGTTGACGTCCATAGCAATATCATACCTGAAATTTATAATTGCTAGTGGTTGTCAAACATGAATGTTTGGAGCAACACTGCTTCTACAAAACATGTCTGACAAACCTCTCATCGAATGTCGTATTTGCTGCACTGTTGATGATGACGTCCACTTTTTTGCAATCTCATCAGCTAGCTCAGGCGCAATGCCCATGTTGGCTTCTCTCACGTTGCCTACTACAGCAACCAGTTTTCTTGCTAAAAAATGGCGGTAGTCTTTCCCATGGAGTTGCTCTAAGCATTTGAAAAGTTCTGTGCCAACTATCTGCATGCAAATATATCATTTCGATCAAGATTCAAAACTACTCGCGCCATTCACAAATATAAGATGTTCTAAATTTTTTCTAAATCAGATGTATATGGACAAGTTTTAGTGTATATGTTCACTCATTTCAATCTGTAAATAGTCCATATTAAAATTCCAAAACGTCTTATATTTGTGACCAGAGGGAGTAGTCTCGACTATTGAGTCTTTGACTCTTGACTCTTCATCTGATGCCCTGCAGAAAAAGTAAATACTCCCTCCATCCATAGAGTGTATCAAGACACATTTTAGTGTGTAGGTTCACTCATTTCAGTGAGAATTAATTTTGGACAGAAGTAGTAAATAAATTAAGTAAAAATCATCGCACCTCGTTTTGCAACCTTTCTAGTCCTGCCTCGCTGTCCTTCGCCTTTATCAACACATATATCTTGCCGACATCAAGAGTTGTCCTCGAGATTTTCTCAATAATAACTGGCGCAATAGAGAAATAGAAATCAAGCTCGAAAGCTGTGTTGCGTGCTAAACATCAAGGATGTAGAAGAAAGAAACTGTACCTTTTGTTAGAAATCCAGTCCCACCAGTGATGAAAAAGTTCTTGCCCACAAGGAACTCTGTGATCCCGATACCATCTGCTTCATCTGATGGTGCTGAACCGGCTATAACGTTCTTGCAATCCATTGTCACAGCATAGGAAGGCAACGGTCGTTCACTAGCAGGACGCCGTTTTCTCAACGGCATTGCAGCAGCGCTTCTACTATGGGCATGACCTTCCTTCCTGGCAGGAAAGCCTACGCATTTGTGGGCAACAGCATGGTAAAGGTTTAACATGGAAGCCATCTGGGAACGTCTCATGGAAGGAGTGAGTTGAAATAATATATCCAACTCTTCACTACAAGCTTAATGCATGCAATGAGTGCTACACCCCTATTTATACTATTTTATGGGCTACATGGTACAGAAAAGTAAATCAATTGGTCCAGTTGCTGTGGTGCCAATTGTACATGTGATCAACGCATTTCTAATGTGTCCATACTCCTTCCCTCGATCTCTTCCAAAATATATATGATGGTTTAGCCTTGTCCTAAATAAAACCTGCTTAAGTTTGATAAAATTTATAAAAATAGATTAATAATAGTTTATTATTATCGTCAACTAAGCACCAAAGGACGTGACTGTCTAGCTGCGCTACATATGTATTCTGAACCGACACTTGACTTATAAAGGTCACACTCACTTTCTCTGGTACCGACAAGTGGCACACTGGACCGAGGGAGTATTACACAGCCGTACACATGCCGAGGTTGGACAAGCATGCGTACGGTTGTGTAATACTACTCCCTAATACTCAACTGCCCGAATAATAATTGGGAAAGGAGTATTGCTTTCTAGGTTGTTTACACGCAACTGCCGGAAAGAATTTGTATGCTTGCCATTTCTAATTGTGCTGAGTTGTCACATTATTTCAAAGGGGTTGTTTATTTAAACACAATTGCCAAGATGATCTCTTGTCCATGCCATTTTAATTGCGTCGAGGTTCCAAATTATTTCATATTGTCTTTGCACATAATTTAATAGATGATTTGTTGTGCTTGTTATTTTAATTGTCCGGGGTAACTGTCCTAATTCATCAACTGTAATTGCCAGGATTATGTGCTGCACCTGCCAATATGTCAACTTTACTGTGCCAAGTTATCGTATTTCCTTGAAACAAGGTTATAAAAAAAAGGTAATCGTCATATTGCCCAAGAAAAAGCGACCAAATTTTAAAAAATAACTACCAGTAGTTTAATCATATGTGAAATATATGTGAACATTTCACTTAGTCAACACATTAGTTTTTGTTTAAAAAACAACAATATTATCCTTTAAGAATTAGAATATCATTTTTGTTAAAAATAAGAATACTTAGTCAACATATTAATTTTTACTAAAAATAACTACCATGCTATCATATATATCTCCAAAATAAGGTTGCCAAAAATCACAAAAGCGGCACATGAATCTCGAAGCTAGAAGAGGTTATGAAAGTATGCACAAAAAATGTCAGACATATCCCATACATGGTAGATAAATCGCTCCCAGCTATCGAGCGCTAGTTGTGAATGATGACGGTGATAGTACACACGTGTTTGCTCATAGTCTGCACGTTTTGCTTCAAGAGCTCGACTGCTGTATTTTCGTTTTACTTTCATACCTGTATGACTGCTGTATTTCCGTTCTTAGTAATGGAAAGGGATTATAGCCCGGTAAAAAAAAAAGTGCTCAACTTCTCACGTCGCCGCATGGTCTCCAGTTTCACACACAGCCCGTCCAGTCTTTGTTGCACACTGTCGCCGTATGCCCAGGAGACAAGTCAAAGGCCAAATACCATCTTGGTTTTCCATCTCGTCCTGTCTCTGTTGACAATAACAGAGAAGCCAGAAGACATGAGAAGCCAGAGGCAACAGCTCGTCCACCTGTTGCCTTCCTATCTGCCCTGGCTGCCTGGGCACACACAAGACAGGCAGGGAACAAATGTGCAACAAAACAATTGACAGCCGCTCTTCCAATTTAACCAAGGAGAGTAATTAAGTGCTGCAAAGCAACCTTAATTAATGGTTGCATATTCGAGCAAGTCAATAAGCAAAGGATCAGAGTTATTAGGCAGGTCCAATGTTTTAAATAGCGGGCTATGGAAAATAGCGGCGAGCCTTCAAGGGCTATATATAGCTGACTATAGCGGGCTTTTTATGAAGGCGACCATTTAGCGACACCCTGCTGAAAAGGCTATAGCAGGATATAGCGAAGCTATAGTTGGCTATTTAAAACTATGGGCAGGTCACTATCGGAAGTATGATACTAGTGTATGAAAGTACCTTCACAATGAGAAGGGCATTTTGGAGCTCAGCCTCCATAGAGGCCGAATTTTAAAAAAATTCAAAGGTCATACTTTTCAGTCACAATCCATAACATTATAACTTGATATCATAGTAGTCTTATTTATTGTAATGCAAAGACATATACTAGTACATCATTTAATATGACATCATATATATTATGATACTCGATCCTCTATTTTCTTATTTTATTGTGTGTCACATAACCTAACGTGCCTAGTTGGCATGAATGATACTACCTACGACACTCTCATTGTGACCAACCTTAGTATGTGTCTTAGAATTGCAAATTCCTTATTTTCTAGATGAGCCTAATAAATTAAAAAGACTGGAGTACATAATTGTCATTAGCTTTGAACATGAATCTAAGGGGATTGTTTCAACGGAAAAGTAGGTGCCATCATTCGATTGTTGATTCATCGTGTAGTGCGATTTATGATGCTCCCAAATAAATAAAGGCTGCCAATTTTAAGATGCTTTCAATCCATATGAGATGTAAATTTTATAATGCTTCCAAGTGGGTATGAGCCGTCAATTTTATGATGCTGCCAAATCGATATGAGTACAATCTTAAGATGCTTACAAATCCAATAAAATGCCAACTTTAATATGAATCGTCAATTATAAGATACTTCCAAGTCGATATGAGCCATAAATCTGAAGATGTTCCCAAATCGATATGAGAGGTCAACTTTACAAATTTGCAGTTTTCACCAATATACATAATTCTTTTCAAGAGCACTGTTATGCAAATGAAACTGGTTCGTTAGTCTCGATAGTCCTCTTGGCAAACAAACTAACAAGTAACAACAACATTCCCATTTTCGGTTGTGGCATTCGCAACAGCACTGGAATCTATTCTTCCCAATGCCATATCCACGCCCGTATGAAGGAATCATTATTTTGTGATTGGGATGTCAGTGACGGATGCACAACACTTGATAGTACTGTTGGAGATGGTTAGCAAAACTAACGAAGGTTTCAATCCTGCTTCTAAACATGATGTCAGAGCGAGTCAGAGGAAGACTCGCGTCAATATGGGCAATATAAAGGAGAACTAATCTCACTTCATGGAACCTGGAAGGTATTTCTTCTTTGTCTTCTACTAACTCTTTTACACCTCTTTCAGATCATGCTATGTTCCAACATGCTGCTATGATTGGTCTTTATATTCCTGGATGTGATTTTTTTGTGATTAATTTAATTAGAGAATTGAAAAATATAGTTACAATTTGAATGAAAAGTGTGTAAAAATGAATTTCAGTCTAAACCTATCTTGGTAACTATTAATGAAGCACCAGTACCAAACTTGTGATCGTTTTCCTCCTTCAGCGAAACCTAGCCGCCTCTACTGGGAGATCCGCTCCTTCCCATGCCGTCTTCCGGCGGCTCTCCTCCGCCGGTGACCTTTTGGTCATCGGTGGTGAGGAGGGTCACCGGATCCCGCTCGTGTCGATTGTTTTACCTTTAGGTTTTAGGGCCCAAGAAGTTTAGGGTTTTGGATCGTTCGGCGCCTTGGCTTCGGCGGTGGCGACGGCGAGGCTGAATAAAGAAGCTCCGGACTCTTCTGCGGCGAGGCGATCGTCTCTATTGTTGGTGAAGGAACAAGACATGGATACACAGTGGCTGGCAGCGATACTTGTTTGTCTTGAAGAACAAGACATCAATGTCACCTTTCCTATGGCTTGCTGCCAGGTGAAAGTTTGTCCACTTAGTGGTTATTGTAGCTCGTTTATCATGTCCTTCCATCAGTTGCGCTTGTGCCTGAACACATCCACATGTGGTCTTCATCTCCATTTTCTCCACAGATGGGTTTAGAAACTTCTTCAGATTATTTAATGTGTATCAAACAGTGAAGTATTTTAAGGAGGGGTGAAATACTTATCAGGATAGAAGTATTAGAATTCCAATTCCTTAAGAGAAGTTGCATGCTCGGACAATGGGCTTGATATGGCAAGCGGACGGCCTAGTACTTGCTCGGAGACTAATTCAGTAACACTCGTAAGCATTCATGGGCAAGATGAACTCAAAATAAGCAGTGCCACGAATAGTAGGTCAAAGAACAAAAATTAAAGGATGGCACAGATCTTTGGAGACGACGCTGCCCAAAAGTTAGGCCAGGAAGCAGCCCAACATCTGGTTAGAGGTCCGGTAACAAATAATACGTGGACATTAGGTCAAATAGGTGAATGATACAACAAAAAGTGTACATATCCCAAGACACAGCAGCCTATAGACATTCAGAATAATGATTGGGGTGTTTGACACTAGTTGATGGTGATAACAAGCTATAATTTTACAGTGATGACAATAACAAGTACAATACTTTATATATCACGTGACTGCTTACAATACCTATTAAACGAATCAATTTTGGCACATACTTGCATTCTCCTCTGCTCATCAGCTCCTTTGATTTCATCTATCGGTGTACCTTATGTCTACACGAGCAACCAACTTCAGTAAAGTTGGAGTGTACCAATCAAGATACATATGTAATTTTGTTTTGTAAGTATGTAATTTTGCAGTTGCAAATAGAGATGCATCACTTAACAATATTTTGTTTTGTAAGTATGCAAAAATATATTTTGTTACTTTCCTAAAGTTGGAGTGTACCAATCAAGATGTGGGCATGCATGTACTTTCCACGTGAAACAATGAGAAACCAGCATTTTTGCATTTTGGAATTGAGCACTTGTCCCTTGCTTGATGTCCAGTGTCGACATAGTAGCTCGGAGCACCTATGGGATCCCTGTAGCGCGATGGCCCAGCGCGTACTAGCTAGACATTTGTTTCGTTTTCCCTCCACAGAGCTAAATTGACACTCTTGTCTATATACATACGTCATTGATGGTATTGTACGAGCTCATCTCGCAGGTCTCCCTATCTCTCAGTCGATTGCTTATGACGTTGGGTTGTGTACGCTGTGTTCCTATTTTCTCGTAGGTTGTTTTCGTCCGTCAGCGCGTCGTTTCGTCCATCACCAGCAACCAACTTCAGTTGAAAAGATTGTAAAAAAGTAGGCATATTACTCCCTTCATCCGGAAATACTTGTCACTGAAAATGGATGTATCTAGATGTATTTTAGTTCTAGATACATCCATTTTCATCTATTTTGATGACATGTATTTTCGGACGGAGGGCTCGTTACCTTTTTTTTTACAATAAAGGATGGTGTGTTTTTCCGATTTTTTGGCCCGTCAACCTATCCTAAGCTGCCCTTAAACTTCAAGTAAATTTCCCGTCATGACACCCGTAAATGAGAAGAAACTCTTCGTTAATTGTTTATCTAATTTTTTTCATCTATCATCAAAACTGCTCCTAAAGTCGAAAGTAAATGACCCACCCGCCACCATAAGCGAAAAAAAACTTCATGAATTGTTTCTCTGAATTTAAAGTTGAAGTAAAGTACACACCCAGCCGTGCGAGTAAAAAATCAGTTGCTTCATCATACTTGTGATGTTGCATGTTTAGAATATCATTAGTGAACTACTCCCTCCGTTCGGAATTACTTGTCGCAGAAATGGATGTACCTAGACGTATTTTAGTTCTAGATACATTCATTTCCGAGACAAGTAATTCCGAACGGAGGGAGTACTAATATACTCCAAGAAATACGTGGCGTCACCTCTCAGTTCCTAAATCCTGCATTTCTTGAGAAAAAGATGCTGCATCGTTCGAGTTATGTCTGGAGCAAACAAGCAAGATTGATCTCTGCCTCTATATATCAAGCACAATGTTCTGCAGTTCCGAAGAATCTGAGTAACCTAATTCTTTCGTGATGGTGTCTCCCAAGCTAAATAGCTTCTTTAGCACCACGCCTTGCCTCCTCCCGTTCACATATGCTGATTATTGATGGGCACAGATGGAGCACATTCAAACACAGTGGTCTTATGCACTTATAAGCTTCCAAATTTTAATTTGTGCCGAACTATGGATATCATTTTTAATTTTTGAATAAACGATTAAGGTGTGGGCTTATGTCCTCCGTTTCTTGCTCTAAAATCAAACTTTTCTCCTCAACATCTTTCAGTTGGCATTCTGACCTGTTGATTCATGCAAGGATAGCCTCAACTCTGAAAATCTACGCGCAAAGCTCATTAACAGGAATAGTCCCTCGGTGTTTATGTCCATAGCAATATGGTACCTAAATTTCATAATTGATAGTTATTGTAAAACATGAATGTTTGGGCAAACATACGAAACATGTCTGGCAAACGTCTCATCGAATGTTGTATTCGATGCACTGTCGATGACGATGTCCACTTTTTTTTGCCATCTCATCAGCTAGCTCTGGGGCAACGCCCATGTTGGCTTTCTCTCATGTTGCCTACTACAACAACCAGTTTTCTTGCTAAAAATCGGTGGTAGTCTTTCCCATAGAGTTGTTGTAAGCACTTGAAAAGTTCTGTGCCAACTATCTGCATGCATATATATCATTTGGATCAAGATTCAAAACCACTCCCTCAGTTCACAAATATAAGATGTTATATTTTTTCTAAATCAAACGTATATAGACCCATTTCAGTGTATTTGTTCACTCGTTTCAATCAATAAGTATCCAAATTGTAACCCACACATAAATTGACGCGAGGAGAACACTTATTATTCTCTATCATTACTCTGTCATTAGTAAATACAATGCAGACGCAAAGATAATGTGAATATAATTATTTCCAAATAGTTCAGAAAAATACATTTTTTCTTCAAACAGTCAACCTAACTTCTCAATTGCATTTAATTTTTGCACCACTGCGCAACGTGTCATCTAGTTAGGAAAAGGAAGGGGAATGGGTAGCACCAACTTACTAACTGTAATTGTGTCTGCCACTTATCCGTGACATGCCGGTCAATAGACCCGCCACTGTTATGTGGCACCCCACGGCTAAATTTGTGCCCAACATAGCCGTGGCGGCTGCTTTATACTCACTCGTTGAGGGAGTCCTGGACTAAGGGGTCCTCGGACAGCCGGATTATACTTTGGCCGGACTATTGGACTATGAAGATACAAGATAGAAGACTTCGTCCCGTGTCCGGATGGGACTCTCCTTGGCTTGGAAAGTAAGCTTGGCGATTCAAATATGTAGATTCCTTTCTCTGTAACCGACTTTGTACAACCCTAGCCCCTCCCGGTGTCTATATAAACTGGAGGGTTTGGACTTCTAGGGTTAAGCCACTACAATCATAATCTCATAGGCTAGACTTCTAGGGTTTAGCCATTACGATCTCGTGGTAGATCAACTCTTGTAATACTCATATTCATCAAGATCAATCAAGCAGGAAGTAGGGTATTACCTCCATAGACAGGGCCCGAACCTGGGTAAACATCGTGCCCCCCGCCTCCTGTTACCATTAGCCTTAGACGCACAGTTCGGGACCCCCTACCCGAGATCTGCCGGTTTTGACACCGACATTGGTGCTTTCATTGAGAGTTCCGCTATGTCGTCGGAGATAGGCTTGATGGCTCCATCAATCATCTACAATAATGCAGTCCAGGGGGAGATCTTCCTCCTCGGGAAGATCTTCGTATTCGGCGGCTTCACACTGCGGGTCAACTCGCTTGGCCATCTAGAGGAGATCGATAGCTACGCCCCTGGCCATCAGGTCAGATTTGGAAGCTTGAATTTTGTGGACAATATCCGTGGAGACTTGATCTTCGACGGATTCGATCCCATGATGGCTGTCCTCGGCCACCACGATGAGAATGACCTAGATTTGTCATCTGGCCGCACACAGGAGATAGCGCCTGTTGTCGGTGTCAAAACCGGCAGATCTCGGGTAGGGGGTCCCGAACTGTGCGTCTAAGGCTAATGGTAACAGGAGGCGGGGACACGATGTTTACCCAGGTTCGGGCCCTCTCTATGGAGGTAATACCCTACTTCCTGCTTGATTGATCTTGATGATATGAGTATTACAAGAGTTGATCTACCACGAGATTGTGGAGGCTAAACCCTAGAAGCTAGCCTATGATTATGATTGTTATTATCCTACGGACTAAACCCTCCGGTTTATATAGACACCGGAGGGGGCTAGGGTTACACAAAGTCGGTTACAAAGAAGGAAATCTACATATCCAAATTGCCAGGCTTGCCTTCCACGCAAAGGAGAGTCCCACCCGGACACGGGACGAAGTCTTCAATCTTGTATCTTCATAGTCCAACAGTTCGGCACAAGTACATAGTCCGGCTGTCCGAGGACCCCCTAATCCAGGACTCCATCAGTAGCCCCTGAACCAGGCTTCAGTGACGATGAGTCTGGCGCGCAGATTGTCTTCGGCATTGCAAGGCGGCTTCCTTCTTCGAATACTCCAAGGTAGATTTTGAACACATGAATCGTGTCTGGCTCTGCAAAACAAATTCCACGTACCACCGTAGAGAGCACAATATTCCACAAATTCAATCTGTTGACAACTTTTCATAGCATGACATCACGCTGCGGCCCGGTTATTATACGAACCGTCTTTCTCAACCTGTTGCTGCACGTCTTGCGAGGTGGTTTTACTGGCACGTCTTGTCAAAGCAGAGATCGTGTCCCCTTATCTCCGGATTCTGATCAATACGGGTGTGGGTAACCCAACCGCGGCATCAACGCGACGCTTGGTGAATAGGCGAGTTTACCGGTCAAGTG
This sequence comes from Aegilops longissima, assembly GCA_021605205.1. Classification (NCBI taxonomy): domain Eukaryota; kingdom Viridiplantae; phylum Streptophyta; class Magnoliopsida; order Poales; family Poaceae; genus Aegilops; species Aegilops longissima. The sequence goes on from CM038676.1 coordinate 623,428,531, forward strand.
GGGAGACGCTGGATCCCTGCTGCCTTTATAAGGAGATAAGGACTCCCCTCTTTCACCCACGCCTTCTTCTTCCTCTGCTTATACATTCTCTCTCTCGCTCGAGTTCCAGCGCCCAAGCGTTCGTCTTCTCCGCCCACAAAGGCCCTCCAAAAATGTCCGGATCCGGAGCAGGAGGCAAGTGGATGGCCTCTACCGTCCGGGAGAAGGATATTAAAAAGCTTCGGGAGGCCAGGTATCTGTCCAAGAAAATCAGCCATCGTCTCCAGACGGCGGGACAGATCGTCCCTACTTCAGAACCCCACGAGAGGGTTGTATTCCTCCCTCACTTTGTCCGCGGGCTAGGGTTTCCACCCATTCATTCGCGGCATCATGTATTTCTACGGGATCGATTTTCATGATCTATCCCCAAATTCCTTCCTCAACATCTCGACATTCATCGTCGTGTGCGAGGCCTTTCTCCGCATCTCGCCTCACTTCGGTTTATGGCTGAAGATTTTTAATGTGAAGCCCAAGGTAGTGAGCGGCGAGCACGCTGAGTGCGGAGGTGCCATGGTGAGCAAAATGCCCAACGTCACATGGCCATCAGGTACTTTCAATGATTCCGTCAAAGGGTGGCAGCAGCAGTGGTTTTACGTCACTGAGCCGCACGGCGCAAAATGGGCCGCAGCTCCTAAATTCTGATCTAGAGCTCCTCTGCAGCTTACGTCCTGGCCCAAGAAGGGCCTGAACTGGTCTTCGCCCGACGAGTTGTCGGTGCTCCAGATGCGTGTCAAGGATATGGAAGACAAGAATATCAAACTTTTCAATGTAGTCCAGGTGATGTTAGTTCGTGGATTCTTCCTTGTCAACACAGGGCTTGCAATTTATGGGAATTCGACCCGGCCAAGCACCAGACCCTGCTAGAGTTCTTTGGCTCCTCGCACAAAGACATCTGGAAGGTGCTTTTTAAGTTCGGCAAATCATGGCCAGACTCAGCCGAGGACTGCGGGTACCAGCTATCCCGTCCTGCAAGTTTGGTAAGTCATTGTATGTTGGCAAGTCATATGTTTTATTTTCATAACCAAAGGGAAATGCTTAATGTGTTTTCCCCAACTCTCCTAGGGCTGGAGAAAGAAGGCGGGGCGGATCTACTGTCCGGCCCAACTGCCAGAAGAACCGGCCGGCCCACTTCTGATGAAGATGCTGGTCCCGGCGCCTTACAAGGCGCCGAAGAAGAAGGCCGAGAAGGAAGCCAAAGAGACCAGAGGCGGCCTTCGTCGCCGCGGCACTTTGGACGCAATATCCAAAGACTCCGATGCCCACTCTTCCTCTGGAGAGGATGAGGAAGAGGAGGAAAGCCAATCCCCAGCGAGGGGAAGAAAGAAAAGGACGGACTCCACATCCTTGGAGGCCAAGTCGCCTAAGAAGGGAGAAACTCCCCTTCCGGAGGAGTCCACCGCCGCTAACGATAGGAGCCCGTAGTGGGATCCCAGGGCCCAGCCCCTGGTGAACTCGTGAGTATATAAAATCCGAACACGTTTGCGCATCCGGACTCACCATGGCATGATGTTTTAATATGAGCCATACTTTTTTGCAGTCTGGCAAGGTCCCGCACCGAACAATCTTCATCGGAGGATTTACTGGGCTCGTATGATATGGACATTGGGACACCCCCGAAGGCCCCTTCCCCAAAACATGTGAATGACACCGAGGTATCGTCCCAAAGGGACCCAGAGCAAGGAGGGGGGGGGGGAGGTCGTCAAGGCGGCGCCAGGAGGTCAAACTTCAGGGGCCGGACACACGGGAGAAAAGGCTCCCATGGATGTCAACGACGGGGGCTATCTCGAATTCGGCTCCCAACCGGACACAATTTCGGAGGCCGATATGGCTCCAGAATCAGGAAGGCAGCCTCCCTCGGCTGGAAGGGGTGCACCTATTCCACCAGCAACCTTTGTACAACCAGAGGTGCCGGACACTTTATCAGCGGTGCTGAAGAGCGCCTCCATCATTGAAGAACACCGTGCCCTTATGGGTGCAGTGATTGAGAAGATTCAGTCCGCTGAGAGTGGACTGATGAAGCCTGCATCAGCCTTAACGGGCTTTGAGGTATGTTTTTTGAGGTTTCGAAGAGTGTCATAGTATAGGTAGTAGCCCCTGATACACTGTCCGGTGAAAGAAGGAACCGGACAGAGGATCGAATATATGTTCGTAGGAGACTCACTTTATGGCATCTCTCCCTCTTCTTTTTTTTATAAGCAGGCGTCTGTAGCGACTGCTGGCTCTCATACCGTGGAAGTCTCCGGACTGAAGCGGAGTCTGGAGCAGGCCGAAGAAGAACTCGTCCGAGTGAAGAAGCAGTTGGAGGATAAGCAACGTATGCAAAAAACCTTGTTCGCATTTAGCATGAATGAATAAGTTAGTATGATGATTTTTTTAATGATGTGCTCTAGGGGCAACGACCGAAATTGAGGCTCTTAAGAAGGCTGTCGCCGAAGCCGAGAAGAAGGCAGGTGCAGAGCAGGCTCTTCGCAAAAAGCACGAGGCCAGGGTTATTGAAGCTGAGCAAGAGCTTCAAGAGGCTGTGAAGAAATGCGAGACCTTGGAGCAGAGTTTAACGGGGAAAGAATCCGAAATCTCCCAAGCTCGCCAAGCCGCATGTGATGCCCGGGGGGAAGCCCAAGGCGCCCTGCAGGAAATCCAGGAGGCGAGGAAGATCGCGGCGGGTAAGGCTTTTTCTATGCAAAGCAGGTATTTGAAGGGAGAGAATTAGGTTTACTAATTTGAATTCAGATTTCTCTAGGGGTATTTGCAGAGCTGCCACGCAACATATCTGATGCCACCCAATTCTACCGAGAAGAAGAAAGGAGCACCGCGGAGAATCTCTTCTGGTCGCAGTATCTGGCGCCAAAGTATCCAGTTCCATTTGCCGATCAACTGAAACAGCTGATCGAACTGCATAAGGCGGCCGAACTAGCCACGAAGGATTTAGTTATCCGGCTATGGCCCGCCGAGCCGATTCCAAGTAGCTACTTCGGGCTCGTGAAGCGGCTTGTGAGTGCCAGCCCTCGACTTGAAGTCACCAAGCAGTCGGTCTGTATGGAGGGTGCGTGAATGGCCTTCGCCCGTGCAAAGGTGCACTGGGCGAAGATGGATGCTGAAAGCTGATGACCGAGGGACCGCCGGAGGTGAAGGAGCACCGAAAGCCCGAGTTATATTATGATAGTGTCTTGAAAGGATCCCGCCTTGCGGCAGAGCAATGCACCAAGGATATTATATTTCCATGAATACAATCATGTTGTCCTTTGTAATGTTGAACAAGGTCATTTCTATTATTTACTGCCTGTTATTTGAAATTTTTTCTTCCTGCACGTCCGTTTTATATACTAATCTTGAGAGTTGGCCAGTCGTTGGCTTCTGCCCACACGTAGGAAGTACGGGGGTGTTCAGGATAAACCTGAGCACTCTTTATCCCTGTTTTGGGTCCTTGAAGGAGGTCTTCAGCGCAACGAACCAGGCAATCGGACTATAAGGCTTTATCACTCTCACTTAGCCATAGGAGTTTGACAAAAGGAAGGTAGGTGCAGCCCCTGGTGTTCGGAAGACCGCACGAGGGGCTCTATAAGCACCTGATCAGAAGAAAAGCCGATCCATCGCATGCTGCATTAGTTATCGCATAATGCAGAAGAAATCCTTAAAGATTTTACAACCTTTCGAACAGCTGACCAGCTCTTGCCGTATCGTGACAGTCAGTTTTCGGCTTTCTCTACTGAGGCGCTCGTCCGGAAGAACCGGAACACAATCGCAGTAGTTCTCCCTGTGCCGGCTTAGCCGATATAGCGGAACGTAAGGCACCAAAACATGGTAGCCGGGAAAACCCAACTATTGACCCAAGACATGATTCGGAGCTGATGCATATAATGCTATAAGTTCAGGGTGCCGAACGACCGCGCAGGTGTTCGGACTTTATTGCCGTATTATGGGTACAATGAAGCCCCTGGCATATTAAGGCATATCGCGGTGTACAGATGCCATTTGACAAAGAGTGTCAATAAGAAACAACAGCAGATAAGCGTCATATAAAGCCACATGTTGTAATTGAATAACACGTCGATGCGTACGAGTACAGGTAATGTGATAAAAAGAAACATGACTTCAGAACCTGCTGAGACCAGGCGAGAGGAGGCTGCGTGCGGATCCGGAGTGTAATCGAATGGTCATCGAGGGGAATATCTAAGGATTCCCTTATGCATTCGAGTTGTTTCCATGTTGCCAGTCCTGGCCTACGCAAAAGTGGACCTGCAAAGAAAATGCAAAAAACGTTTGTGTACCACGGGGCGGTTAAGCCGCAGTGTGTGGCCTGTATTAGCTTTGCCTCCGTTTATTGCCGGAGTGTTTTAATTGAGCTCCTGATGAGCCGAGCTATCCTACCGCGAAGTAGTTCGGACTCCCTTGATGGTGTCCGGAAGCTTGGTCGTCGACTCAAGGTTCGATTGAAAGATGTCACTCGTTGCTTCTACTATTAAGGCGGCGGTATACTCTTTGGCACGGAGGGAGCGTTCGGCCTTGCCATTAACTGTTATGACGCTGCGTGGACAGGGCATCCTCAGCTTAAGGTAGGCATAATGTGGCACCGCGTTGAATCGAGCAAACGTGGTTCGTCCGAGCAGTGCATGATAGTTAGTGCGAAAAGGGACGATGTCGAAGATTAACTCTTCGGTAAGGTAATTGTCCGGTGATCCGAAGACTACCTCCAGAGTGACGGAGCCTGTACAATGGGCCTCCACACCTGGTATAACACCTTTAAAGGTGGTTTTAGCGGGCTTGACCATCGAACGATCAATGTCCATCTTGTGCACTATGTCCTGATACAGCAGGTTTAGACTGCTGCCTCCGTCCATAAGGACTCGTGTGAGGTGGAATCCGTCAATTATTGGGTCAAGGACTAGTGCGGCCGTATTGCCCTGATTGGTATTGGTCGGACGATCCGTACGGTCGAAGGTGATCGGCCATAGTTTATATTGTGGGGTGACTGGCTCCGTTACATCGACATCCTTGAGAGTGCACATCCGTTCCAGCTTGGGAATGTGGGTGGCGTTTATCATGTTCACCGTTTTGATTTGCGGGGGGAATTTCTTTTGCCATCCTGTGTTCGGTGGCCGGGGCTCCTCGTCGTCGTCATCGCTTTGAGACCCGTTCTCCTTATTTCCGGCACCTGACTTGCCGGCTTGTTTGAAAACCCAGCATTCTTTGTTGATATGATTGGCTGGTGTTCCTGGGGTGCCATGAATTTGGCATGGACGTTCGAGTATGTGGTCCAGACTGGACGGGACCGAATTGTTCCTTTTGAATGGTTTTTTCCACTGACCGGACTTAGAGCCACTGAATCTGGCATTAACGGTCGTGTCTTTGGCGTTATCGCCATTATTGCGACGCTTGTGTTTGTTGCGTCGGGGCTTGGCGTTGCTATCTCTGGAATCTGATGTGCTAGGATTGCTTACTGTGCTGTTGCTACGTGCCAACCAGCTATCCTTGCCCGCGCAAAAGCGGGTCATGAGTGTCGTGAGGGCTGCCATGGACTTCGGCTTCTCTTGGCCGAGGTGTCGGGCAAGCCACTCGTCACGGATGCTATACTTAAAGGCCGCTAGGGCTTCGGCATCCGGACAGTCGACAATTTGGTTCTTTTTAGTTAGGAACCGAGTCCAGAATTTCCTGGATGGCTCTTCGGGCTGTTGGGTTATGTGACTTAAATCATCAGCATCCGGTGGTCGCACAAAAGTGCCCTCGAAGTTATCCGGGAATGCGTCTTCCAGGTTCTCCCAACTTCCAATGGAGTTTGCCGGCAAACTATTCAGCCAATGCCGAGCCGGTCCCTTGAGTTTTAGTGGGAGGTACTTGATGGTGTGTAGATCATCGCCGTGGGCCATGTGAATGTGGAGAAAGAAATCTTCTATCCATACAGCGGGGTCTGTAGTCCCATCATAGGGCTCGATATTGATGGGCTTAAACCCTTCTGGGAATTCATGATACATTACTTCGTCAGTGAAGCATAGGGGGTGTGCGACGCCTCTATGCCGGGCTACATCGCGACACAGTTCAAATGAATCTGATCTGTTGTATCCGGACCGGCCGGATTTGTATTTAGTATATCCATCGTGATGGTCATCGTCACGCGTTGGGGCGCGCCCCATGATCCGTACATCGATCTTGACTGTCCTGCTTTGTTTTCCAATTTGTCTTGAAGGTCATGTGTGTAGCCTTGGGCCTTCGTGTTTTTGCTTGTTTGGCAACGAGGTGTGGGCTGGACTTCAGGCTGATACTCCGCTTTGTCTCGGCCACGAGGTGGCCGGTCAGCCGTGTCCTGTGCTGGTAGTGTAGGCTCTAGTGCCTCCTCCTCGAGTTGAGGTAACAACCTGTGCTTTGGGTAACTTTGAGTTGGGTGCTCGAGTCCATATTCTTCGGCTGCCAGGACCTCGGTCCATCTATCAGTTAGCAGATCTTCATTAGCTTGAAGCTGCTGCTGCTTTTTATTCAGGCTTTTTGCAGTGGCTATAAGCCGGTGCTTTAAGCGCTCCTGCTCGATGGGATCCTTAGGCACGATGAATTCTTCGTCGCCGAGGCTCACCTCGTCTTCGGAGAGGGGCATGTAATTGTCATCCTCCGATTCTCCATCCATTGCCTGTTGATCAGGGCTAGCTTGCCCATCCTCCTGTCCGGCTTGCTCATGGCTTGGCTGGGCGGGATTGTTTTCGTCTTCGGCATTATCCGGAGTGTTGTTGTCTCTTGTGCCGGTATCGCTACTTTTGCTATGCATGGCGGGGCTTACAGCGCCGCCGCTGACGCCGGCGCTTAGATTGCTTCTCAAGGGGGTTATCCTCCGTTGCCTCATCGCCATTGCTTTCTTTGTGTGTGTCCACCATATATCATATGATGAGGTGGCTATCGAGCGCGCTTTGGGTGGTGGTTCCTGTTCTTCTCCGGCATCATCGTCCATGCCATCCATGTCTTCTGAGTCGAAATTGAGCATGTCGGTTAAGTCGTCGACAGTGGCTATTATGTGGGTGGTGGGTGGGGAACGAATTTCTTCGTCGTCCGCTTCCCACTCAAGCCGGAGATAGTTCGACCAAGAGTCCCAGACAAGGAGAGAGATTTCAAGGAATTTAGCACGTCGCCCAAGGGCGAGTGCTGAAAGATATCTGCGGAGGTAAACACCATGATCAGTGCCCAATCAGGTTCGATAGGCATGGATGAGCGCAGCTGGAAACCTATGGCCGGAGACGAATCCAAGGGTCCGATGACACACACCTCATTTGAAGCGAAGTCTGTGTTTGGCTCTATCGCCGATGAGTGTGAGGCCTCCGTGGCGGGGTCTATCCACCCGTCCTCGGACGGCACGGTCTACTCCGAATTTAGAGTCGGGGCAGCTGCAGGTGTGATCTCCCGAACACCGTCCAATGGCAGATCTAAGTCGTGCTCATCGTGACTGTTCAGTGCGCCTGCCATGGGCTCGAATCCGTTGAAGATCAAGTCTCCGCGAATGTCGGAGGTGTAGTTCAGGCTTCCAAACCTGACCTGATGGCCAGGGGTGTAGCCATCAATCTGCTCCAGATGGCCAAGCGAGTTGGTCCGCAGTGCGAAGCCGCCGAGTACGAATATCTATCCGGGGAGGAAAACCTCACCCTCAATTGCATCGTTGTGGATGATTGAAGGAGCCATCAAGCCTTACCGTGACGACACAGTGGAACTCTCAATGAAAGCACCAATGTCGGTGTCAAAACCGGCGGATCTCGAGTAGGGGGTCCCGAACTGTGCGTCTAAGGCTAATGGTAACAGGAGGCGGGGGACACGATGTTTACCCAGGTTCGGGCCCTCTCTATGGAGGTAATACTCTACTTCCTGCTTGATTGATCTTGAGGATATGAGTATTACAAGAGTTTATCTACCACGAGATCATAGAGGCTAAACCCTAGAAGCTAGCCTATGATTATGATTATTGTTGTCCTACGGACTAAACCCTCCGGTTTATATAGACACCGGAGGGGGCTAGGGTTACACAAAGTCAGTTACAGAGAAGGAAATCTACATATCTTAATTGCCAGGCTTGCCTTCCATGCAAAGGAGAGTCCCACCCGGACACGGGACGAAGTCTTCAATCTTCTATCTTCATAGTCCAACAGTCCGGCACAAGTACATAGTCCGGCTGTCCGAGGACCCCCTAATCCAGGACTCCCTCACCTGTGACCACCCTGGCCCTAGAGCCGGAGTGGACTGCGTCGTTCGAAGACGGGAAGCTCAACCCCGCCACGGAGGCTGCAGACTCAGCGGCGCTCAAGCCGCACACAGACCCAACATCAGGCTGGGCTTGTGTTACCGGAACCTCAGGCTCGTCCCCGGCCGCGGGCACCGGACCACGTGTATCCACGTCCATCGAACCTGATTGGGCGCCGGTCTTAGAGTTGAGCTTCGCGGACATTTTCCAGCACTCGCCTTTTGGCGACGTGTTAAGCTCATTAAGATCCCTCTCCTTGTCAGGGAACTCTTGGCCGAACTATGCCGGCTCGAATGGTAAGTGGATGATGAAGAAATTCGTTCCCCACCCACCACCCACTTTATAGCCACTGTCGACGACTTAACCGACATGCTTGACTACGAAGCCGAAGACATCAACGGTATGGACGATGGTGCCGGAGAGGATCAGGAACCACTGCCTACAGTGCGTTGGACAGCCACCTCCTCGTACAACATATACATGGTGGATACACCCAAAGAAAATAACGGCGATGATGAAAATCCGGTCGAGGATAAACCTCCTGAGATAACGTCGAAACGCCGACGTCAGCAGCGCCGCTCTAAGCCACGCCGTAGTAAAAACTGCAATACCATCACATAAGAGGACAACACTCTGGACGGTGCCGAAAACAATGAAGATCCCGTTGAGCCGACCTCTGAATAGGAGGAACGGGATGATTGGCGAGTCAGCCCTGGCGAACAGGCCATGAACGAAGACTCGGAGGATAGCAACTACCTTCCGCTCTCCGAGGACGAGGTTAGCCTCGGCGACGAAGATTTCGTCATGCCTGAAGAGCCCGCCGAACATGAACACTTTAAGTGTCAGCTAATTTCCACTGCAAGAAGCCTGAAAAAGAAGCAGTAGCAGCTTCAAGCTGATCAAGATCTGCTGAATGAAAGATGGACTGATGTCCTGGCAGTCGAGGAATATGGCCTCGAGCGCCCAACCAAAAGCTACCCGAAGCGCAAACTGCTACCATAGTTTGATGACGAGGCGCTGGAGCCCGTCCTACCAAGGTACAATACGGCTGACCAACCACCACGTGGCCGGGACAAAGCGGCACCTCAAGCCGAATACCAGCCCGCACTACCTCGCCGAACAAACAGAAATACAACAGCTCGGGGATATACACATGACCTGTGACGCGATTTGGAAAAGAGAGCAGGTCAGACAAGATCAATCTATGGATCACGGGGGCGTCCCTCAATGCGCGACGACGACCATCTGGCTGAACATGGCAAACATAACCACGTCTGGGCTGAAAACCGCAGACGAGCTCCATCCGAGCTATGTCATGACTTGGCCTGATATAGAGGCGCCGCACACCCCCTTTGCTTCACTGACGAAGTAATGGGACATGATTTCCCAGAAGGGTTTAAACCCGTAAACATCGAATCATATGATGGCACAACAGACCCCGCGGTGTGAATTGAGGATTTTCATCTGCACATTCATATGGCCCGCAGTGATGATCTTCACGGCTTCAAATACCACCCGCTCAAACTCAAGGGACCAGCTAGATACTGGTTAAACAGTCTGCCCAAAAACTCCATTGGCAGCTAGGAGTAATTGGAGGACGCCTTCCTCGACAACTTCCAAGGCACATATGTCCGACCTCCGGATGCCGATGACCTAAGTCATATAATCCAACAGCCTGGAGAGTCAGCCAGGAAATTCTGGACTCGGTTCCTAACTAAAAAGAACCAGATCGACTGTCCGAACACCAAAGCCCTAGCGGCCTTTAAGGACAGCATCCGCGACGAATGGCTGGCCAGACACCTCGGCCAAGAAAAACTGAAGTCCAGGTCAGCCCTTACGGCACTCATGACCCACTTCTCTGTGGGTGAAGACAGCTGGCTAGCCCGTAGCAACAACAATACAAGCGAACCTGGCACTTCTGAAGCCAGAAACAGCAACGGCAAGCCCCGACGCAATAGACATAAGCGTCGAAACAACGGTGATAGTACCGAAGACACGACAGTCAACGCCGGATTCAGTGGCACTAAGTCCAGTCAGCGGAAGAAGCCATTTAAAAGGAACAATCCGGGCCCGTCCAGTCTGGACCGCATACTCGATCGACCATGCCAAATCCATGGCACTCCTGATAAACCAGCCAATCATACCAACAGGGAATGTTGGGTCTTCAAATAGGCCAGCAAGTTAAATGCCGAGAATAAGGAGAAAGGGTCGTAAAGCGATGACGATGACGAGGAACCCCGACCACCGAACACAGGGGGACATAAGAAATCCCCCCCCCCCCCCAAGTCAAAACGGTGAACATGATATACGCCACCCATATCCCCAAGAGGGAGCGCAAGCGCACACTCAGGGACGTCTACACGATGGAGCCAGTCGCCCCAAAGTTCAACCCATGGTCCTCCTGTCTGATCACTTTCAATCGCAGGAACCATCCGACCAGTATCCGTCATGGTGGTTCAGCCGCACTGGTCCTTGACCCAATAATTGACGGATTCCACCTTACGCGGGTCCTCATGGATGGTTGCAGCAGCCTAAACCTGCTCTATCAGGATACAGTATGCAAAATGGGTATCGATCCCTCAAGGATCAAGTCCACCAAAACCACCTTGAAAGGTGTCATAGCAGGTGTAGAGGCCTGCTGCACGGGCTCAATCACACTGGAAGTGGTCTTCAGATCTCTGGATAATTTCAAAAGCGAAGAGTTGATCTTCGATATCGTCCCCTTCCTCGGTGGATACCATGCACTGCTCGGACAAACCGCATTTGCTAGATTCAATGCGGTGGCGCATTATGCCTACCTCAAGCTCAAAATTCCCGAACCACGCGGTGTTATAACGGTCAACGGAAATACAGAACACTCCTTCGTACTGAGGAGCACACCGCGGCCCTTGCGGCAGAAGTACAGAGTAGCCTTTTTAGGCAGAACCTCAATCCGGCAGTAAAGCCCCCGGACACCGTCAAGCGAGTCCGAACTACTCTGCTGCAGGACCGTTCAGCTCGTACAGAGCTCGACTAGCAATTCGGCCTCCGTCCCAGTCCCAATCAAGCGGCGACATTCATGTCGTGCGTACATAACTACGCACGTAAAGTATCATGGGCATGGACGGAGGCACAACTAGACCGCGATCCACAATGCGGCTCAACCGCCCCTGGATTCGCATTCCTTCACTTTTTCTCTTTCTTTCAGGGTTTTTCCCTTCTCGAGGCTTTTTCTGATAACCTGATCATCGGACCCATCGCGGGACGAATATACCAAGAAGGCAAGGAGCTTTGACGTACAAGGGAATCCCCAGGTGGTCTCTGCTAACGATCGCTATACCTATTTTACATACCCGCACGCAGCTCGCTCTTGGTCATGGCATGTCAAATAGCCTTATTTGCTTATCACATTACTTTTACAAATGCGCCTTGACGTATAAATCAAATTACAATGGAAAATAGTTTGCGGCTCAATATTTGTGGCGTCAGCTTATTAGTTGATTCTTTCCTTGTCTTTGTATTTATTTCTTATTGCACCCGTACACTCTTGTACGTATTACTCCGCTAGCGGCTTCATCAAGCCCACAATACGAATATAAAGTCCGAACACTTTTACATTACAGTTGGGCACCCCGAACTTATAGCATTATATGCGTCGGCTCCGAATCATGTCTTTGGTCAATAGTTGGGTTGCCCGGCTCCTGTGCTTACTACATTACGTTCTGCTATATCGGCTAGGGTAGTAAAGGGAGAACTACTGCGATTGTGTCCCGGTTCTTCCGGACAAGCACCTCAGTAGAGAAAGCCGAAAACTGACTGTCATGATGCGGTGAGAGCTGGTCAGCTGTTCGAGAGGTTTCAAATCCTTAGAGATTTTTTCTGCTTTATGCAAGGAATCAGTTTTTATCCGATTAGGCGTGTATAGCGCCCCAACTTCGATCTTCCAAATACCAGGGGCTTCACCAAAATTTTCATTGTCAGACTCTTATGGCTAAGTGAGGGTGATAAAGCCTTATAGTCCGATTGCCTTGTTCGTTGTGCTAAACACCTCCTTGAAGGACCAAAAGGTGGAGTAAAGAGTGTTTATATTTATCCTGAACACCCCCATACTATCTACGTGGGGGCAGAAGCCGACGACGGGCTAACTCTCAGATTTTCATAAACGGCCGCACAGGAGGTAAAATTTTAAACTAACAGACATTATATTACATAACGGATCTGTTTAAAATTACAGGACAGGATAAAATGAATGTTTTCAGGGGAATATGATATCCTTGGCACATTGCTCGGCCACAAGGCGGGATCCCTCCAGGACACTGTTAAAATACATCTTGGGACGATGGTGCTCCTTGCCCTCAGGCGGCCCCTCGGTCATCAGCTTATTGGCATCCATCTTCGCCCAGTGCACCTTGGTGCGGGCAAAGGCCATCCGCGCGCCTTCGATACAGACCGACCGCTTGATGGCTTCAAGCCGCGGGCAGGCACTCACAAGCCGCTTGACGAGTCTGAAGTAGCTACTGGGCATGGGCTCGGCAGGCCATAGCCGGACAACTAAGTCCTTCATGGCTAGTTCGGCCACCTTATGCAGCTCGACCAGCTGTTTCAGCTGGTCCCTAAAGGGCACTGGAAGTTCTGGTCCAAGGTATTGGGACCAGAACAACTTCTCCACAGAGCTCCCTTCTTCGGCCCAATAAAATTCTGCAGCATCTGATATGCTGCGCGGCAGATCCGGAAACGCCCCTAGAGAGCTCCAAATCCGGGTAAGTAAAAGAAATGTTTCCTTCACATACTTGCTTTGCATAATGAAAGCCTTACCCGGATTTCCTGGAGGGTGCTCTGAGCTTCCGCTCGGGCATCTTATGTGCTCTGGCGGGCCTTGGCAAGTTCGGACTCTTGAGTGTTAGAATCACGCTCCAAGGACTCGTACTTCTTGACGGCGTCCTGGAGCTCTTGCTGGACCTCGCTGACCCGGGTCTCCTGCTTCTCGCTAGCGGCATTTTCCTTGGCCACTTTGTCCTCGGCCTCGGCTAACGCCTTCTTGAGGTCCGCCACCTCGATAGTGGCCCCTAATAAAGTTCATGACATTTTAGTCAATGCGAACGATTCATCTTTCCTAAACATACACGCAGGTTACTATATACCTTTGCTTTCTTCCAGCTGCTTCTTCACAAGGCCGAGCTCTTCCTCGGCCCGCTCCAGTTTATGCTTCAGTCCGGAGACCTCTGCAGTATGAGCGGCAACAGCTAGCAGCGATGCCTGCTTATTCACATAGACATCTTATTTTAGACTTCTGCGAAAATTATTTTGATCCTCTGTTCAGCTTTTCTTTCCAAACACCGAACAGAGAATCAGGGGCTACTGTCTACACTGTGATATTCTTTCTACAATTGCATTATTTACCTCAAATCCTATTAGAAGGCTAGTGCAGGCTTCGGCCAACCCGCTTTTCGCGGCCTGGACCTTCCCAATCACCGTACCCATTAGGGTACGGTGTTCGTCAACAATGGAAGCGCCTTTCAGCCCTTCCAACAACCTGTCCGGTGCCTCTGGTTGGACAGAGGTCACCAACGGCATAGGCATGCCCCTTCCCTTCGAAGGGGTTTGCTGGCCTGATTTCGGAACCGTAGGGGTCTCCGGAATTGTATTCAGATGAGGGCCGAATTGAATACGGCCCCCATCGTCAGTATCCATGGGGGTCTGGTCTCCCATATGTACGGCAGCCGAGGCTTCACCCTCTGGCGCTTCCTGTACGGCCGCCGGGTTCTCTCCCGGGACGGGGATCCTTCGGGACGACGTTTCGGTGCCATCCAGGTCTTGGGGAGAGGTGGTCGACGGAAGGGTCTTGCTGTTCATCGCTGCTGGGTCCAGCGAATCCTCTGATAAGGACCGCCCGAGGCGGGACTAAGCCAGACTTCAAGTGCATAATGTAAGCACATAAAATAATAGAGTAAAGAATTCAGATACAAATACGTGTACGGACACTTACGACAGGGGCTTCTCCCTGGGCTTCCACTCCCAGCTGCTGTTGGTGGTTGCCGTGGAGCTGTCCTGAAAGGAAGATTTCCCTTTCTTGGACGCCTTGGCCCCCGGATGCGTGGGGGCCGTCCTTTTTTTCCCTGCAGGAGGGGAATGGATTTCTTCCTCTTCCTCCTCTTCTCGTCGTCTTCGGCGGAGGAGCGCACCTCGGCGTCTTCGGACGTCACGTCCGAAGTGCCCTTATGGCGGAGACCACTTATGGTCCCCTTGGCCTTCTTCTTGGCCTTCTTCTCCGGCACCTTGTAAGGCGCCAGAAACAACATCTTCATGAGGAGCGGAGTCTCTGGGCCTTCGGGCAGCGGAGCCGGACAGTTAATTAATCTGCTCCACTATCTCTGTCCAGTCCTGAAATAATCGATAGGGAGACTTAGATGCCTTCCTCTAATACGCAAGTAAAGGGTACACCTTGAAAACATGAGAGAACTTACCGGATTAGCTGGGTGAGTTAGGTCGTGCCCACGGTCCTCGTCTATGGCCGGCGGCACCTCATTGGCCTTGAAGAGCACTTTCCAGATTTCTTCGTGCATCATGCCGGAGAGCTCTAGTGGGTTTCGTGCTTAGCCGGATCAAACTCCCACAGATAGAAAGTTCAGCGTTGGCACGAAAGAATCCGGCGAACGAGAATGACCTGGATCATGTTGACAAGCTTGACTTTCTTAGTAATCATGCTCTAGACACGCGTCTGGAGCGCTGTCAGCTCGTCCGAAGAGCCCAGGACAGGCCCTTCTCTTGCGAGGAGGTGAGCCGCATCAGGACTCCGGATCAGAACGCGGGGACCGCCGAACAGTTGGTGTCACGCGGCTCGGTGATGCAGAACCACCCCGATTGCCACCCTCTGACAGTCTCCACAAAGGAACCTCCGGTCTAGGTGACGTTGGGCATCTTGCCCACCATGGCGCCGCCGCACTCTGCCTGTTGACCGCTCACCACGTTAGGCTTCACATTGAAAGTCTTCAGCCATAGGACGAAGTGAGGTGGGATGCGGAGGAAGGCCTCGCACACGACAATAAATGCCGAGATGTCGAGGATAGAGTTGGGGGCCAAATCATGGAAGTCCAGCCCGTAGTAAAACATCAGTCCGCGGACAAGCATGTGGAGAGGGAATCGCAGCCCGCGGACGAAGTGTGTGAGAAACACCCTCTCATGGGACTCTTGGGTAGGGACGATCTGTCCCTTGGCCGAAAGGCAATAAGCGATATCCTTGGCCAGGTACCCGACCTCCCGGAGCTCCTTGATGTCCATCTTCTTGACGGAGGAGGCCATCCACTTGCCTCCAGCTCCGGATCCGGACATGGTTGGAGTGCCTTTTTGGGCGGAGAAGGCAAGAGATTGGGTGCTGGAGGTCGAGAATGGATGGGCAGAGGAAGGAGAAGGAGTGGGTAAACAAGGATGAACCCTTATCCCCTTATAAAGGCAGTAGAAGTTATGCGCCTTCCTGCTAGCCTTAAAATCCGCCTATTTTCCAAACGCAGTGCGGATGGCACGGTTGGGTTACCCATGCCCGTATTGATGAGAATCCCGTGATAAGGGGACACGATCTCTGCTTCGACAAGACGTGCCAATGAAACCGCACCTTGAAATACAGGGTGGCGGGCTAAAAACGGTTCGAATAATGACCGGGCAATGGCGTGATGTCACACTACAAAAAGTTGTCAGCAGATTAGACTCGTGAAATATTATACTCTCTACGGTTGTGTGTGGTACTTGTTTTGCAAAGCCGGGCACGTTTCCTGTGTTGGAGTATTCGGAGAAGGAACCCGCCTTGCAATGTCGAAGACAATCCGCGCGCTGGACTCATCATCATTGAAGCCTGGTTCAGGGGCTACTGAGGGAGTCCTGGACTAAGGGGTCCTCGGACAGCCGGATTATATACTTTGGTCGGACTGTTGGACTATGAAAATACAAGATAGAAGACTTCGTCCCGTGTTCGGATGGAACTCTCCTTGGCGTGGAAGGCAAGCTTAGCGATTGGATATGTAGATTCCTTTCTCTGTAACTGACTTTGTACAACCCTAGCCCCTCCCGGTGTCTATATAAACTGGAGGGTTTGGACTTCTAGGGTTAAGCCACTACAATCATAATCTCATAGGCTAGACTTGTAGGGTTTAGCCATTATGTTCTCGTGGTAGATCAACTCTTGTAATACTCATATTCATCAGGATCAATCAAGAAGGAAGTAGGGTATTGCCTCCATAGAGAGGGCCCGAACCTGGGTAAACATCATGTCCCCCGCCTCCTGTTACCATTAGCCTTAGACGCACAGTTCGGGACCCCCTACCCGAGATCCGCCGGTTTTGACGCCGACACCCGCCACAAGTAATTATACTGCCAGCGGCGGGCAGGGGAAACATTCCCGCACTTGTAGGTTTGGCCTAGAACTAATCTTGGTCCATTTTTGAAGTGAAATGGTACAAATTCGCGTCTGCCCTTAGTATATTAGTACCAGTGGTGGGCAGGAATTTACGCCCACCATTGGTATCAGTCCAGCTTACCAGTAGCAAATCCAAATGCATGCCCACCATGGTGAGGGACCACTTATGTATAAGCAGTTCTGTAGTAGTGTTCCCATGTCGATGACGACGCTAGGGTTGCAGGAGGAGGTGATGGCGGTGCTGGTGCTAAGGGGAGAAGGAGATGGCTGCAACTACGTTTGTGTGTGTCTGTTTGTGTGGGTGTGTGTGACAGGGGTGGAGGCAGGGAGTCGCTGATTTTAGGTTTTCACCGGTACCTAAAGTTGCATCCTTCGCAACTAAGAATCGAAGAATACCTTTATATTTTTATCCACAAATTTGACGAGGTCTACTTATCCTGCACCTTGTAGGACAACACACTTAACGTGGTCCACTCTTCATGTACCTTCCAGGACCACAAACGTAATGATGTCCTCTCTGCATGCACCTTCAAAGGGCCTTACGGTAGTGACACAACACCTAACAAACTCTTATGTCGTAAAACTCAGGCCGCAGTCTAATGATATAGCAGTAAACTGTAAAAGGAACAAATTTTTGGAACGAAGATGTTAGAGGCCTCCAGCTTTAAATTAATAAAACCACAAAGGCAACATCCAACAAAGTTATTAAGCTTACAGACCAACACACAACAAATATACAAAGCATCAAGGTCCAAATATGCAACAAGTTTCAAGCAACTGGAAGGACGGAAGCACATAGAGATAAACGAAGATGATCAACATGCCCATCCTCCCACCGTGAGTCAAAAACTCCAAAACATCAATCCAATGGTGCAGTCTGTCGAGCCAGCGTAAGGGTGCTTCTTATCTTCTCCATGACCTCTAGCATGCGCTCAGCATCGCGCTGCTTCCCCAGCGGTGTCCACATCTGTAAGAAGAGATGGCATTTCCAAATGATGTCAGCTGGATGGGCAGGGAATTTCTTCTCAATCGTTATTTTGTTTCGGGTCGTCCAAATAGACCACAAGAGCGCCCCTACGCAACGCCAAACAATCCTTGAATTAGACCCCCTTTGGGTTTGCAGCAACGTAAGCAGATTCGAACCCGACTGGGGGTTCCAGTTTTTATGGAACGCTTCTCTAACGGCACTCCACGCAAACCTAGCTAGGAAGCACTGGAAGAAAACATGGTTCGCGTCCTCCCCTAGACCAGAAGAACCATCGGTCGGGTCGTTACGTTTGGCCATGTTATCTGACGTCGGGAGGCGATTTCTAAACATTTGCCACAAGAAAATCTTCATCTTGAGCGGTAGGACAACCTTCTAGAGCCCCCTAGCTATATCCATGGAGTTGCCCACAGTCAACTTAGTGTATAAGGATTTGACAAAAAAAATTGGGAGGCAGTCAAGCTCCTAGTATCAGAGTCAGCCCCCAAGTTGAGTTGCCTGCCACCAATCTTGGCCACCAGGTCGTCCCAGCTCGCCTCTTTAATAGGGGAGAGGGCGCACATAAGTGGACATCAGGAGGGGAGGATCTAAGGGCCTCGCCCACCAGGATATTCATTTCAGTGGCTAGTTGAAAATTCAAAGTGTGGGACTAACACAACGGGGTCTGACCCAACCAACTGTCGAGCTAGAATAATGTGGACATGCCATTATTAACACAGAAGGTGGCCCCAACCATCAAAGCCGGTCTAAGCGCTTGGATCCCATTCCAAAACAAAGAACCCGAGGACTTAGCCATGAATGGGTTCCCTTCCAGAAAGTATTTAACCCAAAGAAGATCCACCTAGAGTTCCGACTTGTTTTGGACAAGATGCGACCACCATTTGGTGAGAAGGGCCACATTCATATGATTGGATTTAATAATCCCCAACCTCAGAATTTTTTAGGCCTACACACGGCTGCCCACTTGACCAGGTGGTATTTGCATTTAATTCCGGTTCCTTCCCAAAAGGACCGGGAGCGAGGTGTGTCTAATTTTGAATGAACCATATCCGCAAGTAGGAACAAGCCCATAGTAAAAAGTGTAAGGGGAGGACAGACTCGAGTTATTGAGGAGCAATCTAGCCGCCGAGGACATCAACACCCCTCTACACGGTATAACCCTATTTGCAACCTTTCTGTATAGTGGTTCCCACTCGGTAGTCGACAGCTTCTCGTAGGATATCGGAAGGCTGAGATACTTAATCGGGAAGCCCCCCAGCTTGTGATAACCCACAAGTATAGCGCATCATTTGTAGCCCTTTTCGATAAATAAGAGTGTCAAACCCAACGAGGTGCTAAATGTAGAATAAATATTCCCTCAAGTTCTATCCACCACCGATACAACTCTACACAGACTTAACTTTTTCTTTACCTAAAACAAGTATGAAACTATTTTGTAGGTGTGATGCTAGAACTACTTTGCAAGAATTAAAGTATTAAACTACGAATACATTACAAAAAAAATAAAATTTAGTTGTTTAGTAAATAGCTTTTTGTAACAAAAGAAGGTTATTTGTCCCTGGGAAATCGATAACTAGACCGATAACCATTATTGCAATTTTAACTAAGGGAGAGGCATGAGCTAACATACTTTTCGTACTTGGATCGTATGCACATGTGATTGGAACTCTAGCAAGCATCCACAAGTACCAAAGATCATTAAGGTGAAACTCAACCATAGCATTAAGTATGAAGTCCTCTTTACTCCCATACGGAACAACCCCCTTACTCGGGTATAAGTTTCTGCCACTCTCGCCACCCACCATAAGTGAATCATGAACATATTGTAACAACCTACAGCTGGAATACCTCACGTTTGTGCCACAAGGAGGGCGCCATAGGACAACACCAAAATAAAACATACAACTCAAATCAACCACGATCATCAATTAGCCCATAGGACAAAACCGATCTACTCAAACACCGTAAGATAGCCACGTATCATTGGGAAATAATATATAGCTTTGACACCATGTTTAACTAGAGATTACCGCGGGGGAAAGAGGTGTTACACCGCAACATGGAGGTGTAGAGAGATTGGTGTTGGCGGTAGCGAAGTTGTGTTGTAGATCGCCCTCATGGTCCTTACCCCGTTGGCACTCCATGGCATCCATGGCGGTGGAGGGGTAGATTCCCCGCCGAGATTGGATCTCCTCTCTGTTCTCTTATGTTTTGTATTCCTATTTTTCAGCCCTGCACCGTTTCTTAAATTCTAGAAATCCGTAACTCCAATCGGACTAAAACTGCCACACAATTTTTTCCATAAATTATCTTTCTTGCGGCGAAAGATGGGCAGCAACCACCTTCCGAGGTGGCTACTAACCACCACCATGCGCTAGGGGGTATGAGCCACGCCCTGGTAACTAGTGGAGGTCGTGGGCCTCGTTTGATGTTGATCCCAACTGCCAAAAATCACATATATCATAAAATAATTCTCCGTAAATTTTTATCGCGTTTGGACTTCATTTGATATGGATATTCTGCGAAACAAAAAGCATGCAACAAACAAGAACTGGCACTGGCACTAGATCAATATTTTGTAGGGCAACGTAGCATGCAATTTCAAAAAAATTCCTACGGTCACGCAAGATCTATCTAGGAGATGCATAGCAATGAGAGGGTGAGAGTGAGTCCATGTACCCTCGTAGACTGAAAGCGGAAGCGTTTACTTAACGCGGTTGATGTAGTCGAACGTCTTCTCGTTTCGACCGATCGAGTACGAATGTACGACACCTCCGAGTTCTACACACGTTCAGCGTGATGACGTCCCTTGAGCTCTTGATCCAGCAGATGGTCGAGGAAGTAAATGAGTTCCTTCAGCACGACGGCATGGTGATGGTGACGGTGATGTGATCCGCGCAGGGCTTCTCCTAAGCACCGCGAGAATATGATCGGAGGCATAAACTGTGGAGGGGGGCGCCGCACACGGCTTGGAACAATTGATGTGTGTTCTAGGGGCACCCCCTGTATATAAAGGAGGAAGGGAGAGGAGGCCGGCCCTAGGCACCCCCCAAGTAGGAGGAGTCCTACTTGGGGTCCTAGTAGGATTCGCCCCCCCTTCCTTTTACCGGAGGGGGAAAGGTGGAAGGAGAGGGAGAAGGAGAAGGAAAGGAGGGCGCCGCCCCCTCCCCTTGTCCCATTCGGACTCCTCCCTGGTGGGGCTGTCCGTGTCAAAACCGGCGGATCTCGGGTAGGGGGTCCCGATCTGTGCGTCTTAGGCTGATGGTAACAGGAAGCAAGGGACACAATGTTTACCCAGGTTCAGGCCATCTCGATGGAGGTAAAACCCTACTTCCTGCTTCATTAATATTGATGATATGAGTAATACAAGAGTAGACCTACCACGAGATCGTAGAGGCTGAACCCTAGGAGCTAGCCTATGATGATTATGTTTGTGATTGTGATCGGCCTTCTAAGGACCAACCTCTCCGGTTTATATAGTCACCGAAGAGGGCTAGGGTTTACATGGAGTCGGTTACAAGGAAGGAAATACAATATCCGGATCACCAAGCTTGTCTTCCACGCAAAAGGGAGTCCCATCCGGACACGGGACGGAGTCTTGAGTCTTGTATCTTCACGCTCCATCAGTCCGGACAAAGTATACGGTCCGGCTGTTCGGATACCCCCTAATCCATGACTCCCTCAGTAGCCCCTGAACCAGGCTTCAATGACGGGTTCTATCTTGTCTTCGGCATTGCAAGGCGGGTTCCATCTCGGAATACTCCAAAGTAATTATCGAACACTTAGACCGTGTCCGGATCTGCAAGATGATCCTCACATACCATTGTAGGGAACATAGCATAAATCTGATATGCTGGCAATCTTCGCACATCATGTCCTTGCATCGTGGCCCGGCCCAACACGAACCGGTGTTTCTTGTCCCACCTTGACTCGTGTTGCGAGGCGGTTTTATTGGCACGCCCTGCCAAAGAAGAGATCGTGTTCCTCTTATTATGGGATCTTCCATCAATACGAGCGTGCGCAACCCCACGACGACCGTTGGTATGACTCCGTGTGTTTTTAGATAAGTCTCAAGCGGTCACGCTGAGGACTCTTGATATTCACCCCCCTTTATAAAGGGGCCGAGGCCCATACCTCTTTTCCACCACCTTTGCGCCCTTTCGCATCTCGAGTTCTAGCACCCGAGACCCAAACTCAAACACCCTAGATCCTCCAATATGTCCGGACCCAACTCTCAGGGCCGGTGGGTGGACTCCTCGATCCAAGAGGAGGACATTGTGAGGCTTAGGGAGGTCGGATATCTGACTGCCGACATCCAGCACAGGCTTCCCGCTCCAGGGCAGGTCATCCCTACACCCGAGCCCAATGAGAGCGTTGTATTTGTTCCTCACTTCCTCCGCGGCCTGGGCCTCACCCTTGATCCCTTCGTTAGGGGGCTCATCTTCTATTACGGGTTAGATTTTCATGATCTAGCTCCGGACGTTATCCTCCATATCTCGTTGTTCATCATTGTGTGCGAGGCTTTTCTCCACGTCACTCCACACTTCGGCTTATGGCTCAAGACCTTCAATGTGAAGCCGAAGATGATCGAGGGGCGACATGCGGAGTGCGAAGGTGCCATAATAAGCAGGAACGCCGATGCCCCATGGCCAGAGGGTTGTTTCCGAGAGGTATCCGATGTATGGCAGCGGAGGTGGTTTTACGTCACGGCTCCCCGATGCACAAAGTGGGTGGCCGCCCCCGAGTTCCGCTCGGGCCCTCCGTCACAATAGGCGTCATGGACCGACGTAGGACGGAATTGGGGCCCCGCTAGTGATGTTCCAATACTGCAGAGCCGTATCAGGGAGCTTCTTGAGAAGGACATTAACCTTGTCAGCATAATTCAAGTAATGCTAATCCGAAGGATGTTGTCGTGCAAACGCCGGCCTCTCCGGATGTGGGAGTTCAATCCAGAGGGTCCGCAGACTATTAAGCACTTCTTCGGCCTGAAGCTCAAAGGGATGTGTAAATTATTCTTCGGACCACAGGTAAAATGTTTGGACTCCACCGAGGATGCGGGCCTAAGCTGCAATCGCCTAGATACCCAAGTAAGTAACCTTGAAATCGGACACTTCATTTATATTTGTCATAGTCATTATTCTAAAAATCCTCCGTGGCCAGGAATGGCTCAGCAAGGCGGAGAGAATCAGGTGTCCGGTGCCACTTCCCGAAGGCTCGCTGGGTCCAACCCTTGCCAAGATGCTTGGCCGGGTGCTCAGCAAAATGCCTTCAGGGAAAGACGAAGGGAAGAACAGAGAAACCGAACTTCACACACTACGCATCCAAACTGGGGGAATTGCCACCTCCCCTAAGGAGGATAGTCGGGAAGGGGAGTCTAAAGCCTCCTCCCCGCGCGGGAAGAAGAGGGCCGCCTCCGAAGACTTGGAGACGGAGGTGACCAAGCAGGGGAAGAAAGCGTCACCAGGGGGCCCTGCCCCGAAAGGCGTCCTTACCGCGTCATCCCGCCAACGGGCCAGCCCTCCACCGAGCAATAAGCTACCTGTAAATTCGAAGGTACTACTTTTATCTGAGTATACTAACCAGGATCCATTCTTTGCAGTCTGGCTAGCAGCTTTTCTCAACAGAGTTCGTCTTCAGGGGATCTTCCTCCGAAGATGATGGAGAGTGAGACCCCACCAGCGTCTCCGCCTCATGAGGCAGGCAACACCGAGGTATCGTCACGGAGGAGTCCGGATCCGCCGAAGCCAGAGGCTAATCCTTCAGTCGCCCTGAGCCCGGAGCGTTAGGCTCCCACGGGGGTCAAGGAAAAGGGTCCGGCAGAGTTCAGTGTCCGGGCGGACATACTGATGGGCATTTTGGAGCAAGCTGCGCTCTCGGAGGAGCAACGCTCATTAATGAGCACGGTGCTCAAGAAGATTTCATCCGCCACAAGCGGTTTGAATGAAGCATTCATGAGCCTGCTTAGAGGCTTTGAGGTATGTTGTGAAAAATACACGATTTTTGGCCGTGAGGCACGCGCTAGGTGTGCTCCATATGCATAGTAGCCCCCGAGACTCTGGTTGCCCGCCCTAGGCGGCAAACGGAGGATCATATTTCGTAAGTAATGATTGCGCTGTACATATGCGCAGGTATCTAAGGGTCCGGTAGCCGACCAGTCCATTGAAGTTGCCGAACTAAGGAGGCAGATCGGATCTATTGATGCCGATATCACACTGGTGAACGAGCGGCTGAACGAGTCACAAGGTATGTGCTCTGCTTTCCTTATTATGTTTTATAGGAAAAAATGAGAGGGGCATAATATTAATGCGACATGTTTGGACTGTAGATGGAGGTGCTGCCATGGAAGCCCTGAGGGCAGAACTTGCCCAGGCCAAGGAACAAGCTCGGGCTAGCAATGCAGCTGCCCTAAAGGCGGCCGAAGAAATGAGAGCCGAACAGGCTGCTCATCACCGAAGCGAAGACTAGATAGCCGAAATGGCTGTGGAGTTGAAAAATGCCGCCGACCGGTATGAGCTCCTTGAAAAGGAGAATCAGGTTAATTCAGCTGACCTGAACAAGGCACTTAATGCGGCCAAGGAGATGTGGACCGAACTCAGGGATGTGCGGGAGGAGCTTCGACGGGCCGGAAAAATCGCGGCCGGGGGCTCCTACTTACAGCGGATGAAGTTTTTGGATCCGAAGTATGCTCTCCTGGATCGATGCTGTGTCACAGCCCTAGAGCTTGCTTGTAACTAGTAGCATTGCATCCATGCATCATGTTTAATTTCCATGAAATTTGAAATGGGGATGATCAAGCCTAGCACTAAAGCAATTCAAATAGGTTCACATTCAAAAATATCTTCAAAGAACCCAAAGTGGGTTGCAAAAATGTTCATGATTAATGGAAAAAGGTGAAAACCATATCCAGAGGTGATGGATATTTTTCCAAGACATTTTTGGATTTTTGAATAAACCATATTGTATTTGAATTGGGGCATTTAAATACTATTAATATTTTTAAATGCTCCAACAATTCTGAAAATAATTAAGGGCCTATGCAATAATTCAGTTAAATGCCACAATTATTTTCAGGATTTATTTAAATGATTTGGTTTATAGACTAAATCAAAACATACCAAAAATAAATAGAAAACAGAAATAAAGAAAGAGAGAGAGAAGGATTACCTGGCTTACCTAGTGCCCCATCTGGCCCAGTTGGCCCAGCCCACCACCACCTTGCCAGTCGTCACCTACCTCTGCCAAGATGGCGAGAGGAGGGACACGGCGATCGCCCCAGCACGCCACGCCTCCTCCTGCTCGCTTTGCCTCACCAAGGGCCTCGAAGCTCCTCCTTGGCGCCGCCTTGGACCCCGGCCCTCTCCTCTCTCGAGGCGCCCTCCTCTCCTCTGCTCTCTCTCTCTCGCTTGGACCGGCGCCGTCGTCGCCGCCCCTCGCTGCCCTCGCGCCACCGCCACCCTCTCTCCTCCCGGCATGTCCCAGAGCTCCATGAGCCCTCTCTCCCCTCCTCACCGAGCCTCCCGACACCGGGCGCCCGGCGCCGCCCGCCATTTTCCCCTTCTCGGACCGCGGACTTCATCGACGAATTAAATGGCTCCGGTGCCTCCCGAGCTTCGCCGATGCCATCGTCGCACTCACGGTGAGCCCCGAGTTGTTTCCCCTCTTCCCGACTCGTTCCCTCCCTAGCCACCATTCCCACTGCGGCGGCTTCGCCGCCGCCGTGCCTCGTCGCCGGCGTGGCTAGAGCCCCATTGGCTCAAGCCAACCCCACCTCCGTGCTCAGCGCAGCACCGAGAACCACGTAGCACGCGCCAACACCCCCTAGCGCCTGCATCGCCCTAACCCACTGTTGGCGAACTCGTGCCGCCAACCTCGTCGCCGGCGTCGATTCCGGCCGCCCGAGCTCAAACCCTCCACCAAGAGCTTCGGCTCGTCCTCAGCTCCATTTAGATGCTTTCCCCGATCCATTTGGTGGCCGGATCGGCAAAAATCACTCCCGCCGCCGTGTCGGGCTCGCCGACGGTTAAACGCCGGCAGCCGACCTTGACCTTGACCTGGTGGGCCCTGTTGACTCTCCTGAGTCAATGACAGGTGGGGCCCAGCCCTGGGTAATAACTAGGTTTAGTTTTAATTAAAATTTAATTAAGCTAATTACTCTGACACGTGGGACCCACTGCCAGTTTGACCCGGACCAGCCCTGTTGACTCGCTGACGTCACCTTGACATCAGGCTGACGCAATAAACTGGTTTCTGGATTTAATATAACTCAGGAAATTTCAGAAAATGCTCTAAACTTTAATAAATCATAGAAATTCAACCGTAACTCGGATTGAAATAATTTATATATGAAAAATGATCAGAAAAATATGAAGAATCTGTTTATGCCATGATCATGCATGTTTGAACAAATTAACCTCACTGAATAGGATGAATCATGATTAGGTTAATTTAAGAACTAGCATTTGGAGTTGGAATTTGTCCTTGCTTGAGTTCCACTCCAATTAACCTGGCTAGATATTGCATTAGGTGAATTCTGTACCTTAACATGACATGTCATTCATGTGACTGTGCATTGCATTGATTGTGTTCTTTCTCAGTTGCCGGTAATTGCCCCTTCCCGGTAGACGATGTACCGACGATGAGTTCGATGACACCGATGAAGAACTATATTATCTTCAGAAGTGCCAGGCAAGCAAAACCCCCTTGTTCATTCCGATACAATCCCACTCTCTCGCTCCTGCTCTATTTTACTGCATTAGGACAACAACGACTCATGTGTTACTTGCTGCGGTAGCTGAACCCCTTGATCCTTTGCATGACCTGTCATTCCACAGTAATTAGATGAAACCCACTAGCATGAGTAGGAGTTGTTTGAGCCATGTTGTGCCTACTCATTATGCTTGCTGTCATGCCTGCTACTGCTTAGAGTTGAGTCGGGTCTGATTCATCGGGAATGAATTGGAATTGTTATAAACATGTCCTACTGTGTGTGAGCTAAGTGTGTGAACACGATTTGGTAAAGGTAGCGGTGAGAGGCCATGTAGGAGTACATGGTGGGTTGTCTCATTGCAGCCGTCCTCAGGAACTGAGTTCTGTGTTTGTGATCCATGAAACAGTTACTACCACGCATTGGGCCCGAAACCAATGGACCCTCTCGGCTTCTTGACCACCCTTGTCCTCGGTCCGGAGTTGCAAGTAGTGTCTGGTGTTTGTAGCATCTTTGGGGCGACGCATAGCGCTGACCTTAGGGGTGGGTTGTGTTGCGGTGAGGCACCGTGGCCCGGTGTACCGAGTGCCCGTTTGGTATCTCGGGAACCCTGCACACATCGTTCGGGGCTGTATGGGAAACCTCGGCCGGACACCCTGCGGATGGAACCCGAATAGGCGATAAACCTGGACTCGAGACTTGAGTGTTTAGGTAGGCCGTGGCCGACACCCACGTTGGGCTTCCGCTTGAAGGTTGCCGAGTACATGTCGTAAACGGCGGTAAGTGGTGAGCGTGTGTGAAGAAGTACACCCTGCAGGGTTTAATATGATCTATTGAATAGCCGTGTCCGCGGAAAAGGACTTCGGGTTGCCTATATCAGTTCATAGACAAGTGATAGTGGATACTCTAAAATCGCAAGATAAGCGTGAGTGCTATGGATGGCGTTCTCGTGGGAGGCGGGGCGGGTCCATAGTGGTGTATTGATATGTGAATATGTGGACTCGTGTGCGCCACCTCAAAGAGTTACTTGGCGTCGTAGTTCAGGATAGCCACCGAGTCAAAGCTGGCTTGCTGCAGGTCAAACTCCACCACCCCCTTTGATAATGATGCATATGTAGTTAGTTCGATGTAAGTCTTGCTGAGTACAATTGTACTCACGTTTGCTTATTTTATGTTTTGCGAGAGGCGTCGGTCTCGCTAGTAGTTCCACGTGGACTTGACGTTTAGCTTGTTACCTCAGCTACGATCTTGTGCCTTGGCAGATCTGGTAGATAGTCGGGCTTCTCAGCCTTTTTCATTTATAGTTATGCGTGCCCGGACATGTTTAGCTTCCGCTTGTGCTTTGACTTGTATGCTTTCGAGTGTTGGGTCATGAGACCCATGTTGTAATATCTCGCTCCTCGGAGCCTAATGAATAATATTTTGAGTCGTAGAGTTATGTTGTGATGCCATGTTGTATCTCGCATATTGAGCATAATGTGTGTATGTTTGAAATGCTTGGTATGTGTGGGATCCGACAAACTAGTTGTTTATCCTTGGCAGCCTCTCATATGGGGAAATGTAGTCTCGTGCTTACGGCGATAGTAGTCCGCTACAGCCGGTTCACGGAGTCCTGCTAGCCCAGACACTCTGCTTGGACACTTGACTGGCGGCATGTGTTTCACTTCGTTCCTATATACATCCCTTGAAATGTCACGCGGTGTTATTCGAGTCCTACCTAGCCTGCTACAGCCGAGATACGGAGTCCTGTTAGCCCGGTGCTACAGCCGAATACATACGTTGATGACCGACATGCTCGATGTGATTCATGTATGCCTGTCCCCATGGGTTAAGCGCCGCTTTGGGTTCACGACTAGCCATGTCGGCCGGGTTCTTCGTCATATGGATGCTAGCGACACTATCATATCGTGAGCCAAAAGGCATAAGCGGTCCGGGCCATGGTAAGGCGACACCGTGGGAATACCGTGCGTGAGGCCGCAAAGTGATATGATGTGTTACATGCTAGATCGGTGTGACTTAGGATCGGGGTCCTGACAGCGTTGGTATCAGAGCCTGACTGCCTGTAGGATTACCAAGCCAAACTGGTCGAAGTTGTGTCTAGAAATGCTTTAGTTAAGTAAGGGAATTGATTGTGGGAGGGAACGTAAGGCTCTTTTTACTCCTTATACCTCATGGCCTTCTGATCTGAGTCATCCTCTTCTCTTCTACGGGGTTTAAGAACTAGGCTTCTCATCTATCTATCAGGATGACGTGTTACTAATCCATAGACTTATAAGATTGTTGGTTTTAATCCCCAGTTCAGTTCCTACTATTCCTGTGTGATAACTGTTGATCTCAGAATCTTGTTATGATGTTGTTGAGTGGTTATGCCACCATTCTTGCAGGATGTCTCAAATCATTTTGAGCATTTACAGCCGTTATGCTGTCCGAGTCATCCCAGGTCTCTAAATAGTCTAATGCATTTGCAAATTCTTTCCTTCCATTCCCGATGACCTTTTGGTCAGAATAAGCACACCAATCGGTAAGTTGAGGTACTCTGTTGCCTCGACATATATGTTGGAACTATTATTATGACCCTAGGTGTTTAGGGAGTCACCTAGCAATTTAGCAATGCTTTTGTATCCCCAGTGTGATGATTCTGGCCATCATTTTCGAAAGCATCCCGTGATGCCATTTAGTAGTAGGTATTCTACTCCTGGGTTGCTGAACCCGAGATTCATCCTACTTCATGTTGTTAGTATTTGCTAGTGCCTTTAGGATATTAGTAACCTTGCGATAGTCCTCGAAGTCCGTGGTATTCTCCTTCTTCCAAATACCATGAACCGCTTATGGCAGAAGTTCTTTTGAGCCAAAAGACCACAATAAGAGTGCTCTTGAGGAGTACTCCATTCATATTGTGACTCTGCCAATTCTACCTTTTCTGCATGGATTATCCGGAAGAAATGTTGAGCTCGCTCGACATACTAATCTGTGCATCCACAACTCAGAAAGTTATGTGCTCCTCGAGTTGTTCCTCTTAGTTGTACTTCGACCCTCGTCGATCAATTAATAACCAAGAGTATGGGTGCATTCAAGTTCATCAATGCATTTTATCCTTGTGGTCCGTCAAGCCATTCTATTTTGGAATGACTAGGAGAAACAAACTCCAGTACCTCATCCATTTCTAGGATTGGGTCAAAGTAGTTGTATCCCGCAAATCAAAATGCCAATCCAGCTTTTGATTCTGTTCTACCCTGAAGTATTGCCATCTTATGTCAAGAATGTCATGGGAATTGCACAACCTCCTAGGAATTCTTGATGCAGTGATACCTCTCACCATCATTGTCCATTCCTCGGTTCCGTGTTGATGCAACCGGAAAGCCGACAAGTGAATTGTGATGTGTGAAATCAATACCCCGAGCAACTTGTTGCTTGGTAGTGAATGGACAATATTCTCATTCTTAGCATGTTGGTTGTTAAAGCATCATCCTAAGATTGATCGTGCTACCTAGTCCTTATTTCCGGTGCACTCTTCGATTGACGAGTTAGGATCTTGTCAAGTCCTCACTCATCGGATCATATCGTCTTGCCCTCAAAAGCAAGATTGCTCTCGAGCTTAGTAACATACCGGTGGTTCGCGACTTTCCAAATATCTTCTTGGAAGTGTTACCGGGTTGTTCCCTGACTGTTATGTTGAGCTCGTGATCAAGTTGGTTTCTTGTGAACTACCCTTTCTCCAAGAATCTGTGTTGGATATCCCTGAGCTAGTTGGTTAAGCTAGACAATAACTTGGAGAGTTGGAAGATAAAAGCTTGCCTAACCTAGTTTGATCCAAAGGGATATTCTTATGTAATGTGTGTTGAAGAAAGATGATATCTTCATCAATTGGTCCTCGTGATCAGTTGTTGGACCTATTGTCCTACCAATTCTTTGATTTGAGTATGGGCCATTGTCAAGTCAAATCAGAACCAACGATATTCGTAATGTTGTCTTACTCGTGGTTGATCCCTCGAGCATACACCATTATATCTTATGGTCTGACCAATGCTATCACCGTGTTCACATGATGGTGGAAGTCCAGTGATATGGAAATTCCGATGAGCTATTGTTGAGCCCATCAGCAGTAATTTGTCTCCCCCATGAGTCATGTGGAACACCAACGTAGTATTGGAAAATTGTGTAAGCAACGCCTTCGTGATCCGTTCATGAAGCCTATGCTTGGATGGAAGGAGTGACTTCCTCGAATTCATGTGCTTTAAGTGTAAGTTGCCGCCATGAATTTGAGAAAGGTTTGTTTCGTTTCCTCTGGAATCATCCCAAGCCAGTCATGCACGTGCGAAGTATTCTATGGCATGATAGACTGATCATCTTCATTTCATATGAATTCCATAGCACACCAAGCCACTGATTGATTTGTTCAAGGAGAAGAAGTTCCTTCCTAAGACCGCGGCTTATACAAGGACTTCGATATCCTCGAGGATGGTTCCCCCCACCCGAACTCGGTAGCGTTTTATTATAAGACTACCATGTGGTCATGCTTGTCTAGGACAAACATGTTCACATGTTTGTAGCAAAACCAGCTCATGTTTTGGAGCTTGCTATCGTAGTTCATGTCCCGAGAATCTCGCAACGCCATCTCGTCGAATTGTGTTGCAACCCTTCCTTTCAGACATGATGAGTCTGAAATATCCTAACACCAACCAGATCTGAATCTCAGGCAGATATGATGGTTGGAACAGTCCAACAGTTGCATTTCGTTCCCAGCTTGCACCGTCCTTATGCCATTTCACTATGGGCTGCCTTCTTAGTAAATTCTGTTCAAGATCATCCTCAAAAGTGGACTTACCATGGGTCCCCTCCACCTCCGACGATAAGCAAAAATCATCCATTGCGTTGTCTTCAACAAGGTAGTCCACATCATCCATTCTAGTCCGGGTGTACCATTTCTTTGCATTCCATCAAATGATCGCTTATGATTGCCTTAGGCTGGTATAAAGAGTTCCAATGATCTCTGTATCAAAAGTAATTCTTTTTGCCACTTAAGGGAATAGTTCCTCGCGTCACCTCCCCTGAGGTGCCCCGCTATTGAATCATGATAAATATTTCCTCGCCACCTTGACACCATCCACCATCTCTCTAAGCGTGGAATTGTTGCCACCAATCAAACCCCGTTGTTGTTCTCCCATCTCTTTCGATGTATTTTGTGCCTCAACTCGAGATGTGTCACCGTCTCAGTCCGTGAGTTGATCATGTTTACTTAATCTTCGAGAAGATCGAACCATGTAGGGTTTCCCCCTTCTTTCTGTTGTCGTGTCGGGTGAAGATCTCGAAGACGTCAAGACTAAGATGATGGAATGAATCAACATCTTCGAGAAGGGCAATGGATCATGAAGATTGTGATAGTTTGTGACCTCCCTTTTCCTCTTGCCTCACGTCTTGAATCTCGGGGCGAGATTCTTGTTTAGTGGGGGTGAGTTGTCACAGCCCTAGAGCTTGCTTGTAACTAGTAGCATTGCATCCATGCATCATGTTTAATTTCCATGAAATTTGAAATGGGGATGATCAAGCCCTAGCACTAAAGCAATTCAAATAGGTTCACATTCAAAAATATCTTCAAAGAACCCAAAGTGGGTTGCAAAAATGTTCATGATTAATGGAAAAAGGTGAAAACCATATCCAGAGGTGATGGATATTTTTCCAAGACATTTTGGATTTTGAATAAACCATATTGTATTTGAATTGGGGCATTTAAATACTATTAATATTTTAAATGCTCCAACAATTCTGAAAATAATTAAGGGCCTATGCAATAATTCAGTTAAATGCCACAATTATTTTCAGGATTTATTTAAATGATTTGGTTTATAGACTAAATCAAAACATACCAAAAATAAATAGAAAATAGAAATAAAGAAAGAGAGAAAGAAGGGTTACCTGGCTTACCTAGTGCCCCATCTGGCCCAGTTGGCCCAGCCCACCACCACCTTGCCAGTCGTCACCTACCTCGCCAAGAGGCGAGGGAGGACACAGCGATTGCCCCGAGCACGCCACGCCTCCTCCTGCTCGCCTGCCTCACCAAGGGCCTCAAGCTCCTCCTCGGCCGCCTTGGACCCCGGCCCTCTCCTCTCTCCAACCCCTCTCTCCTCTCTCTCTCTCTCTCTCTACTTGGGACCGGCGCCCGTCGTCGCCGCCCCTCGCTATCCTCGCGCCACCGCCACCCTCTCTCCTCCCGGCATGTCCCCGAGCTCCGCCGAGCCCTCTCTCCCTCCTCACCGAGCCTCCCGACACGGGCGCCCGGGCGCCGCCCGCCATTTTCCCCTTCTCGGACCAGCGGACTTCATCGACGATCGTTGGCTCGGTGCCTCCCGAGCTCGCCGATGCCATCGTCGCACTCACGGTGAGCCCCCGAGTTGTTTCCCCCTCTTCCCCGACTCGTTCCCCTCCCCTAGCCACCATTCCCACTACGGCCGAAGCTCGCCGCCGCCGTGCCTCGTCGCCGGCGTGGCTAGAGCCCCATTGGCTCGAAGCCAACCCCACCTCCGTGCTCAGCGCAGCACCAGGAGCACGTAGCACGCGCCAACACCCCCCCTAGCGCCCTGCATCGCCTAACCCGCCGTTGGCCGAACTCCGGCGGCCGCCAACCTCGTCGCCGATGTCGATTCCGGCCGCCCCGAGCTCAAACCCCTCCACCAAGAGCTTCGGCTCGTCCTCAGCTCCATTTAGATGCTTTCCCCGATCCATTTGGTGGCCGGATCGGCAAAAATCACTCCCGCCGCAGCGTCGGCTCGCCCGGCGGTTAAACGCCGCAGCCGACCTTGACCTTGACTCAGGTGGGCCTGTTGACTCTCTGAGTCAATGGCGGTGGGGCCCATACGGTAATAACTAGGTTTAGTTTTAATTAAAATTTAATTAAGCTAATTACTCGACACGTGGGACCCACTGCCAGTTTGACCCGGACCAGCCCTGTTGACTCGCTGACGTCACCTTGACGTCAGTGGATAATAAACTGATTTCTGGATTTAATATAACTCAGGAAATTTCAGAAAATGCTCTAAACTTTAATAAATCATAGAAATTCAACCGTAACTCGGATTGAAATAATTTATATATGAAAAATGATCAGAAAAATATGAAGAATCTGTTTATGCCATGATCATGCATGTTTGAACAAATTAACCTCACTGAATAGGATGAATCATGATTAGGTTAATTTAAGAACTAGCATTTGGAGTTGGAATTTGTCCTTGCTTGAGTTCCACTCCAATTAACCTGGCTAGATATTGCATTAGGTGAATTCTGTACCTTAACATGACATGTCATTCATGTGACTGTGCATTGCATTGATTGTGTTCTTTCTCAGTTGCCGGTAATTGCCCCCTCCCGGTAGACGATGTACCGACGATGAGTTCGATGACACCGATGAAGAACTATATTATCTTCAGAAGTGCCAGGCAAGCAAAACCCCCTTGTTCATTCCGATACAATCCCACTCTCTCGCTCCTGCTCTATTTTACTGCATTAGGACAACAACGACTCATGTGTTACTTGCTGCGGTAGCTGAACCCCTTGATCCTTTGCATGACCTGTCATTCCACAGTAATTAGATGAAACCCACTAGCATGAGTAGGAGTTGTTTGAGCCATGTTGTGCCTACTCATTATGCTTGCTGTCATGCCTACTACTGCTTAGAGTTGAGTCGGGTCTGATTCATCGGGAATGAATTGGAATTGTTATAAACATGTCCTACTGTGTGTGAGCTAAGTGTGTGAACACGATTTGGTAAAGGTAGCGGTGAGAGGCCATGTAGGAGTACATGGTGGGTTGTCTCATTGTAGCCGTCCTCAGGAACTGAGTTCTGTGTTTGTGATCCATGAAACAGTTACTACCACGCATTGGGCCCGAAACCAATGGACCCTCTCGGCTTCTTGACCACCCTTGTCCTCAGTCCGGGAGTTGCAAGTAGTTTCTGGTGTTTGTAGCATGCTGGGGGCCGCACGCAACGCTGACCTTAGGGGTGGGTTGTGTTGCGGTAGGCACCGTGGCCCGGTGTACCGAGTGCCCGTTTGGTATCTCGGGAACCCTGCACACATCGTTCGGGGCTGTATGGGAAACCTCGGCCGGACTCCCTGCGGATGGAACCCGAATAGGCGATAAACCTGGACTCGAGACTTGAGTGTTTAGGTAGGCCGTGGCCGACACCCACGTTGGGCTTCCGCTTGAAGGTTGCCGAGTACATGTCGTGTAAACGGCGGTAAGTGGTGAGAGCGTGTGTGAAGAAGTACACCCCTGCAGGGTTTAATATGATCTATTCGAATAGCCGTGTCCATGAAAAGGACTTACAGGTTGCCTATATCAGTTCATAGACAAGTGAAAGTGGATACTCTAAAATGCGCAAGATAAGCGTGAGTGCTATGGATGGCGTTCTCGTAGGGAGGCGGGAGCGGGTCCATAGTGGTGTATTGATATGGTGAATATGTGGACTCGTGCGCCACCTCAAAGAGTTACTTGGCGATCGTAGTTCAGGATAGCCACCGAGTCAAAGCTGGCTTGCTGCAGTCAAACTCCACCACCCCCTTTGATAATGATGCATATGTAGTTAGTTACGATGTAAGTCTTGCTGAGTACAATTGTACTCACGTTTGCTTATTTTATGTTTTGCGAGAGACGTCGGTCTCGCTAGTAGTTCCACGTGGACTTGACGTTTAGCTTGTTACCTCAGCTACGATCTTGTGCCTTGGCGGGATCTGTAGATAGTCGGGCTTCTCAGCCTTTTCATTTATAGTTATGCTGCATCTGGACATGTTTAGCTTCGCTTGTGCTTTGACTTGTATGCTCGAGTGTTGGGTCATGAGACCCATGTTGTAATATCTCGCTCCTCGGGCCTAATGAATAATATTTTGAGTCGTAGAGTTATGTTGTGATGCCATGTTGTATCTACGCATATTGAGCATAATGTGTGTATGTTTGAAATGCTTGGTATGTGTGGGATCCGACAAACTAGTTGTTTATCCTTGGCAGCCTCTCATATGGGGAAATGTAGTCTCGTGCTTCGGCGATAGTAGTCCGCTACAGCCCGGTTCACGAGTCCTGCTAGCCCAGCACTACTGCTTGGACACTTGACTGGCGGCATGTGTTTCACTTCGTTCCTATGTCTGTCCCTTCGGGAAATGTCACGCGGTGTTATTCGAGTCCTGCCTAGCCTGCTACAGCCGGGATATCGGAGTCCTGTTAGCCCAAAGCTACAGCCCGAATACATACGTTGATGACCGACATGCTCGATGTGATTCATGTATGCCTGTCCCCATGGGTTAGCGCCGCTTTGGGTTCACGACTAGCCATGTCGGCCGGGTTCTTCGTCATATGGATGCTAGCGACACTATCTTATCGTGAGCCAAAAGACGCAAAGCGGTCCCGGGCCATGGTAAGGCGACACCCGTGGGAATACCGTGCGTGAGGCCGCAAAGTGATATGATGTGTTACATGCTAGATCGGTGTGACTTAGGATCGGGGTCCTGACATGCTGGAGTCCTGCAGATGCTTATGCGGACTTGGCGAAGAGTACAGCTGATGCCGCCAAGTTTTTCGAGGATCAAGGTGATAAAGAAGTGGAGAAGCTGTTCTGGTCCCAATTCAATGCTCCTGTGCGCCCATTGCCGTTGATTGAGAAGATGGCTGCCGTGGCGGAGCTTCATGGGCTGTCCGGGCTTGCCATGCGGTTTGTAATAGACCATCTTAGGCCGAAGGAGCCGAAGTTGGATAGTTATTTTGGTTTCGTGCAACAATTCCTCGGTGCCGTATCGCAAATTGATGCCATGAGGAGGTCGGCCTGTATAGAGGGTGCACGGATGGCGCTTGCTCGCGTTAAAGCATATTGGACAGATATGGAGGCCACCCTCATTGCGACCCAGGATCCGGCGGAGCACTACTTGGAGCAGGTAACAGAAGGTGCTTGCTTAATAGAGGCTCAGTGCTCGAAGAATGTCATGTTCGAGTGACAACTCGTATCATTGTAAAAACAATGTTATTTTAATTATGAGCCTATATTTATACTTATTGCCCGAAAGTATTATTTGTGCCTCCTTTGCGGCCGTTTTTATGTATATGTGTAATTCTGAAAGTTAGCAGTCGTTGGCTTCAGCCCCCACGCATATAATGCGGGTCGCGAAAAATATGCATAATCACACTTGATCCAACGTCTTAGTCCATTAAGGAGGTGATCACACGTTGAACTAGGCAATCGGACTATATAGCTGCAACACTTTCACTTAGCCATAGGAGCTTAGCCCCTAGTACTTTTGCGTGCATCCAAATACGGGCGCATGTGTACATGACCGGGAAACGGTCCTTCGTTAATGCGGAGGAATCCTAAAGATTCCGGTTAGTCTTCGAGTGGTTGAACAGTCTCTCGATGTATCATGACAGTCAGTTTTCAGCTTTCTCTACTGAGGTGCTCATCCGGAATAACCAGGGCACAATCGTAGTAGTTCTCCTTTGGCCGCCTTAGCCGATAAGAACGGAACGTAAGGCGGCAAACCCAGGAGCCGGGCAAACACAACATTTGACCAAAGACATGATTTGGAGCTGATGCATATAAGGCCAAACTCATGACACCGAACACTCCCGAAGGTATTCGGACTTTGTAACAGAGAATGGGATGAAGAGCGCCCTTTCATTATAAACCCGGTATTTGCAGGTACGTGCATCGGTCTGTCGTGGCGAAATGCCAATAACGGCAATATCCTCTGTGGGTATAGTACCCATGGGATGTGTGAACAACAAGAGGCAATATAAAAGGTTTACAGAGGGGCTTAATCTAAAGAGAAACCTTTGAGCGGGACCCTGCTGCACGTCTGCGCCTTTGCCTCCGTTGTGCCGTTTCCTGGAAGGGTATCGCACGCATTGTGTCTGTAAAAAAGAAAAGCTTGTGTAAAAGAGTACGACGTAAGCATGCGATAGATGGTAAAAGTGTAAGGCATTGGCCAGTAAATAAGGCCAGGCCATCGGTGGGGTTTTATTAAATATTTATAGCCCCTGGTGTCCTCTATGGGATTACATATATGGCGCCCTGGCTCATTTTTATCAGGGCTGCCGGACTCGTCTAACCGTGTCTGTGGTCTTAACGACCAGTCATGCTTTTTGGTATCGGAGGCCGCTTAGAGTCCGGCCGCTAGAGCCGTCGCGTATTCCTCCGCGCGTGAAGAGCGCTCTGTGTTTCCGTTAACGGTGATGACGCCACGTGGACCGGGCATCTTAAGTTTAAGGTAGGCATAGTGTGGTACTGCGTTGAAGCGGGAAAAGGCCGCTCTTCCAAGCATTGTGTGATAGCCGCTTTGGAAGGGTGCGATGGTGAATAGTAGTTCTTCACTTCTGGAGTTGCCTGGGGAGCCGAATGTTACCTCCAGCACGATGGAGCCCCTGCTGTAGGCTTCAATGCTTGGTATTACCCCTTCAAAGGTGGTGTTGCTTTTGATTATTCTGGATGGTTCTATCCCCATCCTGCGGACGGTGTCCTGGTATATTAAATTGAGACTACTGCTGCCGTCCATGAGGACGTGGGTAAGATGGTATCCGTCGATTATTGGGTCAAGCACCAAGGCCTCTGATCCTCCACGGTGAATACTAGTCCGGCAGTCCGTGTGATCGAAGGTGATCGGACAAGCCAACCAGTAGTTAGGTGTGGGTACGATGGGCTCTATAGCGTACGCGTCTCTGAGCGTGCATTCGTGCCTTCTCGTGGATGTGTGAGTCGCGTGGATCGTGTTTACTGTTTTAACCTCTGGTGGGAATTTTTTCTGTCCCCCAGTGTTCGGCTGGCGAGGTTCATCCTTGTCTTCACTTGGTGTTTCCCTTCCCTTCTGTTCGGCATTTAATTTTCCGGCCTGCTTGAAGACCCAGTACTCTCTGTGCGTGTGGTTCGCAGGTTTGTCGGGGGTGACATGAATTTGGCACAGTCTGTCCAGGACTCTGTTCAGACCGGACGGTCCCTCTTTACTGCCTTTAAATGGCTTCATTTGCTGATCGGGTCGAGGGCCCCTGAATCCGACGTTGACCGTTATGTTGTCCGGGCTCTCTTCCTTGTTTGGACGTTTGTTTTTATTACGCCGTGGCTTCTCGTTGCCATCCCTTATTTCCGATGTGCTGGGGTCGCTGGTGCCTTTACGGGCCAGCCAGCTATCTTCACCCGCGCAAAAGCGGGTCATAAGGCTTGTTAAGGCTGCCATTGTCCTTGGCTTTTCTTGGCCGAAGTGTCTGGCGAGCCACTCGTGCAGATGCTATGTTTTAAGGCCGCTAAGGCTTCGGCATACGGACAATCGACAATTTGATTCTTCTTAGTGAGGAATCTGTTCCAAAGCTTGTGGGCGGGCTCTCCGGGCTATTGTATTATGTGACTTAAATCGTCCGCATCCGGAGGCTAGACATAAGTCCCTTGAAAATTGGCCCTGAAAGCGTCCTCGAGTTCCTCCCAGCTCCCAATTGAATTTTTGGGGAGGCTTTTCAACCAGTGTCGAGCTGGTCCCTTCAACTTGAGGGGAAGGTATTTGATGGCATGGAGGTCATCCCCACGAGCCATGTGTATATGCAGGATAAAATCCTCGATCCAGACCCCTGGGTCTGTTGTTCCGTCGTATGCCTCTATATTCACAGGTTTAAAACCCTGTGGAAATTCATGGTCCAGTACTTCTTCGGTGAAGCACAGGGGGTGAGCAGCCCCTCTGTATCTAGACGCGCTGTGGCAAGCCGTCGGCT
Source organism: Aegilops longissima (assembly GCA_021605205.1). Lineage (NCBI taxonomy): Eukaryota > Viridiplantae > Streptophyta > Magnoliopsida > Poales > Poaceae > Aegilops > Aegilops longissima. The sequence goes on from CM038676.1 coordinate 623,467,577, forward strand.
GTTGTTGTATCCGGTGTTTATTCCGAACCGGTATTTGATTGGTATGATTATTTTGGTGGCCGTAGTCCCGCGCAGGGGTGTGTCCTTTAGATCCGTAGATGGACCTAGACACGCCGGCTTTCTCATGCAGGTGCTCACGTAAATCGTGCGTGGCGTTGGTAGCTGCTCTGTTGCGGTTATGCAGTGGTACGTCGGGCCTTCTTGTTGTGTTGTTCTTTGGTGGAACAGCCTCGTCGTCGAATTATGGCAGTAGCTTGCATTTTTTGGATAGCTCTTTGTATGGCGATCGTCGACGTATCTTTCTTCAGTGTCTAGCACTTTGTTCCATTTGCGATTGAGCGTTTCCTATGTGGCCTTTAGCCATTGCTTCTACTTCTTTAGACTTCTTGCGGTGGCCATAAGCTTTCTATGGAGGCTATCTCGTTCCACGCGTTTTTCCGGGATGATGAATGCATCGTCATTCAGACGGTGTTCTTGTCCTGGGGCGGTTTGATGAACTCGTCCCTCGGGATCATTGTGATCGGGCGTCTGCTCCGAACTGTGTTCGGCGTGACCTGGCTCGTCCTGCTCCATCGCTGGGTCTGTATGGTCGTTGTTGCCTTCGGAGTTGACTGGGGTACCCATCTTTCTGGCGGTCTTGTTGCTATTTTTACTGTTGCTGGACTTGGAGCGGCGTCTGCGCCGTCGCTTTGGTTTTTGCCCGGGGGTTTTGTCTTCTGTATTGTCGTCGTCCTCCTCCTTAGGCGTGTCCACCATGTATATGTCGTATGACGGGGTGACTGTCCACCACCCAGTGAGCGGTGGTTCCTGTTCTTCTCCTGCATCGTCGTCCATACCGTCGATGTTTTCTGGGTTGAAGTCAAGCACGTCGGTTAATTCATCTACCGTGGCAATGAAATGGGTGGTGGGTGGGCAACGAATTCCTTCATAGCCTGCTTCCCACTTAAGCCGGACATAGTTCGTCCAAGAGTCTCCTGTCAAAGAGAGAGATTTTAACGAGTTCAGCATGTCGCCAAAGCGCGAGTGCTGGAAGATATCCGCAAAGGTAAACTCCATTACCGGAGCCCAACCAGGCCCGGCGGGCTCGAGAGCGCGCGGTCTGGAACCTACAACCGGATATGAGTCCGGGGGTCCGGAGTCACAGGCTTCCTTAGAGGTGAGGCCTATGTTCGGCTCTACCACCGATGAGTGTGCGGCCGGCAGGGAGGGGTCCATCCACCCGTCCTCGGGCCACGCAGTCTGCTCCGGATTTAGGTCCGGGGCTGCTGCAGGGGTGATATCACGGGCATTGTCCGACAGCAGGTCTAAGCCATGCTCATCGTGGTTGTCCGGCGCTCCCGGCACAGGCCTGATTCCGTCGAAGATCAAGTCTCCGCAGATATTGGCCGTGTAGTTCAGGTTTCCGAACCTGGCCTGGTGGCCAGGGGCGTAGCTGTCGATCTGCTCCAGATGGCCAAGCGAATTGGCCCGCAGTGCGAAGCCGCCGAACAAGAAGATCTGTCCACGGAGAAAAGTCTCACCCTGGACCGTGTTGTTGATGATTGAAGGGGCCATCAAGCCTTGCAGCGACGACACAGAGGAACTCTCAATGAAAGCACCAATGTCGGTGTCAAAACCAGCGGATCTCGGGTAGGGGGTCCCGATCTGTGCGTCTTAGGCTGATGGTAACAGGAAGCAAGGGACACAATGTTTACCCAGGTTCGGGCCCTCTCGATGGAGGTAAAACCCTACTTCCTGCTTGATTAATGTTGATGATATGAGTAATACAAGAGTAGACCTACCACGAGATCATAGAGGCTAAACCCTAGGAGCTAGCCTATGATGATTATGTTTGTGATTGTGATCGGCCTTCTAAGGACCAACCTCTCCGGTTTATATAGACACCGGAGAGGGCTAGGGTTTACATGTAGTCGGTTACAAGGAAGGAAATACAATATCCGGATCGCCAAGCTTGTCTTCCACGCAAAGGAGAGTCCCATCCGGACACAGGACGGAGTCTTGAGTCTTGTATCTTCACACTCCATCAGTTTGGACAAAGTATACTGTCCGGCTGTCCGCATAACCCCTAATCCAGGACTCCCTCAGGGGGCGGGCGCCACTCCCTTGTGGGCTGGTGTGCCTCCCTCCTATGGCCCATATGGCCCATATCTTTCCCCAGGGGGTTTCGGCAACCCCTTTGTATTCCGATATGTACCTGATACATTCCGGAACCCTTCTGGTGTCTGAATACTACCCTCCAATATATCAACCTTTACATCTCGACCATTTCAAGACTCTTCATCATGTCCGTGATCTCATCCAGGACTCCGAACAACCTTCGGTCACCAAAGCACATAACTCATATAATACATATCGTCATAGAACGTTAAGCCTGCGCACCCTACGGGTATGAGAACTATGTAGACATGACTGAGACACCTCTCTGGTGAATAACCAATAGCGGAGCCTTGATGCTCATATTAGTTCCCAGATATTCTATGAAGATCTTTATCGGTTGAACCGCTATGTCAACATACGTTATTCCCTTTGTCATTGGTATGTTACTTGCCCGAGATTCGATCATCGGTATCTTCATACCTAGTTCAATCTCGTTACTGGCAAGTCTATTTACTCGTTCCATAATGCATCATCCTGCAACTAACTAAATAGTCACATTGCTTGCAAGGCTTCATGATGTGCATTACCGAGAGGTCCCAGAGATACCTCTTCGATACTCAGAGTGACAAATCCTAATCTCGATCTATGCCAACCCAACAAACACCTTCGGAGATACTTGTAGAGCATCTTTATAATCACCCAGTTACGTTGTCACGTTTGATAGCACGCAAGATATTCCTCCTATGTCTGGGAGTTGCATAATCTCATAGTCGGAGGAATATGTATTTGACATGAAGAAAGCAGTAGCAATAAAACTGAACGATCATAATGCTAAGCTAACGGATGGGTCTTTTACATCACATCATTGTCCTAATGATGTGAGCCCGTTCATCAAATGACAACACATGTCCATGGCTAGGAAACTTAACCATCTTTGATCAACGAGCTAGTCAAGTGGAGGCATACTAGGGACACGGTGTGTTGTCTCTGTATTCACACATGTATCAAGTTTTCGGTAAATACAATTCTAGCATGAATAATAAACATTTATCATGAATAAGGAAATATAAAATAACAACTTTATTATTGCCTCTAGGGCATATTTCCTTCAGTCTCCCACTTGTACTAGAGTCAATAGTCTGGATTACATTGTAATGAATCTAACGCCTAGGGAGTCTTGGTGCTGGTCATGTTTTGCTCGTGGAAAAGGCTTAGTCAATGGGTCTGCCACATTCAGATCCGTATGTATTTTGGAAATCTCTGTGTCTTCCTCCTTGACCAAATCTCGGATGGAGTTGAAGCGTCTCTTGATGTGTTTGGTCCTTTTGTGAAATCTGGATTCCTTCGCCAAGGCAATTGCTCCAGTATTGTCAAACAAGATTTTCATTGGACCCGATGCACTAGGTATTACACCTAGATCGGAAATGAACTCCTTCATTTCTGCTTCCGAAGCAGCTATGTACTCTGCTTCACACGTAGATCCCGTCACGACGCTCTGCTTGGAACTGCACCAACTGACAGCTCAACCATTAAATAAAAATACGTATCCGGTTTGTGACTTAGAGTCATCCGGATCAGTGACAAAGCTAGCATCGATGTAACCACTCACGACAAGTTCATTGTCACCACCATAAACAAGAAAGATATCCCTAGTCCTTTTCAGGTACTTCAGGATGTTCTTGACCTCTGTCCAGTGATCCCCTCATGGATTAATTTGGTACCTCCCTACTAAACATATAGCAAGGCACACATCAGGTCTGGTACACAGCATAGCATACATGATAGAACCTATGGCTGGGGCATAGGGAATGACTTCCATTTTCTCTCTATCTTCTGTAGTGGTCGGGCATTGAGTATGACTCAACTTCACACCTTGTAATACAGGCAAGAACCCTTTCTTTGACTGATTCAATTTGAACTTCTCCAAGACTTTATCAAGGTACATGCTTTGTGAAAGTCCTATCAAGCGTGTGGCAACCCGCTCAGAGAAACCGGAACGCCCCGTATTCCAGCCTAGAGATCGAGGAGAAGTCTTCTGGAATATGGCACTGCTTAGCATAGAAGAAATCAGCTCTTTATTGCAATCTATATGGGTACAAGGTGGTTACATCAGCATGGCAAAACTACACGTGCCACGGTTGCTCCATGCAAGCATCAGGACATCACGAAGCAGCGGAATAATTCTAGCAGCGGAACAGCGATGACGGTGATGAACTCCACTCCACAGGGACTCTGGCTGGAACGCTTATCCTAGCTCGCAAACAAGGGATCCGAGGCAAACAAGCAATCAAATCTGGCATGACCTGCAAACTGGCATGACATGCTAGGTCAGTTCATTGAATGTACTTGCAAGCTCACAGCAACTAAAGCAATCAAGACAAACAATAGCAAGGCAATTACAGGTTAACAAGGATTAACATAATATCATCAGAACAACATGGCATGAATAACATGATACCGCTAGAAAAATACGATCATGGCATGAACATATGAACATGATGAGACTAGCATGCAACATGATGAACTTTCATGAACCAACTTACTCTGCTCGGGTTATCTCGTAACCATCACCTGCACAAACTTACCATCACGGACATCACATGATCATCTCAGCATCCAATCAAGCTTGGTATTAACAATACCGTAGTAATCCTTCATGACCACAAGGATCTTGACCTTTACCCTTGACTCTCGCATAACACCACAAATATCCAACAAGTTGGCATTCACGATACTATAGTGATCCTCTCACAATCACATAAATATCAACCAACTTCTTTCATCATCGAACCGGGGTTATTATTAAGCACATTATTATTACTGTTTACCCACAGTATGACCAACTACGAACTCGGCCCATATCCGCGGGCGCGGCTATCGATAGATTTAACACACACACTCCGCAGAGGTTAGCAAACTGTACCGACACCACGGAACCCTGGCCTCACACTCCCATTCGGGTGGACCAAAGTGTTCCAACGAAACCGTCCTACTGCCATGGCACTCTCCCGGCCACTCCGACTAACTCCCCTTTGGGCTAAGTCTTGGGTGGCCTCGTGCATACCAAAGGCACCAACAGCCACCATTATGGTAAAATGGTCCCAAACGGGGACAAGGATCCATACTCAACAATGGGCACACAAGGCTCATGCCGTCCTACCTGATCAGGGGAGCGCCCACGCATAACCTTCCCTCGCAGGAGGCACTGGTGAGAGGCATGACAATTGACCCAGTTAGGACCCCCCCATAGGGTAAGCGTGGTTGCACTGGTCAGATCAATATGGTGGCACCATGACTCAACCAACAGTTGTTCAAGTTCAATTTAATCCGGTTAAACTTGAATGCAATATGCTGAGCCATGATAAAACAACATGATGCATGAACATGATATCATAATAAGCATGGAGGTGCAACATAATCAACAAGCATAACAACAACATTTAATCATTTATCCAGATGAGCATGGCATGCTGATGAGCATGAATATCACAAATAGAACACTACTCATAGCATAACAAGACCACTATCATCAACAATAAATACCGTGCAATAACATAACGATAAACTACCACGCAAGCATTTAACCAACTGGTTGCAAAGGAACATGCATAACAATGGTACTCGGGACAGACAATAGTCATGCACCGAAGACCATCACCAACATGTACTATTACCAAGCATTGCCAGTATTAATGCAATACTAGCATGAAGAACATAATAACATAGTGCAAGAAAACATGACGGTAAACACCGGTCCATAAGCATAACCGAAATAACGACAGTATAAGCAAAACAATCAAAGTGTTATTAAATATTCAAGCTGGAAACCAATGCTTCTACCTGGCTATCATGCAAATGCTGGTTGGGGCTTGCCTGGGGATGAAGAAGGCTCTGGGGTGAAGTGCGGTGAAGCCGCTGAAAGAATCGCCGGAAAGGGTAATCTCTCGGAGTGGGCTGATTAGGTGCAAGGGCAAAATGGTCATTTTCAGAATGTCAAAACATAGCGAAAATGATAACAAAAGTTTGGGCTCAACGAGATGAAGACGTAGGCGTTGGATTCACCTCAATCAGAGTTACGGATAAAGAGTTAGGAGGGGTTGAAATCGAGGGACTAATCTTTAAAAATTTCAACAAATAGGTCCCTGGGGTGGCGGGGCCAGCCACTTATCCACGTCACTGGGCGGAGTCAACGCTTGGGTCACCGACTGGTGGGGCCCACCGCATCTCACTCTCTCTCCTCCTCTCCCTTCTACTTCCTCCCGCACCTGGACGAAAACAACGGTGAGGCCGGCCACCTCGACGGCGACTGCGGGCGCGTCCGACCATCTCCCACGGCATGCCACCTACCAAAATGATCAGGGTACCGTGCCGCATCGGATGGTGGTGCTCTACGCCACCGAGGAGCAAAGGGTGGGACGGGGCATTGGCTGCGGCGAAGGAGGGCTTCGGGCTCCAGTGGAACTAGGGCTACGGTGGGGGAGAAGAGGGGGCGTGGCTACAGGGATGTTTGCCAGGATCTATAGGATGCTTTGGCGGTGGAGAGGAGGAGGGGGAGGCACGAGCTCGGCTGAATTGAAGGGCAGGGCCGCAGTGGCCATGGCGGCAATGGATATCACAGAGGACTCTTTGAGCTCGGGAGAGTAATGGGGCGGGGTCTTGGGAGGTGGAGGAGTGACTTGGTGTGCTCGGGAGGGGTCGGGGCTGGCTTAAATAGGCGAGGGGAGAGGCGGTTCGTCGAGATGCCGCCGAGAACGTCCGACCGATGCTCTGACGTGCTCATCGAGAAAGGGCGGGCACGGCAACATGACGAGGGAGGACGCAGACGAGCCGCGGAGATCACGGAGTCGAGGATAGCTCGGGGACAAGAGAGGAAGAAGCCATGGCACAATTAATGACTTGTCGGCACTGTGCGCCCGTGGACGCGCTCTGTTTCTCGATGGGGACGGGTCGCCCGGGGAAGAAGACGGAGGGGGCAAGCGCTCCAGAGGGACGGCGACGGCTCAGGGAAGCTGTTAGACAAGTCTAGGCGTCGAGGGGGCAAACGCACAGCAAGGGGGAAGAAGATAGAGGCGCTAGAGCGCGCGGGTGACATGCCAAAATGGTGGTCACCGCGTGCACTGGTGCACATAGTGCATGATGGTCGGCCAACTTATGTCTAGGAGACAAGGGATGCAGAGATAGATGCCAAGGAAGAGAGAGCCAAGCATAGTGCTCACTAAGGTGACCATAGGTAGCAAAGATACAATGGAACAACAAGGTGTTTGGAGTTTGCTGTGGCTCACACGTGTGGAGATTAAGGCTGATCTTTTAATGGGGTTGATCACTCACTACGGTGATTAGGATGGCAAGGTTTCAGCTCAAGAAAAGGAGTTTTGATAGCACTTGCTGTAGAAATTGCCACACTGGCCAGATTTGGAAATGAGGAAGAAGCACTCACTAGGAGTGTCAACTTGATCTCAACTTGGGCAAGGCAGAGTCATTTGATCATATGAAGATTCTAAAAAGGTTTCACACCATTTGTATAAACCAAAATGGTACTTCCTTCACAAACATCCCCACCGACACGAAACTTGCAGAAATTCTAGAGGTAAAATTGCTAAATGGATTGAGCCACAACTTGGTGTAGGGAGTTTATATGGATAAGAGAAGGCCTAGAAAACTTTACAGCCATAATGGAGCAAGATAAAATGTACTTGCTTCACAAACTGAAATTTTGGACAGAATCAAAGATTTGAAGCTGTGCTCACATGGAGGCATTACATGAGCTCTACTTTGGTGGAGGGCTATGATTTGATGATATGAAGGACCATGCAAAATTGCAACTCATTTGTATATGCCTAGCTTGTACCTCCTTTAGAAAGTTTCTTTCTGGACAGGAACTTTGGAAAAACATAATTAAATAACTACTAGGCAAATGAGGTTGCATTTTGGCATGTGGCAATGATATGGACAACAAAAGATGTCCAAGAAGTTTGAGGTCAATTGGGCAAAGGAAAATAGCACTTGCTTCACAATGTGCCATTTAGGGCAAAATAGGAAATGAATTATTTGAGCATGATGCTAAACATGGCAAATGAAATGTGTTGCCATAATTGAGGATGATATGACCCAAACAATTTCTGAGAATTATTTGGGAATTTTAGGAGTGATGGAAATTTAGGTTGCTACACAACCTAGGGCTAAAAGGATAATTCCTTTAATAGAAAAGGAATATTCCCAATAAAAAGAATATTGGGATTTGGGCTAGGATGAAAATGACAGGGTCTAGGTTTGGATTTGGGTATGACAAGACACTTTGGAAGCAAAGAAGAGGGCATCTTCTTCAGTTTCCAGACCACAAAGCCACGGAAAAAGAAAACTCAGGCAAAAACCTCAGAAAAACAAAAGAAAAAGAAAGGGCCAAAAATCAGGCTATTACAAACCTTACCCCCTTAAAGAAATCTGGTCCTCGAGATTTGGTTGCTCATGGAACAAGTCTGAATATATTTGACCTTAAGGAAACCGTTTCCAACTCGGGTATCCTTTTTCCTTTATTGTTGTTCCCACTAAATTTTATCTGACTTGCTGACTGTCTCTGAGGTTGTATCCACATTCTGACAGATCTTACCCCACATATTCACATTTATACTGGCTCCACTTCTTTTCATATCTGCTGACTTATCTGAGATTACCCTGACCGAAATATATATGTGTCTCTCAAATCCAAGGGTGATTTCTGATGGCTGTGTCTGTACTGACAATCTTCCATGAATTGGTGACCAGATTTTTCTGATAAACACCCAAGCTCTGACTCCTTGCATTGGGTTTCTCCACTAGAGGCAGATCCTTCGGGTTCCAAACTGTGAGTTGAGACATAACCGTTTCCTGACAGATTCTGACTCACCATAGAAGCTTCTGAATCATCTTAACTGGTTCCACTGTCTTGAGTATCCGATTTGTACCAAATATTTCCCTTGGCCAGTATAAAGAGGTACGGACCTTTATGATATTATCCGTATACTTGACTGATGGTGGTTCTGATAGACAAGATTTTATCCATGCCAAGCTATCCTTTGGTGATTCTCATAATTGATGGCACATGCTTCGAGACTGTTATTCACATTCTGATTGCTCATTCCGTCGGTCAGTCCATGGGGATAGTAGGTTGTGTGATGCTTCACCATAGTTGCTGGAGTCATACTGTTGAATTGACCTTTGATCTATCTTCACGAACTCAGGTATTCGATACTGGCAAATCTGAGCACATGCGGTCAACTGAGCAGGTTGTCTGGATATGAAGTTCCTTACCAAAGTTGAGTAGGCCCCTTAGGTGGATATCCATGGTGATCCATACTGACTCAGACTGTCCAGGTATCTGCACCATGTGGGTCTTGCAACAATTTTCAGTCTTGCTCCTTTATTACTGCTTTCTTGCCTGGATCCTTGGGTGAAGGGGCGTGGTCATATTGTTTCTCTGTGTGACCATAGCTTCTATCGAGGGCGATATTCTGACATGCGTACTCCTATCCTCATTTCCTGACATGGTAGCATTATTGGAATGGCAGGTTCATCATCTCTCAAGGTCTGACCGTAGGGAAATGATCATCCGAACCCTTGCAAGAAATCGGCAAATAAATCAGTAGCCACGAGAATGGTCTTTACAACTTAGATCTGGGACATTACTGAGATAACTCAACCATGGCTCAGGACGTCTGAAAAGCAGCTCAGCGCATGAGACCGGGTCGATAAGAAGAAAGTGGCAGCTCCCTAAAATAGCCAAAAGCAGCTATAGGGCTACTTTCACAAAAATAAACTCAACAGTTGTATGAGACGGCCGAAAAGCAGCTCAGAACTCATGACAATCGTTGAAGAGAGAAACAAAAATCGGCATCCACCCCGGATAGCTAAAAACAGCTCAGATCACAGGCGTGGTGCCGGCACTGAAGAAAAGGAGACAAGGGCTCATCAGGATTATCTTCGAGGTTCACATGTACTTGTACTGAGCTCATTCCTTTGTCACACTGTTGTGTATAGCTGGCTTCCTTATTTTAACAATCCTCATGTGCCTGTCAAATCTGCTTTCGAGTGATTTGCGAGACCTTGGCGGTATGCTGATCGCTCATATATGAAAATCTGATTCTCGAGGCAGACTTATTTTCTGACTGATTCTTTCTTCTGACCAAACTGTTGCAGATCTGATTCTTGAGATGTACTGCCATATACTGTCAATCTTGCACATAGCTTATATTCTTTATTATTTCTGCTATGAAGTGTGCACACTGAGGCAAACCTGATTATTTGTATCACGATCAGATATCCCCATATCTCAATGTAGTCGGCTGAGAATTCCATACTGATGCAAACTTGATACTGACAGTCCATCCAGGATTTCTTTCGCATTCAGACAAGATATTCCAATTTCACTACAGCCTCATGATAATTCTATTCTATGTAGCTTAGCTTACAAACATTTGAATTCCTTGCTGATTCTTCAGGTCCGGTGTCGGTTGACGAGCCACTTTAATAAGGGAAAAATTTGTGACATCGAAGGCCCAAAGAAAGAAACAAAAGAAAAAACAAAAACAAAAGCACACAAACAGACTAATAATATAAAGCAATCAACACATATTACTGCTACTCACACAATAATATGCATGCACACCTAAGAACACAATTGTCGCTGAAGGTCTGGTACTATGGTCTAATATGCTGTGGCGGTGTGCACGAAAGTGAGTTTGTGTGTGGAAAGAGTTGGCGTAACCAAGGCTACACCAAGTGCGTCTGAACACTGGCTGGATCTGGATGGATACGGAGGCAAGGACGGACTTGGCGATAATGCAGCAAGACATGGAGGTCACGACCATATCATCATCAAGCGTACGAAAGGGAATCGTACACGTCCAAAGAACGAGACTACAAGGCAAACTAGGGGAGGAAAAGCAAGGCTGCTGGCATTGCCCTCTTCTGATAACAAAGATCAGTAAGGGTTGCCAAAGGGACGAGATGGATGACACGATTCGGTATAGATGCAGGTCTATCACCGAAATAATATGGGTGGATGGCGGAAAGATATCGACAAGATACCTGAGCATAACTCCTGCAAATGGTGTCTGGAACACTTGGTACCAGGGCATCACTCTTCTGGGCAGAGATGACACCGAACACCGAAGGGCAGGCATGCAAAGAAAGAGGGTGCAGGTAGTGGATCGAAACCGATACCACCTACACACGCAAGATAAACTGTTAGCGACAAGATAATAATCTATATGCATGCTATGCAACAAAAAAATGCAGCAATCAAGTGTAACAAATCAAGTAGGGTCTATTCTACCGCTTTATAACGGCCGCGCAGGCTAGGGCGTCCTACAGCCAGACCTGCTCTGATACCAAGCCTGTGGCACCCCGGCTCAGAGAAACCGGAACACCCCGTATTCCATCCCAGAGATTGAGGACAAATCTTCTGGAATACGACACTGCTTAGCATAGAAGAAATCAGCTCTTTCTTGCAATCTATATGGGTACAAGGGGGGTACATCGGCACGGTGAAACTACTCGTGCCACGGTTGCTCCATGCAAGCAGCAGAACATCACGAAGCAGCGGAATAATTATAGCAGCGAAACAGTGACGACGGTATTGAACTCCACTCCGTAGGGACTCTGGCTGGAACGCTTATCCTAGCTCGCAAACAAGGGATCCAAGACAAACAAGCAATCAAATCCGGCATGACCTGCAAACTGGCATGCACGCCAGGTCAGTACATCGAATGTACTTGCAAGCTCACAACAACCAAAGCAATCGAGACAAACAATAGCATGGCAATTACAGGTTAACAAGGATTAACATAATATCATCAGAACAAGATGGCATGAATAACATGATATAGCTAGAACAATACGATCATGGCATGAACATACGAACATGACGAGAATAGCATGCAACATGATAAACTGTCATGCACCAGCTTACTCTGCTCGGGTTATCTCGTAACCATCACCTTCACAAACTTACCATCACGGACATCACACGATCATCTCAGCATCCAATCAAGCTTGGTATTAACAATACCATAGTAATCATTTATGACCACAAGGAGCTTGACCTTTACCCTTGACCCTCGCATAACACCACAAATATCCGACAAGTTGGCATTCATGATACTACAGTGATCCTCTAACGATCACATACATATCAACCAACTTCTTTCATCATTGAACTGGGGTTGTTATTAAGCACATTATTATTACTGTTGACCCATAGTGTGACCAACTACGAACTGGGCCCATATTTGTGGGCGCGGCTATTAATAGATTTAACACACACACTGTAGAGGTTAGCATACTGTACCCACACCATGGAACCCTGGCCTCGCACTCCCATTCGGGTGGACCAAAGCATTCCGACGAAACCGTCCTACTGCCATGGCACTCTCCCAGCCACTCCGACCAACTCCCCTTTGGGCTAAGTCCTGGGTGGCCCCGTGCCTACCAAAGGCACCAACGGCCACCGTCGTGGCAAAACGGTCCCAAACGGGACAAGGATCCATACTCAAGAACAGGCACACAAGGCTTATGCCCTCCTACCTGATCAGAGTAGCGCCCGCGCATAACCTTCCCTCACGGGAGGCACCGGTGAGAGGCATGGCAATAGACCCAGTTAAGACCCCCAATAGGGTAAGCGTGGTTGCACTGGTCAGATCGATATGGTGGCACCATGACTCAGCCAACAATTGTTAAATTTCAATTTAATCCGGTTAAACATGAATGCAATATGCTGAGCCATGATAAAACAACATGATGCATGAACATGATATCAAAATAAGCATGGAGGTGCAACATAATCAACGAGCATAACAACAACATTTAATCATTTATCTAGGTGAGCATGGCATACTGACAAGCATGAATATCACAACTAGAACACTGCCCATAGCATAACATGACCACTAGCATCAACAATAAATACCACACAATAACATAACGATAAACTACCATGCAAGCATTTAACCAACTGGGTGCAAAGGAACATGCATAACAACGGTACTCGGGACAGATGATAGTCATGCACCGAAGACCATCACCAACATGTACTATTACCAAGCATTGCCAATATTAACGCAATACTATCATGAAGAACATATTAATAGAGTGCAAGAAAACATGACGGTAAACACCGATCCATAAGCATAACCGAGATAACGACACCAGAAGTAAAACAATCAAACAGTTATTAAAGATTCAAGTTGGAAACCAATGCTTCTGCATGGCTATCATGCAAATGGTGGTTGTGGATTGCCTGGGGAAGAAGAAGGCTCTAGGGAGAAGTGCGGTGAAGCCGCGGAAAGAATCGCCAGAAAGGGTACTCTCTCGGAGTGGGCTGATTAGGGGAAAGGGCAAAATGGTCCTTTTAAGAATGTCAAAACATAGTGAAAATGATACTAAAAGTTTGGGCTCGACGAGACGAAGACGTAGGCGTTGGATTCACCTCAATCGGAGTTACAGATAAAAAGTTAGGAGGGGTTGAAATCGAGGGACTAATCTGTAAAAATTTCTACAAATAGGTCCCTGGGGCGGCGGGGCCAGCCACTTATGCACATCATCGGGCGGAGTCAACGCCTGGTTCACCGACTGGTGGGGCCCACAACATCTCTCTCTCTCTCCTCCCGCTCCCTTCTTCTTCCTCCCGTGCCTGTACGAAAACAACGGCGAGGCCGGCCACCTCGATGACAACTGCGGGCGCGTCCGACCATCTCCCACGGTGTGCCACCTACCAAAATGATCAGGGGACCGTGCCGCATCGGATGGTGGTGCTCTACGCCACCGAGGAGCGAAGGGTGGGATGGGGCATTGGCTGCTGTGGAGGAGGGCTTCGGGCTCCGGTGGAACTTGGGCTACGGTGGGGGAGAAGAGGGGGCGAGGCTACAGGGATGTTCGTCGAGCTCTATAGGATGCTTTTGTAGTGGAGAGGAGGAGGGGGAGGCACGAGCTCGGCTGAATTTAAGGGGAGGGTCGCGGTGGCCATGGCGGCAATGGAGATCATAGAGGGCTCTTTGTGCTCGGGAGAGTAATGGGGCGGGGTCCTGGGAGGTGTAGGAGTGACTTGGTGTGCTTGGGAGGGGTCGGGGCTGGCTTAAATAGGCAAGGAGAGAGGCGGTTCATCGAGATGCCGCCGAGCACGTCCGACCAACGCTCTGATGCCCTGATCAAGCACGGGCGGGCACGACAACACGACGAGGGACGACACAGACGAGCCGCACAGATCACGGAGTCGAGGATAGCTCAGGGACAAGATAGGAAGAAGCCACGACGCCATTAATGCCTTGTCAGCACTGTGTGCCCGTGGATGCGCTCTGTTTCTCGATGGGGACGAGTCGCCGGGGAAGAATACGGAGGGGGCAAGCGCTCCAGAGGGACGGCGACGGCTCGGGGAAGCTGCTAGGCAAGGCTAGGTGACGAGGGGACAAACGCACAGCGAGGGGGAAGAAGACAGAGGCGCTAGAGCACGCGGGTGACATGCCAAAACGGTGGTTACCGCGTGCACTGGTGCACACAGTGCATGATGGTCGGCCAAGTTATGTCTAGGAGACAAGGGATGCAGAGATAGATGCCAAGGAAGAGAGAGCCAAGCATAGTGCTCACTGAGGTGACCACAGGTAGCAAAGATACAATGGAACAGCAAGGTGTTTGGAGTTTGCTGTGGCTCACACGTGTGGAGATTAAGGCTGATCTTTGACTGGGGTTGATCACTCACTAAGGTGATTAGGATGGCAAGGTTTCAGCTTAAGAAGATGAGTTTTGATAGCACTTGCTATACAAATTGCCATACTGGCTAGATTTGGAAATGAGGAAGAAGCACTAACTAGGAGTGTCAACTTGATCTCAACTTGGGCAAGGAAGAGTTCTGATCATATGGATTGAGCCACAACTTGGTGGAGGGAGTTTATATAGATAAGAGAAGGCCTAGAAAACTTTACAGCCATAATGGAGCAAGATAAAATATACTTGCTTCACAAACTGAAATTTTGTACAGAATCAAAGATTTGAAGCTTTGCTCACATGGAGGCGTTACATGAGCTCTACTTTGGTGGAGGGCTATGATTTGATGATATGAAGGACCACGCAAAATTGCAACTCACTTGGATATGCCTAGCTTGTACCTCCTTCATAAAGTTTCTTTCTGGACAGAAACTTTGGAAAATCATAATTAAATAACTACTAGGCCAATCAGGTTGCATTTTGGCAGGTGGCAATGATATGGACAACAAAAGATGTCCAAGGAGTTTGAGGTCAATTGGGCAAAGGAAAATAGCACTTGCTTCACAATGTGCCATTTAGAGCATAATAGGAAATGAATTATTTGAGCATGATTCTAAACATGGCAAATGAAATGTTTTGCCATATTTGAGGAGGATATGACTCAAAAAATTTATGAGAATTATTTACGAATTTTAGGAGTGATGGAAATATAGGTTGCTTCATAACTAGGGCTAAAAGGATTATTGCTTTAATAGAAAAGGAATATTCCCAATATAAAGAATATTGGGATTTGGGCTAGGATGAAAATGACAGGGTCTAGGGTTGGATTTTGGTATGACAAGCCACTCTGGAAGAAAAGAAGAGGGCATCTTCTTCAGTTTCCAGACCACAAAGCCACGGAAAAAGAAAACTCAGGCAAAAACCTCAGAAAAACAAAAGAAAAAGAAAGGGCCAAAAATCCGGTTGTTACAAAGCGTCTTGATCTATCTCTATAGATCTTGATGCCCAATATATAAGCAGCTTCACCGAGGTCTTTCATTGAAAAAAACTTTTATTCAAGTATCCTTTTATGCTATCCAGAAATTCTACATCATTTCTAATCAACAATATGTCATCCACATATAATACTAGAAATGCTATAGAGCTCCCACTCACTTTTTTGTAAAAACAGGCTTCTCCAAAAGTCTGTATAAAATCATATGCTTTGATCACCTCATCAAAGCGTATATTCCAACTCTGAGATGCTTGCACCAGTCCATAAATGGATCGCTGGAGCTTGCACACTTTGTTAGCACCTTTAGGATCGACAAAACCTTCTGGTTGCATCATATACAACTCTTCTTTAAGAAATACATTAAGGAATGCAGTTTTGACATCCATTTGCCAGCTTCATAATCATAAAATGCAGCAATTGCTAACATGATTCGGGCAAACTTAAGCATCGCTATGGGTGAGGAAGTCTCATCATAGTCAACTCCTTGAACTTGTCCAAAACCTTTTGCGACAAGTCGAGCTTTGTAAACAGTAACATTACCATCAGTCTCAGTCTTCTTCTTGAAGATCCATTTATTCTGTATGGGTTGCCGATCATCGGGCAAATCCACCAAAGTCAACACTTTGTTCTCATACATGGATCCTATCTCAGATTTCATGGCCTGAAGCCATTTGTCGGAAGCTAAGCTCATCATAGCTTCTTCATAGTTCGTAGGTTCATCATGGTCAAGGAACATGACTTCTATAACATAATTACCATACCACTCTGGTGCGGATCGTGCTCTCGTTGACCTACGAGGTTCTGTAGCAACTTGATCTCAAGTTTCATGATCATTATCATTAGCTTCCTCTCCAATTGTTGTAGGCATCATGGGAATGGATTTCTCGGATCGGATGAGCTACTTTCCAAATTGAGAGAAGGTAAATTACCTCATCAAGTTCTACTTTCCTCCCTCTTACTTCCTTCGAGAGAAACTCCTTCTCTAGAAATGTTCCATTCTTGGCAACAAAAATCTTGCCTTCAGTTCTGTGGTTGAAGGTGTACCCAATTGTTTCCTTAGGGTGTTCCAAGTGGCATGAGCTATGAAACTATTCCACATTGTTTTTAATGAAGGCAAAACTCGTAAATCAAATATTCACCTCCACGATCAGATCGTAGAAACTTTATTTTCTTGTTACGATGATTCACCACTTCACTCTGAAATTCATTGAACTTTTCAAATGTTTCAGACTTGTGTTTCATGAAGTAGATATACCCATATCTGCTGAAATCATCTGTGAAGGTCAGAAAATAATGATACCCGCCACGAGCCTCAACACTCATCGGGCCGCATACATCGGTATATATTATTTCCAATAAGTCAATAGCTCGTTCCATTGTTACAGAGAACGGAGTTTTAGTCATCTTTCCCATAAGGCACGGTTCGCAAGTTTCAAATGGTTCATAATCAAGTGATTCCAAAAATCTATCTGCATGGAGTTTCTTCATGCGCTTTACACTGATATGACCCAAACGGTAGTGCCACAAATAAGTTGCACTATCATTATCAACTTTGCATCTTTTCGCATCAATATTATGAATATGTGGATCACCACGATCAAGATTCAATAGAAATAGACCACTCTTCAAGGGTGCATGACCATAAAAGATATTACTGATATAGAATGAACAACCATTATTCTCTGATTTAAATGAATAACCTTCTCGCACTAAACAAGATCCAGATATAATGTTTATGCTCAATGCTGGCACCAAATAACAATTATTCAGGTTTAAAAGTATTCCCGAAGGTAGATGTAGAGGTAGCGTGCCGACGGCGATCACATCGACCTTGGAACCATTCACGACGCGCATCGTCACCTCGTCCTTAGCAAATCTTCGTTTAATCCGTAGTCCCTGTTTCGAGTTACAAATAGGAGCAACCAAACCAGTATCAAATACCCATGCAGTACTACGAGAATTAGTAAGGTACACATCAATAACCTGTATATCAAATATACCTTTGTTCACTTTGCCATCCTTCTTATCCGCCAAATACTTGGGGCAGTTCCGATTCCAATGACCAGTCCCTTTGTAGTAGAAGCACTCAGTTTTAAGCTTGGGTCCAGCTTTGTGTTTCTTCCCGTTAGTGACAACTTGCTTGCCATTCTTTTTGAAGTTCCCCTTCTTTCCCTTGCCCTTCTTCTTGAAACTAGTGGTCTTGTTAACCATCACACTTGATGCTCCTTCTTGATTAGTGACAACTTGTGTTTCTTCCCGTTAGTGACAACTTGCTTGCCATCACACTTGTGTTTCTTCCCGTTAGTGACAACTTGCTTGCCATTCTTTTTGAAGTTCCCCTTCTTTCCCTTGCCCTACTTCTTGAAACTAGTGGTCTTGTTAACCATCACACTTGATGCTCCTTCTTGATTTCTACCTCTGCAACCTTTAACATTGCGAAGAGCTCGGGAATAGTCTTTTCCATCCCTTGCATATTGCAGTTCATCACAAAGCCTATGTACCTTGGTGGCAGTGATTGAAGAACTCTGTCAATGACACAATCATCTGGAAGATTAACTCCTAGGTGAGTCAAGTAATTATGGTACCCAGACATTCTGAGTATGTGCTCGCTAACAGAATTGTTCTTCTCCATCTTACAGCTATATAACTTGTTGGAGACTTCATATCTCTCAACTCGGGCATTTTCTTGAAATATTAACTTCAACTCCTGGAACATCTCATATGCTCCATGACGTTCAAAACATCTTTGAAGTCCCGATTCTAAGCCGTAAAGCATGGCACACTGAATTAATGAGTAGTCATCGGATCGAGCTTGCGAGACGTTCATAACGTAAGCTTCTGCTCCTGCAGCAGGCCTTTCACCAAGCGGTGCATTAAGGACATAATTCTTCCGTGCAACAATGAGAATAATCCTCAAGTTATGGACCCAGCCTGTGTAGTTGCTACCATCATCTTTTAACTTAGCTTTCTCTAGGAACGCATTAAAATTCAAGGGAACGGTAGCACGGGCCGTTGATCTAAAACATAGATATGCAAAAACTATCAGGATTAAGTTCATGATAAATTCAGTTCAGTTAATCAAATTACTTAAGAACTCCCACTTAGATAGACATCCCTCAAGTCATCTAAATTATACGTGATCCAAATCAACTAAACCATGTCCGATCATCACGTGAGATGGAGTAGTCATCAATGGTGAACATCTCTATGTTGATCATATCCACTATATGATTCACGTTCGACCTTTCGGTCTCTAGTGTTCCGAGGCCATGTCTATATATGCTGGGCTTGTCAAGTTTAACCCGAGTATTCCGCATGTGTAAAACTAGCTTGCGCCCATTGTATTTGAACGTAGAGCCTATCACACCCACTCATCACGTGGTGTCATAGCACGAAGAACAGTTGCAACGCTGCATACTCGGGGAGAACACTTATACCTTGAAATTTAGTAAAGGATCATGATCGAGTACTGAATGTACGGCACCTCCGAGTTGTGCACACGTTTAGCGCGATGACGTCGCTTGAGCTCTTGATCGAGCAGAGGGTAGAGGAAGTAGATGAGTTCCGTCAACACGACAACATGGTGACGGTGATGGTGATGTCATCCGCGCAGGGATTCGCCTAAGCACCGCGAGATATGACCGGAGGCGTAAACTATGGAGGGGGACGCCGTACACGTCTTGGAACAATTGATGTGTGTTCTAGGGAACACCCCCCCCCCCGGTATATAAAGGAGGGAGGGAGAGAAGGCCAGCCCTAGGCACGCCCCCAAGTAGGAGGAGTCCTACTTGGGGCGCTAGTAGGATTTGGCCCCCTTCCTTTTACCAGAGAAGGAAAGGGGGAAGGAGAGGAACAAGGAGAAGGAAACGGGGGCGCCGCCCCTACCCCATGTCCAATTAGGACTCCTTCCTGGTGGGGGCATGACACCCCCTTGTTGGCTGATATGCCACCCTCCTATGGCCCATATAGCCCATATCTTTCCCCGAGGGGTTCTGATAACCCCTCCGGTACTCCGATACATTATGGAACACTTCCGGTGTCCGAATACTACCTTCATATATATCAATCTTTACCTCTCGACCATTTCGAGACTCCCTCGTCATTTCCATGATCTCATCCGGGACTCCGAACAACCTTTGGTCACCAAAACACATAACTCATATAATACATATCATCATCGAACTTTAAGCGTGCGGACCCTACGGGTTCAAGAACTATGTAGACATGACCGAGACACCTCTCCGGTCAATAACCAATAGTGGAACCTGGATGCTCATATTGGTTCCCACATATTCTATGAATATCTTATCGGTCGAACCGCTGTGTCAACATATGTTATTCTCTTTGTCATTGGTATGTTACTTGACCGAGTTTCGATCATCGGTATCTTCATACCTAGTTCAATCTCGTTAGAGGCAAGTCTCTTTACATGTTCCATAATGCAGCATCCCGCAACTAACTCATTAGTCACATTGCTTGCAAGGCTTCACATTATGTGCTTTACTGAGAGGGCCCAGAGATACCTCTCCGATACCCGGAGTGACATATCCTAATCTCTACCTATGCCAACCAAGCAAACACCTCCGGAGATACCTGTAGAGCAACTTTATAATCACACAGTTATGTTGTGATGTTTGATAGAACACAAGATATTCCTCATGTGTCCGGGTGTTGCATAATCTCATAGTCGGAGGAATATGTATTTGACATGAAGAAAGCAGTAGCAATAATACTGAACGATCATAATGCTAAGCTAACGGATGGGTCTTTTCCATCACATCATTCTCTTAATGATGTGATCCGGTTCATCAAATGAAAACACATGTCCATGGCTAGGAAACTTAACTATCTTTGATCAACGAGCTAGTCAAGTAGTGGGATACAAGGGACACAGTGTTTTGTCTATGTATTCGCATATGTATCAAGTTTCCAGTTAATACAATTCTAGCATGAATAATAAACATTTATCATGAATAAGGAAATATAAAATAACAACTTTATTATTGCCACTAGGGCATATTTCCTTCATATGTTAGTCCAATAAATCATATAAAATGTTGCCAAAAATATATGAAAGTTGTATAATATTGGCATGGAACAATCAAAAATTATAGATACGACAGAGACGTATCAGCTTGCAATTAAGTAAGTTACCCACCCGCACACTATCGAGGTCGTTCATTGATACGTATCTGTCATATCTACTTTTCCAAACTCTTTTGCCCTTGTTTTGGACTCTAATTTGCAGGATTTGAATGGAACTAACCCAGACTAGCGCTGTTTTCAGCAAAATTGTATTGGTGTTATTTTTGTGGAGAAATCAAAGTTGTCGGATGGACCTGAATATTTACGGAGAATTTTGGTGGAACAAATAAAGAATATTGGTGAAAACAGATTCCCGACGGGTCCATCCAGAGACCACAGGCCCTGGGGGCGCGCCCTGCAGGCTTGTGGGCCCCCTGGACCACCTCCGACCCTAATTCCAATGCTATATTTCATATTCGGGGAGAAAAAATTGGAGAGAAGGATTCATCGCGTTTCACGGTACAGAGCCGCCGCCACCTCCTGTTCTTCATCGGGAGACCAGATCTGGAGTCCGATTAGGGCTCCGGAGAGGGGAACTCGATGTCATCATCATCATCAACCTTACTTGATCACCAATTCCATGATGCTCACCACCGGAAGTGAGTAATTCCATTGTAGGCTTGCTGGATGGTGATGGGTTTGATGATATGTATCATGTAATCGAGTTAGTTTTGTTAGGGCTTGATCCCTAGTATTCACTATGTTCTAAGATTGATGTTGTTATGACTTTGCTATGCTTAATGCTTGTCAATAGGGCCCGAGTGCCATGATTTCAGATCTGAACCTATTATGTTTTCATTGTTATATGTGTGTTCTTGATCCTATCTTGCAAGTTGTAGACACCTATTATGAGTTATGATCCGCATACCCCAAGGTGACAATAATTGGTATTCTTTCCGGTGACTACCGTAGTTTGAGGAGTTCATGTATTCACTAAGTGCTAATGCTTTGTTCCGGTTCTCTATTTATAGGAGGCCTTAATATCTCTTAGTTTCCTTATGGACCCTGCTGCCACGAGAGGGTAGGACAAAAGATGTAATGCAAGTTCTTTTCCATAAGCATGTATGACTATATATGGAACACATGCCTACATTACATTGATGAATTGGAGCTAGTTCTGTGTAGCCCTAGGGTATGACTGCTACATGATGAATGCCATCCGACATAATTATTCATCACTGATCCAATGCCTACGAGCTTTTCACATATTGATCTTTGCCTAGTTACTTTTGCCGTGCTGCTGTTACAATCACTACAAACTTGCTATTGCTACTGTTATCACCGTACCGTTACTTCCATACTACTTTGCTACTAAATACTTTGCTGTAGATATAAAGTCTTTCACGTGTGGTTGAATCAACAACTCAACTGCTAATACTTGTGAATATTCTTTTGCTCCCCTTGTGTCGAATCAATAAATTTGGGTTGAATAATCTACCCTCGAAAACTGTTGCGATCCCCTATACTTGTGGGTTATCAAGACCTTTTTCTAGCTGCCATTATCGGGGAGCATAGCTCTATTTGCTGAGTCACTTGGGATTTATATCTGCTTATTACTATGAAGAATCTTAAGGATGATAGAACCAAGATCGCTCCCTCTACTATGAGGGGAGGTAAGGAACTGCCATCTAGCTATGCACTTGATTCACCTGCTGTTTTGAGTAAGCTTCTGACACTACCACCACATGCTAATAATCTTAATATGTCGCAAGTAGTTGATGATGCTACTTATGCTATGAATGATACTTATGTTGATGCTAGTACTTTGCTTGATAATATGGTGCCACTAGAAGAATACACTACAAAAAAATACACTTCCGTGATGATACGTGTTTGTCACAGTAGGTCGTGTTTTTTGTCATGCATGTACATCCATGACGATTTTATGACAGAATCAAGATAGTCATACCTGTGATGTCGTAGAAGTGTTCCATGACATTACCAAAATTATCATCACGGAAGTGTCCACTTCCATGACGATAAATCGCGCGACACAGAAGTGCTTTCGTCAAGGGTGACCGACACGTGGCATCCACCGTAACGGAACGTCGTTAAGCTATCGGGTCGGGTTTTGGATCCGATAACCTGTTAACAGCCCGGACCAATGGGAAATTACCATGTGTAAAATTCTGATTGGCCGGAGGGAACACCTGTCAGCTCGTTAGTGGGCCAGATGTCGCCCCTCCATTGGAGACATGGCTATGATACGTCGACACGTGGCTGGGCCCAACAGAGGCCCATATAGGTTAAAAAGGCCGGCCCAGTCAAAGGCTCGTAGTACTTAATCAGGTACTAGTGGGCCAGCCCAATAACGGCCTGCTTAATGAAGGCCCATTTACGGCCCGAAGCCAGATCTGGCCCGTTAATTGTTCGCCCAATATTTGGGCCCATTTACGGACCGAAGCCAGATCTGGCCCGTTAATTGTTCGCCCAATATTTGGGCCCATTTACGGCGCGAAGCCAGATCTGGCCCGCTAATTGTTCGCCGAATATTTGGGCCCAACTACAGCCCATTTACTTTTGGCCTGTTAGAGGCCCGATGTAGACGTGGGCCCATTTCATCCTGGTGTGACTTTTGTTCTGGGAATGGCCCGTGCTGCCCATGGGCCATATATGGTCCGACAGGACATCGGGCCCACTAACGGCCCGTGATAAAGGTGGCAACAGTTAAGCTCAACGTGACTTTGGGCTTGTTAAAGGCCTGTCGCGTAATTCGGCCCGTTGATGCATGTACTAAGCTTTCGGCCTCTTAAAGGCCCATGATATCATTAGGCAAACTAAGGCCCGAGATATGTTTCGGCCTGGTAACGGCCCGTGAGCTAACTGGGCCCAAAAAGGCCCGGTCTACATTTCAGCCTGCTGAAGGCTCGTCGACGACTAGTGAAAATTGAGGCCCAACATGCATTTCGGCCTGCTAAAGGCCCGTGGTTTCATCTGGGCCATAACAGGACAGTACAATATTCAGCCTGTTAATGGCCCAATGCTACCAGGGCCAAACTAAGCGATGGGTCGACAAAAGGCCCAACTAAAATATAGGCCGGTGTAAGTTGTGGCCTAGCGCAATGTGTGAAGGCCCAAATCATTCAGGCCCAAGAAAGATGCAGGCCGGCCCCAATTGTGGCCCGCTAAAAACCAGGCGCATTAGAGTTGAATGTTTCGGCCCGGTCGACTACATCTGATTTTTTTTCAGATAGCGAATGATGGCAGTAACTAGTAGGAATTAAGAACAAACCTACTCTATACAATAAAGAAATTACGACATAGTAACTCAGAATAAACCTACACTATACAATAAAGGATTTAAGTTATATTACATCCACTGGGCATCGAAGTTCGCCACTAGTGATCATAAAGCGCAACGAAGAAGCAGATTACAAAAACTGGGCACCATTGCAGCGTAACAAAATAATACTGAAACGAGATCACTTCCAAGACAGTTCAAGAAAGGTTAGCCTTGAGGGGGAACTGCTACGCAAGCTGTTGAGCAAGGCTGTGAGATCGGCCTAGCATGTCGGTCATAGCTTCTAGGTGTAGCTGTTTAGCGATGAGGTTCTCATTGGTGTTGTACGCAATCTTTCTTAGAGATAGGACTTCAAGTCGAAGTTGAGTTGCAGAATGCCTTTCTGCTAGAACTTGGGACTGAAGAAGTCGAACTAATTCAGACAACGAATTATGTGAGCTTGTCTGACTGCTAGTCTCA
This sequence comes from Aegilops longissima, assembly GCA_021605205.1. NCBI lineage: Eukaryota > Viridiplantae > Streptophyta > Magnoliopsida > Poales > Poaceae > Aegilops > Aegilops longissima. Next base: position 623,492,185 of record CM038676.1, read on the forward strand.
AGTAACTTGAACACTGCATCAATACAAGACTTTGGGGTTTTCTCGCTATCTTTAAGATGTTTTGCCTTCTTTGCTGCAATATATGTTGGGTTTGTCTCACAGCCTTCAGCATACTTGTGCTTGCCATCAGGCATATCACCCTGAAACAAAGCAGAGAGATGACAGGTTTTGCACGTGTATAAACAAAGATGATAATTGTGCTGTCAATTCCATCCAATTTCAAATTAGAAAATAAAGAGTAAGTTCAAAATATCAATTGCATAATTTGGCATTGTTCATAATGCGGGGAGCTTCACCACACTACTGGATTACCATGTCAAGATAACAAGCATAGATGAAGGTAAAAGAAAATCATTGTATCTATTTTGGTTAATGTGCATGGCATGTTGTTCATATCATCAGCCACATCAGTAAGATAAAACAGGAGATGATAAGGTGCAAATGTGGGCTGCTTCACCATGCACTGGATTATAGATCCACAAAAACAAGCATACATATAGGGAGTATTAAGTAATGTGCATGGTATGAATAAGGAATTTGGTTTTACAAGTAAAACTTAGAACTTACGGTTCTTGCGAACATGCATTTTGGTAGAAACAGCAAACTAAACAGCAGTAAACGATAGGGAGTATGAGCAAATTAAATAGCAGTTGAGGATAAAGGCTTTAGAAAGGACTGACTTACATTAACAGTTAACACCGACTTTATAATACCCTTCTCCATGTCAAGGGAAGGATAAATCAAGAATTTCAGCACAGAATCTTCATCATAAGCATTGCCTGTACTATACATTTTGTAGAGAGTAATTATAGATATGATAATACTGGAAGGGATAGAGGATAATGAAGATAAGATGCAGATCGATGCTACATAATCAACTACCAATCCCTGGAAGTACAAGCGTTATAGGACTAAATGTACTGACAAGAGAAATGGGCTACACTTCTGCACTAGCATTGTCTGTGTATTCTACTTGTTGGTAAGATTAAATATAGATCTGATCTTTTTTAGTAAATGGTGGGCGAGGGAGATAAGATGCAGAATGGTACACAATGAACCAATCCCTCTTCCCATAATACAAGAGTGTTTTGAACACTGGTGTACTATACAAAACGTTCTTATATTATGGGACGGAGGGATTAGCTATTAATGTAAGTATAGTGATAGACCACGTTCAGTCCTTACAAGAGGACTGCAGAGCTAAACCTCTTCAAAAGCATTGGGTTGATTCTAAATTTATGTAAGAGTCCATACGGATATTATAATGTCCACCAAATGGACGATTACGAGGCTAACATGTGCAGTGATGCTACATAATCAAACAACTATGAAAGTAAGTATGGTCATACAGGGCAAGAGGTACTCACAAGAGCAATGCAGTGTGCGGTATAGTTGCGAGATTCTGTGGTCCCTTGAGAACAAATGTTCTTCTGTTAACAGTTTTCGTACAAGTGAGACATTAAAGCAAATGCAGAAATGTAGTTCAAATTGTGATGTGATATCATAGACAGTACCTTACGCTGCAGCTGAGACCAATGTGTAACAAGATTATTCCAGTCACCGTCGGATAAATGTAGCACCAGAGACTTTACAGAAATTTAGTTCAGAGGCTTGCCATCGAAGTGCGCTTGCCTCAGGTAGGAACGATACTTCATCAACGAGTGCTTGAAAAGTGCAACCAACCCTTGCTCGTCTTCACAGTCCAGTTAGCTCCTCGCCTATTTAAAAGAATGAAATCTTGTGTCTTCTGGCAGCAGAAACATATGCAGTAATGACCATGAATAACATTAGTACATTACTTACGCGTAAGTTGCGGAGGAAGACTGGAAATTGTTCTGTGTTTGTGGTATAATCTTTCCATGAAGGAAAGATGCACACAAAGTTCCTGACAACAACATAAGCTTCGTCTTCTAAACTGGGAAGAAATGGAACAGGGGTCCTATTTGCTGCAATTGGGGCTCTCTCTGGTTCGTAAAGGGATTTGGCAACTGGATTTGGTGTACTCTTTGCTGGAATGGGGGTTTTGCGTCATAGAGCTGGTGATATGTCAACGGCATAATCATCTTGTTTGCTGCAGTTGGGTCTCTTTGAGTTGGGGCATCGAAATGACCGGTGTAGTAGGGCTAGAGTCTGCTAGAGTTGGGGTGTTTTGTGGGTCAGGTGATATTGCAACTACACCTAATGGGCTATTTGATTTATCAGGTGCCACTACCTTTTCCAAATACTTTGCTTGTGCTCCTCCATGATCAGCAATCGCCCTCTTCCTTTTGAACGTCTGATACACAAGAACATCATTTGAATGGATAAATATGGTATGATGATAGATGGAATATGTACTGAAAATGGATAGGCAGGGCGTATTCACATACACGATGTGCAAACTAAGCTAATGGAAAATCAACAAAGTAGAAGCAATGCAAAGCATCAGTTGTGAGATATGTGCGACCAATGTAACCTTGGAAAGTTAGAGCAAGCACCTTGATGGGTGAACAAGATAGGGAATCTTCCTCTGACTCCTCCACTAGGGAGCTACATTGACTTAGGTCTCCCTCTAGCTCAGAATCATTGTTAGGATCATATTCAGAGCATGAATCTGTAGGTGGAGAGCATTTGCATTGCATTGCATCCAGACTTAATTTCAGTCCCTTAATGCCAAGTTTGACAGCCATGGCATTGTTCTGCTTTATTCTTTTCATGCGTGCAAGCTCATAATCATTATGATGTTGTTCAGAATCTGAGATTCATGAAAACATAAAAAGTAGTCAGATTATCTATGGAATGCATTACAGATTCAACTCGAAGAGTGTCTCCCTATAAACCCCTGCATATGCAAATTTCACCCCCAACCGTGCTGACTAGACCACACACAGAAATACAAACCCCTTTTGTCTCTATAACAGGCAGACACACATTTCAAAACTGAAGTAGGAACATTAGAATCATATGAAATTCATATTTGAACAAATAAACTAATGAATTATGAGTGGCATAATGTTTAGCTTCAAGGGTGGAGTGTTGGTAGTGCGACACAAAGCAAGTATGCAGATTGTATTCCATGTAAAAGATTGAAACCTATGTAAAAGCTGGACATGACACTTTCTTTCTATACAATGCAGTGTTCGTTGCCCACACATGATGGACGAGATCACATAGAGAAATACTATTCACTCATGTCTACGGTTCCAGTATTTAGAAACAGGGTGGTCCACCCTAAAAGAATATTGACAACAAATATGACAAGGAAATCATAGATGTAGTGAATCAGTCATTTACTTGTGAGCTTACTAGGACAAGTATGCAGAATTGTAACTGCAGTAAGAGACCGTCCAAAATCTGAATGAAGAAGTTTGTCTAGAACTTATTGTTTGCAACTAATCGACGTGAATAATTGGATATTATATCGAATGAGTAAGAAAGACAAGTAAAATTGTCAACAAACCTGGCTTGCAGTAGTAATCTGGGTCAATGTCACTACGACCAACAATCCAAAATGACTAGTGTCAGTTCCGAGGGTCGGAATTTTGAAAACCCTGTGAACTTTAGAGGTACTAAAGATTAATGAAATACATCTGAACCATTAAGTGTAGGTAGCACTGAGCAGACAACAAACCCTAATGACAGTCCTGCCTAATGAGTAATGAATCAATTAGAAAATGGGTGATGAGGAGTGGTTGCTGAGTGTTGAGGACGTATCTCAGGATAAATCGGGTTGGCTTGGTGGGTGCTGCACGCCTGAGCCCTGAACGGACTGGGAAGGTAGGCACGGCGGCGCGCACGGGCAGCGGTGACGCTGTTGGGCGAGCAGCTCCTGACCTCCTATTAGTCCGGCGTCTCCTCCTAGAGTCAAGCCGTCCGGGGACGGCAAGTCGCCGGCGACGCACGCGGCTGGGGGCGAGTAGAGATCGGAAGCGCGCAGCAGAACAGAGGGGAATCCGGGCCTGGGACGACGTAAAATCCCAGTGTGGGCCGGCCCACCGTGGGCACCCTGTAGAGATACACACCTGAGCGGCGAACATGCATTTTTGAAACTAATTTAGGAACATTTAGCTGACCAATTAAACGGCTCTGTTTTAATAATATCATATTCATATTTGAACAACTAAGCTTGTTTAGCTTGATGGGTGGAGCAGTGTTATTATGATACGAAGCACGTATTCTAATCGTATAGTGATCATAAAAGGGGGAAACTCTAAGCATATTTTTTTAGCAAAAGAGGGTTTCCCCTCCGATTTTTATTATAGAAACCACCACGGAACCAACATGATCAATTAAACCCTAAGCATGATCAATTAAACCATATTATGACTGTGCCATGGCAGATTTGAAGCTGCAAACAAGAGAAATGATATTTAGCATCCATTGTTTGCTTCGAACTAAGAACTAAATTCTAAGAGCTGAAAAGAAAGTAGAGTAACCAAGTTAAGATCTATTTTCTCGTTGAGATCAAAAAGTTGAGGAGATATGAAGTACCACCTCTCTTGCGGAACCGTGTAGGCATCTGGTGTGCGATGGCTGTCGGTGGCGTTAAAGCAGATCTACGATGGTAGACGGGTGCATCGGGGGATAAGTCCCGTTGCGGTGGAAGAGAAGCTCGTGTGAGCGGCCCCGGCAAAGAGGACGACGGCGCCGATGAAGCGAGAGGACGCGATGCAAGGCTATTGGTCTGTCATCGTGGATGAGGAACGTCCATCTCTAGCAGTGGATGATGCGGTCTTGGTAGGCGCTCCGGCATGGTGGAGGATGGTGGCGATGGATGTGGTGGAGGACGGCGGAGATGGATGGGGTGGCGGACGGATACTGGTGTGGGGATGGTGTTCTAGCATAGACGGTGTATGAATGGGAAAATGGAGGGAGAGGTACGGGGAACCATGTTTTTGGGACACGCCTGTCTGAAATATGGGAAAGTTATGAACTTAGCCCCCGTTTAAAATTTGGATGTCTCGTCGGTTGGGGATAGGACGGTAATCTCGCATCTCGCCAATATTTGCCCAGAGTTATTTCGGGCGAGGAGAGGGTGGTTGGCGCCCATGGTTGGCGCCCACGGTGTATGAATGGGGTTGACAGGTAGGGCGGTTGTGTCAGGTCTGAGTGAAGTTACAAACCTGCCCCTATTGAAAATATTTGCCTACATCGATTTCAGCCTCGAGTTTGTTTTGCCGCCCACTGTGGACATTTTGCCGCTTCTTTCGAATTTTGGGACAATAAGCATCCACCTTTACCCTGGCAACTAAATTTGAATCCATTTTGTATTCATATATGAATCTTTATAAATCATTCTATGTGTTTTTCTATATCTTCAAAAGGACGACAAAGATGTATTCCACTGTCATATATGAATATGGTTTACAAATGTTGATACTCAAATTCAAAAGGTAGAATCCATTTTAAGGTGAATTCGAATATTTGGAACACTTCATGTCCAACTCAAATGTTACACGCAACATAATGTGTACTCCCATTTAGATATGTACACAAGCGATGTATCAAGATTCAAAACCGAATCAATCAACCAAGAATGTATAGAACTAACAGACATATAAACACTTATAGAGTATATGGATCAATAATATCAACTAACATACATAAGCCATGCCGCTGTACTTTTTTTGGCTACAACAGCATCCTTTTTTTAGCCAGCATCTTGGCCCTTTCCGATGCGTGCCACTTATGGTCCATCTATACTACTATTATAGCTGAATGCACATTCAACCCGATTGGCATATTTGTAGGTCTGGCACAGCAATCCAAATGAAATGTCTCCGAGTCTTATCAATTAATACAGACTTGTGCTCAAATAAAATTAGAAACCAAAAAACAAAAAAAACAATTATTACATGATCTCTAAAACAAATGGTTTGATTGATTACATGAACAAACAACACAAAGGTTATTCAACGATGGAAAGAACATTTCACCAAGTAGGAATTTAATTTCCTTTTTTTCCTTCAGGACCTTAACAATCTCGTCAGTCTCAGCTTGCTTTGTTTTGAAATCCACCAAATATTTAATGGTTGTCTTAAGTACTGCTTGTGATTGTGCTGTTTGCTTCCTCAACATGTCAACTTCATCTCTAAGTGCAGAAGCAGAATCTCTTTCTACCACTAGTTTAGCCTCTAGAGCATCAGCAGTTGGCAACTCATAATGCACGATCGGGCCAGTGCCACTGCTGTGGGATGATGCGACGTCCATGGGGACCTCGCTCTTTCATCTTGGGCTAACCTGTTTTGCCATTAAAGTTCCAATTGGATTCAGAAAAGTTGAAGTTAGCAAAACATATGAACTGGGAGTTATAACAGCAAACCAGTTAAACAAACAAGGAGTTAAAGAGTTTCAATTGGATGTTGAAAAGTAGTTATTAACATCATTGTAACCCCCTGTTGCAGCAGCAAAGCAGTTAAACAAACAAGTAGCTATTTAAGTTAAGGCAAACAGGTAATTCTTAACAGTAAGTATGAAACACATAGATAGGTGCAGTCTACAATAGGATTAACAAGCTGTGGCATTATGTAATCAGTAGAAAACTAAATTAAGCCAAGCAACATAATTGAACAATTTTGCAATAAGTGGCTAACTAAAATTCCGAGAAGCAGGTAACTGAACTTACGCTAGTTCTTTGTACAGGCACACTGCAACTTCTTTTTTGCTTACAAGGTTGTACGAAGGAGTCCATGGCATCAATTGCTTGGATGCGCAGTCCATTACTTGTTTCTTCCCACACTGCATTGGTATAAGTCGAATGGTTAATCTGGTAAGATGGTGCGTCCTTGATATGTTATATGAGGATGTGTAGTCAGACTAGTTGTAGCCACGCACATCACACTGGCTTTTACTGTATATTTTATGCGATTACTTTTGGCATATCGAGATCTAAGCAATCTACAATAGGATGAAAAGACTCGCATCCTTCACATTATTGGCGAACTCAGTTCATAGAAACAAGCAATTCAACCATTCTGTGGGTAAATCAAAAGCGCCACTGGAATATTTTTCACTACCCAATCATACACGCAAAAAGGGGCGACGCCACCATAGGTGCTGGTATGGGTGGCCGCCTTAGGTGGCTGGAAAGTGTGCACCTAGTTTGAGTCATCCAGGTTGGCCCAGGCTAGTTTTGTTCATCCCAACGCTCGAGCAGGCAATGTAAAAAATGAAGAAAAATGTTTCAATTTGGATAGGCCAATAACATAAGTGCAAGGCAGGCCCTATAGCAGGCTCGCGGCCCAAACGAGCGCCTCCCATATCGATCGACAGCAGGAAAAATCCCAATTCATTCGCTCCAGCCTCCAGTCTGGTTCGCTCCTAACCTAGCCGCCGCTGGACAGACCGACACAACACTTCCTCGCGCCCTCGTTGGAGGGCAGTCGCTGGGCTTCAAGCGAACAGAAGGACAAGAAGATGAAGATCCAACCCTGGGTGTAGCCTGCGTGGGAGGTAGTGCTACGTCCTGAGCTTTGCGTTGGTTTTCCTTGAAGAGGAAAGGGTGATGCAGCAATATTAGCGTAAGTATTTCCCTCAGTTTTTTAGAACCAAGGTATCAATCCAGTAGGAGGCTCCTCAAAAGTCCCACGCACCTACACAAACAAACAAAGAACTCGCAACCAACGCAATAAAGGGGTTGTCAATCCTTTCACGGCCGCTTGCGAAAGTGAGATCTGATAGACATAGTATGATAAGATGAATATATTTTTTGTATTTTATAATATAGATAGGAAAAATAAGATGCAAATAAAAGTAGATTGAAAGCTTTTATGATAAAAGATAGACCCGGGGGCCATAGGTTTCACCAGTGGCTTCTCTTAAGATAGCATAAGTATTACGGTGGGTGAACAAATTAATGTCAAGCAATTGATAGAAAAGCGAATAATTATGAAATTATCTATGCATGATCATGTATATAGGCATCACGTCCGTGACAAGTAGACCGACTCCTGCCTGCATCTACTATTATTACTCCACACATCGACTGCTATCCAGCATGCATCTAGAGTATTAAGTTCATAAGAACAGAGTAACACATTAAGAAAGATGACATGATGTAGAGGGATAAACTCAAGCAATATGATATAAACCCCATCTTTTTATCCTCGATGGCAACAATACAATCGTGCCTTGCAACCCTTTACATCCTTTGGTAAGGACACTGCAAGATTGAAGCCAAAGCTAAGCACTTCTCCCATGGCAAGAAAGATCAATCTAGTAGGCCAAACCAAACTGATAATTCGAAGAGACTTGCAAAGATAACTCAATTATACATAAAAGAATTCAGAGAAGATTCAAATATTTCTCATAGATAAACTTGATCATAAACCCACAATTCATCGGATCTCGACAAACACACCGCAAAAAGAGTTTACATCGAATAGATCTCCACAAGAGAGGGGGAGAACATTGTATTGAGATCCAAAAAGAGAGAAGAAGCCATCTAGCTAATAACTATGGACCCGAAGGTCTGTGGTAAACTACTCACAACTCATCGGAAGGGCTATGGTGTTGATGTAGAAGCCCTCCATGGTCAATTGCCCCTCCGGCGGAGCGCCGGCGAAGGCTCCAAGATGGGATCTCGCGGATATAGAAGGTTACGGCGGTGGAAATTATTATTCGTTTGCTCCCTGGATGTTTTCGGGGGACGTGGGCATATATAGAAGGAAGAAGTACGTCGGGGGCCGCTCGAGGGGCCCAGGAGACAGGGGCGCGCCCAGGAGGGGTGGGCGCGCCCTCCTATCTCCTGGCCGCCTCGATTGCTTCTTGACTTGCACTCCAAGTCCTCTGGATCACGTTCGTTCCAAAAATCACACTCCCGAAGGTTTCATTCCATTTGGACTCCGTTTGATATTCCTTTTCTTCAAAATACTAAAATAGGCAAAAAAACAGCAATATGGGCTGGGCCTCCGGTTAGTAGGTTAGTCCCAATAATGATATAAATGTGTAAAATAAAGCCCATAAACATCCAAAAGGGGTAATATAATAGCATGGAACAATAAAAAATTATAGATACGTTGGAGACGTATCAAGCATCCCCAAGCTTAATTCCTGCTCATCCTAGAGTAGGTAAATGATAAAAATTTATAATTTTTGATGTGGAATGCTACCTAGCAAAATTCTCAATTTAATTTTCTTTATTGTGGCATGATTGTTCAGATCCAAATGATTCAAGATAAAAGCTTATAAAACATAAAAATAATAATGCTTCGAAGCATACTAAAAAATAATCATGTGCTATCAAAATAGCATAGCCAAAGAAAGCTTATCCCTACAAAATCATATAGTTAGGCCATGCTTCATTTTCATTACACAACATACTCCCATCATGAACAACCCCGATGACGAGGCGAGCAATTGGTTCATACTTTTAACGCTTTCAGCTTTTTTCAACTCTTCGCAATACATGAGCGCAAGCCATGGACATAGCACTATGGTGGTATTTCGTGGTGGTTGTGAGGACAAAAAGGGAGAAGATAGTCTCACATTAACTAGGCGTATTAACGGGCTATGGAGATGCCCATCAATAGATATCAATGTGAGTGAGTAGGGATTGCCATGCAACAGATGCACTAGAGCTATAAATATATGAAAGCTCAACAAAAGAAACTAAGTGGGTGTGCATCCAACTCGCTTGCTCACGAAGACCTAGGGCATTTTGAGGAAGCCCATCATTGGAATATACAAGCCAAGTTCTATAATGAAAAATTCCCACTTAGTATATGAAAGTGACAACATAGGAGACTCTCTATCATGAAGATCATGGTGCTACTTTGAAGCACAAGTGTGGAAAAAGAGATAGTAGCATTGTCCCTTCTCTCTTTTACTCTCATTTATTTTTTTATTTTTTTATTTTTCTTTTTTTCTTTCTTATTTTTTTTTCTTTGGCCTTTCTTTTCTTTTTTTTCCTTTTTGGCCTTTCTTTTTTTTCTTTCTTTTTTTTTCTTTTTAAAGTCCGAAGTCTCATCCCGACTTGTGGGGGAATCATAGTCTTAATCATCCTTTCCTCACTGGGACAATGCTCTAATAATGAAGATCATCACACTTTTATTGATTTACAACTCAAGAATTACAACTCAAAGCTAGAACAAGATATGACTCTATATGAATGCCTCCGGCGGTGTACCGGGATATGCAATGAATGAAGAATGACATGTATGAAAATTATGAAGTTGGCCTTGCCACAAATACGATGTCAACTACATGATCATGCAAAGAGCAATATGACAATGATGAAGCGTGTCATAATAAACGGAACGGTGGAAAGTTGCATGGCAATATATCTCGTAATGGCTATGGAAATGCCATAATAGGTAGGTATGGTGGCTGTTTTTAGGAAGGTAAATATTGGGTGCATGATACCGGCGAAAGTTGCGCGGCACAATAGAGGCTAGCAAAGTGGAAGGGTGAGTGTGCATATATCCATGGACTCACATTAGTCATAAAGAACTCATATACTTATTGCAAAAGTCTACTTAGTCCTCGAAGCAAAGTACTAGTACGCATGCCCCTAGAGGGATAGATTGGTAGGAAAAGACCATCGCTTGTCCCCGACTGCCACTCATAAGGAAGACAATCAAAAGAGCACCTTATGCAACAAATTTGTCACACAACTTTTACCATACATGCATGCTACGGACTTGCCAACTTCAACACAAGTATTTCTCAATTTCATAATTACCCACTAGCATGACTCTAACATTACTACCTCTATATCTCAAAACAGTTATCAAGCATCGAATTGATCCTAGTGTTTTATGCATTTTCTATGATAGTTTTTATTATACCCAACTTGGATGCTCACCATTCTAGGACCAATTTATAACCATAGAAAATACCATGCTGTTCTAAAAGACTCTCAAAATAATATAAGTGAAGCATGAGAGACTATCAATTTCTTCAAAATTAAGCCACCGCCGTGCTCTAAAATATATAAGTGAAGTACTAGAGCAAAAACTATCAAGCTCAAAAGATATAAGTGAAGCACATAGAGTATTCTAATAAATTATAATAAAGTGGGCTTCTCACAAAAGGTGTGTACATCAAGGATGATTGTGGTAAACTAAAAAGCAAAGACTAATATCATACACGACGCTCCAAGCAAAACACATATCATGTGGGGAATAAAAATATAGCTCCAAGTAAAGTTACCAATGAACGAAGACGAAAGAGGGGATGCCTTCCGGGGGCATCCCCAAGCTTAGGCTTTTTCCTACTCTTGAATATCTTGGGGTGCCATGGGCATCCCCAAGCTTAGGCTTTTGCCACTCCTTATTCCATAGTCCATCAAATCTTTACCCAAAACTTGAAAACTTCACAACACAAAACTCAACAGGAAATCTTATAAGCTCCGTTAGTGAAAGAAAACAAAACCACCACATAAGGTACTGTAATGAACTCATTATTTATTTATTTTGGTGTTAAACCTACTGTATTCCAAGTTCTCTATGGTTCATACCACTTAATACTAGCCATAGATGCATCAAAATAAGCAAACAATACATGAAAAACAGAATCTGTCAAAACAGAACAGTCTGTAGTAATCTGTAACTAACGCAAAATTCTGGAACTCTAAAAATCCTACCAAAATAGGAGGTCCTGGACGATTTTTCTATTGATAAGCAGCAAAAGGAATCAACGCAAAAGCACGTTTCTGTAATTTAACAAAACAAATTTCGTTCGCGCAAAGTTTCTGTTTTTCAGCAGAATCAAAATAACTATCATCGTAGGTTATCCTATAGGTTCTACTTGGCACAAACACTAATTAAAACATAAAAACACATCTAAACCGAAGGTAGATGCAAAATTTATTACTAAACAGAAACAAAAAACAAAAAACACAAATAAAATTGGGTTGCCTCCCAACTAGCGCTATCGTTTAACGCCCCTAGCTAGGCATAAAAGCGAAGATAGATCTAAGTAGTGCCATCTTTGGCACTCGGAAAGGAAAAAGAGGATCTCCTTTCTATGGCATTCATTCTTATATTTAGGGTAAGCACATTGCCATTAATGGATGAAGTAAGATTAAGCACGTTAGGGAATTTTGCCTCTAAGCTAGACTTCATCACTTTGATAATTTTATTTTGATAAAAGCACAAGAGAGAAGTCGATTCAACCTTATTATTCATAGGATGCCCAAATATGGTTTTATTTTTTTCATAGGTATCTATAGCATCCCCTTCAAGAAAACCTTCTTCAAAATAGAATCTAAAACTTGTTTGAAAGAAGCGGGCAAGCCAACATAGAAACTTTTTAAGTAAACTTGAATTTGATATTGTGGCACATAGCTAGCTCGAATCCTTAATAACCTATCCCAAGCATCTTTTAAGGACTCATCAAGCAAATAGGGAAAATTTTCGGAGTCATCTTCATCAAAATTATTTAAGCTATCATTGCTGACCCTGGTGGGTCTTTCCGTTGCATCATTATTTAGGAGCTTAGAGAGGATAGAGGGGTTATCCAAGGTACTAAAACCCGGGAGAGGACCCTTAGTTCTTTTTGATTCGGCCATGGCAACGGGAAGGCAAGCAGAGAGAGAGAGAGAGAGAGAGAGAGAGAGAGAGAGAGAGATTGGGAAAGAGAGGGCAAATAAAACGGCAAGGATGAAGTGGGGGAGAGGAAAACGAGAGGCAAATGGAAAATAATGTAAATGCAAGGGAGATGAGTTTGTGATGGGTACTTGGTATGTCTTGACTTGAGCGAAGACCTCCCCGGCAACGGCGCCAGAAATCCTTCTTGCTACGTCTTGAGCTTGCGTTGGTTTTCCTTGAAGAGGAAAGGGTGATGCAGCAATAGTAGCGTAAGTACTTCCCTCGGTTTTTGAGAACCAAGGTATCAATCCAGTAGGAGGCTCCTCAAAAGTCCCACGCACCTACACAAACAAACAAAGAACTCGCAACCAACGCAATAAAGGGGTTGTCAATCCCTTCACGGCCACTTGTCAAAGTGAGATCTGATAGAGATAGTATGATAAGATGAATATATTTTTGGTATTTTATAATATATATAGGAAAAATAAAGATGCAAATAAAAGTAGATTGAAAGCTTATATGATAAAAGATAGACCCGGGGGCCATAGGTTTCACTAGTGGCTTCTCTCAAGATAGCATAAGTATTACGGTGGGTGAACAAATTACTGTCGAGCAATTGATAGAAAAGCGAATAATTATGAGATTATCTAGGCATGATCATGTATATAGGCATCACGTCTGTGACAAGTAGACCGACTCCTGCCTGCATGTACTACTATTACTCCACACATCGACCGCTATCTAGCATGCATCTAGAGTATTAAGTTCATAAGAACATAGTAATGCATTAAGAAAGATGACATGATGTAGAGGGATAAACTCAAACAATATGATATAAACCCCATACTTTTATCCTCTATGGCAACAATACAATACGTGCCTTGCAACCGTGCTTTCTTTCACTAGGTAAGTACACCGCAAGATTGAACCCAAAGCTAAGCACTTCTCCCATGGCAAGAAAGATCAATCTAGTAGGCCAAACCAAACTGATAATTCGAAGAGACTTGCAAAGATAACTCAATCACACATAAAAGAATTCAGAGAAGATTCAAATATTTCTCATACATAAACTTGATCATAAACCCATAATTCATCAGATCTCGACAAACACACCGCAAAAAGAGTTTACATCGAATATATCTCCACAAGAGAGGGGGAGAACATTGTATTGAGATCCAAAAAGAGAGAAGAAGCCATCTATCTAATAACTATGGACCCAAAGGTCTGTGGTAAACTACTCACAACTCGTCGGAAGGTCTATGGTGTTGATGTAGAAGACCTCCGTGGTCTATTCCCCCTCCGGCGGAGCGCCGACGAAGGCTCCAAGATGGGATCTCGATGATAAAGAAGGTTACGGCGGTGGAAATTGTTTTTCGTTTGCTCCCTGGATGTTTTCGGGGTACGTGGGTACATATAGGAGGAAGAAGTACGTTGGTGGCCGCTCGAGGGGCCCAGGAGACAGGGGGCGCGCCCAGGAGGGGTGGGCGCGCCCTCCTATCTCCTGGCCGCCTCGATTGCTTCTTGACTTGCACGCCAAGTCCTCTGGATCATGTTCGTTCCAAAAATCACGCTCCCGAAGGTTTCATTCCGTTTGGTCTCCGTTTGATATTTCTTTTCTTCGAAATACTGAAGTAGGCAAAAAAAACAGCAATACGGGCTGGGCCTCCGGTTAGTAGGTTAGTCCCAAAAATGATATAAATATGTAAAATAAAGCCCATAAACATCCAAAAGGGGTAATATAATAGCATGTAACAATCAAAAATTACATATATGTTGGAGACGTATCAGGCAGCGGCGACAGCACGGGCATGGCATCGAGCTTGCGCAAACGGATAGTCGCAGCTTGCAAGAGTAGCATGCGCAACGAGCAGGTACATCACATCCCTGATTATATCTAAATCAACTCTTCAATTTCTGGCCAATAGTTAAACCTCACGGTGTTGTAAAACTGCTTGTATGTAGGGAATCTATGAGAAAATGAAACTAATTTCTACTTATTTTATAACTCCCCCAATCAATATTGAACTGACTAAATCTGATGTATCTAATCAAGTTTCTGGTGCAAACATACAAGCTCATGTTGTTCTTGAGCCTGAAGTTTCTAATGAACAGACTGCTAATGAAGGATTTGATGCAAACATTTTACATGCTCCTGGTGATGAACATATAGTGTCTAATGAGGGATCTAATGCAATCATTTTGCAAGCTCATTGAAGGATTTAGTGTCTAATGATGATCTTCTATATTGAGAGAGACAGAGATTTGCAGGCATTGATGACAAGAAAATTATAGTGTATTTTCATATCTTGAGGAAACGTCGAGGCCATCTACCAGAAAGTCCCCGTATCATGACAACATAGCATAAATACTTTTCTAATCTGTTGTTTGAAACTATTGGCATATTTGTGCAGGATAGATATATTGATATGCAGTTTGCGCACTGGTTATAGGTGCAATTACACTTCGTTATTTTCAGCCAGAGAACAAATAATTCAAGCAGGTACAGACCATGTTTGTAGTCCCCCATGTTGCATTTTGTGTTTTTTGGAGCTTGCATAATTTAGTGTTTATAATTTGAACTACTTTGGATCATTAGCTGGTTTTCAAAGTGCATGTAGCTTCAAATTTCTCAAGTTATGCTGATTTCTTGAGTGCAAGTGGCTTCGTATTTTTTAAGTTAAATGTTCGCCCCTGGTAACTTGAATTCGTGGATCCGCCACTTCACACAAATCATACACGAATGCTAGTACAAATTAAATGAAAGGCATGAAATTAACTGCACGCAAAACGTGTTGAGCGCTCGACATTGAAGCAATCTAGGTCGTTGGATGACAAGGAATACATGTGGCTTGATGACGTTTTATATTTAATTTAATACGACTCTAGCAGAACATTCAATCGATCAAACCATAGATTTCATTCACTCTGACTCCGACTTTAAATTATACGATGATTGATATAAAATAAACGGAAATGATAAACGTTCGGATTTTAAGCATGGCAATCCGAACGTTTTTCATGGCAAATTTAGATTACGCGGCGGCGGCGGCGGCTGTCGGTGTAATGGGCCACGGGTAGCCTCACCCAAGTCCCTGAACCTGTCAAAACTTCGGGCCGGCTTCGCCCCGCAATACCCCAAACTGAAGCTCCACCCTCCGGAGGCCGGCTGGCTCAACGGTCGGCCACCGGAGGACGGACAACCACCAGCAAACGGCACCAAGAGCGGCCGGCTCCAGTCAGCCGACCTCTAGAGAGGATGGCGTCGTGCAGGAGGCCACCTGGCGCCCTCAGAGTCTGCACCCCCATCAAGAAGATGAGACAGGGTGTGGCTACAGTGAAGTCCCTCACCCCCAAATCTTGGGCTTGGCGTGGCCACAGTGCCCCGTACAGGCGGAGATCTCCGCCGGGCGTGGCACTGTTCCCACTCCCCCCTTGACGTCACTCCATACAGGTGGAGCCTTGTTCCCCACGACGACCTGTCAGTACGGCCTGCAGGCTGCGGGCCCTATCAGGCAGTGATAGCCCAAAAGACGGCGGATGCCGAACCAGTCGGACCTGGGGAAGGCCGGCCTCCAGCAGGCGGCCGTCCCCTCCCTCGAAGTAAGTGCGCCATTAATCTGATGAGACAAGGTGTGGCTACAGTGATCTCCCACCAGACGGCGGGTCTGTAGCCACACTGAGCTTACCAAGCCCGCGTCATTAGCAGCACGGCTACAGTGAACAGACACCAACCAGACCCGCTAGCGGCAGGAGCGGACCGTCGGCTCCGTACCGGACCGGTCAGCGCAGCCCACCAGGCGGCGGGCCCCAGTAGTCGGCGGAGAAGCCGGAAGCCAGAGACTGTGACAGCCAGGTCCAACACCCGGCCAGATTACCATTGTACCCCTGGGGGGTAGGCCTATATAAACCCCCCAGGGCACCCATGCAAAGGGTTCCCACTCCATTAGAACTAGCCACAACCCTAGAGCAGGAAGAGAGCTAGCCTTGCCTCCTTCTGCCTCTAGCACACAGCTCAAGGAGCACCATTGTATCACTTGTGCCTTAGTGATCATGCGGAAACCCCGCAGAGCAGGACTAGGGTTGATATCTCCTAGGAGAACCCCGAACCTGGGTAAAGTGTGTCGGCGTACGTGTCTACGCCTAATCCCGCTTCCAAGCACCGGCGACGTTCTACTCGCTCCCACTATGATAAGCCATCCATTGGCATATGTCGCACCCAACCCCCGACATTTGGCGCCCACCATGGGGCGAGGTTCACCGTCTCCCGAAGACCTGCTCTGTACAGGAACCTTGTTCCTTCCTGGCGAGCGAAGCCAGCCCAGCATGCCCAACGACGTTAGCCTCAACGTGCTGCACGGCGCGGAGATCGCCTGCGCGGCGAGCTGCCTTGCCGACCTTGTTGGCGAGATTCACCTCTCCGACGAGCCGGCCTCCGACGCGGGCACTGGCTGCCCGGAAAGCCGTCTCGTCAGCCTCCTCGACCAGCTTCATGTCACCAGCGAGCCTTGCGACGCCCCCAATTCGACCGTACACTAATCATACACGCAAATGTGTACGATCAAGATCAGGGACTCACAGGAAGATATCACAACACAATTATAAACACAAATTGAAAATAATACAAGCTTTATATTACAAGCCAGAGACCTCGAGGGCTCGAATACATAGCTCGATACACAAGAGTCAGCGGAAGCAACAATATCTGAGTACAGACATAAGTTAAACAAAACTGCCTTAAGAAGGCTAGCACAAAAGCAACACGATCGAAGAGGCAAGGCCTCTTGCCTGGGACCTCCTAACTACTCCTGGTCTTCGGCGGCCTCCATGTAGTAGTATCCGTCGGCGGTGGCATCTAGCTCCAGGGATCCACCATCTGGTTGCATCAACCGGAAAGGAAAAAGAAGGGGAAAACGGGTAGCAAAGCAACCGTGAGTACTCATCCAAAGTACTTGCAAGCATCATATCTATACTAAGTATGCATTGGTATCAAATGGAAGGTTTGTATCTGTGGACTGAACTGCAGAATGCCAGAATAGAGTGGGGAAGGACTAGCCTATCGAAGACTAGCGTCTTCAAGCAGCTCCGAGCATCTTGCAGCATGTAGAAGAGTAAAGAATAGCAGTTTATAAATAACAAGCATGTTGTAACATTAATGCCCAGAGATCCTTCCTCGACTCCCTGCGAGAAAGCAATCCCGGAGCCTCCTATCTCTAGTATCCATTTGTAGTTGTATAAGATCAGGATATAAGTCTGAACGTCCATTACCGTGGACACGGTATTCGAATATATAACTTCCCTGCAGGGGTGCACCACGTTACCCAACACGCTCGATCACTCTGGCCGGACACACCTTTCTGGGGTCAATGCCCGCCCTCGGAAGATCAACACGTCGCAGCCCGACCTAGGCTTAGCAGAGAGGTCCCCGCCGGTCTACATCCTAAGCACTCCGGTGCGGGCCCATCGCCTGCTGCACTCCGGTCGTTGTCGCAGGGGATACCAGCACCACCCGTGAAGTGGATGGCACGATCCGGCCCGGCCACAATGCTGAACTGGACGTCTGACAAAGCTTCGGCTGATACCATGACGTCGAGGCCCATATCTATTCTCGCGTAGTGGTCAGTGCGTAAAGGCCAGAGGCCAACCCAGAACAAATACCCAAACCATAGTGTATTATTAGCTTGCGGAGACGAGCAGAGACTCACGATTGAAAGTGACCCTGTCACCCCGTCTCGTGGACTTACGACAAGGGTCTAGAATGCCCGCCCGACTTTCACCAAGGTCTCAAGTAAAGTTAAGGTAACCGTGTGTCCAAACATCAAGGGGAAAACCCGAGGAATCACCCCCGGTGGATTCCACTCAATGTAATCATCAAGGTGAACGTAAGAGGGACCACCCTCGAGGTTCACACTTGAGGTGTTGAACGACAGAGCCGTATTGGGAATGGTGAAAGACGAAATCACCCTCGATGGCCACGACCGAATAGCTACACTACAGAATTATCATCAGGAGTGCGTTATGAAGGATCACCCTCGACACTCGACAGTAGCTCTGAAGAGTCGAGCAACTAAAGGGGCGTGATGTGATGTGAGGTGTCGGGCTCTGGTCGTCGATCGAGGCATCGATGATATAGTAGGGGCAACAAGGACAAGTGGGGGTCACTGATGGATCACTAGCCAACCTACACTAAGCAGTTTAGGATAAGCAGGTAAGATACAACAGCAGGTACAAAAAGCAGGCTATGCATCAGAATAGGAGCACTCAAATACAGTAGCAAAATCTTATGCAAGCATGAGAGTATAGAATGGGCAATATCGGGATGATCAGAGGGGGGGGGGCTTGCCTGGTTGCTCAGACAAGAAGGAGGGTCGTCGTCGACGTAGTCGATTACAGCGGCATCGGCAGCCGTCACGGGGTCTACCGAAGAGAAGAGGGGGGATAAAACAGTAAATACATAGCAAGCAAGAGCATAACAGGACAACAAGCAGAGCTAGACGTGTTCTAACGTGGTGCTACACACTACCGGTGAAGGGGGATAACATCTGGGAATGCTTTCCCGAAGTTTGGCATTTTCGGACAAACGAACCGGAGGGGAAAAGTTGCATGTTTGTTATGCTAGGGATGTGTGGAAGATAAACGGGCTGCGTATTCAGATTCGTCTCGTCGTTCTGAGCAACTTTCATGTAGAAAACTTTTCCATCCGAGCTACGGTTTAATTTCTATTAATTTTCAAAGTTTTATTGAATGTCCAAAATACTGGATTTAATTTAAATCGAAAAACATTTAAATAATAATTGCTATGGTTACACAGAAGGGTACCCAGCATTAAGCACATGTGGCCGACAGATGGGGCCAGTGGGGCCAGTTGACCAAGTCAACAGAGACTAGTCAATTAGTGAATAGTAGGAGTGGGCCCACATGTCATTGACTGTTCTAACTAACTACAGATTTAACTAACTAATATAGTTCATTAGTTTACTTAAGATTAATTAATTAAGTTAATTAAGTGTTTAACTAACTAACTAATTGTTTTTATTAATATATTTTTTAACATTTTTTTAAATAAACAGGGGCGTGGGGCCCCACTGGCAGTGGCCCATCTGGCCACTAGAGCGAGCTATCTGGGCTGTGGGAGCGGGGCGCTCCCAGGCACCCAGCTTGCGGGGGGGCGCGAGGCCGGCCGATGCCCCGAGCGGCGCCGACAGCGACGGCAGCCACTGGCAGCGGGAGGCGGCCGTGGACGGGAAGCAGGGGCCACGGTGGCGCTAGGCAGCGGGAGCGGGGAGGGGCGCGGTAGCCGAACCTGGCCCGGGCGAGGCCATGGTCGAGGCCGACAGGGGTAGGCGGTGTAGGGCAGAGGGCGGCCGGAGCCGTGGCGTGTGCGCCGGCGAAGCAATGGCGCAGAGCAGAGGCCGGGCGACGGCAGGCACGGTGGCCGCACGTGCAGACGGCGATGGGCGAGGCTACGGTCATGCGCGCGCGAGTGGACGGCGTCGGTGACAGAGAACAAGGGGAGAGAGGGTGGGAGGCCGGAGCTCACGGGGGTCGTAGCGGGTTTGGCAACGGGGCTCGGGGTGGAAGACGAGGACGACACGTCAGAGGCGGGGAGGCAGTCCGACGGGGAGATGAGGAGGTCCGGTGGGGAGGTCCGTCGACGGCAAGGTGGCGAAGGCGTTGGGGTCCGACGAGGGAGGAGAGGCCTCTAGGCGGCGGGCGCCAGCGGGAGCGCCGCGGGGTCGTGCCCCCATTCCGGCACGGATCGAGCAGGTGTCGGGCGCCGTGCGGGAGGGGACGGAGAGGCGAGGCGAGGCAGTCAGCGAGGAGCGGTCCGGCGCGTCGGGAGGGGTGCTGGGGACTGGCGCCGGCGTCAGGGGCGCGGAACAGCGCTGGATCTGGCTCCTCTTCCCCAATCCAGATGGGGGAAAGGGGAGAGAGACGTGGGAGAGATCGAGGGGAGTGGGGGAGATCGTGCGGGGGAAGTGGGGTGTAGCGGGCTAGGGTTCCACGGGGGGGGAGGTTATGCAGGCGCGGCTGGTCCAGTCGGGGTGGGCTGGCCGGCTGAGGTGGGATGGGCCGAGGCCCATGGGGAGCTAGGGGCTTCTTTTCTCTCCTCGCCTGTTTTTTGCTGTTTTCTTTTTACAGAAAAAAACGTTATGCAATATTTGAGCTGCCAAAAGGAGTTCTGTAAAATGTGGGACTTGGCCAAATAAATACATTACAATATTTGGCACCTGCCATAAAAAAGTTTGGGAGGATTTTGAATTGATTTGGATTTTTCACAAATGGAAAAGCATTTAAAAATGCTCATTTGGAACTGCCTTAATTCCCGGGGAAATTAGCTATCTCAAATGATGTTGAATCACTCATGACATTTAGTTAGTGAATATTTGCAACCTAGCGAACATTTTTGTTTTACTGTTTGGAGAAATAATTTATTTAACTTTATTTTAAAATTGAATTTGAATTGGTTTTGAATCCAATTAGATTAGCAACAGTGTCAGTGATGACTTGGCATCATTAGTAATGGATTACTGTAGCTTGATTATCCGGGCGTTACAAGCCTGCTGTGGACCTAGAGTCTGTTGGCTCCACTAACCCGATGATCGTCGACTCCGACACGGCGTCGCTTGACGTGTTCCCCACCAACGTGGTGATCTAAGACAAGCCGCCTCGCAGCATAAGCCTGCGGCGGAGCACCGCCATCGCGGTGCTTGTCATCAACGATGGCGAAGCGCCGCCGAGATACTCAAGACCCACTCAATGCACCACTGTGAGATCTGTCGGTGCCTATTCAAGAGGATGCAGACGCTGACATGCTAGAGGCACGCCGCGTCCAGCTCCTCGAAAGCGCTGGCCGACTGGCCAGCATGCGACGCCTCTCGGACGCCTACCGGCGCGAAATGGACCAGGCCGTTGGTAGCACACCGGCTCTTGAGGGGCCTAGCCGCATCGGCTCGATCGGCAGCGTGGCGCGACCATCGCCAGCATGTTCGGGGCAGAACGCCCCATCTACGCCACGCCTGTAGAGAACATCCGGGCCGCAAAGGCGGTGACGGACAAGCTGGACAAGTACAGGGCGACGAGCGTCGCCACATGACGGAGCGAGTCCAGCAGCTCCTAGACGCGGCCGCCGTGCAGCATGAAGCCGGCTACTGCACTGAAGTGCCCGCCCAACGGAACAATGAACCTCCCCCTCGCCAGGACCATGGCGCGACGTCCCGGACGCTGACTGGTGGCGCGCGCGGAAGAAGAGGCAATGAGCCGGCTGCCAGCCGCAGCCGGACTCGCCTCTCCATCGAGCGTGAGGAAGACGGCCGCCCTCGAGCGGTGGAGCAGCGAGGCGACCCGCTTCCTCCTCCGCCTCGTGCAGCAAGGCATCCTACTCCGCCACCTGACGCGCACCCGACACTCGGCGACCGCCTCGATCGCCGAGAGGGAGTCGGAGAGAACGACGCCCGCCATCAGATCGATCATCTCAACCGATCCCTGGCACTAGAAGAAGAAGACGCATTGGGTCCGCCTTGTTTCGGCCCATGAATCTGAGATGAGCCCTTCCCCAAAGGGTTCACGCTCCCAAGAGATACGCCCAAGTACACCAGCTCCGTGAAGCCGGAGGACTGGCTGGTCGACTACTCCATGGCCGTCAGCATAGCAAATGGCAACAAGCGCGTTGCCGTGAAGTACGTCTCGCTCATGCTTCAAGGCACAGCCCGGACGTGGCTCAACAGCCTGAAGCCCCGTAGCATCAACAGCTGGGTTGATTTCACCGAAGCCTTCATCCGCAACTTCGCCAGCACGTACAAGCGGCCTCCCAAGCCCCGACAGCTCTCCTTGTGCGTCCAACGGCCCAGCGAATTGACTCGCGACTATCTCACGCGCTGGGCTGAGCTACGCAACTCCTGCGAAGGCGTGCACGAGGTGCAGGCAATCGAGTACTTCACCGCCGGGTGCCGAGAGGGCACCCTCCTCAAGCATCGAGTTCTCTGCGACGAGCCTGCGACTCTCGACGAACTGTTGATCATCACCGAGAAGCACGCCACGGCTGACTCCTCCATGAAGGCGGAAATCCTAGTTGATGCGTCCGGCAAGGTGGCACCTCAGGCCCCTCGAAGTCCGGCTGGTGACACCAGTCGGCAACAACATCGAAGCGACAACAAGCGTAAGGCCACCCAGCTGGCTTCCACCAGCCGGCAGGTGGCGACAGTCGAGGACCAGCAGCCGGAGGAGCGGCCAGCGCCCAAGCGTCAGAAGGGCGGCAAGCCCAATTGGTTGCTCACTTTCTCTTACGAGCAGACCCTAGATGCACCCTGCAAGTTCCATAGGCGCGAAGCCGTCCAACCACACCACATGGAAGTGCCATTGGCTCACTAGGATAGCCAAGAGAGATGGACTCCTGCCTCCTCCGCCTGCCGGCCCGCCGCCTCCTCAGCCCCAGCAGCTGGCGGCTCGGCCAGTCGGTGCCATACAAGGCGAGTATCCAGAGGAGCACAGAGCTTATGTTGTGTTCACCAGCGTGGCCGATGACAGACGCAGTAGACGGCAGCAGCAGCAGCAAGAAGTACACGCAGTGGCCTCAAATACTACAGAATTCATGCATTGGTCTGAGAAGCCCATCAGTTGGAGCAGGGCCGACCACCCGAAAGTGATGCCTTCCCTTGGTTCCTATGCCCTGGTTCTAGATGCTACCTTTGCAACAGAGAGGCGGGCAGCTCGTTTCTCCAGCGTCCTGATAGATGGAGGCAACAGCATCAATATCCTGTACTGTGACACGATGGAGAAGTTGGGAATCAAGCAGAAGCAGCTCCTCCCCAGTCGGACTGTATTCCATGGCATAGTCCCTGGCCTTTCCTGCTCACCAATCGGCAGGACCCAAATTGATGTTCTCTTTGGAGACAAGAATCATTTCCGCCGTGAGCCAGTTTGGTTTGAAGTGGTGGACCTTGAAAGCCCCTACATGCGCTGCTTGGCCAGCCTGCCCTGGCCATGTTCATGGTAGTCCCCCACTATGCTTACCTCAAGATGAAGAAGCCGAGTACAAAGGGGATCCTGACTGTAGTCAGAGACTACAAGAAGTTGACCGCCTATGCTGCGGACAGCAGCCGGCTGGCCGAGTCCATCGTGATTGCAGCTGAGAAGCGGCTCCTTGACCGGGTGGTGGCGATGGCAGGCAAGAAGCCGGAAATGTCACCCATCCCCAAGGAGTCGGAGGTTGAGGGCTCGTTCAAGCCGGCAAAGGAAATGAAGAAGATACCCCTGGACCCGGAGCACCCGGAGAGGCACGCTGTCATAGGTGCCAACCTGGACAGCAAATAGGAAAGCGAGCTCATCGATTTCCTCCGTGGGAATCGGGACATCTTCGCATGGTCTCCCAAAGACAAGTCGGGTGTTCCGACGGATTTCGCCGAGCACAAGTTACATGTCCGACCTGACGCCAAGCCGGTCAGGCAGCCCTTGCGCCGCCTGTCGGAAGACAAGAGAAGAGTTGTCGGAGAAGAGATAGCCCGGCTTCTAGCATCCGGTTTCATCATGGAAGTATTCTTTCCAGAGTGGCTGGCCAACCCAGTTCTTGTGTTAAAGAAAAACAAGCAGTGGCGCATGTGTATTGATTATACCAGCCTCAACAAAGCTTGCCCCAAAGATCCCTTTGCCCTGCCGAGAATCGACCAAGTGATAGACTCCACAGCCGGATGCGAGCTGTTGAGTTTTTTGGATGCATACTCAGGGTACCATCAGATAAAGCTGAACCCGGCCGACAGGCTGAAGACCGCCTTCATCATGCCATTTGGAGCCTTCTGCTACCTGACCATGACGTTCGGCTTGCGAAATGTCGGCGCCACGTTTCAGCGTTGCATGCACAAGTGTCTCCTCAAGCAACTCGGCAGGAATGCTCATGTCTATGTGGATGATGTGGGGGTGAAGACAGAGAAGCGTGACACACTGCTGGAAGACCTCAAGGAAACTTTTGAGAACCTGCGCCGATTCCAGATCAAGCTCAACCCAGAGAAATGCGTCTTTGGAGTACCAGCCGGCCAGCTCCTTGGCTCTCTGGTCTCACAGCGGGACATAGAGTGCAACCCAGTGAAGATCAAGGCCATTGAGAAGATGGAGGTGCCCACCCGACTGCTGGACATGCAGAAATTCACCGGCTGCCTGGCATCTATCAGCTGTTTCATCAGTCGGCTGGGCGAGAAGGCTCTCCCCCTGTACCAGCTCATGAAGAAGACCACTTTTTTCGAGTGGAACGACAAGGCGGACGAAGCTTTTCTCCAACTCAAGAAGATGTTGACCACCCCGCCTATCTTGGCGGCTCCAACTGAGAAAGAGCCCATGCTCCTCTACATCGCCGCCACCAGTCGGGTGGTCAGCACAGTCATAGTGGTAGAATGCAAGGAGGAGGGCAGAGCATTGCCGGTCCAGAGACCGGTATATTACTTGAGTGAAGTATTGTCCGCCTCCAAGCAAAACTACCCACACTATCAGAAGATGTGCTATGGTGTGCACTTTGCCGCCAAGAAGCTGAAGCCTTACTTTCAAGAGCACCCAATAACTGTTGTCTGCACTGCTCCGCTTGCTGAGATCATTGGAAGCCGAGATGCTTCAGGCCGAGTGGCCAAGTGGGTTATTGATCTGGCCTCTTATACCATCTACTACCAGCCTCGCACCACCATCAAGTCACAAGCACTGGCCGACTTCCTCGTTGCCGCCAGCGCCAGACTCCACCCATTGGCGGATGCATTTTGATGGTTCAAAAATGCGCACCGGTCTGGGATCCGGCATCGTCCTCACCTCTCCCAAAGGCAACAAGCTCAGATATGTGCTGCAAATCCATTTTGCCGCCTCCAACAACGTAGCCGAGTACGAGGCACTCATACACGGGCTCCGGCTTGCCAAGGAACTCGGCATTCGCCGGATCCTGTGCTGTGGTGACTCCGACTTGGTGGTCCAGCAATCGTCAGGCGACTGGGACGCCAAGGACGCGAATATGGCAAGCTACCGTTTTCTCGTGCAGCAACTCAGCGGATACTTTGACGTGTGCGAGTTCCTCCATGTGCCAAGAAATGACAACAAGCAAGCAGATGCCTTGGCACGGATCGGCTCCACCCGGCAGGCGATACCAGTCGGCGTCGCCTTGCAGCGCCTCCTCAAGCCGTCTGTCAAGCCATCACCAGAGTCCGACTCCATCTTCGTGCCGGCCCCTCCTGAAGCAGTCGGATCCGACTTGAGGATACCAGAAGCCGGCACGGGGACTTCGGTAGGCGGCCCGGGGACTGCAGCCGTCACACCCGTCGCGGGGACTTCAGAATCCGGCTTGGGGACTGCTGTAGTCGGCCCAGGGACTTCTTCAAGACAGCAGGCGGCAGTCGACTCCAACCGCCGCCTCCCGGCCCAACCGCCCTTGTACAAGTTGTAGTCGTGGCAGTCGGAGAGATAGCAGCACCCTCATGGGCTCAACCCATCCTCAACTTCCTGGTGAACAAAGAGCTGCCAGCCGATGAGATCCTAGCCTGACAAGTTCAACAACGGGCAGCAGCATACACCATAGTCAACAAAGAACTGGTTCGGTGCAGTGTCACTCGTGTGTACCAGCGCGGCGTGGAGCCGGACCAGGGTCAAGCAATCCTCAAAGAAATTCACCAAGGCGAATGTGGTCACCACACGGCTTCAAGATCACTTGTTGCCAAAGCTTTCCGCCATGGTTTCTTCTGGCCGACTGCTCTAGAAGACTGAGGGAGTCCTGGATTAGGGGGTATCCAAACAGCCGGACTATATAGTTTGGCCAGACTGTTGGACCGTGAAGATACAAGACTCAAGACTTCGTCCCGTGTCCGGATGGGACTCTCCTTTGCGTGGAAGACGAGCTTGGCGATCCGGATATTAGATCTCCTTCTTTGTAACCGACTCTGTGTAAACCCTAGCCCCCTCTGGTGTCTATATAAACCAGAGGGTTTGGTCCGTATAGGGACAATCATAATCATCATAGGCTAGCTTCTAGGGTTTAGCCTCTACGATCTCGTGGTAGATCAACTCTTGTAATACTCATATCATCAAGATCAATCAAGCAGGAAGTAGGGTTTTACCTCCATCGAGAGGGCCCGAACCTGGGTAAAACATCGTGTCCCTTGCCTCCTGTTACCATTAGCCTTAGACGCACAGATCGGGACCCCCTACACGAGATCTGCCGGTTTTGACACCGACATTCGTGATTTCATTGAGAGTTCCTCTGTGTCGTTGCTACAAGGCTCGATGGCCCGTATCGTTGTCAAGGACAACATCACCTCTAGGGGAGCACTGGCGGTAGGCCAAACTCTCCGACTAGGCGGCTTCGTCATGGCCGCCCGATCGGCTTCCGCGCCGACGATGACCTCTCAGGTCATCAAAAACAGCTTCCACATCAATTCGGAACTCGCCGAACAGATGAATCCAATAGAGCTCTCCTCCCTTAATGAGCTCTTGGATCGCATCGCCGCTTTGAGAGTTGCTACAGACTATGATCGGATTGGGCTTAAACCCGGCCAGAGGGATATTAAAACCCCACCGGTCACCTACGAGATAGCGGTAGTGGAAGAGCCACACATGGATTATCCCTCTACTTTGAGGATGAATTATGTCCGGATTACCGAGCTCTCTGGGCCGGATACCTGCTCGTGGGAGGACATAACCCAGAACCTGGACTTAGAATCGGTTATCGGGCCGGAAAAATCAGGCAGCACCCGGATCCCGAGCTGTCAAGCCCGGAAGCTCTTCTGCCCCTGGGCATTAGATCGGATCAGAATCCAGATTCAGCTACACCCACCCACCCAGACTTAAACCGTCTCTCCCATATCAGACAAGAGCCCCAAGAGACAGTACATCGCTACTGGTCGAGATTACTCCTTGTGCTAAACAGGGTTAAGGACTGTCGTGAGGAAGACGCAATCTCACTTTTCTGCAAAAACTGCATGAACAAAGGGATCCTTAATGCTATAAGTCGCCGTGACATAGTACACTTTGCTGACTTAACAGCCGTAGTACAGAAGTACTGTGCGATGGAAAGCGCCTGGAAAACCCAAACAAAAATTTGGGATAATCCGGCTCTCACTAAAACCTTTGTCCGAGCTAAACGGGCGAACTCTTGTAAGTTACCTGATCCAATTCCCAAGAAACCAAAGCCCACCCCAGGGCGTGGAACCGTATTGGAAGAATGGCTCAATGGGCCATGCAAAGTCCACAGCATGCCGGACACTACACCAACGCATAGCCTTAGAGTATGTTCGATACTCTCGCAGGTTGGAAAGAGCTGCGAAGATCTTCTTATAAACCATAAAGCAGAGCAACATCCCGCTGAAGACAACAATGCGGTACTGACAGTCTTCAAAACTTTCGCCTCAAATAATAGGCGCAAGCGAGCTGATCGGAATTTCACTGAAATCTGCCACGTGGCAAAAATAAACCCATTGAGTGACACTGCTATAACCTTCAGTTCCAGTGAGGAACCTCAATTCCAGAAAGTCCGGGCACCAGCCGCTTTGGTCCTTAGCCCAATCATTGACGGTTTTCGGCTCACTAAAGTACTCATGGACGGCGGAAGCGGATTAAACTTGATCTATGAATAAACACTCAACAAGATGGAAATTGATAAAGGCCGCATTAAGCAAAGCGGCACAACCTTCAGGGGAATCATCCCTAGTCGGGAGGCACGGTGTGCGGGAAAAATCACACTCGATGTGGTATTCGGCACCCCGGAGAATTACAGGTCCGAAGAAATCACATTCCAAGTGGCTCCCTTCAGCAGCGGATACCACGCCTTTTTAGGGCGGGACGCATTCACGAGCTTTCAAGCTATACCCCATTACGGGTACATGAAGCTTAAAATGCCCGAACCCAATGGAATCATCACTCTAGCTAGTGATCCGTACTAAGCACTCCGCGCCGAAAATAAAACTACAGCACTAGCCCTGGAAGCATTATCCGAAGCCCTATCGGCCGAAGAACTAACAACGCTGCGCGCCACAGTGGACAGGGACGACGTGATACTCGACAAAAGACCCAAGTCCACCTCATTTAAACCCGCGAACGAGATAGTCAAATTCTAGGTCCATCCAACGGACCCCACAAAGATAGCTTCCATCGGCACACAGTTGAGCCCTGCAATGGACGCCGCACTACGAGACTTCCTACGCGAGAATTGGGACATTTTCGCTTGTCATCCTTCGGACATGCCGGGCATCCCACGTAGGCTGGCCGAACACAGCCTCAATATATTGAAAGGATACAAGTCAGTCAAACAGACTATTAGGCGCTTCCCAGAGCCTAAACGGCAAGCCATGGGAGAAGAGCTAGCTAAGCTACTTGAGGCCGGATTCATTAGAGATATCAAGCATCCGGATTGGCTGGGAAATCTGGTAATGGTACCAAAGAAGGACAAGTCCTGGCGCCTATGCGTCGATTTCAAAGACCTCAACAAGGCTTACCCCAAGGATCCCTTCCCCCTCCCTCGCATCGACCAAATCATCGATGCCACCGCAGGACACGGTTCACTATGTTTCCTCGATGCATACTCCGGATACCATCAAATAAACATGGCAGAGTCCGACCAAGACACAACGGCCTTCATAACGCCATATGGTCCTTTCTGCTTCAACACTATGCCTTTCGGGCTTAAAAATGCCGGCATAACCTATCAACGCATGATTCAAACATGCCTGGAGAAGCAAATCGGCAAAACTGTGGAGGCATAAGTGGACGACGTGGTCATAAAAACAAGACACATCGAAACCCTAATAGATGACTTGAGGCTTACGTTAGATAACCTCCGAACATACGACATCAAGATAAACCCGGAAAAATGTGTTTTCGGCGTACCCTCCGGGAAGTTGCTCGGATTCATTGTTTCCAATAGAAGAATTGAAGCAAATCCGGCAAAAATCCGAGATCTGTCGCAGTTGGCTATCCCAACAGACCTCAAACATATCCAAAAACTAGCTGGATGCGTGGCTGCTTTAAGCCGCTTTATCTCCCGATTAGGAGAAAAGGCACTACCCCTCTACCGCCTTCTTCGACGCACCGAACACTTTGTGTGGACGGATGCAGCCGCAGCTGGACTGGATGAAATAAAGACCTTATTGGCCAGTAATCCAGTCCTGACAGCGCCAAATATTGGCGAACCTATGCTATTGTACATAGCTGCAACACATCAAGTTGTAAGCGCAGCGCTCGTCATCGAACGAGAAGCAGACGGATACAAATTCCTGCTCCAAAAGCCAGTATATTACGTGTCCACGGTCCTGACTCCATGCAAATCCCGATACCCACACTATCAAAAGATAGCATACGCGGTCTTCATGGCATCTCGATTACGGTGGCCTCTGAAGTACCATTGAACGACATAATAAACAACCGCGACGCTACGGGACGGATTGCTAAATGGGCCATTGAGCTCCTCCTGTTCGACATAACATACAAACCACGGCGGGCCATTAAGTCACAAGTATTGGCTGACTTTATCGCCGAATGGACAGAAGCCGAACTCCCTAAAGAGTACGGCGCATACTCTAACTGGATCATGCACTTCGATGGCTCTAAAATGCTGGCTGGACTGGGAGCAGGTGTAGTCCTAACTTACCCCACCGGAGACATGCTCCAATATGTACTCCAAATATTATACACGGACTCCAACAACGCAGCCGAATACGAGGCTCTGTTGCATGGTCTTCGGATTGCAGTCTCTAGGGGCATTCAACGCCTGGAGGTGCGCGGGGATTCAAACCTCGCAATATCACAAACAAACGGAGATTTTGATGCCAAAGATCCGAAAATGGCGGCCTGCCGTAATGTCGTCCTCAAAATGTCAGCTCGGTTCGAGGGGCTTGAATTCCACCATGTGGCTCGAGAAAACAATCAAGCGGTGGATATCCTCGCCCGCATCGGCGCCAAACGCTACCCTGTCCCACCCAAGATATTCCTGGAAAAGCTGTTCAAGCCATCCGTGGTACGGGAAAGGGAGTCCTACAATACTAGTCCGGATCCGAATACAACCCCAGATTCCGAACCATCTGACGTAATCGGAGGCTCCGCCACCGAAATAACACCTTCGGCCCACGAAATCATGGATGTAATCGCCTCGTGGACCGAGCCTTTCTTGGCCTCCCTAAATAGGCAGGAGCTCCCCGAGGACCAAAATGAAGCATGTTGTATTGTGCGGCGTTCCAAGGCCTACAAGTACATGAGAGAGAACTTTATAAGAAGAGTGCGACCGGAGTGCTCCAAAGATGCATCTCCGAAGAGGAAGGGCGGCAGCTCTTGGCTGGAATCCATGCCGGAACCGGCGGGCACCACGCTGCCGCTCGGGCACTTGTAAGCAAGGCCTTCCGTACAGGCTTTTATTGGCCGACAGGCCGAGCAGACGCACAGGACCTTGTCCAACACTGTGTCGCGCGGTTGCCAGCTCTTTGCCAATCAGAGTCATATGCCCCATACCGCTCTCCAAACAATCCCCATTACTTGGCCCTTCGCGGTCTGGGGGCTGGATATGGTCGGACCTCTTAAAGGGGGAAGCCATAAGAAAAAATATTTATTGGTCATGGTGGACAAGTTCACCAAATGGATAGAAGACAAACCAGTTAAAACAGCCGAATCCGGACCAGTGATAGACTTCACATCCGGGGTTGTACACCATTACGGCGCCCCCACAAAGATCATCATCGACAATGGCTCAAACTTCACAATGATGAAGTGAAAACTTGCGCGCAACATGGGCATTAAGCTCGATTACGCCTCCGTCTACCATCCCCAAACAAACGGCCAGGTCGAACGTGCAAACGGTCTCATCATGAGCGGCATCAAACCCATACTAGTGCGTTCCCTGACGGAATCGGACACGCACTGGGTCGAGGAGCTCGACTACGTACTCTGGGGGCCGCAGACCACGCTGAATCGCACCACCGGATACACACCTTTTTTATGGTGTACGGCGCAGAAGCAGTACTACCCTGCGACATAATCCACGACTCACCTCGCGTGCGCATGTACGAAGAAAAGGAAGTCGAGTTAGATCGACAGGACAACTTAGATGCCCTCGAGGAGGAGCGCGACGTCGCAAAAGCCCGTTCTGCATTCTATCAGTAGCAGGCTCGACGGTATCAAAGCAGAGAAGTGCGGGCCAAAACTTATAATATTGGCGAACTTGTTCTATGCCTACCGGAGAAGAAGAAGGTTAAGCTCAAACCTAAGCGGGAGGGTCCCTTCATTATTGATAAAGTTCTCACCAGAGGAGCGTACCGCCTGCGTAATGCATCCGATAACAGACTCGAGCCGAACCCATGGAACGCGGCCAGACTCCGGAGATACTACGCCTAGTGCTGAACCCAATGTTCGTCTCCTTACCCCCGCTCTTTTAATTATGCTCCTCCCCTTTTTTCCCTTTCTCACTCTTTTCCCTTGTTCACACAAAGTACTCAATACAGTGCGGATGCTCGGATCACTCCGGCCGCACTATGTGTGTAAACCATACCTGGGGGCTTCCTATACGGAAGCTAAATATAATTACTTTCATGGCTTCTTGCCTATCACATATGTGCCTTTTTTCACCATTATATGCATCGATATGACTTAAGATGTGGCCATGCTGGCTTGCCTGGCTCTTGTGTTTATGCCCTACGTTCCCGTTAATTCAGCTAGGGCATAAGGGGAGCACCTCTGCGATTGTTACTGTCGGTTCAGCCGGATGTGTACCTCAGACTGGGTGAAGCCGAAAGCTAGCGTTCTTAAGGGAATATTCGGTCGGTGAACAAAATATGTTTCTTTCGTTTATTACAATGTGAATCCCCAGAAGTTTTGTATCATGTGTTTTTGTTCGCAGTCCGTACATGTACATCGATGCATGCGTACCAGGGAAAGGAACCCCTAACGGAACTATTCTCCCTGGAGGATGTTTCTTACTACCCATGTAATATAACATAACTAGTTGGGTACTTGTCTGTTCAAGCACTTATGACCCCTACGTCTGGTTTCCACGCATACCCCGGTTCTGCATAACTGAGTGGGTATTCGGATACACCCCAGACTGTCGGATCCGGGGGCTGAAGCGAAAAGGTCCGCCATGACAAATGATTTCTAATCCGGATAGGGACTACATATGTCCATTGAATTACATAGTCACTTCGACTAACTGTATTCTTCATCTATACTGTGCAACAGGCTATCTAGCTTGCAATCCTGTTGGGAATACTTTGCGGCTAACGCTACCGGGTCATACACCAGACTCACAGGAATTTCTTGCCCATCTGGCCCCACCGGTACGACTTCGGCCATATGGTTCGGATCAAGCTTGGTGTAGTTCTTCTTCACCATGGCCCAGGCTTCCCTTGCACCCTGTCGGCAGGCCGACATTTTCCACAACCGGAAAAGCCGTCGTGCTCCTTGGAGCATATCCACGAGATCCCGCATGCCTTTTGGCGGGGAAGTGGATGGCCACAAGGCCTGGGCAATACCCTGCATCACCTGTCGAACTCGTTCTTGGAGTTGTGAGAGGTCTTGCAGCAAATCGCCTGCGAACGCGGGCATCTCCTCTTCAGGACGGCCCGTCAATATACGTACAGATATAAACTCTTTTAATATGCTTCCTCGCCGAACTGTACTGTAGTTCTTTTAGGCACTTACCATACATGCCGCGACGAAGCCTTCTGTTCTCCTTCACGGAGTCCGCCAGCTGAGCTCGAACATCTGATAATTCGACGCCCAGCCGGACATTGGCATCTTGGAGATTGTTCTTCTCCTGCCTAACCTACGTAAGCACACGCTCGCCAGCCTTCAGCTGTCTTTGGAGATGCGACTCGCTATCTTTTACGATCTCCGGATTCATCCCGGGATTGTCTACATAATTTTCTGTTAGACTTATGAAGCAAGCCAATTGCTAACTGGTATATTCCTTTAAAATTCTCTATTGATACAAATGTTACCAGATGAGGCCTTCTGGGATTCGTCTAGTTTGGCAACCGCGGCCTTCAGCTGGGTCTTGCACTCCTCCAGCTCTTGAGACAAGTGGGTATTCTTATCTACAAGAAACTGTGCATAAAATCATCCTTAAATCAGTTGTTCCAACCGTTTCAAGTCTCAGGGGCTACTGCTATACATGCTTATCAAATTTCCTTACCCGTATATCTTTTGCATATCGTTCGCTGCCGCAAGCCTGCCTTGAGCAGATCGGATGTATGCGCTCTCCAATTGAAAGCATTAAATGCCTCTTCGAAAAGATGCTATTATGGCACGGCCCGTCGGGCGCCGTGATTCATGGCACTCTACTACTTCGAATTCCTGGCGGAGAGCATATCCGCATCCTCTGTCGGAGGACAATTCGGCATCGGCCCCGCATTGTCCTCCTCTCTCGAGGCCGGCGCTGGAATCCGGCTGGTGGAGGCGTGATCGGAAGGATCTTCGGATATAGTCTGGCGACTCCTCTTTTGGCCAGAACATGAAGGACGCTGTTACATTTCAAACACAATAATCACAGAGCAGGTTTTCGCCATACCTCTGTAACAGCGTTTCGGCCCTAACCGCCTTCCTCTTAAGCCTGCTGAACCCGGATGTCCTTTGCCGACGAACCCCCAGGGGCTCGGCGCCACGTTCCGATGGTCGTCTCTATAAAAATACGATATTTTATGCATAAGGCATGATATCAGAAAGGAATCATCTTCAGAGGATAAGGTTTCGACTTTGCTTACACGCGATACAGGTAGCAGTCCGGGATAGTCGGCGGTAATAGCCACCAAGGCGCCATCGCAGCCGGCCTGATAAAATGTCCCATTGACAAGCTCCACAGTAATATCCGGATCTTCTTCGAGTCCTGGATCGAAGGCCCTTCCGGGGTCCTCCGGCTGCGGGGAGGGGCTATTGAATCCTTCCACAGACCTCCTCAGTTCCTGCTCAGAAATATAGAGGTAAATAATCGTGATGAAGGACGCCATAATGAATGGAGCGGGGGAAAGAGTGACGACTTACCCAGCTTGGGGGTTGTACATGGAAAATCCATCCCGCGGTTTAATACAAAGGAATTCTTCTTCTTCCCCTTTGTACAAATTGGACAGTATTCTCGCCAGAGCAGTGGCGGAGTTCGGACCTTTACGACCACAGCGGGTGACATCATCTTCCCCGTTGTAGTGCCACATGGGCTTCCCCCGATATTGAAGAGGTTGCACCCCCCGCATTATGCATATTGATATAACCTCGACTATTGTCAGCCCTGATTTGGTCAGTATGTTTATCCTGCTCATCAGGAAGTGTACTTCTCTGGTATCCTCCTCTTGGGGGCCCTGAGGGCGCCAACTTCGGTGCGCCTTTGGCGGAGCGTTGTTGAACTCAAGGAGGCCCGTCCGGACCGGATCCGAAGGGGAACGCTATCAACATAAACCACCCGAGGGCCAGCCAGTGCCTTCTGGGAGTACCGACAGGTATCCGTCTCGGCGACGGCCATATTTCGCCCGCTTACTTGACATATGGATTCCCTGTTGCGAGGGACGAGGCAGTAACAACTTCTTCCATAACCCAAGTGAGCCTCACAGCCAAGGAATAATTCACAAGGGCGACGATGATCTCGCGATATGCAGCATGTAGGCAGGGGTGAAGCAGTAACCGAGGTTGTAGAACTCCAGAGCCCGCCAAGGAATGGGTGGATTGAAACCCGACGCCTAGCGTATGCGGATGAGGCATATTCGCTCCCCCGGGGATGGATTAGGAGATCTCTCCACTTGCTCCCCGCCATTATAGGTGGCTAGTCTGACTCGGACGGGGACCATGAACGCCGGTGGAAGAAACCCTTGGGTCTGCAACTCTATTAAACGGCTTTGAGGAACAGAACATTCTTCCCAATCACCTGGCCTAGAGCTACGGGAGCGAGAGGAGGAGCTGCAGCGACCGGCCATGCTAGAATGATTTTTCTGGGTGCGCTCTATTGGATGCTCGCTCAAGGGAAGAAGGTGAGGCTTGGATCTGAGAATCCCCGTCCCTTCAAATAGACGGTTTGCCTGCAGGATAGGGGTGGCAATGCAAAATGCCCTGCCCTCGATTCGCCGACACGGAGATGGCCATTATTGAAGCACAGAAGCCGAGGAGTACAACATTGATGGGAAGCCGGACACTGTTCATTACAACAGATACTTTGGAGTATTCGGAGATGGAACCCGCCTTGCAATGCCGAAGACAAACTGTGCGCTAGACTCATCGTCATTGAAGCCTGGTTCAGGGGCTACTGAGGGAGTTCTGGATTAGGGGGTATCCGGACTAGCGGACTATATACTTTGGCCGGACTGTTGGACCGTCAAGATACAAGACTCAAGACTTCGTCCCGTGTCCGGATGGGACTCTCCTTTGCATGGAAGACAAGCTTGGCGATCCGAATATTAGATCTCCTTCTTTGTAACCGACTCTATGTAAACCCTAGCCCCCTCTGGTGTCTATATAAACCGGAGGGTTTGGTCCGTATAGGGACAATCATAATCATCATAGGCTAGCTTCTAGGGTTTAGCCTCTACGATCTCGTGGTAGATCAACTCTTGTAATACTCATATCATCAAGATCAATCAAGAAGGAAGTAGGGTTTTACCTCCATCGAGAGGGCCCGAACCTGGGTAAAACATCGTGTCCCTTGCCTCCTGTTACCATTAGCCCTAGACGCACAGATTGGGACCCCCTACCCGAGATCCGCCGGTTTTGACACCGACAAAGACGCCAAAGAGTTGGTCCAGAAGTGCAAAGGGTGTCAGAAGTTCCGCTCCAAGCCACACTTGCCAGCTTCTGCACTCAAGACCATTCCCATTGCCTGGCCCTTTGCTGTTTGGGGTTTGGATATGGTGGGGCCATTCAAGACGGCCCATGGAGGCATGACTCATCTGCTTATCGCTATGGACAAGTTCACCAAGTGGATAGAGGCAAAGCCAATCAAAAAGCTGAATGGGCCGACTGCCGTGACTTTCATCGCCGACATCACCACTCGGTACGGCATACCACATAGCATCATTACCGACAATGGCACAAACTTTGCCAAAGGAGCCTTGGCTCGTTTCTGCGTGACGCAGGACATCTGACTGGACTTAGCGTCCGTTGCCCATCCACAGTCAAATGGCCAAGTTGAGCGAGCAACGGCCTCATTCTATCCGGCATCAAGCCCCGACTGGTCGAGCCTCTAGAGCGTTTGGCCGGCTGCTGCCTCGATGAGCTGTCGGTCATTCCTCCCGAGCTCGCGCGACGACCAACAAATCGACCGCTTCACGCCTCTTCTTCCTCGCTTCACGGTGCTGAAGCCGCCATCCCGACGGACATAGAGTTCGACTCCCCACGAGTCACCATGTACACCGAGACGGACGCCAAGGAGGCACGAGAAGACGGCGTCGGCCTGCTGGAGGAGGGCTGGCTGATGGCACTCGGCCGATCCGCCATCTACTAGCGAGTCTCGGCCGACATTACAACCAAGAAGCTTCCAAGACGGAGACTCGTGGCTCGCTGATCCAAATAACAGCCGCCAAAGACAAGCTCTTGGCACCTTGGGAAGGCCCTTTCATCATCAGCAAGGTGATGGGCAACGATTCCTACTATCTGATCGACGCTCAGAAACCCAGAGCACGTAAAAGAGATGACTCAGGCAAGGAGACGGAGAGGCCATGGAACGCAAACCTCCTCCAAAGATTTTACAGTTGAAAGCAGTATGTATCACGCTACCTTTTGTATTATGTTTGAAGACTTCGGGTACCCCGAGAAGAACTCGGGGACTACCCTCCTTTTATCTATATGATAAGTGTTATGCCTATGAGTGTGTATTTTTTTATTATTTCCGCCTGGCACCGGGTTCGACCAGTCGGCCCGGAGGCTCACCGCCTTCTGCTATATGCCGCCTCCTGCAGCCGGACAAGTAGTGTGTTGGCACCAAAAACTTCCCCTGTCAGAAGCCACAGCTCGCAGAGCGACTGAATGGCGGGCAGGGGTTGCAAAATAGTGCCCACATGAAAAATGGCTAAGGAAAGAGCGCATATAGTCGAGGCCGGCATCGCGCCTATCCGGCCGGCTGCCGAGCAGCCGGCCGGCCGGTTTCTGCTTGTCTTGCCAACACTCCGAACGGCTAAGTACTTGCTCTCCCATCAAAGCTAACTACTCGACCCAGCCGCAGTCCGCAGAGCGGCTGCTCGGTTGGCAAGAGGATAGCCGAGGTAGGGCGGCAAAGGAAAAAAGCAAGGAGATTAAAAGTAAGAAAAATTAGAAACCGGCAAAGCAGAGCATGAATTGCGATAGAATATTTACATAGATAAAGGCATATCAGCCAGCATTCAACAGAGTTTCGATATACACCCCGCGGGTGGAATTGTGCAAATTTAACCAAGTTGTCTAGGCTAGCAAGCAGAAAAAGAAAAAGATAACATCCTAAGGGGCAGCAGAAGGCTCCGGCTGGACGGTGGAGTCGGCGGTGCCGGTTGGTGCAGCAGAAGGCTTCGGCTGGACGATGGAGTCGGCAGTGCCGGTTGGTGTAGCAGAAGGCTCCGGCTGGATGGTGGAGTCGGCGGCACCAGTTGGGGCGGCAGATGGCTGAATGGCAGAGTCGGCGGCGTCCGTTGGTGGAACGGGCGGCTGGTCAGTCTCCGCCTGGCCGCCTCCAGCAGCAGTCGGCGCTTTGGAGCGAGCATCATTGCTTGAGGCCCGGTCAGGTTGAGGCTGACCATCCGCTCCAACCTCCGGCACATCGTCCTCGCTTTCCTCCTCCTCCTCCTCCTCCCCTTCATCGCTGGAGTCGATTACTTCAGCCGAATCCTTGCTGTCCTCCGGTTCAGCCTGCCACCCAGCGGGCGCGCGCACCTTCTCCCACCACCTCCGGATGAAGACGCTGGTGTCGTGTAGTCGGCGATCGCCACCGCCTCGCCGATAAGTTCGCTTCACCGCCACCAGCTCCTCCCAGTGTTCTCCAAACAAACGTGGTCACTGGGCTAGATCTA
Source organism: Aegilops longissima (assembly GCA_021605205.1). Classification (NCBI taxonomy): domain Eukaryota; kingdom Viridiplantae; phylum Streptophyta; class Magnoliopsida; order Poales; family Poaceae; genus Aegilops; species Aegilops longissima. Next base: position 623,530,640 of record CM038676.1, read on the forward strand.
GCCCAGTGGTACCACGCCTGACGAACCTGTGGCTCGGGCCTCTGCCCGGGCTGCAGAGCCCTTCCAGGCCTCCAGGCGGCCGGCCGCCACATCCAGCCAGTCGGCAGTCCGACTGGGGGTGCGCGGAGCCTGCACCCCTGGCTAGAGGGCGGAGATCGACTGGGCCCCGACGCGCTGAAGGCGACGCAGCATCTGATGGGCAGACCGAAGGCGGGCCTGGATGCTGAGGAGCTTCTCATTGAGGGTCCGGGGGGCGTCAGCGGCAATCCGCACGCCTTCCACCCTCCGCTCCTGGTGTTGGGCCTCGATGATCTGGTTCACTATGACGAAGAGGTCAGAAACTAGCAGTCGGCCTAGATAAGGGCTGGTGCTACGTCTGGAGCTTGCGTTGGTTTTCCTTGAAGAGGAAAGGGTGATGCAGAAATAGTAGCGTAAGTTTCCCACAGTTTTTGAGAACCAAGGTATCAATCCAGTAGGAGGCTCCTCAAAAGTCCCATGCACCTACACAAACAAACAAATAACTCGCAACCAACGCAATAAAGGGGTTGTCAATCCCTTCATGGCCACTTCATAAAGTGAGATCCGATAGAGATAGTATGATAAGATAAATATATTTTGGTATTTTATAATATAGATGCAAAAAGTAAAGATGCAAATAAAAGTAGATTGGAAGCAAATATGATAAGAGATAGACCCGGGGGCCATAGGTTTCACTAGAGGCTTCTCTCAAGATAGCATAAGTATTACGGTGGGTGAACAAATTACTGTCGAGCAATTGATAGAAAAGCGAATAATTATGAGACTATCTAGGCATGATCATGTATATAGGCATCATGTCCGTAACAAGTAGACTGACTCCTGCCTGCATCTACTACTATTACTCCACACATCGACCGACTCCTGCATGCATCTAGAGTATTAAGTTCATAAAGAACAGAGTAACACATTAAGCAAGATGACATGATGTAGAGGGATAAACTCATGCAATATGATATAAACCCCATCTTTTTATCCTCAATGGAAACAATACAATACGTGCCTTGCAACCCTTTCTGTCACTGGGTAAGGACACCGCAAGATTGAACCCATAGCTAAGAACTTCTCCCATGGCAAGAAAGATCAATCTAGTAGGCCAAACCAAACTGATAATTCAAAGAGACTTGCAAAGATAACTCAATCATACATAAACTTGATCATAAACCCACAATTCATTGGATCTCCACAAGCACACCGCAAAAAGAGTTCACATCGAATAGATCTCCACAAGAGAGGGGAGAACATTGTATTGAGATCCAAAAAGAGAGAAGAAGTCATCTAGCTAATAACTATGGACCCATAGGTCTGTGGTAAACTATTGACAACTCATCGGAGGGGCTATGGTGTTGATGTAGAAGCCCTCCGTGGTCGACTCCTCCGACAGAAGCGGCCATGAAGGCTCCAAGATGGATCTCGCGGATACGTATGTTACGGCGGTGGAAATTGTGTTTCGCTGGCTCTCGGATATTTTTGGGGTACGAGGCTTATATAGGAGGAAGAAGTATGTCGGTGGTCACCGAGGCCCACGAGACAGGGGGCGCCTACCTCTCGTGGCCGCCGACCGCTTCTTGACTTGCACTCCAAGTCCTCCGATCACGCTCGCTCCAAAAATCACGCCCCGAAGGTTTCATTCCGCTTGAACTCTGTTTGATATTCCTTTCTTCAAATACGTTGGAGACATATCAAGCATCCCCAAGCTTAATTCCTGCTCGTCCCTAGTAGGTAAATGATAAAACAGAATTTTTGATGTGGAATGCTACCTAGCATAATTCTCAATGTAATTTTCTTTATTGTATGGAATGTTCAGATCCAAATGATTCAAAATAAAAGTTCATATTGATAAAAGAAACAGTAATACTTCAAGCATACTAATCAAAGTAATCATGTCTTCTCAAAATAACATGGCAAAAGAAAGTTCATCCCTCACGTAAATCATATAGTTAGGCTATGCTTCATTTTCACACACAAAGATGTTCCCAACTTCTATACCCCGATGACAAGCCAAGCAATTGTTTCATACTTAAATAATCTCAAACTTTTTCAACCTTCACGCAATACATGAGCGTGAGCCATGGATATAGCACTATGGGTGGAATAGAATATGATGATGGGTGTCGTGTCAAACCGCGGATCTCGGTAGGGGTCCCGAACTGCAGGCCTAGGCGGATGGTAACAGGAGACAAGGGACACGATGTTTACCTAGGTTCGGGCCCTCTTGATGGAGGTAAAACCCACGCCCTTCTTGATTGATATTGATATTGTGGATGTTTACAAGAGTGGATCTACCACGAGATCAAGGAGGCTAAACCCTAGAAGCTAGCCTATGGTATGATTGTAAGGGTTGTTGTGATTGTTGTCCTACGGACTAAAGCCATCCGTTTATATAGACAACAGAGAGGGCTAGGGTTACATAGAGTCGGTTACAATGGTAGGAGATCTACATATCCAGACGCCAAGCTTGCCTTCCACGCCAAGGAAAGTCCCATCCGGACACGGGGAAGTCTTCAATCTTGTATCTTCATAGTCTTGGAGTCCGTCGATGATGATAGTCCGCAAATGATAGTTCGGCCGATGATGGTAGTCCGCTATCCGACACCCCTAATCCAGACTCCTCAAGAGCTCCCTAACCAGGCTTCAATGACGATAACTCCGCGGTATATTGCTTGGCATTGCAAGGCGTTTCTCCTCCAAATGATAGAAGATTGGGGACACCAGATAGTGTCCGCTCGCAAAATAAATTCCACATTCCACAGAGAGAGAATAATAATATGTACACAAGTTCAATCTGCCGACGCTTTCCGTGGCATGACGCCACACCACTACCAAGCCATTACTCGAATTGTTTTTACTTTACCACCTCAACAGATAGAAGCGGTTTCTTTGGCACGCCTTGTTGAGGCGAGATCGTGTTTCCTTAATCCGGGATTCTCATCAATACGGGCGTGGTAACCCAACCGCCATTGATGGTGACGCTTGGGGATAAGCGAGTTTTACCAGGCGGTGGGGACGCGAAGACTTCGCCTACCATATAAGGGATAAGGATTCACCTTCTCACCCACGCCTTCTTCCTCCTTTGCTTATCCATCTTCACAAGACTCGAGCTCCAGCGCCCAAGTTCACAAGATCTCGCCTCAACCTTCTCCGACCATGTCCGAGCGGAGGTAAATGGTTGGCCTCCACCGCTAAGGAGGAGCAATCGCTAACCGCGGGCGCCGGATACCTCTCCGCGACATCGCGACCGGCTACCCGACGAGGGGCAGCTCATCCCCACCCCCAGTGCCCCATGAGAGGGTTGTCTTTCTTTCCCACTTCCTCCGTGGATGGGCTTTCCACTTCACCCCTTTGTCCGGGGCTCATGTTCTACTACGGCCTGGATTTCCATGATCCGCGCCAACTTCATCCTCAACATCTCGGCGCTTATCGTCAGGTGCGAGGCCTTCCTTCGCATCCAGCCCCACTTCGCTTAGGCTCAAGACCTTCAATGTCAAGTCAAGGTAGTGAAGGGCATTCTGCCGGAGGCGGAGGGCGCCATGTTGGGCAAGATGCCCAACGCCCTTTGGTTCAAGGGGCCTTCGTGGAATCCGCCAAGGTGGCAATCGGGTGGTTCTACATCACCGAGCCGCTGACTCCTAAATGGGCGGCGCCCCGAAGTTTAGATTCGGTATCCCCACGCAGCTCACCTCCCGAAAAGAGAAGGGCTTGCTGTGGGGTAGTTTGAAGGAGCCGACGGACTCTGCACCTGTATCAAGAAGCCGGTGAAGAAGCTCAGTGCTGGTTAACGTGGTCCAAGTCATGCTCGTCCGCCGGATTCTCCCATGCCAAGAGCGGCATTCAATCTATGGAGTTCGATCCGAACAGCACCAGCGTTGAACAAGCTCTTCGACACAACGTGACGGAAGGCGCTCGAAGGTGCTGTTCAAGGGCGCCAAGCCCCGCGATCCGTGACGGAAGATCGCGGATTTCACTCGCAACGCCAGCCGACGAGGTAAGTGATTCTACCCTTTACGGACACTTGTTTTTCATAGTTTGACTCTATGCGGTTTTAGTTCCCTTTCCTTTGACAGATCGGATGAAGAAGGCGGAGCAGACACCGTCTGCCCTATGCCGAAAATCCAGAGACGCCGCCTAGCGAGGTTGCTGGTTCCGCACCGCACGTGGTGCCGGAGAAGAAGGCCAAGAAGGAGGCCACGGTGCTCGAAAGAGTGCCCGCTGTGTGTCCGACGACTGGGGCTGACTCTCCCCGAAAATGAGGAGGAGGAAGAGGACTCTTCCCGCAGGAGGGAGAGTGGAAGAGGAAGGCTTCCAACCGGGAGGCCGGAGGGTCCAAGAGGGCAGGACTATTCCGCCGACAGCCTCGCCAACATCAACGCTGGCGAGGAAGAATGGCCTTCAAGGGCCAGCCTCCGGCGAGATCGTAAGTATCCGGATTCCTGAATGATTTATAATTTTTTTTCTGCATCACATAGTGTCATTCTAACGCCGCATGCTACCTGTAGTCCGCCAGTGATGATCTCCCCGCTTCATCGAAGCGGTCGCTGGCTTCGCCGGATGTAGACTCCATCCCGACCGCCCACCTCGCGATGCTGAAGACACCGCGGGGATCCCCGTAAGGGACCCACCAGGGGAGGTTCGAGGCGCCACAAGGCGCCTCGACTTCGCCCGATTCCACAACGGAACCCGCAGTGGTTCCGGAGTCCGGCAGCGCCCTTCGATCAAGGGCAAGACTGTGACGCCGGGCGGCTGGCCCAACCGAGGCGCCGGGCAATTTGTTGGAGGCGCTGCAGAGCGCCCATCGAGGAAGAACACCACACTATTATGAGTGCGGTGATTCAAAAGGTGCAGCTCGCCAAAAGCGGGCTGACCAAGCCTCGCAATAGCCTTCTATCGTGCTTTGAGGTAAGAAGTTAAAATATGCAAAGTAATACCGTGATAGACAGAGGCCCTCGATGCTCAGTTTGGTGTTCGGAATGAAAAGCCGGACTGAGGATCTTAAAAGGATATACGAGGGTTGCTAAAAATTATGTCAATATGGGTTGCAGGCTGCGCTGCCGACCTCCGCCAAGACCGATCATGGAGGTCGATGCTGAAGCAGGAGCTTGAGCGGTCCGGGCAAGAGCTCGGCCGCGCCAGGAAGCAGCTCCAAGACAAATGTATGGCTACTCAAGAAATCACCTTCGGCAACAGTATAAAGAACACATCTATTCCAAGGAGTGATGCCTACATAAAAATTGCAGAGAAGAACGGAAGTAGAAAGCTTCCTAGTAGATCTATTTTGAGCATTGCAAATTCTATGCCAAGCATCTTTTAATTTTTCTCCCTCCCTTTGCTTAAAATTAAGAATTTCATGTTCGGGAGTAATAATAAGGATAGGAGTTCTAGCCATAACGACAAGGTAAACGAACTAACACACGAGCAAACGGAAAAAGGCAAGCGAGAAAGAGAGAGGAGGGGATTGGGAAAGAGAGGGCGAATAAAACGGCATGGGTGAAGTGGGGGAGAGGAAAACGAGAGGCAAATGGCAAATAATGTAAATGCGAGGGAGATGAGTTTGTGATGGGTACTTGGTATGTCTTGACTTGAGCGAAGACCTCCCCGGTAACGGCGCCAGAAATCCTTCTTGCTACGTCTTGAGCTTGCGTAGGTTTTCCTTGAAGAGGAAAGGGTGATGCAGCAATAGTAGCGTAAGTATTTCCCTCAGTTTATGAGAACCAAGTTATCAATCCAGTAGGAGGCTCCTCAAAAGTCCCACGCACCTACACAAACAAACAAAGAACTATCAACCAACGCAATAAAGGGGTTGTTAATCCCTTCACGGCCACTTGCGAAAGTGAGATCCGATAGAGATAGTATGATAAGATAAATATATTTTTGGTATTTTATAATATAGATGCAAAAAGTAAAGATGCAAATAAAAGTAGATTGGAAGCACATATGATAAGAGATAGACCCGGGGGTCATAGGTTTCACTAGAGGCTTCTCTCAAGATAGCATAAGTATTACTGTGGGTGAAAAAATTACTGTCGAGCAATTGATAGAAAAGCGAATAATTACGAGACTATTTAGGCATGATCATGTATATAGGCATCACGTCCGCAACAAGCAGACCAACTCCTGCCTGCATCTACTACTATTACTCCACACATCGACCAACTCCTGCCTGCATCTAGAGTATTAAGTTCATAAAGAACAGAGTAACGCATTAAGCAAGATGACATGATGTAGAGGGATAAACTCATGCAATATGATATAAACCCCATCTTTTTATCCTCGATGGCAACAATACAATACGTGCCTTGCAACCCTTTCTGTCACTGGGTAAGGATACCGCAAGATTGAACCTAATGCTAAGCACTTCTCCCATGGCAAGAAAGATCAATCTAGTAGGCCAAACCAAACTGATAATTCGAAGAGACTTGCAAAGATAACTCAATCATACATAAAAGAATTCAGAGGAGATTCAAATATTTCTCATAGATAAACTTGATCATAAACCGACAATTCATCGGATCTCGACAAACACACCGCAAGAAGATTTTACATCGAATAGATTTCCACAAGAGAGGGGGAGAACATTGTATTGAGATCCAAAAAGAGAGAAGAAGCCATCTAGCTAATAACTATGGACCCGTAGGTCTGTGGTAAACTACTCACAACTCATCGAAGGGGCTATGGTGTTGATGTAGAAGCCCTCTGTGGTCGATTCCCCCTCCGGCAGAGCGCCGGTGAAGGCTCCAAGATGGGATCTCGTGGATACAGAAGGTTACGGTGGGGGAAATTGTGTTTTGGCCCCGGATGTTTTCGGGCACGAGGATTATATAGGAGGAAGAAGTACGCCGGTGGTCGCCGAGGGGCCCATTTAGATAGGGGCACGCCTACCTCTCGTGGCCGCTTAGGCTGCTTCTTGACTTGCACTCCAAGTCCTCCGATAATGTTCATTCCAAAAATCACGCCCCAAGGTTTCGCCTGCTTGGACTCCGCTTGATATTCCTTTATTCAAATAGTGAAATAGGCAAAAAAACAACAATACGGGCTGGGCCTCCGGTTAGTAGGTTAGTCCCAAAAATGATATAAATGTGTAAAATAAAGCCCATAAACATCAAAAAGGGGTAATATAATAGCATGGAACATTCAAAAATTATAGATACGTTGGAGACGTATCAGCTGGCAACTCAAAAGCAAGAAAGAAAAGAAAACAAAGCTCACCATCGACCAAGTCTTCGATGCTGCTGAAGCAGGCAATCATCTGCGCCTCCTTGTCGGCCCAGGCGGAGCGCTCGATCTCGAACTCAGCGAGGAGGTCGGTCTACTTCGCCTTCGCCTCCCTCTGAGCTGTCTTGAGAGCCTCCGCCTGCTCCACGAGCTGAGTGACCAGCCGGTCACGCTCTTCGGCCAGCTTGCTACACTCCGCCTCCTTGCCGCAAAGGGCGGTGTTGGCTTCGCCCAGCTGCTGCTGCAAGGCGGTGTTGGCCTCGGTAAAAAGGGAAGAAGAAAGAATGCCAGTCATACAACAAAGAAGGGACGCAGTTGCCGGGGAGATCCGCCCACCGCCAGCAGCCGCCAAAATCTCGGGATTATAGCTCATGGCGCGCTTATCGCTACCGCAGAGAGAAAGTCATCGATAGAAATAAAGTCACTGGAAAGATTCGGCCCGACTGCTTATCAGTCGGCCCGAACCTCGGGGACTACAGCCCACGGGTGCGCCACCGCGCCCCCGCGAAGAAAGGAAGTCGAAACTTACTCCGACTCTCGGACAAGTTGGCGGTCTACTTCTCCAGCTCCTAGACTCTAGAGTTGAAGGTGGCCACGCGAAGATTGTGGTAATCCTGCAAGAGGGATATCAGATGAAGTTAGCATTCGACACCGCAGTTAGTATTCGGACCGCCGCCAACACCGCCCAAACTTGGGTTAGACTCAGGAATGGAGCCATGCCGCCTCTCACGAAGGAAGCAAGAAGATCAAAATAAAGAGAAGTAAAGAAACTTACGTGGATGGCTGCCCGCGAATCCAGGAACGCCTCATTGCATCACTTGAGGGCTTCGGCCTCATCCTGGAGTTTGGCCTGGACGTCGAGGGCCGCCTGGTTCAGGGCGCCCATCCCGCCTCCACGTACCCAGCCAGCGGCGCGCACCGGTCGCCGGTGTCGTGGGATGATGAGTCATGGGCACCGCCTCCAGCGTCATGCGGTGCCGAGGCCGCCTTCGCAAGACGGCGGCGCGCGGGCGTGCGGACCTCAGGAGTCAGGTCTGTCACCACCTCGTTCCCGGCTGGTGGCACCGGCGGGGCAATCGGCTACTCGTCCTGCGTTCCGCCGGTTGGCGGTGGTGGCGGCATGATGACGTCTGGCATGGCCACATCGCCGCCCTCCCTCTCCATGACCGGCTGCTCGCCGCCGGCTCCCCCAGTCATCGCCACAAACTCTGGCGAAGGTGGCGCGGTGTTCAAAAGGAGTCACGAGCAGCGTCTCCTGGCGGCGCGCAGCCTCTGCAAGCCGCTCTTTCTCCACGGCGTCAGCCTCCGCCTGCGCCAGCTTCCTCGTCGTAGATGTTGTGGCCTTGTCCGCCTCCTCCTTCGCCAGGCGGTCGGCTTCCTGCCCCTCGCGCACCTCCCGCACATTCCGCTCCTGCGCCTCCCACAGGTCGGCGGCCGGGTCGATTCGCCGGATGGTGGTGGAGGTCTCCGCCGACCTGATGACCGAGGCGGCGGCCGACTTCTCGAGGATGAGCGGGGCCCTGACATAGGAGGGCAGAATAAAGAAGTTTCCTAGGCCAGATCGACAAAGAGGAAGGAGCGTAAGAGGAGCACTTGCGCTGACACCATGAGCGGCACCTTCGGTTGCCTCTGGAACTTGGCCGCGGCTTCTTTCCGCCTGGTCGTCGCGGCCGGGTTCTTGGGCTTCTTCGGCGTGCTGCCAAACAGGGCGGCGCCTTGCTTCCACTTGCGCTTACGCCGGGCGGAGGCCGTAGAGGGGCTCGCGCCGTGTTGGCAGTGTTCGAGAGGGCGCGCTCATCTTCATCGCCGCCGCCATCGGGCCAGTCTCCAAGCCGCCGCCTCCTCGGAGCCGCCGCCCATCGCCGCCGCTGCTGTATCGCTCTTCCAAGGCGGCCGCCCCAAGTCGGGTCGCCCACGCCGCCACCGCCCGGCCGGCAGGTAGTCATCACCCGGCCCCACGATGGCGGCCGTCGCCACAGACATATAAATCTGCGCTCCAGAAAAGGAGTTGCGTCACACCAGGAACAAGACTAAAAGTCAGAACTAAAAGATGAAGTCGAGGTACTTACGGCAGGCGGCGGGTTGTCGTGGTAATACGGCCGCTTCCCGAACCGCCAGGCTCCCTCCGACACCTTGAGGTCAGAGATCTCGTTCACCATCCTCGCAACCTCGGCGGTCGGCATCTCCCTCGTGCACAGCCTGCTCGGGTCGCGGTGCCCGCACATCCGACATATCAGATTAAGGCGGCCCTGAAGCGGGAGGACCCGGCGCTCGACAAAGGCAATGAGGAGGTCAGAGATCACGAGGCCCTCCGACTCCTGAAGCACCCAGAGTCGGCCGATGGAGGCTACCACGTCCACCGACACCGGCTTCGGCTTGTTGCCCCAGTTGGGCCAAAGCCCGACAGGGGGTCCGGCCTCGTAGGCCGGCAGGTTGATGAAGTCGACAGCCAGGTCAACGTTCTCAACGTAGAAATAAGACTGCTGCCACAGTTTCACCGACTGTGACAGCTTGATGACTGGGTAGGCATTCCTCTTCGCCGGCCAGCGCACGGCGACGAATCCGCCACACTCGGTCGCCGTCTCCTTGGCGGAGGTGCCCAGCTTGCCATAGAAGAACGCTCCCCACAACTGAGTGTGGGAAGGATGCCGAGGTAGCCCTCGCACGCCGTAACGAAGGCAGAGAGCGGCGTCACGGTGTTGGGCGTCAGATGATGTGGCTGGAGGTTGTTGAATTCCATGAACAAGCGGAGGAAGCCGCTCACCGGAAGGCCGAAGACGCGGAGGAAGTGCGAGCGGAAGACGACCCGCTCGTTCCCCCTCGGCGTCAGCGAAATCTCCTCCGCCGGCGGTACCCGCGCCTTGACGAATGCCGCATTGGGCATCCGGTACATGTTATGGAGTAAGGTGAGGTGGTCTTCAATCACTGTCGAGCCGTCCCAGTCGCCGCCCTTCTCGCGCTCCATGGCCTCGAGTGGAGCTGCGAAGGGAGGAGGAGCATGACGGCGGTGAACGGCGGCAGCACCACGGCGAGCACTAAGCAGTGGCGGAGAGAGCTAGAGGAGGAAGAGAGTGAGGGAGGAGGGCGCGTGTGCTCCGCCGCTCCCCTTCCTCCCCCTACTTATAGCCCTCGGGCTGCGAAGCCGTGGGGGTGGGGCGTGGGATCGTGGGATTAACTGCGCCCACGACCCCAATGCACTTCGACATTATCGCGTGAATTTACTATGCCTTAAACGTCACAGGATCAAGAACCACCCGCCCCGGCCGCAGCGGATCCGCCCGCGTGCCGAGGCTCGGTAGTGGCGGGCCCGGCCCACTGTCACATCCAATCAGGAGCATGGGGTGGCAGGCTGGCCGGGCTGACGTGCGCCACGTGGCGCGCTCGTGGCGGGCGGCGGGCCTGGGAAGCTTAGCAGGCATGCCACTTGTTTCCCGCCTTGGTGTTCAAAATTGGCCGACTATCCCGCCTTGTCAAAACCAACTCCAGCAGTCGGCGCGCCGCAAGGCGGACCGAACATTCTCCCAGAGCTTGGTGAGGGGGGAAGCCGTTGAGACTACGCGACCCCTCGACCGCAACGCCTCATCGGCTTCGGGGACTACTGTCGGAGTAATGGGCCACGGGTAGCCTCACCCGAGTCCCTGAACCTGTCAAAACTTCGGGCCGGCTTCGCCCCGCAACACCCCAAACTGAAGCTCCGCCCTCCGGAGGCTGGCTGGCTCAACAGCCAACCACCAGCAGACGGCACCAAGAGCGGTCGGCTCCAGTCAGTCGGCCTCTAGAGAGGACGGCGTCGTGCAGGCAGCCACCTGGTGCCCTCAGAGTCTGCACCCCCATCAAGAAGACGAGACAGGGCGTGGCTACAGTGAAGTCCCTCACCCCCGAATCTTGGGCTTGGCGTGGCCACAGTGCCCCGAACAGGCGGAAATCTCTGCCCGGCACGGCAGTGTTGCCACTCCCCCCTTTACATCACTCCAGACAGGCGGAGCCCTGTTCCTCATGACGACCTGTCGGTATGGCGTGCGGGCTGCGGGCCCTATCAGGCAGTGATAGCCCGGAAGACAGTGGATGCCGAACCAGTCGGACCTGGGGAAGGCCGGCCTCCAGCAGGCGGTCGTCCCCTCCCTCGAAGTAAGTGCACCATTAACCTGATGAGACAAGGTGTGGCTACAGTGATCTCCCACCAGGCGGCGGGACTGTAGCCACACTGAACTGACCAAGCCCATGTCATTAGCAGCACGGCTACAGTGAACAGCCACCAACCAAACCCGCCAGCGGCGGGAGCGGCCTGTCGGCTCCGTACCGGACCGGTCGGCGGGGCGCACCAGGCGGCGGGCCCTAGTAGTCGGCGGAGAAGCCGGAAGCCAGAGACACTGACAGCCGGGTCCAACACCAGGCCAGATTACCGTTGTAGCCCTGGGGGTAGGCCTATATAAACCCCCCAGGACACCCATGCAAAGGGTTCCCACTCCATTAGAACTAGCCACAACCATAGAGTAGGAAGAGAGCTAGCCTTGCCTCCTTCTGCCTCTAGCACACAGCTCAAGGAACACCATTGTATCACTTGTGCCTTAGTGATCATGCGGAGACCCCGCAGAGCAGGACTAGGGGTGTTATCTCCTAGGAGAGTCCCGAACCTGGGTAAAGTGCGCCGGCGTACGTGTCTACGCCTAATCCCGCTTCCAGGCACGGGCGACGTTCTACTCGCTCCCACCATGATAAGCCATCCATTGGCATATGTCGCACCCAACCCCAGACAGGGGCGTCTTGCGGTGGGAAGTGTCTCCTTTGCCGTGCTCTGTGTGTCGTCGGGCCACTAACCAACAGCAACGGCGGCTTCTTGCGCCGTTGTTGGCGTACTCCTGGACGTTGGCCTAGCTTCAAGGAAGGCCAAAATGTTCTGGACTTCGGAGTGAGACAACTGGCGGGAGGAGGCGACTGGCGGTGGTGCAAGGAAGCGGCGGACGGCGTCCATCCATGCCGCTGAGGGGGGCACTGGCACCCGAGCGGGGACAGACGCTGTCAACGGCGCGGCGGAGACATTCATGTGCATGGGCACCGGCATGAGCGCCAGACGCCACGATGCACACGCAAAGAAGTTGCAGTGCCGGCAGTGCACGGCATCGGCACGGGCGCTGCTGCAAGAAGCACAGCGCATGCGCTGGTAGGTGCACGGGCATGTGAAAGTCAGCGGGGACCTCGTGGAACCCCGTGAGGTCAAGCTCGGCGACAATGTGCGGCTCCCAGCCCATCAATGCCACGGGGATGGGCGCTGGCGCAGTCGGGCGACGGATCCAAACGGGAGCGGGACAGCGCGCGCCTTCCCGCAAGGCCAGTTCAAGCTCGTCCCAAAGTGCCTTATGTTCTTGAGACTCCGGCTGGGTGTCTTCCTCAGGAAACTGGAAGACTAACGGCAGACCATCGTGATGCGGCATGGCGTACGTTTAGGTCAGGCTAGTTGGAGGTAGACGATAGGAGAATCAGAGAGGAAGAAAGAAGATTGTAGCGCTACCGGGTAGTGCAGGGTTGATTTTAAATTGCGGCACCGGCGACATTAAAAGTGGGAGCAGTTGGGACGAAGTTGGGCGGCGGAGCCTGGTCAAAGGGCTCGCCTTCCGGTGAGCCTGCACAACGTTCTGCTCGCACGCCTCCCTGTCAGCCGGCGCAGCGGTCTGCTTGCACGCCTCCCGTCGACTCACACGCTTTCTCAGACGGCACCTGCCGATGAGAAGCGGGGACTCGTGGCAGCACGTAAATGCCCACGGTTTCAATAGTGAAAGCGTTCACCTTAACGTGACCGGTCTTTGTTCCAAAATACCTTGGCTCTTCATTTGTGCAACTTGTCATAAGCAGCTTGTCTCAAATTGAAGAAAAAACTTACGAAGTAATATTTGTGTCATATCACGTGACCATGTCAGTTTCAAGAATTTATGCTCACTTTTGGATTTTTCTAAAATTTAAGATCCAGGATTCGAAACAATATCATAACCTGCATCATGCAATAAATTTTCAAGCCATACATCTGTGATGTTGTATTTCTTAAGAAAGGATTTGGTCAAACATTTTGCTTAGTTAGACTTCAGACAAGTTATATATGCAGAGTAAAAGGATAATCCCTCCATACTAGTGCATTGCCTGATATATTAACTCAAGTACTAGGCACGAACAAACGGGCTCCATTCTGTGCTCATCCTGGTGTAGTAGTAGTAGTACTAGGCAATGCAGTTGATGGGTGATCTTGACGAGCGGCGACCGAGGGAATTGAACCGTGCTCGGCACGGTAGGTAACGTTGTCTAGTTACTAAAGCATCCCTCCGTTGTTCATCGGTAGTTATTATGGACAGGGGACATGACGGGAATTTCCTAGGGCTGGAATTTTGGCCGCCAGATATTTCGACTTGAATTGCTGAGGCTCGACTGGTTGGGGTTGCCTAATGTGCGTAACACGCACGCCACCGAAGGACACGAGCCCGGTTTTTTTTATTTTTTAGGATCAACACGAGCCAAGGTCTGGCTGGTATGCCGTTGGGTCCTACCATTCGAGAATACAAAAGGAACCTTTTAAATTGCCAAACGAAACTATGTGTATTACAATGTCCGCATTTTCCTTGCAAATACTAATCTTAATGTGGTAATTGATTTATGACGAGTTGTTGAATTAGAGTGAGTTTGTGATATAGTGATCTCAACGTGGATTTCACATTTCATGGTATCCCTAGTAAGTTTTCCAATGCAAATTCAAATTTAAAAGATGAACAATATGGAGGTGCTAAAACTTTGTATGTATCAAGCATATGACCACACACACACACACAGAGAGACACACACGCACGAACACAACAACAATCCAATAAGTATAGTGTATCTATTTTTCCAAACCATGCATGTATGACACGAATTCAAAAATACTCCTTCTACTCCTAAATATTAGTCCTTTAGAGAGTTCAACAAGTGACTACATACGGAGCAAAATGAGTGAATCTAGACTCTAAAATATGTCTATATACATCCGTATGTGCTAGTCCATTTGAAATTTCTAAAAATACTAATATTTAGGAACGAAGGGAGTAAAATGTAAGACATGCATGGTCCTCAGTTCAATATTTAAAATGAACATGAAACTGACACTAGTAGAAAAGGGGGCAAAGGTCCAGGCCGGGTCAGCCCATTAGTCCCGGTTCAGTCCAGAACCGGGGCCCATGGGGGTATTGGACCCGGTTCGTGAGCCCCGGGGGCTGGCCGGGCCACATGGGCCATTGGTCCCGGTTGGTGGGATGAACCGGGACCAATGGGCCTCGCTCCTGGCCCACCACCATTGGTCTCGGTTGGTGGCTTGAACCGGGACCAAAGTCTGCCCTTTAGTCCCGGTTCATGCCACCAACCGGGACCAATGATATGCCTAATTAATTTGTTCATATTTTGTTAGATTTTTTTCTGTTAATAGAACTTTTATGATTTTTTTTTTCTGTTGTAATTTAGATGTCAAATTTTTATGATTTTTTCTGTTGTAATTTAGATGTCAATTTTCTTTCATATTGTGTAAGTAATTTAGATGTCAAATTTTTATAATTTTTTCTGTTCATAGAATTTTTATGATTTTTCTGTTGTAATTTTGTTCATAGAATTTTAATGATTTTTTGTTCATAGTATTTTCATTGTCAATTTATTGTGTATGTATAGGAAAATTGTGAATGATATAAGTCATTTATGAATATGTTCATATTTAGAATAGAGGAAAAGGAAAAATAAGAAGAGAAAGTGTTTAATATAATTAGTTAGAAAAATAATAGAACTATAGTTAAACTAGTTTATTTTTAGTAAGTACTACTTTATTTTATTTATAGTAAGTGCTTCATTTATAGTCCCGGTTCATGCCACCAACCGGGACCAATGATATGCCTATATATACCAGGCCAAAATGAAGGAGAGGCGCACTCACCTGCACGTTGCTTAGCTTCGTGCCAACGTGCGGTGAGCACTGCGCTTCTCCTTCATCGCCTCTACACTCAGGGCTTATAAACCGCTGCGAGTGCCTCTCGCTTGGCAGGTGGGACTAAAAACAGCTGCAGAAAGAATCAACTAAAAACTCTTTTACGGTTCATGCCACGAACCGGTACTAAAAAGTGCTCGTGGGGCCCCAGCCTTAAAACCTGTACCAAATAAAATGCCTTTATAACAGCCTTAGAACTGGTACTAAAGGAATCAACTAAAAAGCTTTTATAAACCTCTAGTATGATTGAAACTAAAATTATATAGAATTTTGTTACAAACTTTAATAGCAAAAAGAATTATCATAAAAGAAAATAAATAAGTAATTAGAATTTTGTTCAAAACATTAAAGGCAAAAAGAATTATCATAAAAGAAAATAAATAAGTAATTAGAATTTTGTTACAAACTTTAATAGCAAAAAGAATTATCATAAAAGAAAATAAATAAGTAATTAGAATTCTGTTCAAAATATTAAAAGCAAAAGGAATTATCATAAAAGAAAATAAATAAGTAATTAGAATTTTGTTACAAACTTTAATAGCAAAAAGAATTATCGTAAAAGAAAATAAATAAGTAACTAGAAACAAAAAAGAAAGCAAAAAAACTGGGAAAAAATTTAAAAAAATGGCCACCTACAGGGCCACCACGGCCTGCATACGACTAGAAACCCATTACTAGGGCCAGGATGCAGGCCCGCAGTAGGCCTAATAGGCCCACAAGCACAGAGAGTGATTTTAGGCCCGTAAGCCTGCAGTAGAGAGGAGCTCGAAGTGGTTAGTTCGGCAGGGCTTATAAACCACTCCGAGCCCCTCTCGGCTAGCGAGGTGGGACTAAACATAGCACCGCACCGCGCCAGTTCAAAGACGACCTTTGGTCCCGTTGGTGGCACCAACCGACTACTAGAGTGCATTGGTCCCGGTTGGTGCCACCAATCGGACCAATGCACCTGTAGTCGGTTGGTGCCACCAACCGGGACCAAAGGTCTCTGTTTCCCGCCCTTTGGGCTGCTGAAAAGAGGACTTTGGTCCCGGTTGGTGCCACAAACCGGGACAAAAGGGGTGCATTGGTCCCGGTTGGTACCATGAACCGGGACCAATTCTCTGTCTATATAAGCGGCACTCGCGAAAATTTGGTTCAGTTCATTCTTCCCCACCGCCTCGACGCCGCCAGTTGCCCGTCTGCCTCCGCTTTGTAGTCGCTGTCGCCGCCTCGCCGCCTCGATCGACGCCGCCGCCGCCGCCTGACGTGACGCCTGCCTGCCTCGCCGACGCCGCCGCCTGCCTGCCGCCGCCGCCGCCCGCCCATGTGTGCACCTTGCCGTCGCCGTCGCCGTCCCCGACACTGTCGCCGTGAGCAACTAATTTAATTTGATGTTAGTAGTAGTTAATTTAGATGTGTAGTTAATTGAGTTAGGTTTTGTTGGATTTTTTTTAGTTCATATATTTTTTTTGTTAGATGTGTAGTAATTTAGATGGGTAGCTTCTCCTTCATTCCCGTGTGCTAGACAATTTGGTGTAATAATGCACTCGGGAAGGAAAGAAGGAGCTACATACCATCACCGATAGTCAACCCGTGATAAATAATAATGATCTAATTTAGGTTTTTTAGTACATATATTTAATTGTACAAGTTTAATATTTGAATTATGAACATAGGCGGAAATGTCGTACTCGGACGATTTAAAACCGCCTCGGGAGTGTGACTGGTGCCACGACGACCGAGGTATGTGCGACAGTTCATTGAGCTGGGCGAAGATCAGCGCTTCAGCATTAAGCTCGAGGAGGCCTTCGATGTTCATACGATGCATAGCATTTACAATAGTTTTTCTCATAATTAAGCACGACTTCAACTATTTTAACGTGTATTTTTCATCTTTTCCAATTCAACTAGCTTATCCCATGCTATGCAAGACGCTATGTCTTGGAGAGGATGGATTTTGAAGACCATGAAAGTATGGAAACCAAAAAAATTCTCCTAAGGACCCATCATGGTGTGGATTTTCAAGTAAAGTTGTACAATGCTGAGAGTGTAACCCATTTTGGTTGCAAAAATTGGGAAGCACTTTGCAAGATGTATGGTTTTGATGAGGGTATGCTTGTCACCATGGATCTTGGTGATCCTACAATTGAGCAAGACAATATGGACATTTGGGTCCTTGTGGATACACCTCCAATTCTTCCCCCATGTGAGCTTAACATAGTTATTAAGTAATTTATATTGTTTATTTCAAAATAGTTGACTGTTTATTTCAAAATAGTTGACAGCTTATTTCCATTCACAGCTTATTTTCATTCTTCAAAGAATGTGCGGAAGATGGTAGACAAACCCACTACACCGATGGCTCCGAATTAACTTATAAGGAGAAAAATCATCTGATCGCATTTTGTACTGATCTTGAAAATTACAATGTCTACAATCAAACTCCTCAACATTATGGTCAATACGTGCCATTAGTGCACGTGTTGAACTACGGTAACTACCATGGAGATACCCTGGTAAGATTTTTTACTATTACGACATCCGTGCATCTTTTTGCATACTTCTAAAACTAGTACATCATTGCTAACTACGAAGTTATTACTATGTTTTTCAACAGATAATCCCGAATGATTGTGTGCCTCATCTGATGTATACGCACGGTAGCCTTCATGTTTTGAACATACAACCAGGTCGTCCTACGAATCTCAACTGTCCATACCGGATTTCTAAAAGAAGTGGAGACATGACAATCAAAGAATGGAAAAAATGTATGGACAGTCGTAAGGAGCTTGTTGGAAGCAAAAGGAAGCGAAGCGCAAGAATTGGAGACAGGATGATATCCATTCTTCATAATGGAGAGTCAGGGTCTATATTGTTTTATGCTATTTTACCTTAAGGGTGTTTAGGTCCTACGATCTCGATGATCATGTGCTAAGAACAATTATGTAGGTTTGGGTTCGATGACTATGAGGATGATGATCGTATGACTTATTATTAATAACGAGTAGAAGTTTTATGATGATGCATGATTAGTAGGACTTGTTATTATATATGATGATGTATGATGCGAGCATGCATGAGTTATTATATATCTGCGGGTGAAATGAACATAGCAGTAGCGTTGGTAAACCAAGGACGAAGATATAATAAAGGACACTTCTCTCTATTAGCTAGCTAATAACAACCTAAAAATAACCCCCAAAACCCCTAAACCAGCCACTTTTTTTAAAATAAGAAACCTCAGCTCCAGCCAGCTGCTGACGCGTGGAAGCCTTTTGGTCCCGGTTTATGTCACCAACCGGGACCAAAGGCCCCCCTGCCTGGGCTGCCCGCAGCGGCCACGTGGATGCCCATCTGTCCCAGTTCGTGTAAGAACCGGGACTAAAGGGGGGAGGTATTAGTAACGACCCATTAGTCCCAGTTCAAGAACCGGGACTAAAGGCCCTTACGAACCGGGACAAATGCCCTGTTTTCTACTAGTTTGAAACATGAATATTAAGTCTAGTATTACAGTACATGAAAATGTTGTGTTTAGGCGGAGCTATGATTGTCAGGGGTCAACTCTTCGACCTTAGATAAAATTGTGGAGCTCTGTTTAGGGTTGTTTAGATTATATTTGTCCCCACCCTCCCAACCACCGATTGGTTGTGCACCCCCCACCCCTCCTCCCCGGGAGAATATCATGTGCCCCCATACCTTAGATGCTATATGCCGACACAAGTTGCTTGGAGCTTGTAGATCTAAGATATAGCAGCTCACATGATGTGTCTTAATATTTTTACAGGAAACCTTGATGAGTTTGAGAATTGCACACAATTTATACAAAAACTACTCAGATGCCCTTGGATCCCATGTCCAACGACCTCGAAGCTCGTATCACCGTAGCATCTAAGATGAAGGAGGACATCATATTCTCCTGTATGTAAGAATACCATGTGCTACCACACCTTAGATGCTTTGGTGATACAAGCTCTTCGGAGCTGTTGGATTTGTGACCCAACACCTCCTCGGTGATTCGAATGGTTTTTTGCAGAAAAGCCCCAAAAGAATTTGGCAACTGCTTACAAGCACAAAGACTGCTCAGATGCCATTGGATCTTAGATCAGACGACCTCTAAGCTCGTATCACCATAGCATCCAAGCTGCGATAGCACCTTATGTTTTCTCGCACGGGAGAATATGAGGTGCTCCCGCACCGTAGATTCTATGGTGATACGAGTTCACTGAGATCTAACGGCCCACAGTAGGAGGTTTGAATGTTTTTGCAATATACGTCTGAGAGAGTTTGGAAAATGCGCAGAAAGTACAAGTACTACGCATGTGCCATCTGATAACTGATAAGATGACCTAGATATTCATATCACCGTAGCGGGTAATTAAGCTACGGGGAGCACCTAATATGAGCACTGGGGGCACTGTTGCCACGCCGGCCTCGGTCAGCGGGTAGGTGAGGGGCACTGTTGCCACGCTCCGGCTGACCGGAGTCATGGGCGAGGCACTGTTGCCTCGGTCATCGGTGGATGAAGACTCGTCCCGTTGTACGGCTTGGATGGGACGGGAGCTGACCCATGGCCGGGTTGAGGAACACGCCAAGGGTGGAGCTGGCTTGTTAGGGAAGTCTTGGTACGCCGGGTTCGGCTGCCTTGTGCGGGTTGTCGAGGCCGAGTCGAGGAGCTTGGCCGGGTCGGAGAGTTCTGCCGGGTCGAGGGGCCTGGCCGGGTCGAGCGATCCGGCCAAGCGCGGGCCGGCTTGAGGGGCGATGCTGGCCCCATTGTTTTTGAAAAGGATCCGGGTTCCGTTGCCTGCCCGGGGTTCATCCCCCCGACAATCTTCATTCGTACGATCAACATTATCGCTACCATACCACTCACTCGTCTCCAAGAACGCATCCGTAAATCCAGTTTCTTTCTCCATTGAATAACCTCACTACCAACACTGCAACATTTCAAATAAAAATTTATCTATCAATTCAAAATCAAACTAGATGTACTGCGGTCATACCAATGAATAGTTCATAACAAACAAATGATTGTAAATAATTATTTACAGCTACTAATTTTTTGACAAACTAGACGGCTTACATGGCAAACCTAGACGCTGGCGGGTCCCAATATCCGGCGGCAAGGCGTTCAGGTACGTGCACTCCAGCCTACCTACGGACGGCGAGGACGTGCCTGGAGGTAGATCACGTCGTTGGCGACGGCGAAGGACGTGCACGGAGGTTGATCACGCCGTTGCGGACGGCAACAGCGTCCGCGTAGGGCACGTCACCCCGACGACCTGCACGGAGGCCAGATCGCGTACGTCGGCCACTCCAACAACGTCTATGGCGGCCAGATCCTGGGTGAAGACGGGGAGAAACCTGAGATGGTCGGCGATCGGCGGGGAAGGGCGGCGATCGGCCGGAAGGGGCGAGTTGGAATGGGCCGCGTGATCGCGGGTAGGTCGTGGATCTTGTTTTTTTCGCGTGAGGGGCGCGGGGTAGATGCGAGTCTGCCGTATCGGCTCGAGCTGTGTGCTCGGCTCTACGTGTATGCGGACACACAAATGGCCTTATACGTTAACCGCGCGGGGGGTGGGTGGGTGGGTACCAAGCAGGGCTCTCTTTAATTTCCTTCTGAGTTCTGACCCACAAATGGCCTTATGTCTCCTGAATTGATGCCCCAGTCCCGCGTTGAGCGTTATGCATTTGTTCAGTGGGTTTCTAACATTGGGGATGTCAATGTTTCAATGTATATTAAGTCAGATGAGACTCCACCTTCTTGGATATCAGTTCTTTAGGCTGGTTGTAATGGTAGTATCATAGCTAGTATCATGCATGCCAACTAGGCAATTTTGATGAAGTGTCATAGCATTAAAGAAAGAAAGAGAGGGTATAGTATCATATCATGATACCGTATCATATTAAATGTTATACTACTTTGTGTCATGCATGGCAATAAATAAAGTACTACATGATACTAATATATGATACTATGCATTAGGAAGGTAGTATCATACACTAGTATCATATGCATGATACTAGTATATGATACTCCCCATTACAACCAGCCTTAGAGGTATGCTATTGATGCCCACGGCTGACAACATAAAAGTTGATACCCATTGCGTCTAATTATTCAGTTCAACCTATCTGCCGAGCTATTGTGTGCCCAGCAAATTAGTGGAGCTGTTTTCAAGTGTGTTCCTAGGAGTGCAAGGTCTTAATTCGGATTGTGACTATATCCAGGTCCACTGATTCGGTTGGGTGATGCTAATTGACTTGATGGTCCTTAATTTTTTAACTCCATAGAACCTAATAATTTTGCACACCATAAAATGGATTTCAAGGTCTTCTAAGGAATCCTATATACCTAAGAAGTTCACCCCCACTACCCTATTTGTCTCCCCATGCAGCCTATCCACGTCATATGTAGGCCCCACGTGTACAAAGCTTTCCCAATAGCCCATGCAGCCTGCCATGTCATCACAATCCTCCGCGATTTATTTTCTCGACAGTAAATTCACCACGAGGCCCTGGACGGCAATTGGAAGTAGGGGAAGCTGGACAAGCAGGATGGCCTCCTTGGCTTCCCCTCCCTTCCCCTTCCTTCCACCCCAAATTTATGGCGACTTCTCTCCTTCCCCGACCTTCTTTTTTTCCATGTCTATATATGGTCACCTCCTCTCCCACGTTCCTCCCACGCCTCCTCCTGCACCAAGCCACTGCCTCTAGACCACGCTTCCTGGAATTGATGATGCCTCATCCTTCTCTGCTTCCAGTGTTGGCGCTCGCGTCAGATCCATGCCATCTTTTTCGTGGCAGGAGAGATCGATGCCCCCAGACCCAATGATCATGTATTCATCTACGCTGCTATAGGATGAACCTCATTGCTTTTGCGCCCTTCCTCATTCCTCCACGATGGCATGAGGGATGTCGATCTATGCGCAGGGCAGATGAATTCTTCATGTGCTGTTTATATTCCATATGCATGCGTGCAGATCGGTCAAAAAGAGAAAACTCTCGACCCACTAGTGGAAAAACAGGCTTTCCGTCCAGCCCATAAGTCGCGAAGCTGTAGGAACCGCGACTAATGGGACCTTTAATCATGATTCGGAGGTGAACCGCGACCAAAGGCCTGGGCCCTGGGCGCTCGGTGGCCAGCTGGTGCGTGAGGGGCTTTAGTCGCGGCTGGCCAGGCCAACGCGACTAAAGGCCTCGAACACCTTTAGTCGCGATTGGCCTGGCCAACCGCGACTAAAGCCCTCCCTATATATACCCATCCAGCAGCCAACACTTAGCCATTTGGAGCCATTCTCTTCACAAGTGGGTGTAGGTTTGCTTTTGGTTCCTCTTATGCACATAAGGTGTTTGATGAAATGCCCCAAGAGCATGAAACAAACATGACATGAAGTGTTGGAGCCACACTCTTGATCGCGGTTAGCAACTTGATGAACCTTTGATGTGTCAATATGCATGTGTGTGTAGTTCATAACAAATGCATGATGGTTAATTATATATTTTATATTATAATAATGCAGATGAATCGGCAATGGATGTACGGTAACCGACTCTCCGGCGAGTTCACTACGGGTTTGAAAGATTTCCTCGTAGTGGCTAATGCGAACAAGCGGGGGTTTTGTTATCTGTCCATGTGTTATCTGTAAGAATGAGAAGGGTTACTCTTCCTCAAGAGTTGTTCACATGCATCTGCTTGGAAGGGTTTCATGCCAAGCTATAATTGTTGGACCAAGCATGGAGAAAGAGGGGTTATAATGGAAGAAGATGAAGAAGGGGATGATTTCATCGATGAAAGCTATCTTGCTCATTTCGGTGATACTTTCATGGAGGATGCTGAAGGTGAAGGGGAAGGTGAAGAAGAGGCACGTGATGATCCGTTGATGATCTTGGTCGGACCATTGCTGATGCACGGAGGCGCTGCGGCTGAAAAGGAGAGGAGAATTTGGATCGCATGTTAGAGGATCACGAAAAGGCGCTGTACCCGGATGCGATGATGGTCTGAAAAAGCTGGGCTGCACACTGGATTTGCTGAAATGGAAGGCGAGGCAGGTGTAGCTGACTCGGCATTTGAAAACTTGCTGAAAATGTTGAAGAATATGTTTCCAAAGGATAACGAGTTGCCCGCCAAGATCGTCTGAAGCAAAGAAGGTTGTCTGCCCTCTAGGTTTAGAGGTTACGAAGATACATGCATGCATCAACGATGCATCCTCTACCGCGTGAATACGAGAATTTGAATGAATGCCGGTATGCACTGCATTGCGTTATAAGATCGAGTCGATGACCCCGGTGGCGATGTTGAGGGCGAAACCCGGAAGAGGGTTCCGCCAAGGTGATGTGGTATGCTCCTATAATACCACGGTTGAAACGTCTGTTCATGAACAAAAAGCATGCCAAGTTGTTGCGATGGCACAAAGAGAAACGTAAGTCGGACGGGAGTTGAGACACACCGCAGATGGAGCATAATGGAGAAAGATCGACGGATGGTTCACAGATTTTGCAGCTGACGCAAGGAACATAAGATTTGCTCTAAATGCGGATGGCATGAATCCTTTTGGCGAGCGAGCTCCAGCCATAGCACCTGGCCCGTGACTCTATGCATCTACAACCTTCCTCCTTGGTTGTGCATGAAGCGGAAGTTCATTATGATGCCAGTGCTCATCCAAGGTCCGAAGCAACCCGGCAACGACATCGATGTGTACCTAAGGCCATTAGTTGATGAACTTTTACAGCTGTGGGGTGGTGTCCGTGTGTGGGATGAGCACAAACAAGAGGAATTTGACCTACGAGCGTTGCTTTTCGTAACCATCAACGATTGGCCTGCTCTTAGTAACCTTTCGGGACTGTCAAATAAGGGATACAATGCATGCACGCACTGCTTACATGAGACTGAAAGTGTACATTTGCCAAATTGTAAGAAGAACGTGTACCTTGGGCATCGTCGATTTCTTCCGAAAACTCATCCAGTAAGAAAGAAAGGCAAGCATTACAACGGCAAGGCAGATCACCGGCGAAGCTCGCGGAACGACCTGGTGCTGAGGTATTTGATATGGTCAAGGATTTGAAAGTCATCTTTGGAAAGGGTCTGGCGGACAATCAGTTCGAAGGAGCTGACGGACACGCAGCCATGTGGAAGAAGAAATCTATATTCGGGAGCTAGAATATTGGAAAATCCTAGAAGTCCGCTCTGCAATCGGCGTGATGCACGTTACGAAGAATATTTGCGTGAACCTCCTAAGCTTCTTGGGCGTGTATGGGAAGACAAATGATACAAAGGAAGCACGGCAGGACCAGCAACGTTTGAAAGACCACGATGACCGGCATCCGGAATGGTTTCAAGGTCGTGCCAGCTACGCTCGACCAAAGAAGAGAAGGTCATCTTTTTGAATGCAAGAGCAGTATGAAGGTCCCGTCTGGATTCTCGTCCAATATAAAGGGAATAATAAACATGGCGGAGAAAAAGTTCCAAAACCTGAAGTCTCACGACTGCCACGTGATTATGACGCAATTGCTTCCGATTGCTTTGAGGGGCTCTGCGGAAAATGTTCGATTAGCCATTGTGAAGCTATGTGCATTCCTCAATGCAATCTCTCGAAGGTAATCAATCCAGAAGTTCTACCACGGTTCTGAGCGATGTGATCCAATGTCTTGTCGATTTGAGTTGGTGTTCCGCCATCCTTCTTCAATATTATGACGCACCTCCTGGTTCACCTAGTCGAAGAGATTTCCGTTCTCGGTCCTGTATTTCTACACAATATGTTCCCCTTGAGAGGTTCATGGGAGTATTAAAGAAATATGTTAAGTAACCGTGCTAGGCGAGAAGGAAGCATCGCCAAGGGCTATGGAAATGAGGAGGTAATTGAGTTTTGTGTTGACTTTGTTCCTGACCTTAAGCGATTGGTCTTCCTCGATCGCGGCACGAGGGAGACTAAGTGGAAAAGGCACGATCGGAAGGAAATCAACGATATGTATGGACGGCCATTCTCGATGAAGCACACCACCTTTATGCTGACCAATTCCAGCTTGGTGGCTCCGTGCTTTGAGAAACACAAGAATATTTTACGCTCGGACAACCCGGGGAAGCCTGAATCCTGGATTAGGAAGGCCCACATGGAGACTTTCGGCAGTTGGTTGAGAAAACATTTAATGAATGACAATGATGTTGTAGATCAGCTGTACATGTTGGCCAAGACACCATCTTCGACTATAACGACTTTCCAAGGGTACGAGATAAATGGGAATACATTTTACACGATCGCCCAAGATAAAAAGAGCACCAACCAAAACAGTGGTGTCCGCTTTGATGCAGCAACCGAGAATGGGCAAAAGGTCACATATTATGGTTACATAGAGGAGATATGGGAACTTGACTATGGACCCTCCTTTAAGGTCCCTTTGTTCGGTGCAAATGGTTCAAGCTAACAGGAGGTGGGGTAAAGGTGGACCAGCAATACGGAATGACAATGGTGGATTTCAACAATCTTGGTTACCTTGACGAACCATTCGTCCTAGCGAAGATGTCGCTCAGGTTTTCTATGTGAAGGACATGAGTAGCAAACCGAGGAAACGGAAAGATAAGAAAACGATCAAGACATCATGCGATGATTCAAAGCGCCACATTGTTCTTTCGGGGAAAAGAAACATCGTGGGAGTGGAGGACAAGACAGACATGTCAAGATTATAATATGTTTGCTGAAATTCCGCCCTTCAAAGTGAACACCGACCCAAGCATTAAGTTAAATGATGAGGATGCTCCATGGATACGGCACAATCGTAAGCAAGCAGGGACACAAGGGAAGAATTGATGTGTAATATATATGTAGTGATGAGAGAGTGATGAGAGAGTGATGAGAGATTGTAGAGATGTGATAATGCTGGCCAAGCCGGGCTACATATATATGTAGTGAGAAATGGCGGGAAAAATGGGAGCGGGAAGACAGGAGGCGGGAAGAAAGTGGCGGGAAGAAAGAGGCGGGAAGACAGGGAAGAAATGGCGGAAAACCCTAAACCTGCAGGCGGCCTTTAGTCGCGGTTGGGCAAGCGACCAGCGACTAAAATAGCAACAATAAGTATTTTGTTGTAAGTAGAAACAAAATAAAATAAATAAAGCAACAAAGAAAACAAAAAAATGTTTTCAAATTTGAAAACTAATGGCACTAACAGAAAGTTTATAATTTTTCTAAAACTAAAAGCAAAAAGAATTAAAAATAAAGCAAAAAACAACAAAAATAAATAATAATGCAGAAAACAAAACAAAAAACTGGAAAAAATAGTGCCGCCTAAGTATTTTGTTGTAAGTAGAAACAAAATAAGATAAATAAAGCAACAAAGAAAACAAAAAAGTGTTTTCAAATTTGAAAACTAATGGCACTAACAGAAAGTTTATAATTTTATAAAACTAAAAGCAAAAAGAATTAAAAATAAAGCAAAAACAACAAAAATAAATAATAATGCAGAAAACAAAACAAAAAACTGGAAAAAATAGTGCCGCCTAAGTATTTTGTTGTAAGTAGAAACAAAATAAAATAAATAAAGCAACAAAGAAAACAAAAAAGTGTTTTCAAATTTGAAAACTAATGGCACTAACAGAAAGTTTATAATTTTTCTAAAACTAAAAGCAAAAAGAATTAAAAATAAAGCAAAAAACAACAAAAAATAAATAATAATGCAGAAAACAAAACAAAAAACTGGAAAAAATAGTGCCGCCATCGGACCCCCACGGCTGAATCGACTAGAAACCCTACATGGGCGAGATTCAGGCCCGCAGAGGCCAAGTAGGCCCACAGGCACATAGCTAGTGACAGATTAGGCCGAAGCCTGCAGTTGAGAGGAGCTCGAGAGGTGGCGCAGCAGCGCTTATAAACCACTCTCGAGCTCTCTCAACTAGCGAGTGGGACTAAACATTTAGGCGAGGCAGCACAAGGCCTTTAGTCGCGGGTCGCCGACAGCCGCGACTAAAGGTGCCCTTTAGTCGCGGTCGCCTGCCCAACCGCGACTAAAGGTGGGGCGCGGACCGCAAAAAAACATAAAACCCTTTAGTCGCGGTTGTGCAGGCAACCAGCGACTAAAGGGTACCTTTAATCATGGTCGCGCCGCCAACCGCGACTAAAGGGGGGCTATAAATACAAGGTCTCGTCGCCCGATCGCGGTCTCGTCTTCTCCGATTCCTCGGCGCCGCCCGCCGTCTCTGCCGCGCCCTCGGCGCCGCCGCCGTCGCCCTCGCCCTCGCGCCGCCCGCCCGCCCGCCCTCAATCTGCCGACCGGCCTCCCCGCCCTCCTCGTCGCCGCCTCCTCCTCGTCTGCTCCGCCTCCCTCCTCGTCTGCTCCGCTTGCGGGCAGCCGTGGGGTGGCGAGCAGCTGTGGCGCCCTCCGACTCGTCCCAGCAGCAGCGTCTCGGCGGCGGCGCCCGTCGTCGGCGGCGCGCTCCTCCTCCTCCTCGCTCGGCTTCAGCATGAGGATCTGGCGCTCCTCCTCGTCGCGCCCATCGCCGGCCCTTGAAACCCTAGCAGCGCCAAAAAGTTCATCAAATTTGAAAAAAAATCACGAAATTTGAAAAAAGTTCATCAATTTTGATAAAAATTCCGTCAATTTGAAAAAAGTTAATCACAGGTTTTAAAAGAGTCCGTCGAATATGAAAACAGTTCAGCGAATTTGCAAAAAATCACGAAACTTCGAACAAAATTCAAAAGCACAAACATTTTTTGGATCCCCCGGCGCTTAGGCTCTCGAAGGATCCGCCGCCCGACGCCACACGCCGCCCTGCGCCCTTGCTTGCAGCAGAAAGAAAAACAAAAACAAAAAAAGGAAAAACAAAAAACAACAGAACCGGCCAAAGAAAAACAAAAAGGAAAAATGAAGAAGAAGAAAGAAGAAGAAAGAAGAAAGAAAGGAAAAAGGAAGAAGAAGAAAGAAAAAGAAAAAGGAAAAAGGAAGAAGAAGAAAGAAAAGAAAAGGAAAAGGAAGAAGAAGAAAGAAGAAGAAAGGAAAAAGGAAGAAGAAGAAAGAAAAGGAAAAAGGAAAAGGAAGAAGAAGAAAGAAGAAGAAAGAAGAAGAAAGGAAAAAGGAAGAAGAAGAAAGAAAAGGAAAAAGGAAAAAGGAAGAAGAAGAAAGAAGAAGAAAGAAGAAGAAAGGAAAAGGAAGAAGAAGAAAGAAAAGAAAAGGAAAAGGAAGAAGAAGAAAAGGAAAAGGAAAAGGAATTTTTTCTTTTTTTTTTTTTGTTCTTTTATTTTAACTAGTTTTAGTTTAACAAGAGCGGTAAATAACTTAAAACCCTAAACCCCAAAAACAAAAACAACAGAAAACCGGTCAAAGAAAAACAAAAAGGAAAAGGAAGAAGAAGAAAGAAGAAGAAAGAAGAAGAAAGGAAAAGGAAGAAGAAGAAAGAAAAGAAAAGGAAAAGGAAGAAGAAGAAAAAGAAAAAGGAAAAGGAATTTTTTCTTTTTTTTGTTCTTTAATTTTAACTAGTTTTAGTTTAACAAAAGCGGTAAACAACTTAAAACCCTAAACCCCAAAAACAAAAACAACGAAAACCGCCAAAGAAAACCGCCAACTTAAAACCCTAAACCCTAAACCCCGCCCCGTCTTGCGCTCTACCACGACACCCTCTCCCACCCCTTCCTCGCCCCCTCCTTTTGCCACCGCCCTTTCGCCACCGCCACCGCCACCGCCCCCCTTCTTCACTTAATTAATTTGTTTTTACTACATGTTTTCAGGATGACATAATGTCGGACGATAGAGTGACCGATTATGGACAACTATGATCCGGACGGTGAAGCACATATGTTCGGCATCATAAGCGGCGATATTCAATATGTGCCGACCGGAGAAGAAGAAGATGATATCTCTTCTTATCTGAACCTTGACGGTGAAGATGAAGGCGCCGTCGACAAGATGATGCGAAGAAAGCGTCGATAAACGACGATCTTCAAATGGAAGTAGCAACCACCTCCGGCCGAGGTATATATATACATTGAGCCTCGGTGATACAAACTAACTGATTTGAATAAATATGTGTGTACTAACGCGCGACTCTCTTTCTTATTTTAGCCCTCGGCGGATCGTCAAAACAATCGAGTACGTCGTCAAAGCGTGGCGCAACCGGACGATGAAACCAGGAGAAACATGCACCATCCAGGTTGTCGACTTTGCAACCGGCAGGCACTGGAGCCCGCAAGAACGCCACCAAGTTTATCAGCCAATGCGGAGCCATTGTTAGAGACAACGTCTCGATCACCGTCGAGAGTGGAATGAGCCAAAGAAGGCACGAATTGATGGTTTCACTTTTGTCGATAAGAGAACAAAAAAGATTGCTTGCGAAGCTTATGGAACATTTCGTTCTACCTCCGGAATACAACAAATTCGATGAGGAGGGTAACAAGATTGAGGAAAACAAGGAGAGGAGGAGGAAAGTCAAACAGTTCGCTCTTCATAAGATGGCCGCGCATTCGGAAATTCAAGCAAAATCTAGCCCGTGACTTTGTCAAGCAGAACAAGACTCCGGTTTCGTAGGACAATATGAGAAACTGAAAGATGATTGGCCAGAATTTGTGAAGCAAAAGAAATCGGAGCAGTTCCTTCAAATATCGAAACAAAATAAGGAAAATGCGGCTAAGAAGGAGTACAATCATGTTATGGGGCCAGGAGGGTATCGCATTTGGGTGCCTAGGTTCGAGAAGATGGAGAACGAGCTGAGGCGCGAGAATCCGTCCAGTGCGGAGGATGGGACCCAAGGGCCAAAAGCTGGTGAATACGGGCATGGGGAACGCTCAACCCGGAGGCAGGGGAGTGTGTTTACCAGGGCAAATTAATTAAACCCACCCAAGCCCTTATTGGCGCAATGAAGGCTGCTCAAGAGGGAAGATCAAGTTCAACAGAGAGAACGACGCTACTGACAAAAGCCCTCGGGAATCCTGAACACGGAGGGCGTGTACGAGGCATGGGGCACATTCCGTGGAAAATAGGGTTCCCCGAGCGATGACCCGTCGGATTCTGAAGCCGTAAGAGAAAGATGGATCGGGAAGCAGATGTTGTGGGGCGGTTGGCATCGAAATGGAAGTGATGAAGAAAACCATGAGTGTACTAGTAGCGAAAGAGATTCAGCTCGGTGCAGCATGAAGATCATCCAGCGGATCTCGGAAGCCAGCAGCGTAGAAGCAGCGTGGCTTCCACGGAGGCCCCACCGGCTGGTGTAGATGCACCGACGATCGAAATTACTGCACGGAGCCTCTGGTGGTCGAAATTACTGCACGGAGCCTCCTCGCTACCCGTGGGCGATATAAAGGAGATGAAAGAATGTCATCTGTATTATCCTATGGGAACATATCCATGAAGGTAGCCATCGGCAGTGCTTTACCATGTTTACAGGAGCACTCCACCACAACAACCCCATTAAAGATGGCTATGCTCGTGTCACGGTGGAGGACATAGTCAAAGGGTTTGAGGACACAGAGATTGAAATTGCTACACGAAGGGAGAAAAGACTTGAAGATGTCAAGCGCCATTACATTCTATGGCAAAAGAAGTTTATCAAGTTTCAGGCGGCGCCAAGGACAACAAGTCCACCCCCTACGGTGGTGGTGGTGGCGGTGGCGGTGGTGGTGGTGGTGGTGGTGGTGGCGGTTCACCTACACCTCCGTCACATCAGCCGCCGCCGCCCCAGTCCTAACGTCCGGCGGGTGATCATCCGCCGCCCCGATCCTCGTCCGTGGGTGATGAGGCGCCGCCCCAATCCACCTATGGCAAAGAAGCGAAAGAAGTCCTGAGTATTAACCCGGACCCTTATGTACCTAAGACCACAAAGGTACGGAGCCATCATGAAGCCTCTCCCACAAGGCCTTGGGAGCGTAGTGCCGAGGAAGTCGGCAGCGCGACTGCTGATTTGGAGAAATGGAAGGCGGACTGCAAGAAGAAAAGAGAGCCCGAGCCCAAGCCGGTATATTCGATCAGCAAAAGAAGTGGGCTAAGTCATTTTGAGCACACCGTCCCAAGCCGCGAAGAATCTCCCTAATGACTATGCACGTGAACTTAAAAGCAGGCACTCATGTTCAAGGAGAACAAAGAGCGGAGAAGGCGAAAGTATAAAAGCGGAAACAAGTTGCCCAGCTCGGGAACAAAGTAAACAATCGATTGCCCGCTTATAGTGGAATCCTTCCGTCCGGATGCCCCGAGATCATACAAGCTGCGGCAGCACAGGGATTAGACTGTGAGTGCGAGAGAACAAGCGGCCAACTTAGGTATTACTCTTCGTGAACTGTTAGGCCTTGATGAGTTGCGAGAGAAGGAGGTAGTAATTACATATGTCAAGAATGGGCCTCTCGTCGAGCCTGCGCAGAAAAGGATCTACGACCAAATGAA
Source organism: Aegilops longissima (assembly GCA_021605205.1). Lineage (NCBI taxonomy): Eukaryota > Viridiplantae > Streptophyta > Magnoliopsida > Poales > Poaceae > Aegilops > Aegilops longissima. Next base: position 623,562,201 of record CM038676.1, read on the forward strand.
ACGTCTGCTGAATTGGTACAAGGGTTACATAAAAATTAAAAGCCAAAGATTATATTTATGCGGAAGTTAGACATGAGCATCACTTCAAACATTACTATGTACAAGTTGAACTGAGTGAATTGTTCCAGCTTTTCAATCTGCTTGAGCTCGACAAATCTATCATCGGTTGCTACATTCTGTAAGTGATTTATTAATTTCTACCCCATCTCGTTCATATTGCCTGCACTATATATATGTCCTAACTATATTGTTGTGTCCTCTATTATACATGCAGAATGAAGAAAAGGAATGCAGAGTAAGGAACATCCATGATGTTGGGTTCATTGACCCACACATCGTTAATGATGTTGTGTTGGAGCATTACCCGACGACGTGGAGGCAGACCTGTGGCAGTTTCTTACAAAGCAGGAACTCAAAAGTGATATTCTATTTCCTTACCATTTTGGGTGAGTGTTTCTGTCTTGAGCACATTCTCTTTTGTTTACTCCATGCATGGTATGTGGCGGCTAATCGATGAGTTATGCATGACGTCTGTGCATGTATCGTGTCCGCAGGTTCCACTGGATTCTGCTAGTAATTAAAGTGAACACCTCGAATGTCTCGTCCACGACTCTCTGGATAAGGATCCAAAGCTTTGGGCCGACATCGAAAAAATGCTGCAGAAGTAATTATTTTCATTCATTTGCGCTCTATATCGATCGGCCTATTTCGTTCATTTCCTAATATCAAGTAACTAATAACTCTCTTGTCCATTTAATTTTCTTTGCCTCGTAGGGTTTGGAGGCGGTTCGTAGATACAAAGGTCGGTGAATTCAAAAAGAGCTAGAATTCAAAAGGGTAAAGACTAAGACTGGGGATATTCAGCCACCGTTGACCAATCTATGTGCATACTTTGTCTGTGAGATGATCCGGAGATACACCTCTGGCGGGTTGATCCGAGTGATACCAATGCTCGGAGGAATAACCTCCGTGGGCGCTTAGTCCGAAGCTCGCTTCCGACCACTTCAAGAGGAACTAGCTGGATGGTTCTGCAGGAAGTCCTCCATCCTAAAGGAGAACACTATCGGGAGGACGAAGAACTTTATATGGATTAAATCATGTATGGAAACTTGTTCAAAATTGTATATGGTCATCCGATGATATTGAATATATATTGTATATTCCTCTTGAATTCTTTTGGTTCTAATTTCAAATTTATTTGAAATTGTACATTCATATGCATGTATGTAGTACCGTAGAATATATGAAACTCCTTCAAAATTAAAATAAAGCACAAAAGAAATAAAACAAAACAAATTAAACAGAAAACAGGTTTAGGGGGGCTAAAACCCTAAACCTGCGGCGGCCTTTAGTCGCGGTTGGCGAAGAACCGCGACTAAAGGTCCTCCGCTTGACGGCCGCTGGCGCCCGTGGGCCGGGCCTTTAGTCGCGGTTCGTAAGCAGCCGCGACTAAAGGTGGCGGGCTTTAGTCGCGCTTTGCTGGTCGCGGTTGCGCAGCCGCGACTAATGGCCGTTGCGAACCGCGACCGAAGGCTATTTTTCCACCAGTGACCGTCGGGGAACAGTACTATCAGGCTGCCCCAATGGATCTGTTCGTTGTGTTTTCTGCAATCCCACTATTTTCTGTACGTGATGACCTGATGGATGTGTGTGTGGTGTTGATCCCTGATCTGATGGATGGATGCCTTCCTGTTCCTGATCGATGCAATAGCTGCAAGGTTTTTTTTTTTTTGAGAATCAGTACCCCTCAACTACCTCCACCTCTCCATCATTGTTGCAAGGGGGCGACCTGACATCTCCCCTCTCTTCAAGATAAAGCTCATGGCAACTAGAATCCCTTCGTTAAATATAGTATATTTTCTTTGCTCGCTACATAATGAGAACTTTCCTGATTGAATTGGAGTGGGATTTCATCATCCGTGGTTATGGTTTTTAAACTGTCATGTATAGGAATACTCTCCTGTCTATGCGAACAGGGGTGTACAGAGGAGACACGGTCCGCAGCAGCAACTGCTTGGACGGGGAATTCTCTGTTGAGGAGAGAGCAGAAGCCGAGCAATTTGGTTGCGTTTGACCTCCACGTATTAACTAGCCCCTGAATTTTTTATGGAGTATAGTTTTGCTGCAGCGGATAGATGGACGAAAATACACTTTTAAAACTTTTTAGGGGGGCGCACCCTAAATAGTAATTGATGTGTTCTGCGTAGGAAAGTTTATTCTATCCTTACTAGATTGTTTGTAAGATGACATACTCCCTCTGTTCCTGTATGTAGTGCGCATTTCATCTGGCTGCAATATCAATGAATGAGCTGGCATGTGTACTTTGGACTCTGCTACCCTCCACTGAGCATGTCCACATGCATGTGCCCAGCGACCCACGCTTTCTCAGCCACACAATTCCAGCCCAGCGAGGGTAAATTCCGTCCAAAACGCCAATCGCACACTACATTGTGGAACTTCCTCAGAAAAATAATGCGCATTACATAGAGGAATGGAGGGAGTATGTGATAAGCAATTCAAACTAATTCAAAAGATAATTCAAAAGATTGCAAGTAACCCACGTTGACCAAATTCTCAGAACTTGAACATTCTTTGTCGTCCAAGCAAGGTTCTGCACTTGGTACTAATGGATGACAATAGGGATGGATGGAGAATTGACATATACCTCTATTAAAGTATTTTCACTGCATAATTTTCCTTTTGCATTTTTGCTTCTACCATAATCAACAAACTGCATTAGAGTTTGCCAAGAATACCACCTATTTCAACCCACAACAAAAAAGAATGCGACCGAATTCGTGAAACGTACATATGCTGCTGAAATTGCATAGTTGAGAATACTATGAAACAATCACAACTTTATGATTAGCCAGTTGTAACTGCTGAGTGCTTAATGAATGGAACAACAAATTCCATCGATTTTACCCAGATCACTAATCGTAATAGCAACGCCTTACCAAAATCAGTTTTCAAAATAAAGAATAGATCCGGTCTAACTCTTTTAACATCTTTTAACACTAATGTTTCATGCAAACATTCTGAACCATTTGCAATCACTTATCTATGTTCTATCTTTCACCTACCACACTATGAGTCGAATTACTCTACTTCACTCTATGTATGTTGACCCAATATGTTGTTTTGAATTTCCGCAGCAACGCGCGGGAAATTATCTAGTATAAATCAGTCCCCCTTGGTCTGTGCAATGATACCTGCTTGCTCATTAAAATACCATGTGAAAGAGTCCTTGAAGGGGTCATTTACGTTAGGGTGCTGCCAACTTTGATTTTGTTATGATATGAAAACTGAAAAAAAGGTCCTAGTTTTCAGTAACGGAGAATAAAATTAGAAGCAAAAATAGCATCGCTCACGGGTGATCAAATACTACATGTCATAATTTTTTCTTCTAATTCAATTCTCAATGTGCTTATAACTAGCTAGGACCCACAAGTTATAGGGAGCGCTGGCAAGTGAAGTCTACCTTCATCTTACCTCAGTTCATCCAATTAAGCAGGTGCGACTCAAATTAAACCCTTCATCTTACCTCAGTTCATCTTCTTCTCAGACGTACAACTAACCACCCAGCAATTCATCACCAAAGCACAGTACACCTCCAAAGCACAAATATATATTACGATCTGAAGCCGGCTCACTATCCAAGCCCCGGTAGACTGGTACGAATGTAGATCAATGACGATAGCCTAAATATTAGGCGATGGGAGGTGGCAGTGTCTCCCACACATCCAGCACGTTGTCCTCATGATGCACCGCGAAGAGACGGTCGCCCCCAACCGAGAAGTCGGCAATGGCGCCACCGCCTTGGCTCCCACGCAGCGCCAGCCTCAGGCGGTTATGATTTGGGCCGCCATACACCGAGATGGTGTCATCCTTGGATGCTAAGAGCAGTCCGCCACGCACGGTGAGCTTGGGATAGCACATTGGAGTCGTCACCTTGCTCTGATGTGTCCACGGAGCTTGGACAGAGCTTTGGCAACGGATGTCGAGGAACCCAAGATCATGGTTCTGGCTGATCAAGCGGACCGACCTCTCGTCGTCCATCACTACAGCATCGGCAACACGCGTGTCGTACATTCTCCGGGGGCCACCGGACCATGACCACACAACACTCATATTCCGGAAATCTACCAGAGTGATGGAAGACGACGAGCAAGCATCTTTCGGTGAGCACGCCTTGACTGCCATGAGCGCGTTGGTGCTTGCTAGCCACTGAAGCTTGCTCGCGTCGTTCAGAGCATTGACGTACTTCTGGCCAAAGAAAGAGCTTGTCTGTTTGCCGGTGATGCAGTCCCAAACACCGATGCCGTAGCCAATTTCTTGAGTTATGCCCCAGCTGTTGCAGCTAGCAAAGACGTTTGCTTGCTGGTCAAAGGCCAGTGCTCCCGCGTTAAAAAGCGGAGCCGTCTTCTTGCCGTCGTGCTCTAGGCGGAAATGGTGACTCAAATCGCCGGTGAGCACGGAGAAAGCCGCCATACCACGGCCCGCGACGAGGAGTGTGGAGTCACTGAGGTAGGCCGCATCGAGGACTGGATCGACAGGCGTCAGGCAGACAGGCCGGCGCTCCTCGAGCATCCAGTTGTAGACCCGCACGATGGGGCCGTGCGTGACGCAGCACCCTCCGTCCGGCGCCGCGCGGACGGCCGGGCGGTCCACTGGTGCCCGCCCCGGCGGCACGGAGGCAGCCAGCCGGGCCCTGTCGAGGTCGAGCTCACCGATGCGAGCGGCGCCGGACGCGGTTGAGGAGGCCATAGTAGGACGCCTCCTGGAAGAGCATCCGCTCCGGGACGCCAGCCGGGACATGCAGCTCGCCCGTGCGGAGCATGTTGAGGAGCGAGGCGAAGCAGGCCGGGTCACGGTCGATGAAGTACTCAGGCACGCCCCGGGTGGCGCCGGTGTTCCAGCAAGGTTCCAACATGGCACCGAGCATGGTTCCCTCGCCCGCGCCTGTGAGCGTCAGAGTGTCAGCCGTCGTCTCGAATACCTGCCCGCCGACGTTCAGCCGGATGCGGCCGGCAGCTGGTTGTGGCGTGGACATTGCCGGCTGTGCGCAACAAGGCTTCCGCGCAGTGGACCTGTCACTGGAGAGGGTTGCGTTGCGGTACCGTCACTTCTCAAACTTGGCCTTCGTTGAGTTAAACCTTCCTGGTTTCCTAAGACCTTCAATAAAAAGTAAACAATGAGAGATCCATGCATTAGCTACAGCTTTCTAACCAGGGTACAGTAACCACATTCATACATATATGCATCACCGCTCTATCAATGACAACAATTTTCAAGAAACTTGCATATGCATCGCAGCGCTATTAGTGACAACAACAGACACAAACCAAATATAGTGCATCCTAGCACAAACAAACCTCAGTAAAGTTTCACAGCACACTAGTACATAGAGAGATGGTAACTAAAATGTCAATTCCTTTGCACTGGGATCATAAAACTATATGGATTTTGAACTGAACCATATAGTAATCACAGTCTCCAGGGTTGCTGTACCCCAACCTTTTCAAAAGGACAAAAAAAGAGAGCCTATTGTCAACAATGGACAGCAACTACACAATATAGTGCATCTTAGTACTAAACAATGACCATTGCTGCGAGTAGTGAACTCTCTGCTGCTGCTAGGGTTTCGACACCCGTACTGAAAGAAATGTACAAGCTGCTGCTAGTACCTTTTTCTCTGTGTTCCTTGAGCAATGCACGTTGGTTGGGAGGCGCTGGATTGCGAGGGAAACCGGAGGACGAGGCGGTGAGGCGGATCTGGAAGACGAGGGGGGCGCCGGTCGATGGGGAGAGAGGCGGCGCTGGAGTGGCTGAACGGCGAGTGGGTCTGGAGTTGCTGGACGGCGAGGGGGCGGCTGGACGTCGACGGGGCGGCGCTGGAGGAAGCGGGAGGCGCCGGTGGATTGGGGACGGAGGCGGCGCGCTGGAGTGGCTGGACGGGAAGGGGAGAGAGACGGCGCTGGAAGGCCGCAGCGGGTGTGGGGTCAAGCTTCAATCCACTCGGGCCCTTCAGCGATGTCTTGGGCCGCCACTGGGAAAAAAAATCAGTGTGGGTAGTGCCTCACTCAACAAGGGAGAAGAAAGGTGCCGCCTGTTTCTATTGGCCCAACCGATGAATAGTACCGAGTGAGGCACTCCCGTATTTCTCAAAAAAAAAAAAAAGAGTGAGGCACTCCCGCGACCGCCTCGCCGCCCCGCCCTCCTCGAAACCACCCCCCACCGCCGGTCTAGCCGCCGGCCCCGGCCATCCCTCTAGCCCCGCCCCGCGATTGGATTTTTTTCTCCGATGAAGTGCGCCACCGCCCCACGACCGCCGTTCACTGCCTTCCCCACCCTGAACCCTAAGATAGATACTGAGGGTACACTAGTAGAAAAAGGGCCTATAGTCCCGGTTGGTGAGGGCCTTTAGTCCCGGTTCATGAACCGGGACTAAAGGGTCGGTACTAATACCCTCGCCCTTTAGTCCCGGTTCTATCGAGAACCGGGACAGATGGGCCTCCACGTGGCTCTGTCCGGCGAGAGCCCGTGCAGGAGGGCCTTTGGTCCCGGTTGGTGGAATATGCTACTATATAGTACTTACTTTGGTGTCTAAATTGCAGCTTCTTGGTAGTCCCGGAGCTTTTTGGTGAATTTTCCCAAGCCCTGCCATACAAAGAAAACAATTACTTGATATCGAAATGAACAAAGTTGCTGATATGGTGGATAATGATCGATTTAACTTACTTCTCGAGCATTTCAGTCATTTCCGATACTCCTTGGGATCTTTTCGTCTCGAGTCTAAGACAGTTACTACTCCTGCTCAAGCTTAATCTCTAGGAGAATATAGTGGAACCTGCGCACGCATGCATAACTCATCAATATTACATTTCTATAACCTGGACTAAATAAGGAAACCGAATATGCCACAAGACAAGAACACTCACGTGTAGTTGTAAGGAAAGAGTATTATATTTTTGTGTTCATTTATTTCCAACGATCGTAGCAAGTTGGCCTCGGTTTCAAGCGGCACGATATTTAACCTCATTTGCATCTATGAGATATGTGTTAATGAACCCAATATCACCCACTTGTTTTTTCTTCATTTCTGCGATCTTCAATCTGCATAATATAGTGAGGATATTTATAAATACATGCAATGAAAGAGCTGAGTTATATAGAGATACTTAATGACAGAAGTAGTACTACTTATGAGACAGTAGCAGGTGACCGTTGCTTTATCGAGGGCCAATTGATTGAAAAACTGATAGAACTCCTCAAATGGAATAGGCAACAGTTCAATTCCAAGGAGGTCATGCTCCTTTTTAACTCTCACATACAAAGTATTCCTCCCCTCAGACTCTTTGCAGGTTTTCATGTACCAATCATGCAATCTTCGCATCATCGTTGTTAGAGAGCTTTCATCTTTGACGAGAGGCTTCCCGTACTCGTATCTTTGTATCTGCACCTCCAAGAAATCAAAATGTACATCGTCGGGCAGGTAATCTTCAGGATTGCCATAACCGGGCACCATCCTCGGATCGACGATGTCGCTAGCAGGCACCTTGAGCGGGGGGCACGATTGCTTCGCTTGTTCGCCGAGCTGGGCAATTTGTTTCCCAGCTCGTCGTTCTTTCATCCTTTGATCACTGACAGTACTTCCCGATCTCTCCGCTTCGGCAAATGCCTTTCCAATAATGCGCTCATAGTTGCCTTTTGGCGGAGACTTGGGTGGTTTTGTTAGGGCAGCCAGAGTGCGCTTCGCTTTGACCGGATCTACCTTCTCCTCCGGAGGTGGATGTCTCTTTGCTTTCAACCCTTGAAACCAGTCATCCACTTGGTCTGCGCGATCTTCGCGTTTTCCTCCTCGCTCCTCTCGTGCGGTAACTTCTCCGAGTCTTGAGAGAAGGACCGAATCTAGATCTCCTCCCGCCTTTGGCTGTCTTGCTAGACGCCGGCAGAGCGAGACGGAGCGGATGTCTTCTTTCCTTGCTTACGAGGCGGAGGAGAAGGACTACGACGCTACGGAGCAGCCGGAGCGGCGGCGGGTCTCTTCCGCCCTTGCCGACGAGGCGGAGAAGGAGGAGGCTGGCTGCCCGGACGCGCCGTTGCAGGCGGAGAAGGAGACGGAGTGCCGCCACGCCCGGAGAAGGAGCCGGCCGAGTGCCCTGATCGTCACTCGCCGGAGGAGGAGGCGGTGGAGGAGGCGAGTGCCCTGACTCGCGGGAGGAGGAGGAGGAGGCGGAGGCGTCCAGTTCGGAAGGTTGATGAGATCCTTCCGCCATAGGCATGGAGTCTTGAGCGAGAACCCAGCCGATACTCCCTTCACCGGTAGGGTGGTCAAGCCGGAGGTCCTCAAATCCTCCGTTATTTCATCGACCATCACCTTAGCATATCCTTCGGAATCGGCGGCGGTGAAAAGTTGAGTCGGGTTTAGTAGGATAAACAGAGCCAACAGCCGCCTTGACCTTCAAATTGCTCCATTGCGCCATAAGGTGGCAATTTTCAGCATCCGTGATAGCATCCACGGGATAGCTGGCAGGAGCCGTCAAGGCATGTTCTGGCTGAAGCAGCTCGGTGGAAGCCACGCTGCTTCTCCGCTGAGATGGCGGGGTAGCCGGGGAAGCTTCGCGGTCGTTTGTTGTGATCTGCTGCTTCTCGTTCCTCTAGCCCCATTACCCTTTCGTGCGGCGCTGCATTAGGCTCTGCTCCGCTTTCTTCCTCCTCTCATGGATTTTGTAACCCCTGCGTCCGAAATCCAGCCTTCCACGAAACGGAGCTGGCGTGCCTCGTGTCCGTCCAGGTGCTCGAGATTCGAGGGCCATTGTGAGCTCGTCCTTCTCCTGTCTCGAACGAACTTCCCTTGCTGCGCTGCTTCGATATAATGCTGAAGCCTCTTGACTGGTATGTCCAATTGTTCGTCCGTCCAAATGCACTTCCCGTTATAGGGTCCAGGATCCGCCGCCCCGAAGACCAAGTCCGCAACGGTCTGGCCAGTTCATTGTCTCGGTTCGATCCCTTTATCAAGCAGATCATTCTCAGCCTTGGCCCACTTAGGCCGGGCTACGAGGTAGCCACCGACCCCGTGCGATGGTGAAGCTTCTTCTTCGCAGCATTTCTCTTGTTTGTCGCTGACATCTTTTTACTCTTTTCCGATGTCTTGTAGGCCACAAATGCGGGCGATCATCTCGATCTTCTCATATTTGCCCGTGAATTCTGGTGTCTCATTTTTCCGACATACGTATTGAGTTCTTTCTTCCAATTCCTGAATAGTTCTGCCATCTTCTTAAGAGCAAAAGACTTGATTAATGGCTCTATTACTGGCTTCTCGGACCATCCTCTAGCGGTAGGGTAAAATTTGACTTCAGCTCAGTCCAAAGATCATTTTTCTGCATATCATTGACACAAGACACCTCGGGGTCTTCGTTCTTGGCTTATACCATTGGTGGATGCTGATCGGGATCTTGTCCCTAACCGAACCCCGCGACCGAGCAACAAATGCCTTCTTTGTCCGGTAGGGTTCAATCGGTTGGCCGTCATGCGATTTGTATGATCTCAAACTTTTCATCCGAGCTCAACTTTTCTTGGGCCTCGTCTCTTTACCGGTTGTGCTCGATCCGGAGGCTAGAAAAAGAACAAAGACGAGAGTTAATTAATATGTGTACATATATACCAAAACAAAGGCGAGAGCTAGTCAGCACAGGCTTAACTAATATATATACCTGGCGGACTCGGTTTGGTGATCACGGAGCCGTCCTCATGGTCTACTTCTTCACCCTCTCCTTCTTGCACTGCATTGGGTCATCGGAGCCATGTAAATCATAGCCAGCTGCTTCTTCACCCTCTCCTTCCAGACCATCGTTGTCGTTGTTATTTTTTTTTCAAGTTTTTTTGTTTTGTTTTCTGCATTATTTATTTTCTTTTGGTTTTTTGCTTTATTTTTAATTCTTTTTGCTTTTAGGTCAGCAAAATTATAAACTTTCTGTTAGTGCCATTTGTTTTAGAACAATTATAAACTTTCTGTTTGTGCCATTAGTTTTATAAAATTTGAATTCTTTGAAATTTGTGTGAATCACAAGTTTGTGAGCTCAACAAGGCGTGAGGGACGGGCTTATAAACCGGTGTGGCGCCCTTGGTTGGCGAGGTTTTCAAATTCATAGTTTTCAAATGAACTCTGAAAATGTTGGCATAGCATGTTCATGAACAAAACGGACAATGGTATCATACTCGTGTGTTACAAAGTTGGCATGGTATCATCATAATAGTTGCGGGAGAAAGTCTTCACTTTTTCTTCGCTTGTGTCGTTTGCTTATTGCGTCGTAACCATGGATAATCTTCATCGTTTATCAGGATGCTTGGGTCAGCCTTGACTTTGAAGGGGGGAATTTCATGAAACTTTTCATACTCTTCAAACATGTCTGTCTTGCCCTCCACTCCCAGGATGTCCCTTTTCCTGAAAAGAACTATGTGGCGCTTTGGCTCATTGTATGATGTATTCGCTTCCTTATCTTTTCTTTTCCTCGGTCTGGTAGACATGTCCTTCACATAGATAACCTGTGCCACATCATTGGCTAGGACGAATGGTTCGTCGATGTACCCAAGATTTTTCAGATCCACTGTTGTCATTCCGTCTTGTGGGTCTACCTGCACTACCCGCCTCGACAGATTGACCCACTTGCACTTAAACAAAGGGACCTTAAAATCTACTCCGTAGTCAAGTTCCCATATGTCTACTATGTAACCATAATATGTGTCATTCCCTTGTCGGTTGTTGCATCAAAGCGGACACCGCTGTTTTGGTTGGTGCTCTTTTCATCTTGGTCAATCGTGTAAAATGTATTCCCATTTATCTCAGATCCTTTCCAAATCATTACAGTCGAAGATGGTCCCTGGACAAAAGTACAACTCATCACAAACAGTGTTGTCACCTCGAGAGGCGTGTTTCCAACCAACTGCTGAAAGTCTGATGTGTTCACATGTAATCCGATCGTCGCCTTTGCTCCGGGTGTTTGGGCGCCGATTGTTCTTGTGTTCATCGACATCTGGGGTCACCAAGGTAGAGTTCAGTAGAACTGTGTAGTGTGCTTGAGACCAAGAATATCTGTCCTGCATATTATTGAGTCTCTTCCAAGCGTGCCTTTTCGGTCAGTCTCCCCTCATACCGCGATTTAGGGAGACCTATCTTATTAAGGCCGGAATGAAGTCAACACAAAACCCGATGACATCCTCTGCTTGATGGCCCATGGAGATGCTTCCTTCGGCCTAGCACGATTCTGAACATATTTCTTTAGGACTCCCATGAACCTCTCAAAGGGTACGTATTGTGTAGAAATACGGGCCCCGAATGACAATCTCGTCGACTAGATGAACTAGGGCGTCGTCATGATATTGAAGAAGGATGGTGGGAACACCAGCTCGAAATCGACAAGACATTGCGCCACATCACTCCTTAGCGTTGGTACGATTTCTGGATCGATCACCTTCGAGATATTGCATTGAGGAATGCACATAGCTTCACAATGGCTAATCGGACGTTTTCGGTAGAAGCCCCTCAATGCAACCGGAAGCAGTTGCGTCATAATCACGTGGCAGTCATGAGACTTTAGGTTCGGAACTTTTTCTCCGCATATTTATTATTCCTTTATATTCGACGAGAAGCCGTCGGGACCTTCATCTCGAGCAGGCATTGAAAGAATATTTCTTTCTCTTCTTTCGTAAGAGCGTAGCTGGCAGGACCTTCATCTTGCTTGGAGGCATGCCCTCTTTTTCGTGCAAGCGTTGCAGGTCCTCTCGTGCCTCGGTGTATCTTTTGTCTTCCCATACACGCCCAAGAAGCCTAGCAGGTTCACGCAAAGGTTCTTCGTCACGTGCATCACGTCGATCGAGAGCGGACCTCTAGGTCTTTCCAGAGGGTAGGTCCCAAAATATAGATTTCTTCTTCCACATGGGTGCGTGATTCTCAGCGTCATTCGAACAGCTAGTCCGCGGACCCTTTCCAAAGATTACGTGTAAATCATTACCATAGCAAGTGCGTGATCACCGATGCGCATGGCGGGCTTCTTCCGGTGATCTGCCTCGCTTTGAAATGCTTGCCTTTCTTTCGACATTGATGGTTGGTCGGAAGAAATCGACGATGGCCTGTACACATTCTTCCTGCAGCTTCCTAGGTATATACTATCGGTGTCAAGTAAACAGTGCGTGCATGCGTGGTATCCCTTGTTTGTCTGTCACGAAGGTTACCGAGAGCGGGCCAATCGTTGATGGTCACGAACAGCAACGCCTTTAGGTCAAATTCCTCCTTTTGTGCTCATCCCACGTACGTACACCGTTTCCATTCCACAGCTGTAAAAGTTCTTCAACTAATGGCCTTAGGTACACATCAATGTCGTTGCCGGGTTGCTTAGGGCCTCGGATGAGAACTGGCATCATAACGAACTTCCGCTTCATGCACATCCAAGGAGGAAGGTTATACATACATAGAGTCACGGGCCAGGTGCTGTGATTGCTGCTCTGCTCCCGAAAGGATTAATGCCATCCGCGCTTAAAGCAAACCATACGTTCCTTGGGTCCTTTGCAAACTCATCCCATACTTTCTCTCGATTTTTCTCCATCTGCGACCCGTCGTGGTGCTCTCAACTTCCGTCTTTCTTACGGTCCTCACTGTGCCATCGCATCAACTTGGCATGCTCTCCGTTTCTGAACAGACGTTTCAACCGTGGTATTATAGGAGCATACCACATCACCTTCGCAGAACCCTCTTCCGGAGGCTCGCCGTCAACATCACCGGGGTCATCTCGTCGATCTTATACAGCAATGCACCGCATACCGGGCATGCGTTCAGATCCTTGTAGGCACCACGGTAGAGGATGCAGTCATTAGGGCATGCATGTATCTTCTCCACCTCCAATCCTAGAGGGCATACGACCTTCTTTGTTGCGTATGTACTGTAGGGCAATTCGTTATCCTTTGGAAGCTTCTTCTTCATTATTTTCATAGCTTCTCAAATCCTTTATCGACACAACATTCTCTGCCTTCCACTGCAGCAATTCGAGTGCGGTACCGAGCTTTGTGTTGCCATCTTCGCAATTGAGGTACAACCCTTTTTGTGATCCTCTAACATGCGATCGAACTTCAGCTTCTCCTTTTGACTTTCGCATTGTGTCCTTGCATCGACAATGACCCGCGGAGATCATCATCATGGGGCACATCGTCTGGTTCCTCTTGATCTTCAGCAGCTTCGCCGTTGCAGCACCATCGTGCACATCGTCAGTGCATCTTGATGTTCAGAGCATCACCGTATTCAGGGGGCACATAGTTGTCATCGTACTCTTCTTCCTCGCCGTCTTCCATCATAACCCCTATTTCTCCGTGCCTCGTCCAAACATTATAGTGTGGCATGAAACCCTTGTAAAGCAGGTGGGTGTGAAGGATTTTTCGGTCAGAGTAAGACTTCGTATTCCCACATATAGGGCATGGACAACACATAAAACCATTCTGCTTGTTTGCCTCAGCCACTTCGAGAAAAGCATGCACGCCCTTAATGTACTCGGAGGTGTGTCTGTCACCGTACATCCATTGCCGGTTCATCTGCGTACATTATATATAATTAAGTGTGTCAAAAATCATTACAGAACATCATGAATAGATAATTAAGTGACCAAATTAATAGAAGTTCATCATCACATAAAAACCAAATTACATACATAGTTCTCATCTAACAACATAAAGCTCTGCAGAGCATCTAAATTAATTAAACCATACATTGAAACTATGTAAAACATTTCAATGTGAAAACAAATACGATCATAATCGCAACCAAGGTAACAACTGATCCAACGGCATAATGATACCAAGCCTCGGTATGAATGGCATATTTTCTAATCTTTCTCATCTTCAAGCGCATTGCATCCATCTTGATCTTGTGATCATCGACGACATCCGCAACATGCAACTCCAATATCATCTTCTCCTCCTCAAGTTTTTTTATTTTTTCCTTCAAGAACTTGTTTTCTTCTTCAACTAAATTTAACCTCTCGACAATAGGGTCGGTTGGAATTTCCGGTTCAACAACCTCCTAGATAAATAAAATCTATGTCACGTTGGTCGGCATAATTTTCATAAACAATAAATGAACCAATAGTTATGAAAAGATAATATATACCACATCCGAATCATAGACAGGACGAGGGCCGACGGGGGCGGATACCAAAACCATCGCACTATATAAGATGCAATAATAAAAGTAAGAAAATAATACAAGTAAGAATATTTTTCTTTTCAGAAAGAAGATAAGAACAAGAGGCTCACCACGGTGGTGCTGGCGATGAGATCGGCGCGGGTGATCGACGGCGGTGAAGACGGGGACGGGGCGTGACGGACCGCTAAACCTAGACAAATATTGAGGAAAATGGAGGTTGGAGGTCGAGCTTGGAGAGGAGAAAGCTTAAGTAGTGTGGCTCGGGCATTTCATCGAACACCTCATGTGCATAGGAGGTGAGCTAGAGCACCACAATGCCCCCCCTCGCCGGCAAGAGAAAAACAGAGCAATGAAGTGCTCTGCTTTCATGACGAGGGGTATATATAAACAGCACTATTGGTCCCGGTTCGTGGCATGAGCCGGACTAAAAACCTTTGGTCCCGGTTCATGCCACGAACCGAGACCAATAGTGGTGGGCCAGGAGCCAGGACCATTGGTCCCGGTTCGTCCCACCAACCAGGATCAAAAGGTCCGGACGAACCGGGACCAATGGCCCACGTGGCCCGGCCGGCCCCCTGGGCTCACGAACCGGGGCAAATAGCTCCATTGGTCCCGGTTCTGGATTGAACCGGGACTAATGGGCTAAACTGCCCTGGACGAAAGCCCCTTTTTCTACTAGTGGTAGCCTCTCCGACGAGCCCCTCGCCGCTGCTGGTTCTTCCTTCCCTCTGGTGGGAAAATCGAATGACCCAAAGATGTATTTTCAGTCGACTAAAGTTTAGCTAAATTGTTTATTTTTAGGCTTCCCTTAAAAAAAGTATTTATTTTTAGGCGCACAATGTTTGTTCTCCAAAGGAAAAAAGAATCCGCTCTTCAGATCAAACTCATTTTCTCACTCCATTAGCTCTTCCAAAATCACGTAACAGTTATCATTCTCGGATTTCTCAGACACACTACCTCTTTACCTAAATCTAAGACGTTTTATCAATTCAAAAAACCTGTGAATGGAAAATTTTCATTAATCAACCACAACCATTACAGTCTTTTTGACATAAAAGCCAATCTTTACCCGCAAAAAAAGGCAGTCTTAGGCAAAGATCGGCCCAACTGGACTAGCGTATGACTAACTTTATTTGCTAACACTTAACCAATCTAATTTCATGCTGGCGGCTACCTAAAAGATGCCTAGCATCTCCCACCGGTGCAATGATCGGTGGCCAGTTAGGCTTGGGATCATTTCCGAAAAAGGGGTTCCCCGCTTTGTATTACAAAGTAACCGGCTTCGATACATTTAACGATAGATGCTGGGGCGGAAAGCCGGAAACAGCACAGGCATGTCCAAAAGAAACAACAGAGAAAGCGTAAAATAAACAAGCGTATGTGACTAACTTTATATGTGTGAGTGTTGTGCAGTCCGTCTCCACTACCACGAGCTTTTCCGAACTATGATCAAGCGCTAGAGTTAAACCTTCGAGTAGTGCAACTGCTTTAGCTTCCAAGCACTCACACATCTCTGTATGGAACGACATGAAGTAAAGATTATTGAGCCAGTGTGATCTCATAGGACCATGCCGGCACCTCTTGTGCCCTCCTCTTCTTGCCAGGAATCGTCGATGTTAAGCTTAGACCATCCCAAAGGGGGTTTCGTCCATCGCTCCAGAGTGCTGCTGGCGGCCATTGTCATTTGATGTCAGCTGCTCCTAGCTTGCCGCTCGCCATAGGAGACCACAGTGTTCCTTTTGGCAATGTTTGCAGCGGGGTGCTACTGGATATTGAGTAGTGTGTTGATGTAGCCACATAGGATTCTGCTCGACGCTTCTATAGGGGACGTCGGCTTATAATGATACACCTTGTTCCGGACATGTTAATTTTGTTATAACATAATTATCACTTGTAGGCGCTCATCGACCGTGCATTGATCAAGTAAGTGGAGGATCCACTCGGCCTCTGTGTTGTTGACAGGTTCTAGCTTGGGCATGTTCCAGAACTTTGCTCTCTCCGTCCATAATCATCGAGCTAGGGGGCATATTCATAGGGCACGGCATGTGGTCTCCCATTCCATTCCACATAAAATACACATGGCAGAAACCTCGAGCTTCCTCTTATTTTTATTTTCAAGAGTACCCAGCGAGTTCGTCGCAACACGCCATGCAAACAATCATACCTTCGGGAGAGCAGGGCACCCTCGCAGTGCCTTCCAGACGACACAAGTGTCATCTAGTGCCCTGCTCGTGGTGCACGTGGTGGTGCTTGTTCGGTCTTCCAGCGCGAGTTTACACGTGCTATAGACGTTGAAGATGCCACGGAAGTTTGGGGCGTAGGCAAGGAGGACATCGTCCAGTCCACGTGGGTTGGTCTTGATCGCCATGATGTGTTCCATGTCAACGGTAAAAAGCTATTGAAGGAGGTCCACCCGCCATTTTTATCGAGGAGTTCGGACACCCGCCGGAGCTAGCATGTGCCCTGCGCCGCGTGATTGGCATGTAGGTGGTAGGCCGTAGGATCCAGGGGTCCCGCCAAATGTTGATCCTCTCGTCGTTGCCCACTAGCCCCTATTTGAGCAGCTCGAGCCCATGTTGAATGGCGTGCCACGTTCGAGATGCATCACCTGAGAAAAACCGTGTCCTCAAGGCACCCATTAGAATAATATTTTGCTTTCAATACCTGAGAACATAAGTATTCCAATTTGGTGAGTAGCCACAACGCTTGGCAATCAAGTAAGGCCTGGTTGAAGATGAGGAAGTCACGGAAACCAAGTCATCCTTTACCCTTGGGCTCGATTATTTTCTTCCATGCTTGCCGCCGGTGTGTTTTCTGCTACCCTGTTTTGAGCCCCACCAAAAGTTTCTCACAGAGCATGTCGGGTCATTGCAAACCGAGCATACACTCCCATTATGTACGTGGGTATTGCTTGTAGGACAGACTTGATCAACATTTCCTTCCCAGCCTGTGAAAGAGTGTCACCCCATGCCATGATACTCTTAGTTAAACTTGTCTGCATTGTCAACATTTAGAGAAGATGGCCTTGGAGGCTTGTTGGGATCCGTCCTTGCATCAGTCTCCCAAGCACCAAAACCCTTGTTCGTCGTCGATAAAGATGCGGAGGCAGGAGACAGAAGCGCTAGGGCAGGGGCTGGTTCTAGACCTGCGAAGGTGCTGGGGTGGAGTGTGAGGGCGTGCAGGGGGGCAAGGGGGAAGAGTAGGGTACCAAGCCATCCAAGATGTAGTAGGGCTGCTAGTTAGATGGAGACATGGAGTGATTTGATCCTTTTAGTAAAGCTTATTTGTCTAATTTGTGGCATTATGGTTGTTGACGTATAAATGCATAGCTCACCTTTCCCCAAAAGCTTAAGTTGATGGGAAAAGGTGGGCTATGCATTTATACATCAATACTCCCCCTCACCTGTGGCTCCCTCAGGTCTAAACGTGAACTGAAAATGGGTTGCAATTTAATTGTGCTAGTCAGGTCTTGAACTCAAGACCTCTTAGTTTTGATACCATGTATAGGAGGATAAAGAGAGAATTGGTGGAATTGTTTGATGTATTGCTTGAGCCTTGTGGGCATATATATAAGAGTACATGATCAACTTGAAGTATAAGACAAGGAAGAAATAAATCCTACGCTATCCTGTCTTTTCTAACTAATCACGATACTCAATAGTAGTCGCTCGCTGGTTACCAAGACCGGAAGCGAAGAATTATCACAAAGACTTCACCGTTGCCAAGAGTGGTTACTCTCTGGCTGCATTACCTCTGTGTTTGATTAAGAATGCTACCTGATTATTTTGTGTAAGAGTGCTCACAAGTTCCTGGTACTCTATTCATCTCAACTTGATCATATACTTGCTTTCTTAAAAAAATGGAGTATCTCCTGTGTCTTTTAACTCACGGACAGTTCTAGGCAACCAGAACTGTTATAATTGGTAGCAGAGGAATTGCAACATAGTCCAGGCATTATTGTTGCGGGGGAAGTTAAATCATGATCAAGGGGTTGTTTACAATTAAAGTATACAAGCTATTGATGATTCAGTGGGAGCTGTATATTTCCTTCCTGAGCATGGTTGTGTATAAACCATTGAGGTCGAACTGCTCATTCTCAAATTAGGATTCAACTTGATGCTAATACTAATTTGATAGTCGATGTAATATCTTTAGGAGCTCATCTTTAGCCACTTTATCAGAAAAAGACAAGCTTCATCTTGTGTGATGAGGCATCTATGAGTCTATGACTCACCTTCATTTTTTTTGAGACTTTGGACAGGAATTGAGGAGCGCCCGGTCTGCTTCCAGCAGTAACAACAGGGCATCTGTTCCATTTGGGGCAAAGATAGTGGTTTTTGGTCGTGGTTTTGGGCAAAATCTTCCTGTTGTAAGAAGGACCATTACTGATGCCTCATCGATCATGTCGCCCAAGTGGTGGCATGTTAAAATGTTAAAATTGCGCACTAACATGCGCCTTATGTCTCCTGAATTGACGCGGCAGTCCTGTGCTGGGCGTTATGCATTCGCTCAATGGGAGTTCAACACTGGGGATGTCAATGTTTCAATGCATATTCTATGTCCGATGAGACTTCACCTTCTTGAATAACAGTTCCTTAACATATGATATTGATGCCCACGGCTGATAATATAAAGGATGCTACCCATTGTGTTTAATTGTTTGATTCAAGCTATCTGGTGCGGCGAGCTATTGTGTGCCCAACAAATGCCATGGTTGATGAAATTAATAGAGCTGTTTTCAAGTGTGTTTCTTGTAGTGCAATTTCTTACGAGTTGTGATTTGTGACTATATCCATGTCCACTTATTCAGTTGGGTGATGCTAATTTACTTGATGGTCCTTAATTTTTGAACTCCATAGAAGTTAATAATTTGCCACACCATAAAATCGATTTGAAGGTCTTCTAAGGAATATTAACCAGTCTCTTAGTCTGTGCAACGATACTTGCTGGCTCATTAAAAGAGTAGATGAAAGAACCCTTGAAGGGGAAACATTGACACGATCTTGCACTCCTCGGATAGTCTTGGGTGCAGCGAGTACCAAGTGGCCATTTACATTACGACGCTGCCAACTTTTATTATGTTATAATATGAAAATTGAAAAATTCAAGGGCAGACACTATCCAAGGTTTGTGTTTATTTTCTGAGTTCTGAACCATGTATTTTCACATGGCTAGTTGTTTGTGGCCGAGTCGCGTGAAGGATTGAAAAAAAAAAGCATATTGCAGATGGCAACGATGTACCAACAGACGAGACCAGAAATATTGTGTATAAGGAGATTATAGAATGCCTCCGATATTGCTGCATTGGTGAATGGACCATTTTGAAGCAGCAAGGTAAACGGCCTTTTTCTTTTTGTTTTCACATTTGGCACTGTAAACTCTCACATTGCCCAAGCGAAAGACTCACTGTTGGAGGCAGGACTTGTTCTAGCAGAGAACTACGTCTTCTATACCCTCTTTGTCCTAAAATAAGTGTCTGATTCACCGGAGGCAAGACTTGTTCTAGCAGAGGAGACTTAGTACAACTTAACGGAGGGAGTAGCAACTAGTGTCTGATTCACCGGTCATGTTACCTAAGCAACTACCAGGTGCTAGGAGCATGTATGTCTGCGCCTGTGATTTCTTATTGTTTCCATTATGAGATGTGGTCTTGCAAGTTTGAAGCGACTGAAATCGCCAACCTCTGCATGGTACAATGCACACATCCATTTTTATTTTTCTTGAAATTTACATCCATTTTTTATTAAAGTTGAAACAAGGCAACTGAACTTGAAGCACATAAAACTGGGACTCAATTTAAACCCTTCATCTTATCTCATTTCATCTTCTGAGAGCGTACAACTAGCCACCCAACAATTCATCATGAAAGCACAATACACCTCCAAAGCACAAATAAGTCTTCTTTTTTTATAACTCAGAGCACAAATAAGTCAGTCACACAGACCACCACTAACCAAACAAACAACCATGACAGCCGGCTCACTATCTAACCCAGTAGACTAGTACGAATGTAAATCAATGACGATAGGGAGTACGCATTAGGCGATGGGAGGTGGCCGCGGCAGGGTCTCCCAGACATCCACGACATTATCCTCATGATGCACCACGAAGAGACGGTCGCCCCCAACTGAGAAGTCGGCAATGGCGCCACCGCCTTGGCTCCCTCGCAGCGCCAGCCTCAGGTGGTCATGATTTGGGCCGCCATACACCGAGATGGTGTCATCCTTGGATGCTAAGAGCATTCCGCTGTGCACGGCGAGCTTCGGATAGCACGTCGGGGCCGTCACCTTGCTCTGAGGTGTCCGTGGCCAAGGCCGCAGGCCGGAGCTCTGGCAACGGATGTCGAGGAACCCGAGATCATGGTTCTGGCTGATCAAGCGGACCGACCTCTCGTCCTCCATCACAACAGCATCGGCAACGCGCCTGTGGTCCTTGTTCCAGGTGCCGCTGCACCATGACCAAACAACGCTCATATCCCGGAAATCCACCAGAGTGATGTAAGACGAGGACCAAGAATCTTCCGGTGAGCATGCCTTGATCACCATTAGCGCGTTGGTGCTTGCCAGCCACTGAAGCTTGCTGGCGTTGCCCAGAGCGCAGTCAAGATTCTGGTTCAAAAAAGAGTCTGTATGCTCGCCGGTGATGCAGTCCCAGACACCGATGCCGTAGTAGCCGCTATCCCTGGAATTGCAGCTAGCAAGAACCTTGGTTTGCTGATCAAAGGCCACTAGTGCCCCCGCGTTAAACAGTGGAGCCTTCTTCACGCCGGCGTGCGCTAAGCGGAAGTGCTGAGTCAGGTCGCCGGTGAGGGTGGAGAAAGCCACCAAGCCACCACCCCCGATGAGGAGTGTGGAGTCGCTGAGGTAGGCTGCGTCGCGGACCGGCTCGGTAGGCGCCAGGCAGACCGGCAGGGGCTCCTCTAGCATCCAATTGTAGACCCGCACGACGGGTCCATGCGTGACGCAGCACCCTCCATCCGGGGCCGCACGGACCGCCGGGCGGGCCATCGGCGCCTGTCCCGGTGGCACCGACGTGACCAGCCGGGCCCTGTCGAGGTCAAACTCGCCGATGCGAGCAGCGCGGACGCGGTCGAGGAGGCCGTAGTAGGACGCCTCTCGGAAGAGCACCCGGTCCGGCACGCCGGCCGGGGCGTGGAGCTCCCCCGTGCGGAGCATGTCGAGGAGCGAGGCAAAGCAAACCGGGTCGCGGTCGATGAAGTGCTCGGGCACGCCCCCGGTGGCACCGGCATTCCAGCAGGGTTCCAACATGGTGCCGAGCATGGTTCCCTCGCCCGCGCCTGTGAGAGTGTCGGCCGTCGTCTCAAACACCTGGCCGCCGACGTTCAGCCGGATGCGGCCGGCGGCTGGTTGTGGCGTGCACATTGCCGGCTGTGCCTAGAAGACTTCCGCGTGCAGTGGACCTGTCACTGGAGAGGGTTGCGCTGTGGCACTGTCACTTCTCAGGAAAGAGAAAACAATAGGACATGCATACATAAGCTAGTACATCTTACTAACCAGGGTACGGTAGCTACAGCTTGCAGGTATTGATGTTCATACAAATATGCATCACATTCACAGTTCTATCAATGACAATAATTTTCAAAAAACTTGCAAAAAATATATATGCATCGCAGCTGCATTAGCGACAACAACGATAACAGCGAAATTTAGTGCATCCTATAGAAACTTAAAGCTTCACAGCACACTAGTACATAGAGAGATGGTAACTAAAATGTCAATTCCTTTGCACTGGGATCACAAAACTATATGGATTTTGAACAGAATCATATAGTAATCAGTCTCCAGGGTTGCTGTACTCCAATCTTTTCAAAAGGACAAAAAAGGGAGCACTTTTTAACCTCAAGAGAAGTGTGAAATGCTACTACTAAACAATGACCATTGCTGCTAGTAGTGAACTCTGCTACTGCTAGGGTTTCGACACCCGTACTGAAACAAGTGTACAAGCTGCTGCTACCTTTGTCTGGGTCTTCCTTGAGCAATGCAGTGCAGGCTGGGAGGGAAACAGGAGGACGAGGCGGCGAGGCGGATCTGGAAGACGAGGGAGTCGCCGGTCGATGGGGAGCGAGGCGGCGCTGGACGTCGACGGGGTCTGGAGTAGCTGTACGGCGAGGGGGCGGCTGGACGTCGACGGTGGAGGCGGGAGGAGGTGGTCGATTGGGGATGGAGGCGGCGCGCTGGAGTGGCTGGACGGCGAAGGGGAGGGAGACGGCGGTGGAGGAGTCTGGGGCGGCAGCCGGTGTAGGGTCAAGCTTCAGTCCACTCGGGCCCTTCAGCGATGTATTGGGCCGTCATTTTTATGGGCCCAAGTGATGAATATACAAACATGGTAGTATGTATTTTCTTCAAACCACACAAAAATTTATTTCCTTGAAAGAAATATAATTACAAGTTATTTCTCTTCTGAGCCCTATTTCTAGGCGCACAATGTTTATTCTCCAATGGAAGAAAAATATGTTCTTCTAAACATAGATTGACATATATACTAACCACAAATCGAACTCCTTTTATCACTCAACTCGCTCTTCCAAAAGCACATGCAGTTACCATTCTCAGTTTTTTCAGACACACTCCCTCTTTACCCAAATCTAAGATGTTTTATCAATTTAATTTTCTTTTGCGAATGGAATATTTTCATTGAATCACAACGCGAGGATGGCGGGTGACAGAGATGGGGAACGATGGCGCTGGGAGGGGGAAAGAGGGAAGGGAGGCTAGGTCACCGTCCGGGCATCATATAGGGCAAGTGGGAGCTCCGGAGTCCATCGAATCCGAGCTACAACGACTTGGCCTCTCCAGGTGCCCTGTTGTACTAATGGTTGAAGAAGAATAGGGTGTGAGCTGCTTGGGCTGCAGGCACTGTGCAGGCTTCCTCCTTTTCCTTTTCTATTTTTATTAAATACAAGGGAAAGGTTTATGTTTATTAATAGGTTTGGTGGTTCAAATGAGTTTCCAATATATTTTTAAAAAGTCTCTCCGGATTACTTCAAAGACCCAAAAAATATTCAATATTTTTGGAATCATAATTATATTTATTAATGAAATAAATCCCATTTGAATACTATTTGGGGTTGAACTCAATGTGTGTGATAATATTGTGGGTTTGAATCAACCTCATTTCAATGTTAAATGAAAATTAGGCATGATGAAATGAGATGTAACAAAAATAAATGCAAAATTGAAATATATTCCACTTGGGCCCCTGAGTCGCCCCCGCGCGGCGACCAGGGGGAACCCTAGCGCCGCCAAGTCCTCAGCTCTCTCTCCCACCTCTCCTGCCCGCCGCCGCCGGACAAAGCCCGGTTGGCGTTGGCGGCGGTGGGATCTCTCCTTCCCGCAGCGGCCGGACCTGGCGCGGGTGGCGTTCAGCGGCATTGGCGGCGCGTTAGCGGCGGCGCGCGCGGCGAGGGCTCGGGGCGACGGCAGAGCTGCTTCCCGGTGGTCGCGTGGGGGCCGTTGAAGCGCGCCTATGGTGGCCGTGGTCGATCTATTTCAGATCTGACCGCCGGTGCCTCGGGCGGCATGGGGATCTCGGGGTGGCGGCTTCGATCGGTGGCGCGCGGTGCGGCCTGCCTGGCGGGCGGCACCCGCGGGTGCAGATGGGGGGCCTTCCACGGCTGCGTGGGCGGCGTGGACGCGGCGGCTCTACGGCGGCTCCTCGATGGCCGCCCGGAGTTCCATGGGAGGCGTCGTCTCCGACTCGATCTACTCCGGTTCATGCTGGCTGCGGTAGGGACTACGGTCGACGCCAATACTGCCTGGACGAATTTGGCGGGTGGGCATGGATCCGGGGGAAACTCCAGACCGGCGTGGCGGCCGCACCAAAGTCGACGCCCTCGGCACCGATTACCTTCCTGGAGGCTTCGGTGTGGATCATACGCCCACCACCTCTGCCATGAGCGCAGGCGAAAGCCTCTGTTCCTCTGTTTGGGCGACGATGGCACTTTGGTGTCGTGTTCCTTCCTAAAGGCGTCGGTCGAGGACTGCTCAGGGTGGTGGAGTTGCTAATAGTTCGGAGTCGACGCGAGATGGCATGTAGGTGGAGCGGTGTGGCATCAACAGTTTCATCGACGGTGGGTCTCGGCGGCATGGCGCAGTGGAGTCTCGGCGTCCGATGCATGGAGATGGACTCGCGCAGGAGGAGGAAGCTGTCTGGCGTCGTGGTGGCGTCGACGGTAGCTAGACCGTGCAAGGTAGATGCAACAGTACAACTCTGAAGATGGATTGGTGGCAGGCGTCCTGGTTGAGGAGTGCGCCGGACTGGTAGGTGCCCCATACCCGGCAGGCGTTCTGGTTGGGACCTCAGGTCTTAGATGTTTAGGTTTGGCTGCGATGTCTGTTTGGTATTAGGCCCAGACTATCAGCGCCCCTTCATCGATTGGATTGGTGTAGCGATAGTTGTTGCATAGACGGTGGCTTTAGTCTTACTGTTGTATGACTTTGTAAGGTCTTGTTAGAATAATTAATAAAGTGGCCGTATGCATCGCCCAGATGCAGAGGCCTGGGGTCATCCTCCTTTTCTAAAAAAAACTTGGATTGTTACAAGGCTAAATGTGGATGGGGTGTTGTGGCTCGGGATAGCTTTGGGGATGTGTTGCAGGCGAGAGCCGGAATATTCAGGACTCCGTCGGTGTTGAGTTGTGTGGAATGGCAAATGCAGTTGACCATGTTGTGGAAATAGGAGCTCTTCGAGTTGTCTTTGGAACAGACTCATCATTAGTTGTTGAAGGCCCCAACTTTAGACGAGTGGATTAATCACCTTATGCACATATCGTTGAGGATGTTATAAGTTTCAGATGAAATTGTGGGTTTTCAAGTGTAAGGTACTCCCTCCGTTCGGAATTACTTGTCGCAGAAATGGATGTATCTAGACGTATTTTAATTCTAGGTACATCCATTTCCGAGACAAGTAATTCTGAACAGAAGGAGTAGTAGCTTGCAGTCAGGAGCTGAATCGTGTAACCCATGAACGAGCAAGAGTAGGAGTAGGGTGCAACTGGAATGCGGTTATGACTAAATATTGGGAGTTTTCTACTACCCGCCCATGTGGCACTCATTGTAGTGGGCGATATGCCTACTAAGTTTTAGTAATATTTTTTTTGTTTTTCCTTAAAAAGTTAGGGAATCGGGAAACTCAAAGTCATATACAACGACTTTTGAGTGTTTTAAAATAAACTTAACTTTTGTGCTAATGATTTTTACAAGATCCAAAATACATATGTGATGTGAAAACTAACTAAATGGACCCCAATAGCCCCTCTTCTTATTTCATCTTCAGTTCCCTTCTTTTTATCTATCAATTATTTATTTAAATTTTAAAATTTTGAGAATAGATGAATATATCTTATGAGATACATGAAGGCTCATCTCGGAACATGTAGGTTTTTTCCTTGCAGCACATGAACGTGCCTTTTTTTGCCATGGACATGGGGAGCTTTGTTACTTTAGAGAAATCCGGTTCCAATCTGCCCTAAGACAACTTACTACTCCCTCCGTTCGGAATTACTTGTCTCAAACATGGATGTATCTAGAACTAAAATATGTCTAGATACATCCATATCTGCGACAAGTAATTCCGAACGGAGGGAGTAGAAAGGATGGGCTCTCCTCGAACCATCACTCTGAGACCGACAGGGTACCTATACGCTTTGCACAAAGGTCCACTGAGTTATTAGCATCCCTTGAGACCTGCCTAACCGAGAAATAAATAAAAGTAGACCACTTCTCCGCTATTTCATCTGAGATAGACGCCACAACTGAATGAGACTTGTTGTGCGAAAACACATAGGTTAACAACTTCTAAGCAATCCTGAAAGGGCAATCCCCTACATAAGTGCTTGGTTTTGATGGCAACGCAATTTGCGGACTAACTATGTGCTTAAACTACATCAGCATATTCGGAAGTGGCACAAGACGGTTAGGTTCTCCTCTAGAAGGAAAAGATAGAAGACGTTGTTTTCGACGCTTGTGAGTCTACAACAAACTGATCTACTAACTCGCAAATGTCTTTGCCTCTCGGCTCTCACGATATGGCTTGTGGGCCTGTCTAATCTCAACCAAAGGTATGACACATAGATATATGAATTTTACATTTGGATCATACAAACTACTAGTTAGAATCAATTACAAATGATACACTTGTTTTTGTACTATCTAGAAGTCTAGAATTGCAAAAAGTATGAAAAAGAGACCACCAATAACTAGCAACCGAAACCATTTGTTTTAACATCCAACTGTACTGATGAGAACGCAGAGCTACATCTATATATTTTAGGAATGAATCGCTACAGACTTTGACATTTGATGAGCCTGTTATGCGTGGATATACATTTAAGCTAGTAAAAATGTAGCTATTTCAATGTAATTTCAAAACAAATATTGTCATTGTTTGTTTGATATCAACGCTATATTTAAGAATCGATATATATGTAATGTACTAAGAGAGGGTGACACTGTGACAATACATAGAAAATCATATGAAGTTGGTGCCACATTATAAATGAAGCATCCAAGTGGAGTGACCTAGTATTCATTTTGGTGTTAATGGACAAAACACTAATTTTTTGGAGTTAAATAAATAAAAACAAAATGTCAGAGGAGTATAATGCATAGTCATGGTACAAATGTTGTGCTTTATATATTATCCCTCCGAATACATGATAATCCAACAATAAGAGTGTACCTAATAAGTTTCGTTTGTAAATAGGTTGGTAAAGTTTTTGGTTTTTATTACCTGACTTTTGATACATACATAGAATATATTTTTTGACTGCATACTGTGAGGCAACATCCTCACGGCCTTTTATTAATCATAACTAGAGGTCTCATACAAACAGAATATATAGGAGTATATTGCTAGCATCATACAGATTTTGAAAGCACACTCATGCATCTTCATGTTGATCATTCTTTCTTGATAGATGTTGAAAGCCTTGAAGCCGCCTCCCTAATTCGCGCGAAGGACTCAACAAAGTCATCCAAAAGCTCAGTGTGATCTGGAAATACTTCCTCGTCGACTGATAGAATTACTTTGAGAGTGTTATTGTAACTCTGGTAGTGCACAACCAATGCCTGCAAAATAAACCTTGTTGATTAAATACAAAATAGGTTCGCCGAATGGTTAGGTTTATAGGTTTTGTTGTGATAAAGTTTTACTTGTATAGCTCCATGGAACTGATCTTACCTTGGTTAGTAGGTTTTATGCCTACCCAAGGTCAAGGCATCTCCTTAACTACAGAGCCATTTAGTGGCAAACTATATGCAGATAGATGGTACTTAAAATTGCTTCTAAACATGTGTTGGTCTTGTGGTTGAAGTTCATACTCACAAGAGAAGAAGAGGAAATACAGCTACACAGATACTCCTACTTATCGTCCTTATTTTTAACACTCTATTGGCGAGTGGTGTTAGTACACCTCACCTTGTTTTGAGTACTATTTAACTCGAATATGTTCCTTCTAATTATTATATGTCGTTTAGTTGGACTTGACCAACTTCTAGCGGGAAAAAGCCAAAGCTCAATCAAACATGTTATTTTGCACTGTTGTGAAGTCACAGCCCAAAGCTACTTTCAGTTATAAAGCCCACAACCATCTGTTGAGATACTTTGTTACCTAACCATGGTTTTTCCTAGCAATACTGGTTGGAACTACTAAAAAGTTGCCACCAAAAGCAATAACTATTGAAGAGTTTTCCTTCTCGCTCTCATTCTGCCTCTCAATCTAGGACATATCCTTGTAGGTAAGTCTAGGCCGCACCACCACCCATTGTTTAGACATCGTCGTCGTCACCATACTACACTTGGCGCCACCTCCATTCTACCGCACTTAGCCACCACTTCATTGTGCTCTAACACCAACGACGCCACTGCATCGAGCTTGGTTGCCACCTCCACCCCTCCACCTTCTTGGCCTTCTCACGTCGATGTGCTGACCAGGTGAAGATGTACAAGGGCACCTCCTTTCATGGGGTAGTTGTGGTCTAGTCGTGTCCCCATCACCGGCCTTCCTTGGACTTCCACGAACAACTTCATAGTAGCTACGGATTTATGAGAGAGAGGGGGAAGGCAAGATTGACTATGAAATATTGTATCCATTGTGGGTCAAAATACCAATAAATTGGGCTATTAACTTAGAATCAACGGATTACAATGATCTTGCACACTAGAGACATTTTCGAATTTCCCCGGCTCACAACCACTCCTATAGCCAAGTTTCCAAACAACCAACCTTCATCACAACCACTTCCGTGCCAGAATAGCTTCCCCACAACAGCTACAACTGCTTAACCTTAGCCCAAACAAACAACAGGTGCATGCTTAATTTACTAGTTCCTCCGTTTCAACATAATTGAAGTTCTAGCTTTGTCCTAAATTAAACTTCATTAAGTTTCACCAAGTCTAAATAAAAATATATCAACATATACACCACCAAATTTGCTTCACTACTAGATTCATTATGAAATATATTTTCATTTGATACTATAGATCATAGCATTTTTTCTGTAAACTTGTTCAAACTTAAACAAAGTTTGACTTAGGACAATATTGGAACTACAAATATTTCGGAATGGAGGACGTATCTCACAACATTGTTCATCAGAACCGCTTCATCGTTTTGGAGATAACTATACCATGAAGTGGTAAATTAAGCATGCACATGTTGTTGTTGATGATTTGCACTCTTATTCTCATTTTTTTGTTCCAGTAGACCAGAGTAACTTACCTGCGTGGTTTCATTAATTTATACTAACTAGAGTGATTTTCAGTTCAGAAGCGACACATGAGCAGTTGACGACAATTGTCCTTGCATTGTAGGTTGTCTGAGAGATGATTTTGTTGATAAAGGTAAAAAAGGTTGCTTAATATTGAAGGTTTCGATGTAAGATCATGTATGTCTTACTTGTGGAATTCCATAAACGCTAGGAGCGAGGAAGTCAACTGGGTGTCCATAAAACTCAATTTGTTCAGTTGGTCCAGCCATGTTTGAGAACGAAATAGTTGTATTGGCGAACATACGTTTGAAGATAAAAACGCCTGCCTGCAAGGATTGTCAAGTTGAACAATTACAAACATGAACACTTACTAAATAAGAGCAGTGTTAGTTTGTTTAACAAGGTGTGGCTTACTTTTGTGAAATTTAAATTTTGAAAAGGGGTACAATATGCATCAAATATACCTTCAGACCCAGCATTTTGAGAAAAATTTCAGTCATCTTATATGTGAAGATAACTTCAAGTGAGCTCTTTTTCCTGTTCAATGTCTTCGTCGCTTTGCAAACATATGCTAGTGGATCATCATGCATCGCCAAATGAAATGGAAGAAGGATGTAACCTAGTTGATTTCCCCATGCCACATCATCAATCTTACCAGATTCTATCATATTAACATACGCCTGTACATAGTTATAAGAAAACATTAAACTAATATAAGGACATGCTACAAGTTGTTGGTGAGATGATCTAATTAAAACCTCCATTCAGAAATAAGTTAAGTTTCACCAAGTGTGTAATCTAACTAGCTATTCCAATGTTGACTAGTAATATACACTAAAGCTATTTTGGTTGGCCAGCTAAACATATATAATTCATTAGTTTGTCAAGAAACATATTTCATAAATACCATGCTTTGATTCAGTAACATATTCGTTTGAAAAGTAATGACCAAACCTGCACATATATTGGAGATTGTCCTAAAACGTCATCTAGTTACACAAGGATGGAGTAATCATTTGGTACTGAAATATATTGGATGAAAATCAATAATTGATGGCACACGTTTGATGATTTTTTTTTTACATATTTCGATAAAAGACTTACTTGTAGGCTAGTGGTTGGCCTTGTATTGACAAAGAGGATAGACCGCATACATAGTTTGCTTGTCTTGGAGTAACCTAACAAAAAATGATGATAATTTACACAAATGTGAATATAGTAATTAAAAGAGATTGAACCATGGTAGAAATTGTACACCCCTTGTTGCCATACATAGAGCACTTACCAGACTTGCGAAAGTAGTATTGTGACAGAGCAGCAGAAGTCGCTCCGACCAGCACATCATTGACGGTCTCCGGAAACCAAAATAATAACAAAAGCGAGTACAAAAACAAAATTGCAAAATTAAGAGACTGACTATATCTACACGGCTAAAGCATACAACTAGAAAGGTCCCCTCTCCCCCCGTGGATGGTGGTGTAATCTCCGAATAGAATCTCTATTCGCCTTTCGTCGCCGTCTCCTGAGTCAAGCTGAAACGTCGCCGCTGGTGCATAGAGCGATTTGACGGAAACCACCTCGGGGTTTTTTCCTCGTTGGCTACCCAACGTCTCACCATGCTTATGAACTTTTGTCGGTCATTCCCACACCTCACTGCCCGCTAGTTTGGACTCAACGTCGTTGCCCGGCTAGTACACCTTCATCGCCTTGCAAGTGTTTGACGGTTTGCCTAGGTGAGGCTTTTTTGGGGGGGGTCTTGTTTTGTTTTGTCCAACTGAATTGAACCGAATCGTTTGAATTAAAGATGACGATGCTAAGAGAGGTGATCTTTGAGGACCCATCATCATCCGAGGAGGAAGAAGATGACGATGACTTCAAAATTGTCGTTGGCATCTCCATAGCACTTCGTATTTGTGCTTTTATCATGCTATTTACTTCATTTGAACCATGTGGTGTGTTTGAATTTGAATAATTTGATTTGCAAACTATCAATTTGCAATGAATTGTGTGGAACTTATTTATCATGTTTGGGTTTTATATGTGTGCTAATATGTAGTTGCAATATATTAGGTAAACAAGAATTGGAATAATTTGTGAATTTCTTTTACTCCGCTAAATTTAGGAATTGGCTAGAAACGATCAAAAAATAGAGAAGTAAAAATACTTCAATAAGGTTTACTTGGCCGTTTACTGCTCTAAACTTTAGGGGGGGGATCCGCTAGAGCTGTCCTTATAGGATCGATCAAACTGGTAGGTAGATTGCTAGATCATGTATATACTTAGTTACTTACGCAGTTCATGGCATTCTTGATGAACCTGACGTGGTCCATGCTAAGGCTCCGGCGCACGAAGCGCCTGGGGGAGATGAACGCAACATCGTGATCCGCACGTCTGAAGAGAGTGTGTGGGTCTCCCAAGAACGCAGTCGTCGCCGCGAAGGAGGCGACGTCCACGACGGTATTCCACGCGAGCACAAGATACGAAAATACCCATGCCGCGAATGCCGCCAGGGCGCCCGCCGACGGTGGCTGCCGGCGCCGCGGCTTGTAGATGGCGCCCGTGCGCACCGTCAACTCCCGCATGGTCGGCAGGCGTGTCGGGTCGGCGGCACTGCGCGCGGACGCCATGAGGAGCATAATCAGCGACGTCCCGTCGCCGAGCGAGTGGTGCACGCGGATCACCACGGTGGAGGTGGCCTCGGAGGTCGGGAAGTCGAGGAAGTGGAACTCCCAGAGCGGGCGGGAGCGGTCCATGGGGAGCTCGGGCAGCGACGCCACGTAGTCGTCCACGGCCCGGTCCGGGTCGGCCTCCACGGCGACGGGGTCCAGTGTCGGGACGATCATGTGGTCGTCCACGTTCACCGCCGTGCGCTCCCACCGCGGGTTCTTGCACCCATCTGTCACCTGCCGTGCATGCATGCAAGCGCGCGCTCACGGGTTAAACCTAGCTAGTGTTGCTAAGCATAGGTTTCAATGGTAAGAGGTGTGCCTGAATGCTGCAGAAGCGCGGGTAACGCGCAAGTTGGGTGGCGAGGCCGGCGCTGAGGACGGGGAGGTTGACGGGGCAGCCAAGGCCGACTGTAACCACGATGTATATAGCGTCCATGAGTCTTGCAGTAGGGCTCACGGGCTCCTCCGCCGCGGAATCATCAGACGCCGTCGCTGATCTTGGCGTGCGTATCGGGAGTGGCGGGCCGCTTGTTGGTAGAGCGGCTACCGAGGAGGGGCTACCAGTACTACCCATAGCCAGTTTAGTTTCAAGAAGAGTCACTAGCCACTCGATCGATCACTGCATGCATGAATGGCGTGGCTGGTGTAATATATAGGGTGAGGACAGCTGTTGCTGATAAGGGCATCCAACGCCACCGGCAAACCTCCAGCTGTCCGGACTGCGGAAGGCATCCAATGCCGACCTGTATCAGTTTGCGGAGCGGTATGGCCGCGATTTCTTTCTCAAACCGAAGACAAAAGTGGGTACGTTTGCGGGAGGATGGACCGATTCAAGCCCGCTTCTGACTGCCCTGACTCACTAACCTCCCCCACATACACACACACATCCCTTCCGGCGCTAGCTGGCCGCATTCATGCCGCTGTAGAGTGCGCCGCTCCGCATTGAAGGCGGCTCAGGGCTGACGTGACCTCTCATTGTCTCCACCACTGAAGCCGCGCGTCAGCCGAGGGCACCGCCTGCTGCACGCCCGGCTGAACACACCTCCTCGTTGCATTCATATGCCTCCATTAAACCAGCTAGGAAGCCGAGAAACCTACTCCGACCACACGTCTCTTCATGAGCGGGCCGGCATTAAACGCAACACCGGCCAAGCTCCTCATGTCCGCCCTCTATTTAAGCGAGGCCAGACGCCGGACAAGAATCAGACCCTTCGCCCCCCCATCTCCTCCTTCACCACTCTTTTGATGGCTTCCGAAGAGCGGTTCTCCGGCATACAAGCCGGCTGGGTAGCCCGCCGAGCCTGCTGGATACGAGCGAGGCAGCTTGTTGCTCCACCTCTCGCGCCTGACCCAACGGAGCAAGTTGCCACCCCAAGCTGAAGCGTGGTTCAACAACTTACCGCTCCAGTCCAATTCGATGGGGAGTGGCGAGTTGCTCCACACCGGCACAATTGGCAGCAAGGGCATCGCCGCATCCAGTGCATGCGACCACGCCATCCGTCGTCGACATGCGCGTAGCCGCGCCATGCAAGCAGAGAAAGAAGCCGGTTGCGCGGATGTCAACGAGGTGGCGGCATCACGTTCGCGCTCGCCGCCATCATTGAGGAGAAGTAGAACACGGGAGGTTGCTGCCGCTTAGGTACCATGAAGGCCACCGCTAAGGCAACGCCAACGTACACATCGGGTGTCTTGCCCGACTCTTCTCTTGCGAGGACCTCCGTCGATCCCACATGGTCTCCACAGAAGCGGAGCCACCACCTTCCCCTCCCGTTGAAGCATCAGCTGGGAGTTCCACTCCGGCGAGTGGTGGGGAAACGAGCCGTCCTTTGCATTGAAGCATATACCTCTGTGGCTCGGGTTGTCGGACATGAGGAAGACAGAGGGATCCGCAGGCGGCCATTTAGATTAGGTATTATTATACCTCCAGAGCCGGACTAGCACCGTTAGTTGATGTAAATGTATTGAAATCCGTCATGTTTATATGAAAATCCGGCATTTTTATATGAAATCCGTCATGTTTATATAAAATTCAGTCGTGTTTGCATGAATTTTGTCCAGTTGGTTTGAGTTGTTGTAAAAATGCATGTGACATGTCCGGGGACGGATGCGGAAGGAAATTTACGGGTTGCCGTTGGAGATGCACTAAGAATGACTAGGATGGCGGAAAAAAATTTCGGCAGAGTAGGATGGCTATTAATGGCATAGCACTCACAGTTGAAGATGCTCATCACACACGGAACCTGGGTCTGTCACTACTGGCTTTTTTGCTGGTGAGGAGGGCACGTCCTAGCCTATTGGGGAGGTGATCCAAAAATGCGTGCGATGTGGTTTCACATTACAAACGAATGGGCACAGTGAAGTGCGTGCATTGAGTACTTCGTTGCTCTGCTTCATTCGACCGTGTGCAACTAAATTTCACACTACCGGAATCAACCTGTTTGACTAGTGTCTTTTTTCGGACACTCCGCAGCCTTTGCGTAGTGGGAAAAAAAACACTCGGCAAAACATGGGCCTTTGCTAAAGTGACGCGGACTTGTCTATAAGTGGCGTTGCAACTTCATATAGCCAGCGGTGGGCTATCTATTAGATTCCTATCAGCCTATGCCAAATTATGGGACCGAATTCAAATTTAATGCCAGCCGGCCAGTGCCTCACCTGCCAAATACCTCCTACGGTTTCTAGTCCATGTAGCCTTTCGGTTCACAGGTCCTGCACACGCATGAGATCTCTCCATCCTAATTTTAGTTAGGTGTCATACATGTACTTGCTGTACTCACTATATTAATTAAGTTGGCTAATAAAAGTTGTGATGCCACGCGTAGTTATTGA
This sequence comes from Aegilops longissima, assembly GCA_021605205.1. Classification (NCBI taxonomy): domain Eukaryota; kingdom Viridiplantae; phylum Streptophyta; class Magnoliopsida; order Poales; family Poaceae; genus Aegilops; species Aegilops longissima. The sequence goes on from CM038676.1 coordinate 623,596,619, forward strand.
CCACAAAAGTTAGTTTGCATAAGAAAAGTCTTAATTAACCTGCCTGCTAAAAGGTTTTGGTACTGCAAATTACAATATAATGAGGTCAACTGTGCTTTCTCTTGCACGCAATATACATTGATTTATTTTTAGTACAACTTTTTTGAAATAATTTAATTTTTCGTTACAACTAATCAAACACTGTCTCCATTAAACTCTTCTTACGTTGTCATGTACTTATCGGTCTGTGCGCTTCATTAAAGTGAGATCAAATATTCTTTTACTACTATCTAATTTATATATTATAGCGAAAATCCATTTACTATTATTCATAAAACATCATTTTATAATTCTTCCTATTTATAACCATAATATAATACATCAAATTATTGATTGCAAATTTATCAATTGCAAAATATTGTTGGTAGCTTACCAAGTACTCCCTCCGTTCCAGAATAAGTGTCGGTGATTTAATACAATCTATCGTATTAGGCACGTACATTGATTGATAAGCCTTACATGTAATTTAGAGGTAACAATAAAAGCATGTCTATAATAGGTTATCTCTTAGTCTTAACTTCAATAAGTAGCTATTCCTAAAAACATGATGAGACATATTATGCTAAGATATCATCTCTTAATTATGAGAAGATAAGCCTTTTCTTATTATTTCTCTCTCCTCCACATCAACGTGACACTCCTAATATAGCATCATTGTACATGAAAGCGGATTTGTAGCACCCCAGTGCTCCACACCCCTATACGAACATTAAAATCAAAAAATACCGAGAAAATTGAAAAAAAAAGTCTAGGATTTTGACATATCAAACCTGGGTTCTCGATCTACTCCCGTGTGAAATTTTGTAAAAAAGACAGAAAACATATTCATGGCAAAAAAGACAAAACTTTCCTATGTAAAAAAAAAACTGTTTGGATGGATTTTTGTTCGGACAATATTTCCTTCGCCACATATACGTTTCTTGGCATTATTTCACGAAACTTCACACGGAAGTAGATTGAGAACCCATGTTTGATATCCCCAAATTTCTAAATTATTTTGTTTTTTTACACTTTTTACATGTAATATTCTAGGGGTGTGGAACACCCAGGAGCTCGTGTGTATTTTTCTATTGTACATGCCCTTGGATTCTTATCCTCATGTGCCAAACTGTGGGACCTATTTCAAATTATTTGCCAGCGGCCAGTGCCTCACCAGCCGGATACTCCTAGTAACTCCTACGATTTCTAGTCTAAGTAGCCTTTCGGTTCCTAGGTCCTATACACGCATGAGATGTCAATCCTAATTTTAATTTGGTGTCATACCTGTACTTGTTGTACTCACTATATTAATTAAGTTGGATACTAAAAGTTGTAATGCCCGAATAATTGCGTGGGGACATGTCATCACGCGCGGGTGATTGTTGGGGAACGTAGTAATTTCAAAAAATTTCCTACGCACACGCAACATCATGGTGATGGCATAGCAACGAGAGGAGAGAGTATTGTCCACGTACCCTCGTGAGACCGTGGCGCGAAGCGTTATGACAACGCTGTTGATATAGTCGTGCGTCTTCACGATCCGACCGATCCAAGTACCGAGCGTCGGCACCTCCGAGTTCAGCACACGTTCAGCTCGATGGCGATCCCGGACTCGATCCAGCAAAGTGTCGGGATGAGTTCCGTCAACCGACGGCGTGGTGACGATGATGATGCTCTATCGGCGCAGGCTTCGCCTAAACTCTGCGACGATATGACCGAGGTGGAATATGATGGAGGGGGCACCGCACACGGCTAAGGAACGATCCGTGGATCAACTTGTGTGTCATGGAGTGCCCCCCTGCCCCCGTATATAAAGGAGCAAGGGGGGAGGAGGCCGGCCCTAGGAGGCGCGCCATGTGTGAGTCCTACTAGGACTCCCTAGTCCTAGTAGGATTCCACCTCCCTTGTTGGAGTAGGAGAAGGGAAAGAGGGGAGAGGGAGAAGGAAAGGGGCTGCGCCCTTGTCCAGTCGGACCAGAGGGGGCGAGGCCTCCTCCCTTTGGCCTCTCTCCTCTATTCCGTATGGCCCAATAAGGCCCATATACTCCCGGCGAATTCCGTAACTCTCCGGTACTCGAAAAATACCGAATCACTCGGAACCTTTCCGAACTCGAATATAGTCGTCCAATATATAGATCTTTACGTCTCGACCATTTCGAGACTCCTCGTCATGTCCCGATCTCATCCGGGACTCGAACTCCTTCGGTACATCAAAACTCATAAACTCATAATATAAGCATCATCGAAACCTTAAGCGTGCGGAGCCTACGGGTTCGAGAACTATGTAGACATGACCTAGAACTATTCTTGGTCAATAACCAATAGCGGAACCTGGATGCCCATGTTGGCTCCTACATATTCTCTGAAGATCTTTATCGGTCAAACCGCATAACAACATACTTTGTTCCCTTTGTCATCGGTATTTTACTTGCCCGAGATTCGATCGTCGGTATCCAATACCTAGTTCAATCTCGTTCTTGGCAAGTCTCTTTACTCGTTACGTAATGCATCATTCCGTAACTAACTCATTAGCTACATTGCTTGCAAGGCTTATAGTGATGTGCATTACCGAGAGGGCCAGAGATACCTCTCCGACAATCGGAGTGACAAAACCTAATCTCAAATCGCCAACCCAACATGTACTTTTGGAGACACCTGTAGTACTTCTTTATAATCACCCATTACGTTGTGACGTTTGGTAGCACCAAAGTGTTCCTCCGTAAACGGAGTTGCATAATCTCATAGTTACAGGAACATGTATAAGTCATGAAGAAAGCAATAGCAATATACTAAACGATCAAGTGCTAGGCTAACGGAATGGGTCATGTCAATCACATCATTCTCCTAATGATGTGATCCCATTAATCAAATAACAACACATGTCTATGGTTAGGAAACATAACCATCTTTGATTAATGAGCTAGTCAAGTAGAGGCATACTAGTGACTATATGTTTGTCTATGTATTCACACATGCATCATGTTTCCGGTTAATACAATTCTAGCATGAATAGTAAACATTTATCATGAAATAAGGAAATAAATAATAACTTTATTATTGCCTCTAGGGCATATTTCCTTCAGTCTCCCACTTGCACTAGAGTCAATAATCTAGTTCACATTATCATGTGATTCAACACTAATATTCACATCTTTATGTGATTAACACCCATAGTTCACATCGTCATGTGACCAACACCCAAAGGGTTTACTAGAGTCAATAATCTAGTTCACATCGCTATGTGATTAACACCCAAAGAGTACTAAGGTATGATCATGTTTTGCTCGTGAGAGAAGCTTAGTCAACGGGTCTGTCACATTCAGAGTCGTATGTATTTTGCAAATATTCTATGTCTACAATGCTCTGCATGGAGCTACTCTAGCTAATTGCTCCCACTTTCAATATGTATCCAGACTGAGACTTAGAGTCATCTGGATTAGTGTAAAAAGCTTGCATCGATGTAACTCTTTACGACGGGCTCTTTTATCACCTCCATAATCGAGAAATATTTCCTTAGTCCTCACTAAGGATGTTCTTGACCAATGTCCAGTGATCTACTCCTAGATCACTATTGTACTCCCTTGCCAAATTCAGAGCAAGGTATACAATAGGTCTGGTACATAGCATAGTATACTTTATAGAACCTATGATTGAGGCATAGGGAATGACTTTCATTCTCTTTTCTATTTTATGCCGTGGTCGGGATTTGAGTCTTACTCAATTTCACACCTTTGCAACACAGGCAAGATCTTTTCTTTGACTGTTCCATTTTGAACTACTTCAAAATCTTGACAAGGTATGTACTTATTGAAAAAACTTATCAAGCGTCTTGATCTATCTTAATAGATCTTGATGCTCAATATGTAAGTAGCTTTACTGAGGTCCTTCTTTGAAAATCTCCTTTCAAATACTCCTTTATGCTTTGCAGAATAATTCTACATTATTTCCGACCAACAATATGTCATTCACATATACTTATCAGAAATGCTGTAGTGCTCCCACTCACTTTCTTGTAAATACAGGCTTCTCCAAAAGTCTGTATAAAACCATATGCTTTGATCACACTATCAAAGCGTTTATTCCAACTCCGAGATGCTTGCACCAGTCCATAGATGGATCGCTGAAGCTTGCACATTTTGTTAGCTCCTTTAGGATTGACAAAACCTTCTGGTTGCATCATATACAACTCTTCTTTAATAAATCCATTAAAGAATGTAGTTTTGACATCCATTTTCCAGATTTCATAAAATGTGGTAATTGCTAACATGATTCGGACAGACTTAAGCATCGCTACAGTTGAGAAAATCTCAATTTAGTCAACACCTTGAACTTGTCAAAAACCTTTTTGTGACAAGTCGAGCTTTGTAGATAGTAACACTACTATCAGTGTCCGTCTTCCTCTTGAAGATCCATTTATTTAACATGGCTTGCTGATCATCGAGCAAGTCAATCAAAGTCCATACTTTGTTCTCATACATGGATCCTATCTCAAATTTCATGGCCTCAAGCCATTTCACGCGAATCTGGGCTCATCATCGCTTCCTCATAGTTCGTAGGTTCATCATGGTCTAATAACATGACTTCCGAACATGATTACCATACCACTCTGTGCGGATCTTACTCGGAAGACCTACGAGGTTTGGTAGCAACTTGATCTGAAGTTTCATGATCATCATCATTAACTTCCTCACTAATTGGTGTAGGAATCACTGGAACTGATCTGTGATGAACTACTTTCCAATAAGGGAGAAGGTACAATTACCTCATCAAGTTCTACTTTCCTCCCACTCACTTCTTTCGAGAGAAACTTCTTCTCTAGGAAGGATCCATCTTAGCAACGAATAACTTGCCTTCGGATCTGTGATAGAAGGTGTACCCAATAGTTACCTTTGGGTATTCTATGAAGACGCACTTCTCCGATTTGGGTTCGAGCTTATCAGGTGAAAACCTTTTTCATATAAGCATCGCAACTCCAAACTTTAAGAAACGACAGCTTAGGTTTACTGCTAAACCATAGTTCATACGGTGTCATCTCAACGGATTTAGATGTTGCCCTATTAAACGTGAATGCAGCTGTCTCTAATGCATAACCCCAAAACGATAGTGGTAAATCGGTAAGATACATCATAGATCGCACCATATCCAATAAAGTGCGGTTACGACGTTCGGACACACCATAACATTGTGGTGTTCCAGGTGGCGTGAGCTGTGAAATTATTCCACATTATTTTAATTGAAGACCAAACTCGTAACTCAATTATTCGTCTCTACGATCAGATCGCAGAAACTTTATTTTCTTGTTGCGATGATTTTCCACTTCACTCTGAAATTCTTTGAACTTTTCATCTATTTCAGACTTATGTTTCATCAAGAAGATATACGCATATCTGCTCAAATCATCTGTGAAGGTCAGAAAATAATGATACTTGTCGCGAGCCTTAATATTCATCGGACCACATACATCAGTATGTATGATTTCCAACAAATCTGTTGCTCGCTTCATTGTTCCGGAGAACGGAGTCTTAGTCATCTTGCCCATGAGGCATGGTTCGCAAGCATCAAGTGATTCATAATCAAGTGATTCCAAAAGTCCATTAGCATGGAGTTTCTTCATGCGCTTTACACCAATATGACCCAAACAGCAGTGCCACAAATAAGTTGCACTATCATTATTAACTTTGCATCTTTTGGCATCAATATTATGAATATGTGTATCACTACGATCGAGATCCAACAAACTATTTTCATTGGGTGTACAACCATCGAATGTTTTATTCATGTAAACAGAATAACAATTATTCTTTAACTTTAAATGAATAACCGTTTTACAATAAACATGATCAAATCATATTCATGCTCAACGCAAACGCTAAATAACATTTATTTGGTTTTTAACACTAATCTCGAAAATATAGGGAGTGTGCGATGATGATCATATCAATCCTGGAACTACTTCCAACACTCATCGTCACTTCCCCTTCAACTAGTTTCTGTTCATTCTGCAACTCCTGTTTCGAGTTACTACTCTTAGCAACTGAACCAGTATCAAATACCGAGGGGTTGCTACGAACACTAGTAAAATACACATCAATAATCTATATATCAAATATACCTTTGTTCACTTTGCCATCCTTCTTACCCGCCAAATACTTGGGGTAGTTCCGCTTCGATGACCAGTTCCATTGCAGCAAAAGCACTTAGTCTCGTGCTTAGGTCCAGACTTGGGCTTCTTCACTCGAGCAACAACTTGCTTGCCGTTCTTCTTGAAGTTTCCTTCTTCCCTTTGCCCTTTCCTTGAGACTAGTGGTCTTGTCAATCATCAACACTTGATGCTCTTTCTTGATTTCTACCTTCGTCGATTTCAACATCACGAAGAGCTCGGGAATCGTTTTCGTCATCCCTTGCATACTATAGTTCATCACGAAGTTCTAGTAACTTAGTGATGGTGACTAGAGAATTCTGTCAATCACTATCTTATCTGGAAGATTAACTCCCACTTGATTCAAGCGATTGAAGTACCCAGACAATCTGAGTACATGCTCACTAGTTGAGCGATTCTCCTCCATCTTTTAACTATAGAACTTGTTGGAGACTTCATATCTCTCAACTCGGGTATTTGCTTGAAATATTAACTTCAACTCCTGGAACATCTCATATGGTCCATGACGTTCAAAACGTCTTCGAAGTCCCGATTCTAAGCCGTTAAGTATGGTGCACTAAACTATCAAGTAGTCATCATATTGAGCCAGCCAAACGTTCATAACATCTGCATTTGTTCCTGCAATAGGTCTGTCACCTAGCGGTGCATTAAGGACATAATTCTTCTGTGCAGCAATGAGGATAAACCTTAGATCACGGATCCAATCCGCATCATTGCTACTAACATTTTTCAATACAATTTTCTCTAGGAACATATTAAAATAAACATATGAAAGCAACAAACATAGGGAAGCAACAACGCGAGCTATTGATCTACAACATAATTTGCAAAATACTACCAGGACTAAGTTCATGATAAGTTAAAGTTCAATTAATCATATTACTTAAGAACTCCCACTTAGATAGACATCTCTCTAGTCATCTAAGTGATCACGTGATCCAAATCAACTAAACCATAACCGATCATCACGTGAGATGGAGTAGTTTTTAATGGTGAACATCACTATGTTGATCATATCTACTATATGATTCACGCTCGACCTTTCGGTCTCCGTGTTCCGAGGCCATATCTGCATATGCTAGGCTCGTCAAGTTTAACCTGAGTATTCTGCGTGTGCAAAACTGGCTTGCACCCGTTGTAGATGGACGTAGAGCTTATCACACCCGATCATCACGTGGTGTCTGGGCACGACGAACTTTGGCAACGGTGCATACTCAGGGAGAACACTTCTTGATAATTTTTAGTGAGAGATCATCTTATAATGCTATCGTCAATCAAAGCAAGATAAGATGCATAAAGGATAAACATCACATGCAATCAATATACGTGATATGATATGGCCATCATCATCTTGTGCTTGTGATCTCCATCTCCGAAGCACCGTCGTGATCACCATCGTCACCGGCGCGACACCTTGATCTCCATCGTAGCATCGTTGTCGTCTCGCCAATCTTATGCTTCTACGACTATCGCTACCGCTTAGTGATAAAGTAAAGCATTACAGGGCGTTTGCATTTCATACAATAAAGCGACAACCATATGGCTCCTGCCAGTTGCCGATAACTTCGGTTACAAAACTTGATCATCTCATACAATAAAATATAGCATCACGTCTTGACCATATCACATCACAACATGCCCTGCAAAAACAAGTTAGACGTCCTCTACTTTGTTGTTGCAAATTTTACGTGGCTGCTACGGGCTGAGCAAGAACCGTTCTTATCTACGCATCAAAACCAAAACGATAGTTTGTCAAGTTGGTGTTGTTTTAACCTTCGCAAGGACCGGGCGTATCCACACTCGGTTCAACTAAAGTGAGAGAGACAGACACCCGCCAGTCACCTTTAAGCACGAGTGCTCGCAACGGTGAAACCAGTCTCGCGTAAGCGTACGCGTAATGTCGGTCCGGGCCGCTTCATCTCACAATACCGCTGAACCAAATTATGACATGCTGGTAAGCAGTATGACTTGTATCACCCACAACTCACTTGTGTTCTACTCGTGCATATGACATCTACGCATAAAACCAGGCTCGGATGCCACTGTTGGGGAACGTAGTAATTTCAAAAATTTCCTACACACACGCAAGATCATGGTGATGGCATAGCAACGAGAGGGGAGAGTATTGTCCACGTACCCTCGTAGACCGTAAGCGGAAGCGTTATGACAACGCGGTTGATGTAGTCGTACGTCTTCACGATCCGACCGATCCAAGTACCGAACGTACGGCACCTCCGAGTTCAGCACACGTTCAGCTCGATGACGATCCCCGGACTCCGATCCAGCAAAGTGTCGGGGATGAGTTCCGTCAAGACGACGGCGTGGTGGCGATGATGATGCTCTACGGCGCGGGGCTTCGCCTAAACTCTGCGACGATATGACCGAGGTGGAATATGGTGGAGGGGGCACCGCACGGCTAAGGAACGATCCGTAGATCAACTTGTGTGTCATGGAGTGCCTCCTGCCCCGTATATAAAGGAGCAAGGGGAGGAGGCCGGCCCTAGGAGGGCGCCATGTGTGAGTCCTACTAGGACTCCCTAGTCCTAGTAGGATTCCACCTCCCTTGTTGGAGTAGGAGAAGGGAAAGAGGGGAGAGGGAGAAGGCAAGGGGCTGCGCCTTGTCCAGTCGGACCAGAGGGGGGCGCAGGCCTCCTCCTTTGGCCTCTCTCCTCTATTCCGTATGGCCCAATAAGGCCCATATACTCCCGGCGAATTCCGTAACTCTCCGGTACTCGAAAAATACCGAATCACTGGAACCTTTCCGAACTCGAATATAGTCGTCAATATATAGATCTTTACGTCTCGACCATTTCGAGACTCCTCGTCATGTCCCCGATCTCATCCGGGACTCCGAACTCCTTCGGTACATCAAAACTCATAAACTCATAATATAACTGTCATCGAAACCTTAAGCGTGCGGACCCTACGGGTTCGAGAACTATGTAGACATGACCTAGAACTATTCTAGTTCAATCTCGTTACTGGCAAGTCTCTTTACTCGTTACGTCATGCATCATTCCGTAACTAACTCATTAGCTACATTGCTTGCAAGGCTTATAGTGATGTGCATTACCGAGAGGGCCCAGAGATACCTCTCCGACAATCGGAGTGACAAAACCTAATCTCGGAATACGCCAACCCAACATGTACTTTTGGAGACACCTTTAGTACTCCTTTATAATCACCCATTACGTTGTGACGTTTGGTAGCACCCAAAGTGTTCCTCCGGTAAACGAGAGTTGCATAATCTCATAGTTACAGGAACATGTATAAGTCATGAAGAAAGCAATAGCAATATACTAAACGATCAAGTGCTAGGCTAACGGAATGAGTCATGTCAATCACATCATTCTCCTAATGATGTGATCCCATTAATCAAATAACAACACATGTCTATGGTTAGGAAACATAACCATTTTTGATTAATGAGCTAGTCAAGTAGAGGCATACTAGTGACTATATGTTTGTCTATGTATTCACACATGCATCATGTTTCCGGTTAATACAATTCTAGCATGAATAATAAACATTTATTATGAAATAATGAAATAAATAATAACTTTATTATTGCCTCTAGGGCATATTTCCTTCAGTGATATCCACACCGCACGACGCCGCGAGATTCGTGCAATATTAATACGCTTCTGCTGTATAATCAGGTCACTTATTCGTATAGAATCAGTATTCACGCTGTATTGCCGCTGACACACCCTGTGTGTGGCCCACGACGCAGGGCAAGAATTTAAAAGCCTGGCGGGCGTCCAGGACGGCAGTTCCAACGGCTATCTCCACGATGCTCCACCGCGGCCTTTTTAAACTGCCTCGCTCATTGTAGATACACATCCCGCTCAAGTTTTCATATCTGCCCTCCTCCCTTCTGTGTCGCAAGGATGTGTTCATCCAAGTCTGAGCTTAGCTCCACCCCCCCGGCGTCACACCACAGCTCCACCCAGATGCCACCACTGCGTCTGATCCGTTGCCCGGAGTGCAACGCCGGCAATGTGCTCTAGTTCGTCTCTGGAATGGTAGAGAACCCAGGGAGGCATTTCTACAAGTGCGAACGCCATGGAGTAAGTGTTTCGAGATTCTTTGCGTCCATCTCGCTGTCCCGCAGATTCGTCATCTCAATCCAACTTTCTTTTGTGTTTTTTCAGTTTGGTGGATGACGTTTCTCGAAGTGGGAGAACAAGTATGTACAGTACTTCAGTACTCACTGGGGGCATCTACTCTCGCATGCATCTGTGTGTCAGCATGTAACTCTGCTTGAGCAGAACCAAGCATGGTTGAGGAACATTTTCATCTTGGGGCGTGCTGAACATGGTGCTAATGGCCATATGCTGTATGCACAAGTTCTGAAGCAACGAGAACGTATCCCATGCAACGATGGAATTGGTGCACCAGATGCACCAGCGAGTTATGGGCCATTTGATTGAGAATGAGCGGACAAAATCTAGGTACAATCTGGGCTGCTGGTGCACTTGTAAACTGAACCTTGTGGTTTCTCTGAATTAAACAAAAGGATCATGTCCATTTATATATAAATGTTTGACACAACAGCGACAGCTTAAATGAAGAGTGTTCTTCTATGTTTGACAGAACTAGCTGAAAGCATCACTACTTGTTCTCGTCTCTGATTCTATTACAACATTCTATTTTGACAGTCATTTTGTATTTCATGATTCCAATTTTTTCAGATTCATGATTTCAAAATTTTGTGTAACAGAACAGTGAAGTAACTCTATGATATGGATGCATAGTCTGAAAGACCCTGTTTATGAAGTACAACTTACTAAAATTAGTACAAAGTTAAGTCATCTATTTTAGAACAGAGGGAATACAAGTATTCCCATGTGTGGGGTGAGAGGAAGTAATTATTTGTAGACATTTTCTATAAAAAAAATTAGCGGCACTTAATGCTTCATGCAAAGTATGCCATCATATATAGAATTTGTATGCCAAATATGCGCATCAAGTTATACATATATCCAATCAATTGCTGATGTGATTTTCAAGTCATGAACTAGATTATTAATGGTTTGTTTCTGCCCAATCCGTTGATACTACTGCCATGTTTTTTTTTTTTTTTGCTGTTTTGTAAGAAATGTACAAAGCATCTGCTATGAGACATCCGAGATGTTATTGGTACATTTCTTTGCACATGCATAGTACGGATGCAACTAACAGAGGACATGGCGTGACTACATATAGCTTTAGTTATGTGAAATGAACTCCTCGTCTTCCCGTAGTAGCTCTTGTGAACCGTTAAAATAACGAGAGATGTAGGCATGTAGCGAAGTTGGTTTGCAGAGGAACGGATTTTCTCCTGCTTTGTTCCATTATGCAAAAAAATAGCGGTCTACCAAAGAACAAGGTGCTTTTTGCAAATGTACCAGCAGCCTACCACGGGTCTGAATCTTGTCCCTTTGTTCTTCATCCAAAGGCCCATTCTGTCGTTGCACAGGATACTTTCTCCTGAAGCAACATGTTGTATTCGGTCAGAACTACAAGTAGAAGTTCTGAAAACTACCGCCCCCAATATCTAGTTCCAGCTATGTAGTGGTTTCAGCAGTTCTAGCATTTGTAGTGGAGTCATCAGTTCCAGCTTATGTACTGGATTAGATGTAGTTCCAGCATGCAGTAGTTATCTCCTAGGCATTCATTTGTATCACGTGTGTACCGTGTATGCATGCCGGTTTAGATGCAGAAAACGGGCTTTGTTAATGATGCATGCTGTTAATTAAGTTCGACGGATCGCTTGAAAGGATGAAAATGCATTTAACCCAAACCCACACACCGCACCCACCTTCCGCAGTGCACCGGCAATAATTCGTCGCTCTAGCAGCACAATAAATACGCACAGACTGATGAATGCGGCAGCTGCCCCTGCAGAACGTAAATCCACCCATTACCCAATTCGTCGCTCTGTTCCACACTACTCTCGCACCCGCATGTCCCAAAAATCTTCGGCGACCTCTCGAACTGTGCCCAGTGCTCCCGGGTGCCTTGCAAAACCCGGCGAATCTGGTGAATCTGGCGGCTCGCTCCACCCATCGGATGTCCCAGATCCAGACCCGGGGGCCAAGAAACTAGGGATTGAAAAAAGACAACACACGAATTCCCTTGTGAGCATGAACTTAGACTAGGCACAGTGGGAGTAAATTTGGTAGTAACATTGAGTCCGACTCAGCAAATTTGTTTATGTGGCAATGAGTTAATGAAGAGAGATGTAGTACTAGTAACTTAGCTAGTTACTGTAACATCACATATCCCAATGCAATATGAGTCTATAACCTAATAAATGAAGCTTTGCATGTTACTACTCTCTCATTTCCGGTTTATAGGGCTTATCTCAAAATTTTAGTTTTTTTATTTTATAAGGCTCAATTTGGTTGTTTCCCATCACATGTTCAGATTTCAAGGTGCATTAAATCATTGCATGCAAGTATTAAGAGAAAATTGACCAATGCATGTAATTTATGCATGCATGCATTGCAATTAATGCATTGGTAAACATACTTTTCTGAGGAAAAATAAGAGCATTAATTGGGTGCTTTTCCAAACTACAAAAAGTATTCCACCACTCACCATCTACCTTGATTGGTGAGATTTTTGAATTGAGCCTTATAAACCGGAAAGGAGGGAGTACCCATTATTAAGATAGTAACATAGTATAGGGATATGTATATGTTACTAGTGTATGTTACTCTCCATTGTGGCTAGTCTTACGGGGAAGACGAAGAACACAACAGAGATGTTGGGGCAGAGGTACTGACCTGATCTCCGTTTCCGCGGACTCCATCTCCACACCTTGCTGCCGACGGGCGAGTGGGGAAAGCTAGATGTGCTGCGAGTTCACCGGACGACCCCTTCAAAACACGCCCACCAGACACCCAGAAACATTAATTCCCAGGTCGGGGGGCTATCTCGCCGTGTATTCATACGAGACTTAAATGCAACATGGGCCAGGCGGCATGACATATAACGAGTCGTATTCTCACCTTTGTGAATCATGCAGCGGCGTATTGCCAGAGGTCCTACTAAAATTAGGAATTGCGACGCGCGGGAGGACGGCCTCGATATCGGCTGCGCGTGACCGCATGTCCCAAAAATCCGTGTCGTTGTAATGCCATACATCACAAAAGTTAATTTGCATATGCTCAAAGAAAGTTCATTTGCATAAGAAAAATGTTAACTAACCTGCCTAATAAAAGGTTTTGGTACTACTAATTACTTCCTCCGTTTTTATTTACTCTGCATATTAGATTTCACTGAAGTCAAAGTTTGACCAAGTTTATAGAAAAATATATGAACATTTACAATAGCAAATCTATATGATGGGAAAATGTATTCAATAATAAATCTAATGGTATTGATTTGTTATTGTATATGTTAATAATTTTGTCTATAAACTTTGTCAAAGTTTATAAAGTTTGACTTTGACCAAAGCTAACATGCAGAGTAAATAAAAACAGAGAGATTGCACTATAATGAGGCCAATTGTGACTTTGTCTTGTACACTAGTAGAAAAATGACCTATTGTCCCAGTTCGTGAGGGCCATTTGTCCCGGTTTTTGAACCGGGACTAAAGTGTCGGTACTAATGCCCTAAACCTTTAGTCCCGGTTCTTGCATAAACCGGAACAGATGGGCCTCCACGTGGCCGGTGCGGCGAGCCCAGGCAGGAGGCCCTGTGGTCTCGGTTGGTGGCACCAACCAGGGCCAATAGGCATCCACGTGTCAGCATCTCAGGTGCTGGGATTTTTGTTTTTTTGACAGGGAGGGAGGGTTTGGGGGTTTTGGGGGGTTAATTTAGGTGTTTCATATATTGTGTTAGCTAGCTAATTAATAGAGAGAAGTGTCCTTTCTTATCTCCGTGCTTGGTCGACGCTACGTACGATATGTATAGAGAGGACTAAACACGCTAGCTAGTTAAGCAAATGAAGGAAACAGAAGATCGTCATGAACAGATGCATACAAAGAGAAGTGATATCAACCACCTCTCCTTCTCTGAGAGATTGGTCGAACAACAAGTTCTCGTATATCTATCCGACGCTACTGGCTACATATATACAATATAAGTATCTTTGACAATATAATTTCCTAATTAAAATTGAACGCATCAGGGTCCACATGGTATTCTCCGTCTTTAGCGATCACGTGGTCAAGAAAGAATGCCGCCAATTCCTCTTGAATTCCTCGCATACGATCTGGTGCTAGGAGTTCATCCTGTATCCGAAATATGTAATTTGAAGAAGGAGGTCAATATATATATATATATTAATAAATGAAACTGAACACAAATGATGGTAATAAAATAAAATTGTGAATATAACTATTTACGCACTTCATATTATTTCTCGGAGTAGCCCCGCTCACAGGTCGTGTGGCGGATGGACTCGCAAATGTAGTATCCACAGTAATTAGTCCCTTCTTTCTGCCACAACCACTTCACAAGAAATAGAGGTCAATCAAACTGATAATTAGCAAGCATGCTAAATGGTATTGATGAAACTAGCGCTTGAATCACTAGGAGATGCGTGGAACATATATGCTACTATAGTACTTATGTACGGGTGTCTAAATTGCAGCTTCTTCGGCAGTCCCGGAGTTTTTGAGGTGAATTTATTCCAAACCCTGCCAGACAAAAAAAAAACAATTACTTGATATCAGGAAATGAACAAATTGAAGTTGCCTATATGGTGCGATAATGATCGATTTAACTTACTTCTCTAGAATTTCAGTCATGTCCGCGTACTTCTTGGATCTTTTCGTCTCGAGTCTAAGATGGTTACTAGTCCCTGCTCAAGCTTAATCTCTAGGAGAATATAGTGAAACCTGCGCACGCATGCATAACTCATCAATTACATTACTATAACATCCACTAATAAGGGAAACCGAATATGCACAAGACAGTAACACTCACTCGAAGTTGTAAGGGAAGAGTATTATAGCTTTGTTTTGATTTAATATAAACGATTGTAGCAGCTTGGCCTCGGTATCTTTGGCCTGAAATGTAACCATATATGCATCTATGAGATTTGTGTTAATGAACCCAATATCACCGATTTGTCTTTTCTTTAATTCGGAGATCTTCAATCTGCGTAATATAGTGAGAATAATTAAAAATACATGCAATGAAAGAGCTGACCTATATATAGAGACTTAATGACAGAAGTAGTACTACTTACAAGCAGTAGCAAGTGATCATTAACTTATCGAGGGCCTTTAGATTGAAAAACTCGAAGAACTCCTCAAATGGAACATTCAACAGATCAATTCCAACGAGGTCATGCTCCTCCTTAACTCTGAGCGTCAAAATATTCCTCCCCTCAAACTCTCTGCAGGTTTTCATATACCAATCATGGAATCTTCGCATCATCGTTATTAGAGATTTTTCATCTTTGACGAGAGGCTTCCCGTACACGTATCTGTGTTTGTCCACCTCCAAGAAATCAAAATGTGCATCGTCGGGCAGGTAATCTCCAAGATCGTTATAACCGGGCACCATCCCGCCTGGATGATTCGCGACGACTCTAGACACCTGGAGCGGGGGCAACGATTGGTTCGCTTGTTCGCCGAGCTGGGCAACTTTTTTCCCAGCTCGCCGTTCTTCTAACCTTTGAGCACTGACAGTACTTCCCGACCGCTCCGCTTCGATAAATGACTTTGTAAGAATGCACTCATAGTTGTCTTTCACCGGAGACTTTGGTGGTTTCGTCAGGGCAGCCAGAGTACGCTTCACTTTTACCGGATCTATCTTCTCCTCCGGAGGTGGATTTTTCTTTGCTTTGACCCCTTCAAAGAAGTTGGTCACTTCGGCTTGCACTATCTTCGCGTTTTCCTCCTGACTCCTCTCGTATGGTAACTTCTCTGGAGTCTTCAGAGAAGGACCGTATCTGTATTGCCTGCCTCTGGCTGTACTGCTAGACGCCGGAGCAGACGGAGCGGCTGCGGCTGTCTTTCCTTTCTTACGAGGCGGAGGAGAAGGACGACGCGCTGATACGTCTCCAACGTATCTATAATTTTTTATTGTTCCATGCTATTATATTACCTGTTTTGGATGTTTATGGGCTTTATTTTATACATTATTATCATTTTTGGGACTAAGCCACTAACCGGAGGCCCAGCCAGTATTGCTGTTTTTTTTTTTTGCCTATTTCAGTATTTCGAAGAAAAGGAATATCAAACGGAGTCCAAACGGAATGAAACCTTCGGGAGCGTGATTTTTAGAACGAACGTGATCCAGAGGACGTGGAGTGCAAGTCAAGAAACAACCAGAGCCTCCACGAGATAGGAGGGCGCCCCCCCCCCCCTGTAGGGCGTGCCCCCTGTCTCGTGGGCCCCTCGGGCGTCCACCGACGTACTTCTTCCTCCTATACAAGTCTATGTACCCCGAAAACATCCAGGAGCCACCTGAAGAAATATTTCCGCCACCGTAGCCTTATGTATCCGCGAGATCCCATCTTGGAGCCGTCGCCGGCGTTCTGCCGGAGGGGGAATCCACCACGGAGGGCTTCTACATCAACATCCTTGCCCCTCCTATGAGTTGTGAGTAGTTTACCACAGACCTACGGGTCCATAGTTATTAGCTAGATGGCTTCTTCTCTCTTTTTGGATCTCAATACAATGTTCTTCCCCTCTCTTGTGAAGAACTATTCGATGTAATCTCTTTTTGCGGTGTGTTTGTCAAGATCCGATGAATTGTGGGTTTATGATCAGATGTATCTATGGATAATATTGAATCTTCTCTGAATTCTTTTATATGATTGAGTTATCTTTGCAAGTCTCTTCTAATTATCGGCTTGGTTTGGCCTACTAGATTGATCTTTCTTGCCATGGGAGAAGTGCTTAGCTTTGGGTTCAATCTTGCGGTGTTCTTACCCAATGACAGAAAGGGTTGCAAGACACGTATTGTATTGTTGCCATCGAGGATAACAAGATGGGGTTTATATCATATTGCTTGAGTTTATCCCTCTACATCATGTCATCTTGCTTCATGCGTTACTTTGTTCTTATGAACTTAATACTCTAGATGCATGCTGGATAGCGGTCGATGTGTGGAGTAATAGTAGTAGATGCAGGAAGGAGTCGGTCTACCTGTTATGGATGTGATGCCTATATACATGATCATGCCTAGATAACGTCATAATTATTCGCTTTTCTATCAATTGCTTGAAAGTAATTTGTTCACCCACTGTAAGACTTATGCTCTCGAGAGAAGCCTCTAGTGAAACATATGGTCCCCAGGTCTATCTCTTATCATATTTGCTTTCAATATACTTTTATTTGCATCTTTATTTTCTGCATCTATATTATAAAATACCAAAAATATATTTATCTTGACATATTATCTCTATCAAATCTCACTTTCGCAAGTGGCCGTGAAGGGATTGACAACCCGTTTATCGTGTTGGTTGCGAGTTCTTTGTTTGTTTGTGTAGGTTCGTGGGACTTGTTGAGGAGCCTCCTACTGGATTGATACCTTGGTTCTAAAAAACCGAGGGAAATACTTACGCTACTGTGCTGCATCAACCTCTCCTCTTCGAGGAAAACCAACACAAGCTCAAGACATAGCAAGAAGGATTTCTGGCGCCGTTGCCGGGGAGGTCTTCGCTCAAGTCAAGACATACCGAGTACCCATCACAAACTCATCTCCCTCGCATTTACATTTTTTTCCATTTGCCTCTCGTTTTCCTCTCCCCCACTTCACCATTGCCGTTTTATTCGCCCTCTCTTTCCCAATCTTCTCTCTTTCGCTTGCCTTTTTGTTTGCTTGTGTCTCCATGTGCCTTCTATGTGCTTGCATCTTTGCTTGCTAAAAATCTATTGATATGGATCCACTTAAAGTGTTCTACTTGGATCATCTTCGATCCTTATGCGCTCATGCTGAAACCCCAACTAGCCTAGTTAATGGGAAATCTTTAGATGAGCATGCTCATTTTGTGCGTCATCGTTTGTCTGAAAAAGGGAAGTTCTTATGGTATCATATAAATAGTTTGCTATGGTATGCTTGGAATCTTTGTGAAATTTGTGATTTTACTTGTTGCTCTAAGAACCCTAAAAAACACCTTCCCTACCTATGTGAGTTCAATGATAATGAAATCTTATCTTCTTATGCAAAGGGTGTTTATAGTTACTATGATATCGAACTAATTGAAGAATTTGTCGTTTTTAAGGGTGCTCATGAAGTTGCTTCTTTGATTGAAAAGTATGATTTTACTCTCAACAAGTCTGAAAATTCCGTCATACTTAAATATTGCTATGAAAACTATGCTCATAATGTCTATGTCAAAGAATTTATTGAGAGAACGACAGTTGTTTTGGAAGAAAATAATGATATACATGAATCTATAGATAATGATGATTCCGATGATTTGATTGAAATATCCCTTGATGAACATGATGCTTGCTATTCTTGTGGCCATGATGCCAATATTTATGAAGATGAATTTGCTATAGTTCCTTATGTTAAACATGAGATCGTTGCTACTGCACCCATACTTGGTAGTTCCTTAAATGAAAAGCATGATTGCAATGATTTTACTATAAATTCTCTTGATGTCAATTGTGCTAATAATATGCAAGACCCTAAGCTTGGGGATGCTAGTTTTGCTATATTTACTACTTTGTTGCAATGATCATGATTGGAGTGATTCTTCTTATGTTCTTGAAAATTTATTTAACCCCCATGATGAATATGAGATTGATAATAGTGTTTACAATATTATTGAAAGTGGGTTTGAAAGAGTGTCAACTTTAGATCCCACATATTTGGATTTTGATCAATCTTATGAAATTTTTGATAAAAGTGGGCTTGGAGAGGTCATCAGTTTAGTTAATGTTAATCCCACTATTTTGGAAGAGTGTCAACTTTGCATGCATGTGGATCGTGTTGAGAATATGTTTTGTGATAGCTATGTTGTTGAATTTGCTTATGATCCTACATGTAATTATTATGAGAGAGGAAAATATGGTCGTAGAAATTTTTATCTTACTAAATTACCTCTCGTCATGTTGAGATTGCTATCGTCTCTTTCTTCTTCCTTGCATATGCTACTTTTTGCTTGCCTTGCAATTTTGTTTGATTATAATATGCCTATGCATAGGAAGTATGTTAGACTTAGATGTGTTTGTCACATGTTTTATGATGCTCTCTTTATGCTTAAATTCTTGTCTTTCATGTGAGCATCATTGAAATCTCAATGCCTAGCTAGGGGCGTTAAACGATAGCGCTAGTTGGGAGGCAACCCAATTTTCTTTATGTTCTTTGTTTTTGTTCCTGTTTAGTGTTAAATTTTGTTTCTACTTTCTGTTTAGATGTATTTTTAGCTTTTAATTAGTGTTTGTGCCAAGTAGAACCTATTGGATAACCTATGATATGAGTTGATTTGATTCTGCTGAAAAACAGAAACTTTGCGCTCACGAGAAAAAAATCAATAAATCACAGAAACGAGCTTTTGCATTGATTCTTTTTTCTGCTGTTCAATAAACAAATGTTTTAGTACTTCCTATTTTGGTAGGATTTTTGAGGTTCCAGAAGTTTGCGTTAGTTACAGATTGCTACAGACTGTTCTGTTTTTGACAGATTCTGTTTTTCGTGTGTTGTTTGCTTATTTTGATGCATCTATGGCTAGTAAAATAGTTTATGAACCATAGAGAACTTGGAATACAGTAGGTTTAACACCAATATAAATAAAGAATGAGTTAATTACAGTACCTTATGTGGTGGTTTTGTTTTCTTTCACTAACGGAGCTTATAAGATTTCCTGTTGAGTTTTGTGTTGTGAAGTTTTCAAGTTTTGGGTAAAGCTTTTATGGACTATGGAATAAAGAGTGGAAAGAGCCTAAGCTTGGGGATGCCCAAGGCACCCCAAGATATTCAAAGATAGCCAAAAGCCTAAGCTTGGGGATGCCCCGAGAAGGCATCCCCTCTTTTGTCTTCGTTCATTGGTAACTTTACTTGGAGCTATATTTTTATTCACCACATGATATGTGTTTTGCTTGGAGCGTCGTGTATTATATTGGTCTTTGCTTGTTAGTTTACCACAATAATCCTTGCTGTAACACACCTTTTGGGATAAGCCTATTTTCTTAGGATTTGATAGAATACTCTATGTGCTTCACTTATATCTTTTGAGCTTGATAGTTTTTGCTCTAGTGCTTCACTTATATCTTTTAGAGCACGATGGTGGATTAATTTTGAAGAAATTGCTAGTCTCTCATGCTTCACTTATATTATTTTGAGATCCTCTTAGAACAGCATGGTATTTGCTATGGTTATAAATTGGTCCTAGAATGATGAGCATCCAAGTTGGGTATAATAAAAACTATCATAGAAAGTGAATTGGATGCTATGATCAATTTGATGCTTGATAATTGTTTTGAGATATGGCGGTAGTGATATTAAAGTCATGATAGTTGGGTGATTATGAATTTAAAGAATGCTTGTGTTGAAGTTTGTGAATCCCGTAGCATGCACGTATGGTGAACCGCTTTGTGATGAAGTTGGAGCACAATTTTATTTATTGAGTGTCTTCCTTATGAGTGGCAGTCGGGGACGAGCGATGGTCTTTTCCTACCAATCTATCCCCCTAGGAGCATGCGCGTAGTGCTTTGGTTTTTGATGACTTCTAAATTTTTGCAACAAGTATATGAGTTCTTTTGACTAATGTTGAGTCCATGGATTATACGCACCCTTTCACCCTTCCATTATTGCTAGCCTCTCTTGTACCGTGCAACTTTCGCCGGTACCATACACCCACCATATACCTTCCTCAAAACAGCCACCATACCTACCTATTATGGCATTTCCATAGCCATTCCGAGATATATTGCCATGCAACTTTCCACTGTTCCGTTCATATGACACGCATTACTTTTGTCATATTGCTCTTTGCATGATCATGTATTTGACATTGTATTCGTGGCAAGGCCACCTTCACAATTTTCATACATGTCACTCTTGATTCATTGCATATCCCGGTACACCGCCTGAGGCATGCATAAAGAGTCATACTTTGTTCTAGCTTTGAGTTGTAAATCCATAAAAGTGTGATGATCTTCATTATTAGAGCATTGTCCTAGTGAGGAAAGGATGATGAAGACTATGATTCCCCCACAAGTCGGGATGAGACTTTGGACTTTATGAAAAGAAAAAAAAGAGAAAAAAAAGAAAAAAAGAGAAAGGCCAAAAATAAAAAGAAAAAAAAGAAGGCCATAGAAAAAAAAGAAGAAAAGAAAAAAAAGAAAAAAAAAGAAAAAGAGAGAAAAAGAGAGAAGGGACAATGCTACTATCTCTTTTTCCACACTTGTGCTTCAAAATAGCACCATGATCTTCATGATAGAGAGTCTCATATGTTGTCACTTTCATATACTAGTGGGAATTTTTCATTATAGAACTTGGCCTGTATATTCCAATGATGGGCTTCCTCAAAATGCCCTAGGTCTTCGTGAGCAAGCAAGTTGGATGCACACCCACTAGTTTTCTTTTGTTGAGCTTTCATATATTTATAGCTCTAGTGCATCCGTTGCATGGCAATCCCTACTCACTCACATTGATATCTATTAATGGGCATCTCCATAGCCCGCTGATACGCCTAGTTGATGCGAGACTATCTTCTCCTTTTTTGTCTTCTCCACAACCACCATTCTATTCCACATATAGTGCTATGTCCATTGCTCACGCTCATGTATTGCGTGAAAGTTGAAAGAGTTTGATATTATTAAAGTATGAAACAATTGCTTGGCTCGTCATCGGGGTTGTGCATGATTAAATACTTTGTGTGATGAAGATAGAGCAACAGCAAGACTATATGATTTTGTAGGGATAACTTTCTTTGGCCATGTTATTTTGAGAAGACATGATTACTTTGCTTAGTATGCTTGAAGTATTACTATTTCTTATGTCAATATGAACTTTTATTTTGTATTATTTGGATCTGAACATTCATGCCACAATAAAGAAAATTACATTTGAGAATTATGCTAGTAGCATTCCACATCAAAAATTTCTTCTTTTATCATTTACCTACTCAAGGACGAGCAAGAATTAAGCTTGGGGATGCTTCATACGTCTCCAACATATCTATAATTTTTGATTGTTCCATGCTATTATATTACCTGTTTTGGATGTTTTTGGGCTTTATTTTATACATTATTATCATTTTTGGGACTAACCTACTAACCGGAGGCCCAGCCCGTATTGCTGTTTTTTTACCTATTTCAGTATTTTGAAGAAAAGGAATATCAAACGGAGTCCAAACGGAATGAAACCTTCGGGAGCATGATTTTTGGAACGAACATGATCCATAGGACGTGGAGTGCAAGTCAAGAAATAACCGGAGCCTCCACGAGATAGGAGGCCCCCCTGTAGGGCGCGCCCCTATCTCGTGGGCCCCTCGGGCGTCCACGGACGTACTTCTTCCTCCTATATAAGTCTACGTACCCCGAAACCTCCAGGAGCCACTTGAAGAAATATTTCCGCCACCGTAACCTTCTGTATCCGCGAGATCCCATCTTGGAGCCGTCATCGGTGTTCTGCCGGAGGGAGAATCCACCACGGAGGGCTTCTACATCAACATCCTTGCCCCTCCTATGAGTTGTGAGTAGTTTACCACAGACCTACGGGTCCATAGTTATTAGCTAGATGGCTTCTCCTCTCTTTTTGGATCTCAATACAATGTTCTTCGCCTCTCTTGTGAAGAACTATTCGATGTAATCTCTTTTTGCGGTGTGTTTGTCAAGATCCAATGAATTGTGGGTTTATGATCAGATTTATCTAAGGATAATAATTGAATCTTCTCTGAATTCTTTTATATGATTGAGTTATCCTTGCAAGTCTCTTCTAATTATCGGTTTGGTTTGGCCTACTAGATTGATCTTTCTTGCCATGGGAGAAGTGCTTAGCTTTGGGTTCAATCTTGCGGTGTTCTTACCTAGTGACAGAAAGGGTTGCAAGACACGTATTGTATTGTTGCCATCGAGGATAACAAGATGGGGTTTAAATCATATTGCTTGAGTTTATCCCTCTACATCATGTCATCTTGCTTCATGTGTTACTCTGTTCTTATGAACTTAATACTCTAGATGCATGCTGGATAGCGGTCGATGTGTGGAGTAATAGTAGTAGATGCAGGAAGGAGTCGGTCTACTTGTTATGGATGTGATGCCTATATACATGATCATGCCTAGATAATGTCATAATTATTCGCTTTTCTATCAATTGCTTGACAGTAATTTGTTCACCCACCGTAAAACTTATGCTCTCGAGAGAAGCCTCTAGTGAAACCTATGGCCCCGGGTCTATCTCTTATCATATTTGCTTTCAATCTACTTTTATTTGCATCTTTATTTTCTGCATCTATATTATAAAATACCAAATATATATTTATCTTATCATATTATCTCTATCAGATCTCACTTTCGCAAGTGGCCGTGAAGGGATTGACAACCCCTTTATCGCGTTGGTTGCAAGTTCTTTGTTTGTTTGTGTAGGTTCGTGGGACTTGTTGAGGAGCCTCCTATTAGATTGATACCTTGGTTCTCAAAAACTGAGGGAAATACTTATGCTACTGTGCTGCATCACCCTCTCCTCTTCGAGGAAAACCAACGCAAGCTCAAGACGTAGCACGCGCCGGAGAAGCCGGAGCGGCGGCGGGTCTCTTCCGCCCTTGTTGACGAGGCGGAGAAGGAGGAGGCAGCTGGCTTCTCGGGCATGCCGGCGCAGGCGGAGAAGGAGGCGGAGTGCCGCCACGCGCCCGAGAAGGAGGCTGAGTGCCCTGATCACTCGTCGGAGGAGGCGGAGGAGGAGGTGGAGTGCCCTGACTCGCCGGAGGAGGAGGAGGAGGCGGAGGCATCCAGTTCTGAAGGTTGATGAGCTCCTTCCGCCATAGGCATGGAGTCTTCAAAGAAGAACCCAGCCGAATCTCCCCTTCACCCGTAGGGTGGTCAAGCTCAAGGTCCTCAAATCCGTCCGTTATTTGATCCACCATCACCCTAGCATATACTTCTGGAATCGGCTGGCCGTGGTAGGTTGAGCCAGGTTCATTAGGTATAACAGAGCCAACAACCGCCTTGACTTTCAATGTCATCCATCGCGTCATAAGGTGGCAATGTTGAGAATCTATGATAGCATCCATGGGGTAGCCCGTGAAGACAGGCTCCAGCTGCTGAGTCTGCTCGGTGGAAGCCACGCTACTTCTCCGCTGAGATGGCGGGGTAGCTTCAGGGGAAGCTTCGGCAGGTCGTTTGCTGCGATCTGCTTCTCGTTCCTCTAGCCCTTGTACCCTTTCGTGTAGCGCCTGCATTTTGGTACGCTCCACTTTCTTCCTCCTCTCCTGGGTTTTGTAACCCCCTGCATCCGGAAACCCAGCCTTCCACGCAAGGGAGCCTGGCGTGCCTCGTGTCCGTCCAGGGTGCTCGGGATTCCCGAGGGCCATTGTGAGCTCATCGTTCTCTCTGTCTGGAACGAACGTCCCTTGCTGCGCTTTTTCGATATACTCCTGAAGCCTCCTGATGGGTATTCGCAGTTGCTCTTCCGTCCAAACGCACTTCCCTGATACAGGGTCCAAGGTTCCGCCAACCCCCGAAGAACCAAGTCCGGCAACGGTCTGGCCATTTCAATGTCTCTGGTTCGACCCCTTTAGCAATCAGGTCATTCTCAGCCTTGTCCCACAAAGGTCGGGCTTTGAGGTAACCACCTGACCCCGTGAGATGGTGATGCTTCTTCTTCGCAGCATTAATCTTGTTTGTCGCTGACATCTTCTTACTCTTTTCCGATGTCTTGTTGGCCACAAATGCGGGACATTGATCTCTAATCTTCTCAAACCGGCCGGTGAATTCTGGTGTCTCTTCTTTGTCGACAAACGTTTTCAGCTCATTCTTCCACCTCCTGAATAGTTCTGCCATCTTCTTAAGAGCATGAGACTTGACCAATTCCTCTTTAACTGGATTCTCTGGATCCTCCTCTGGCGGTAGGGTGAAATTTGCCTTAAGTGTTGTCCAAAGATCTTCTTTTTGCATATCGGAGACATAAGACGTCGGCACCTCAGGGTCTTCCTTCTTAGGCTTTAACCATTGCTGGATACTGATCGGGATCTTGTCCCTAACAAAAACCCCGCACTGATCACGAAATGCATCCTTGTCCGGATGGATTCAATCGGCTTGCCATCGCGCGCGATTGCTGTGATCTCAAACCTTTCATCCGAGCGCAACTTTTTCTTCGGGCCTCGTTTCTTTACCGAAGTTGCGCTCGATCCGGAGGGCTAGAGAAAAAATAAGAAAGACGAGAGTTAATTAATATGTGTACATATGAAAACAATGAATGCATCAATTAACTAGTTAGCACGGGCTTAACTAATATATATATACATGGCCGGACTCGGTTCGGTCACCGGAGCCATCATCACGGTCTCCTTCTTGTACCTCCATTGGGTCACCGGAGCCATCATGAACATAGCCCTCTTCATGTACCGGCATTAATGGGTCACCGGAGCCATCATGAACATATCCCTGTTCTTCACCCCGTCCTTACTGACCATCGGTGTCATTGAGAAACGACGCAACGAATCACTTCCTTGTGCGATTATCTCCCCCAACATCGCTTCTGTTGCTTCGTCTCGGGAGTGCTCCATAGTTTCTGCAAATATTTACAAGATGTCAATTATTATTCAAACATGACAGATGGATATATATTAGTGGCAAATGTAGAACTAGCTAGCTAATCACAATAAGGAATCATATTAGTGGCCTCGACGCTGCTTCTCTAGGGTTTGGGGTGGCCTAAGATAACGCTTCAAGGGTTTGGGGTGGCCTCGACGACAACACTCTTTTAACTTGGTAAATTTGGGTGGCCTCGAGAGAGTTTGTCGGGTAGGGGCGTGGCGGGAGGGGGTAGGAGACCAACATCGTTTTTTCTCTAGGGTTTGGGTGTCCTCGAGAGTTTTGGTCGAGCGAGAGGGCCGAGGGGGTGCTCCCGTGGTATAAGTTATCACGGTCGAGAGGGTTACATATATCGACCGCCCCTCATGTTGAAGTTATCCGGGAGGGGGTTATATCGACAACGACGCGACATATATATACATGGGAAAATAATGTTATCGGGGAGGGGGTATATCGTTACACCTCCCCCTCGTGTTGAAGTTCTCGGGAGGGGGTATATCGACAACGACATACCCGATAAAAAATAAGAAGACAAAAGAAGAAATAAAAAGAGGAGAAGAAGAAAGGAATAGAAGAGAAGCAATTGAAGAAAAAAAAGAAGAAGAAAAAAGGAGAAGAAGAAAGGAATAGAGGAGAAAGAAGAAGAAAAATAGAAATTTCTTCTTCTTTCTCCTCTATTCCTTTCTTCTTCTCCTCTTCATTTTCTTCTTTTTTCCTCTTCTTATTTATTTCTCCTCTTCTTCCTCTCCTCTTCTTCTTTCTTCCTCTTCTTTTATTTTCTTTTTTCCTATCCCATGGTCTAAAATCGGTCTATCCACGATAGAAAATTCTGAAAAATTATATCTATGATCCCTCGACGTCCCCGCCTCTCTCATGAACAAAAAAAAACTATGAATAAAAAACATCATGTTCTATGAACAAAAAAATGTCATATATTTCATCCACATCCATGCATACATCATATATATCATCATATATCATATATATGAAAAAAAACATCGTATTCTATAAAAATCATCATATATATATATATATATATATATATATATATATATATATATATATATATATATATATATATATATATATGAACAAAAACAATTATGATAAATAGCATATATATCATCATATATCACATATATGAAAAACAAGCATATACATATGAAAAAATAAGCATATATATAAATGAAAAAAAATGTTGCTTGGCGGACCAAGTGAGGAGGACGGCGACGGTGACGGCGGGGACGACGGCGCGACGACGGGTGGGGTAGGGGCGGCAGGCGACGGAGACGACAGGGCGGGCGGCGGCGCGCGCAGGCGGGCGGGCGGCGGCGGCGGCGGCGGCGGCGACGACGGGCGTGGTAGGCGGGCGACGATGACGGAGACGACGGGCGGGCGGGCGGCGCGCGTTCGAAGGGGAGCGGGCGACGGCGAGGGCGCTGGCAACGACAAGGGCGCGCGGCGATCATGACGGCGGCGGCGGCGGGGGGCAACGGGCGGCGTCGGGGCAGCCTGGCGGCGTCAATGTCGTCGGGGGCGGCAACTACGAGATGAGAGTGGAAAATTCCTAAGTGTGAACTTATATAGCGAGGCCTTTAGTCCCGGTTGGTGCCACGAACCGGGACTAAAGGGTGCATTAGTCCCGGTTGGTGCCACCAACCGGGACCAAAGGTCTCTTTTCAGCAGCCCAAAGGGCGGGAAGCAGAGGGCTTTGGTCCCGGTTGGTGGCAGCAAGCGGAACTAAAGGGTGGGCATTGGTACCGGTTGGTGCCACGAACCGGTACCAATGCACCCCCTTCAGTCCCGGTTGGTGCCACCAACCGGGACCAAAGGCCCATGTGTTGCCCGCGTCGCGGCCAAAGTTTAGTCCCACCTCGCTAGTTGAGAGGGCACGTAGTGGTTTATAAGCCCCACTGCCGCACCCCTCTCGAGCTCCTCTCCACTGCAGGCTTACGGGCCTACTTGCTACTGCTTTGCCTGATGGGCCTTCTCGGCCTACTGCGGGCCTGAATCCTGGCCCATGGATGGGTTTCTAGTCGTATTCAGGCCGTGGTGGCCCAGTTGGTGGCAATTTTTTTATTTTTTCCTAGTTTTTTTGTTTTATTTATTTTGTTTTGTTTCTACTTACAACAAAATACTTATTTATTTTATTTTATTTTTGTTTATAATTACTTATTAATTTTATTTTCTGATAATTCTTTTTGCTATTAAAGTTTCTAACAAAAAAAGTTCTTTATGAAAATTCTTTTTGCTTTTAATGATTTTGAACAGAAAATACTTTGATAATTTTAGTTGCATCAATTTTATATAATTTTAGTTTCAATAATACTAGAAGTTGCTTATAATGTTTTAAAGAGAAAATAATTTGATAATTTTAGTTTCATAAATTTTATTTATGTTATTAAAGTTTTCTTTTGTTTCTACTTATCTATTTTATTAAATTTTATATTATTTTGTTTCAAATTACTTATTTATTTATTTTATTTTTTTTCTGACTTCATTCGTTATTTTTAATGCATTTACTGATTATGTTGAGCTATAAGACCATGAAATTGAAAAGCATTTGAAATGAACTCTGAAAAGGTTCCAAGTTGGCATGGTATCATCATTTCACCCACATAGCATGTGCAAGAAAGTAGAGAGGCTTACGGCAAAAACTGGATGCACTTCGTGTACAAAACAGACAATCTCCTTCAAAGTATCAGGGTTTCATACGGAAACTCGTCTGTTACAAAGGGATTTCATTTCTTTTGAACTTATTTGAACCCCCTTGTTTTTCTGTGTTCAAAATGCACCATTCAAAGCCACATCATCAATTTAAACCCTTTTTGACTTCATTTGTTATTTTTCATGCATTTGCTGATTATTTTGAGCTATAAGACCATGAAATTGAAAAGCATTTGAAATGAACTCTAAAAAGGTTCCAAGTTGGCATGGTATCATTATTTCACCCACATAGCATGTGCAAGAAAGTAGAGAGGCTTACGACAAAAACTGGATGCACTTCGTGTACAAAACACACAATCTCCTTCAAAGTATCAGGGTTTCATACGGAAACTCGTCTGTTACAAAGGGATTTCATTTCTTTTGAACTTATTTGAACCCCCTTGTTTTTCTGTGTTCAAAATGCACCATTCAAAGCCACATCATCAATTTACAACCCTTTCTGACTTCATTTGTTATTTTTCATGCATTTACTGATTATTTTGAGCTATAAGACCATGAAATTGAAAAACATTTGAAATGACCTCTGAAAAGGTTCCAAGTTGGCATGGTATCATCATTTCACCCACATAGCATGTGCCAGAAAGTAGAGAGGCTTAGGGCAAAAATTGGATGCACTTCAAGTACAAAACAGACAATCTCCTTCGAAGTATCAGGATTTCATACGGAAACTCGTCTGTTACAAAGGGATTTCATTTCTTTTGAACTTATTTGAACCTCCTTGGTTTTCTGTGTTCAAAATGCACCATTCAAAGCCACATCATCATTTTACAACCCTTTCTGACTTCATTTGTTATTTTTCATGCATTTACTGATTATTTTGAGCTATAAGACTATGAAATTGAAAAGCATTTGAAATGAACTCTGAAAAGGTTCCAAGTTGGCATGGTATCATCATTTCACCCACATAGCATGTGCGAGAAAGTAGAGAGGCTTACGGCAAAAACTGGATGCACTTCGTGTTCAAAACGGACAATCTCTTTCGAAGTATCAGGGTTTCGTACGGAAACTCGTCTGTTACAAAGGGATTTCATTTCTTTTGAACTTATTTGAACTCCCTTGTTTTCTTTGTTCAAAATGCACCATTCAAAGCTATAAGACCATGAAGTTGAAAAGCATTTGAAATGAACTCTAAAACCAAAGTACATACATAGTTCTCCAGAGCATTAAAACCAAAGTACATACATAGTTCTCATTGAACAACATATAGCTCTCCAGAGCATCTAATTAAACCATACATTGAAATTATGTAAAACATTTCAATGCAAAGACAAATGTGATCATAACCGCAACCAAGGTAACAACTGATCCAACTGCATAATGATACCAAGCCTCGGTATGAATGGCATATTTTCTAATCTTTTTAATCTTCAACCGCATTGCATCCATCTTGATCTTGTGATCATCGACGACATCCGCAACATGCAACTCCAATATCATCTTCTCCTCCACAATTTTTATTATTTTTTCCTTCAAGTAATTGTTTTCTTCTTCAACTTAATTTAACCTCTCGACAATAGGGTCGGTTGGAATTTCCGATTCAACAACCTCCTAGATAAATAAAATCTATGTCACATTGGTCGGCATAATTGTCATAAACAATAAATGAACCAAATAGTTATGAAAAGATAATGTATACCACATCTGAATCATAGATAGGACAAGGGCCGACGGGGGCGAATACCAAAACCATCGCACTATATAATGACAAGGAATAATAAAAGTAAGAAAATTAGACAAGTATCTATCTGAAGTCAGAATTTTTTTCTTTCAAAAAGAAGATAAGAACAAGAGGCTCATCACGGTGGTGCCCGCGACGAGATCGGCGCGGGCGATCGACAGCAGTGAAGACGGGGCGGGGACGGGGCATGAAGGACCGCTAAATCTAGACAAATCTCGTTGAAAATGGAGCTCGGAGGTCGAGTTTCGAGAGGAGAAAGCTTAACTAATGTGGCCCGGGCATTTCATCGAACACCTCATGTGCATAGGAGGTGAACTAGAGCACCCAAATGCCCTCCCCTCGCCGGCTTGACAAAACAGAGCACTCTGGAGTGCTCTGCTGCGACGATGGGTATATGTAGGCAAGTTATTAGTCCCGGTTCGTGGCATGAACCGGGACTAAAGCCACCCCTTTTGTCCCAGTTCAAGCCACGAACCGGGACCAATGGTTGTGGGCCAGGAGCAGGACCATTGGTCCCGGTTCGTGGCTTGAACCGGGACAAATGGTTCCACACGAACCGGGACCAGTGCCCACGAGGCCCCGGCCGGCCCCCTGGGCTCACGAACCGGGTCTAATACCCCCCATGGGTCCCGGTTCTTGAAGAACCGGGACTAATGGGCTGGCCAGGCCCGAACGGTAGCCCTGTTTTCTACTAGTGGTATGCAATATGCACTTAATTTTTTTAGTACAACTTTTTTTGAAAACAATTTTATATTTTTTACAACTAATCAACCCCGTCTCCACTAAAATCTTCCTATGTTAGTCATGTAATTATCGGTCCATGCACTTCCATTGAACTGAGATTAAATATTTTTTACTACTGTCTAATTTATGTATTGTTGAACATCTATTTATTTTATTCATCAAACATCATTTTTATTATTTTTCTTATTTGCAACAATAGTTATAATACATTAAATCATGCATTGCAAATTTATTGATTGCAAATTTCTGTTGGTAGCTCACCAAGTACTCCCTCTGTCTCAAAATAAGTGTCGCTGATTTCTATACCATTATATAGTGTGTGAATAAGTTTGAATATGGATCGTTGGATGAACTCTATCCGACGGTGAAGAAGTGGAAAATCCTAGCTTTGCTGACCCCTCAATTTCCTATCCATTACATCAGACTTTCTGCCATGTGTAATGTCTAGAGGTTTCTTATAATTAAAAACTTAGTACAACCTTGTAATTGTCACATATACTATCTTTACACACTTCTCATTTATTCTAGAATCTTCCATGCATGATCTTGCTTCATTAGAGTTTCTCGCTTGAATAAAAGTGTATCCATTTATGAGATTACGTGTCAACTTTTACTCAAGGCAGAAGACTTATGATCAATAATTTCTCAAAGTACATATATATCTTTTAAGAGAATTTCAACCAAATATCGCAACACTATCTTTGCATATTCATACAAACAAAATAATCCTTAAGGTTCACACATATAATGTGTTATATACACGTCTTGGAGCACTATGCCGCAAACATTTTTCTTTTTCAACAAATTTAGCTATCGTTAGCAAGAAATTTGTATCTTGAACTTTATGCACATAATATTGAAGTGTCAGTTGTTTGTCAAATTTGTGTTTTCTTAGAGTATTTGTCAACGTTGTGTTGTAATGACATCCCACAACCCACGTGCAAAGCATGTTCAGCTCACTAGTAGTACAAAGTTGTAAGAAGGAGTATAATACACCAAATATATAGGGTAGCCGTTTTGGCTCTCGGGAGCACTTGCTCCCAAATGAACAGTGCCTCAAAAAAAGTGGTAAAATGTTTTCAAAAGATGTTGAATTTTTTTATGGATATTCGTGTTAGTGTTAGTGTCGCAAGTATGCTTGGCAATTTTCATGTGAAATGGAGCAGTAGTGTTTCGTCATTGAAGAAACAAATTTGAGGTAACATTTTGTGTTCAATTTTGTTTTTTTACACAGGCTAAAATGTTTAACCTTTTGGCCTAAAACTTTGTAGGCAGCATTTGGATGTGACAAGGAATACATAAAAAAATTGTTAGGATTTTTTTGACACTTTAAAAATTATTTTTCGCACGCCGGTAGCCAAATTGAATTTACACAAATAAACACTCTAATTTGCCTGTTAAAGTAATAAGACAGCAGTTTCCCAAAATAAAAAGGTAATAGACAGCAAAAGGGAAAAACTACGAGTTGTCTTTTCATCCGTCTGCACACACTAGTTTTAAATGCTCGCATGTCTCTTACCAAGAAGAATTGAACAAGTGAAGAACTAGGGAATTTTTCAGGTGCCAACAGACTTCCCATGGCCCACACATATACCTCCAAAGTTAACTTCGCTGCAACCAACTTTGATCCATATACCTCCAAACCATTCACAACCGTCCGAATGTGTGGATCCGTCCAACGCGGATTTGTATCGGTTTGTCGAGCGATTTGTACATACTTTTTTGAGCAAATCCGGGACAAACTGGGGTTTTGCGGGAGTTCGGACAACAGTCACGTAGGACTCAAACACCTCCGGTGCGCCCAAAACCTCTCCTAGACCCGCGCCTCCATCCTCCCATTTTCTCTCCTTCAGTTTTCCCTCTTGCCTTCACCGTCGCTCCACCACCTTGGCCGCCATGCCACACCCCTGTCGGAACTCGACGAGTCCGTCACCTCCAACGGTACACATGGGCTCCACACCTCTTCTCCTCCGCCGTTGTTCCACACCTCTTCTCCGACCGTCGTGCATGTACTATCCGCTCCTACGATGTTCACCATGCCCCGCAACTGTTCGTTGATTGCCCGAGCTAAATTTTTTGTCCCTTCTTCTTTGAAGCAATGGATATGGATATTGAGTACATATACGAGCACTATATTGAGTCGTGCGACGACATGTCCGACAAGGAGGACTACACGGATGAGATGACGTTGATGCAGACCGTGCTTGCAAACACGGAGCGTGCGGAGGAGCATGTTTTGAATTTCAAAGGATCGATCAAGGGTCATCGAGAGCTCAACCGCAATAGGGCACGCGACCATTTGACGCTGATGGACAACTAATTTACCCCCAATGCCCTCTTCGCTACCAATTTATGCCGGCGCTTTCGGATGCGCAAAATTCTTTACGATCATCTCTACCATGGCGTTCAGTCCTTTGATGACTATAATTTTTGCAAGAAAAACTTCCAATCGATCCATCTTCAATCATGATAGTACAACGGGCACTAGAAATAATAAAAATTACATCTAGATCCAATTCATAAAATGTTGGAAATAATTATGGGTGTCTTCTGGATTATTCAGTGACCCTTAACAATTTCCAACATTTTTGAAGCATCTAAAATATATATAGCATTTAAATAGTTCCAATTCAAATATGTTTGAATTAATTCAAAACCCAAAATGTCATGGAAAAATGTGCATCATCTCTGGTTACTGCTTCCATTATTTTCCAAAAAATGATGAACATTTTCTAAGGCCATTTGGGTTCCTAAAATATATTTATTTTTTTAGTTGAACCTATTTGTATTTCATTGATGCTAGGGTTTGATCATCCTCCATTTCAAAGTTTCATAAAATTTAAACATGATGCATGGATGCTTATGCAATGACAGACAGGGCCTAAGCTAGGGATGTGACAATAATTTTTGGCTCTCTCAAAAAGGTGTGTCCAGCAAGGATTCAAGACTTAAAACACAAAGCAAAACAAGCAAAGACTCATATCATACAAGACGCTCCAAGCAAAACTCATAATATGTGATGAATAAAAATATAGCTCCAAGTAAAATACCGATGGTTGTTATAAGAAAGAGGGGATGCCACTCGGGGGCATCCCCAAACTTAGTTGCTTGCTACTTCTTTGAATATTATCTTGGGGTGCCTCGGGCATCCCCAAGATTAGCCTTTTGCTAATCCTTATTCCTTCATCCATCGTAAGATCACCCAAAACTTGAAAACTTCAATCACACAAAACTCAACAAAATCTTCGTGAGATCTGTTAGTATAAGAAAGCAAACCACTACTATAAGTACTGTTGCAAACCCATTCATATTTTGTGCATTATATCTATTGTATTCCAACTTTTCTATGGCAAAAACTCTTTAAAAAACCATAGAATCATCAAAACAAGCACACAACATAAAGAAAACAGAACAGTCTGTAGCAATCTGACTACTTCGAATACTTCTGTAACTCCAAAAATTCTGAAAAATTAGGAAAACGTGAATAATTTGTTTATTGATCTTCTGCAAAAAGAATCAACTCAAAAGCACTCTTCTGGTAAAAATCAAAAATAATTTCGTGAGCGCAAAAGTTTGTATTTTCAGCAAGATCAAATCAACTCTCACCCAAATCATCCCAAAGGCTTTGCTTGGCACAAACCCTAATTTAAACCACAAAAACAGATCTAATCAGAGGCATAATTGGGTATTTTATTGAAAACAACAAGAAAACCAAAAAGCAAAAAGATACAAGTTGGGTTGCCTCGCAACGAGCGCTATTGTTTAACGCCCCTAGCTAGGCATAAGATTTCAATGATGCTCACATGAAAGATAGTAATTGAAACACAAAGAGAGCATCATGAAACATTCGAAAAACAAGTTTAACTCTAACATACTTCCTATGCATAGGCATTTTATAGGGAAAATTTCTATCAAGACAAGCAATTTCTAACATATGCAAATAGGAAGAAGGAACCATTAATAATTTCAACACAAAGAGAGGTGATTTAGTAACATGAAAATTTCTACATCCATATTTTCCTCTCTCATAATAATTACATGTAGGATCATAATCATATTCAATAATATAGCTATCATAAAATATTCTCTTCATGATCCACATGCATGCAAAGTTGACACTCTTCCAAAATAGTGGGATCATTATCAAGTCAAGTAATGACCTCTCCAAGCCCACTTTTATCAAAAATTTCATAAGATTGAACACTCTCCAAATAAGTGGGATTATTTTTACCTAAAGTTGACACTCTTCCAAACCCACTTTCAATATTGTTGCAAACATTATTGTCAAAAACATATTCATCATGAGGCTCAAATAAATTTTTAAGATCATAAGAAGCATTATCACCCCAATCATGGTCATTTCAATAAGTAATGGACACGGTAAAATCAGCATCCCCAAGCTTGGAGTTTCACATATCGTTAGCACAATTGACATCAATAGAATTTATAATAACATCATTGCAATCATGCTTTTCATCTAAGGAGCTATCGTGAATCACTTTATAATTTTCTTCTTTTAACACTTCATCACAATTTTCAGATTCATAAATCTCAAGTAAAACTTCATAAAGATAATCTAGTGAACTCAATTCACTAGCAATTGGTTCATCATAGTTGGATCTTTTGAAAAGATTAGCAAGTGGATGAGGATCCATAATAATAGATTCTTAGCAAGCAAAGATGCAAGCAAATAGAAGGCACATGGTAACACAAGTAGAGATAGCAAACAAGAGATCTGACACGAAAAAGGCAAACGGAAAGAAGGTGAATAAAACGGCAATTTTTTGTGAAGTGGGGGAGAGGAAAACGAGAGGAAAATGGCAAATAATGTAAATTGCAAGGAGATGAGATTTGTGATTAGGAACCTGGTTGATGTTGATGATCCTCCCCGGCAACGGCGCCAGAAATTCCTTTTGATGCCTGCTTGAACTACGTCGGTATTTCCCCAAAGAGGAAGGGATGATGCAGCACAGTGATGGTAGGTATTTCCCTCAGTGATGAGACAAAGGTTATCGAACTAGTAGGAGAACCATGCAACACAACACAGCCCCTGCACACAAATAACAAATACTCGCAACTCGACGTGTTAAAGGGGTTGTCAATCCCTTTCGGGTAACGGTGCCTCAAATTGGCGAGAAAACGTGATAAAGTTGTGATAGATAGGATAAATAGATCACAGATGAAATAAAATGCAGCAAGGTATTTTTGTATTTTTTGGTTTAATAGATCTGAAATAAAAGCAAAGAAAAATAGATCGCAAAGGCAAATATGATGAGAAGAGATCCGGGGGCCGTAGGTTTCACTAGTGGCTTCCCTCGAGAAAAATAGCAAATGGTGGGAAAACAATTACTGTTGGGCAATTGATATAACTTCAAATAATCATGACGATATCCAGGCAATGATCATTATATATGCATCACGTCCAAGATTAGTAGACCGACTCCTGCCCGCATCTACTACTATTACTCCACACATCGACCGCTATCCATCATGCATCTAGTGTATTAAGTTCATGGAAAAATGGAGTAATGCAATAAGAACGATGACATGATGTGGACAAGATCTATTTATGTAGAAATAGACCCCATCTTGTTATCCTTAATAGCAACGATACATACGTGTCGTTTCCCCTTCTGTCACTGGGATCAAGCACCGTAAGATCGAACCCATCACAAAGCACCTCTTCCCTTTGCAATATAAATAGATCAACTTGGCCAAACAAAACCCAACTATCAGAGAATAAATATGAGGCTATAAGCAATCATGCACATAAGAGATCAAAGAAGACTCAAATAACTTTCATGGATAAAAACATAGATCTGATCATAAACTCAAAGTTCATCGGATCCCAACAAACACACCGCAAAAAGATTTACATCATATGTATCTCCAAGAGACCATTGTATTGAGAAGCAAGAGAGAGAGAGATAGGAAGCCATCTAGCTACTAACTATGGACCCGTAGGTCTACAAAGAACTACTCACGCATCATCCAAGAGGCACCAATGGACATGATGAACCCCTCCGTGATGGTGTCTAGATTGGACCTGGTGTTTCTGGAACTTGCGGCGGCTGGAAATGATTTTCGTCGACTCCCCTACGGTTTCTGGAATATTGGGGTATCTATAGAGCAAAGAGGCAGTGCGGGAGGCCACCAAGGTGGGCACAACCCACCTAGGCGCGCCTGGGCCTCCAGGCGTGCCCTGGTGGGTTTTGCTCCCCTTGGAGCTCCCCTTAGGCACCTTCCTAGCCCACTGGATGTCTTCTGGTCCAAAAAAATCCACAAAAAGTTTCGCTGCGTTTGGACTCCGTTTGGTACTGATTTCATGCGATGTAAAAAACAAGCAGAAAACAACAACTGACACTGGGCACTATGTCAATAGGTTAGTACCAAAAAATGATATAAAATGACTATATAATGGTTGTAAAACAACCAAGAATGATAATATAACAACATGGAACAATAAAAAAATTTAGATACGTTGAAGACGTATCAAGTACCCAGGGAAATTTCCACCAAAATTTGAATTATCAAACTCATCCCATGCGCGTAAAGACGAAGAATTGTTTGCGATGCACACAATCGTTCAAAGTGAATGGTGTCCGGTGGCACCGCGCGCAAAGTTTCCCTCCACATTTCAAATTTTTGGCCTACCGCCAAATTATCTACCCCGCCCCCTTTTCTCCACGACCACCGCCACATTTCCCCTATTTCCTCCTTCCTTCCTCCCTTCCTTCCTTCCTAAGATATAGCTGCTTCCTCGCTCTCGCTGTCTCGCATCCTACTACCAGGGTCGCATTGGTCTTCTTCAATGACCTCTCCAGCGGTTCCTCCTCCTCCTCCGACTCCTTCACCACCCGGGTATGCTTCTCTTCTCTTCTCTCTCTCTCTCTCTCTCTCTCTCTCTCTCTCTCTCTCTCTCTCTCTCTCTCTCTCTCTCTCTCTCTCTCTCTCTCTCTCTCTCTCGGGCTATGACTTGCAATGAAGGATTTTAACCCGGCGGTCGATTTGAGTCATTTCTTCCTCTTGTAGCTCCCTAGGACCATCATTTGCAACAAATGGAGTGGGTGGTTGAAGATCCGTCTTCTCGTTGTCACCATCAATCTGTTAGATGTGATTCAGACACTGTTACGGTCCCAACCCATTCATACCACACCTTCAACCAAATGCATCCTAAGACAATGTCATAGATTGTACCTAGTATCTAAAAATGTTGCCATCTCACCAACGGTGCCATTAAAAATTATTTGGCACCGCTTCAGCAGTTTGTGTAGCCAACTTTGGTCCACACATCCGAGCAGCCAAGCAGTAAAAAAACTAAATCTTTATGGCACGAAGAAACTGGACATTGGAGCAACAAGGTGCTCCGGAGTCCGGGTCCCTGCTTTTTTTCTACTGCATCGGCTCGCCAGTGCAGGGCACCGGTGCAAAATGTAGCAACAGTTGTCTTTACACCAGTTTTGGCATACATAGTGGATGGCCTTAGTGTTATTAGTTCTATGTTACTAAATTTGTGCATGTATACACCTATTAGTATCAATTTGCTGTCATCCAAACACTATCGCTATGCTGTTGCAGTTATATTTAGCTTCCTCGTAAAATGTTTAATTTGTTATTTATAGTATATGAGTAAGAACTTTTTGTGTTGTTGTAGTTATTATAGCTTCTGATGTTTCAGAATTTGGTTGTTGTCTCCGTAGCAATTAATTCATTTGCAGATTGATCTTTTTGAGAAGATATGTCATAATGAATCTGTTTCTTCAATTTTCCAAAATAAGTGTTGATGATTTTCTATGTTGCTATAAACCCATTTCTCCTACAATTGTTAATGATCTAGTTTTTATTATAGAATGAACGGAAGTGTTCTTACTTGGAGTGGGTTGATCAAGAGTGGACACGGTCTTTGAAGTTGTGCATAGCAAAACTCTGGAGCGTGTATGAGGAAGAGAAGAGAGGTAGGCTTAGAGAAAGTGTTGTCAACACTGAAAACTATTTGAAGATGCGGGATAAAAAGAGGAAGGTGGAGAATGAGCTCAGATTTTTTAAATCATACTTTGCTAAGATGGTGTTCGCGGAGGAGGAGGCACTTTTACAGTTGGCTAGTGCAAAACATGTTCTTACTGAACTGAAAGCAGAGGTGGATAAGACGAGCCTGGATGATCTCGGTTAGGGAAATGAATATATTGTTCTAATATTGTTCTTATGAAGCTGAACTAGCTATATGTTGTACTGTGTTGTTTTCAGGTAGCTATCGTACTGTGATGTTAAAATATATTTATGTGTCTGATATGAAATTGTCAAACAGTTGTTCGATATGAAATGTGAATTTGCGTAATACTATAATTATTAATTGTAAACTAATAAACCTGCTAAATGGGTCACAGAACTTTGCAAACAGTTCTAGCAATAAAAGCACTTGTGATGGATAGCCCAATGCCACACAGTTTTCTTCATCAAATCGTGTGTGATGTGGTTGAATAAAAGCAAACAGTTAACCAGAGGCAGAGCGTGTGTGATAGTTACACCTATCACACATGAGCCTATACATAAAACTGTGTGAGATGTACATACGAACGGAGAAGTTTTCTCTCGATTGACTGTGTGGGATGTATATACGAACGGAAACGATTTCCCTGGATTGACTGTGTGAGATGTACATAAGAACAAAAACATATTTCTTGGATTGACTGTGTGGAATGTACATAACAAACGTGAACGTCTGTTTGGGACTGACTTGTGGATTGTAATTACGACCGGAACCGATTGGGCCTGTATAATCATATTTGATAGCTCGCTGTCGCACACGACCTCATTTTGCCGAGCATATGTGCCAGAAGAGCCTATCCCGGACGGTTTCTGGGTCGTGTGGGAATGACCCCTCCTATCGCTGATACATCTCCATCGTATCTACTTTTCCAAACACTTTTGCCCTTGTTTTGAACTCTAACTTGCATGATTTGAATGGAACTAACCCGGACTGACGCTGTTTTCAGCAGAATTGCCATGGTGTCATTTTTGTGCAGAAATAGAAGTTCTCGGAATGATCTGAAACTTCACGGGATCTGAAACTTCACGAAGAATTTTTGGAATTAATAAAAAATACCGACGAAAGAATCAAGACCAGGGGTCCAAACCCTGTCCACGAGGGTGGGGGGCGCGCCCTACCCCCTGGGTGCGCCCCCTGCCTCGTGGCTCCCCTGGAGATCCACCGACCTCAACTCCAACTCCATATATTCACGTTCGCGGAGAAAATAATCAGGGAGAAGGATTCACCGCATTTTACGATACGGAGCCGCCGCCAAGCCCTAATCTCTCTCGGGAGGGCTGATTGGAGTCTGTTCGGGGCTCCGGAGAGGGGAATCTGTCGCTGTCGTCATCATCAACCATCCTCCATCACCAATTTCATGATGCTAACCGCCGTGCGTGAGTAATTCCATCATAGGCTTGCTGGACGATGATGGTTTGGATGATATTTACCATGTAATCGAGTTAATTTTGTTAGGGTTTGATCCCTAGTATCCATTATGTTCTGAGATTGATGTTGCTATGACTTTGCTATGCTTAATGCTTGTCACTAGGGCCCGAGTGCCATGATTTCAGATCTGAACGTATTATGTTTTCATAAATATATGTGAGTTCTTGATCCTATCTTTCAAGTCAATAGTCACCTACTATGTGTTATGATCCGGCAACCCCGAAGTGACAATAATCGGGACCACTCCTGGTGATGACCGTAGTTTGAGGAGTTCATGTATTCACTAAGTGTAATTGCTTTGGTCTGGTACTCTATTAAAAGGAGGCCTTAATATCCCTTAGTTTCCAATAGGACCCCGCTGCCACGGGAGGGTAGGACAAAAGATGTCATGCAAGTCCTTTTCCATAAGCACGTATGACTACATTCGGAATACATGCCTACATTACATTGATGAGCTGGAGCTAGTTCTCCGTCACCCTATGTTATAACTTTTGCATGAGGAATCGCATCCGACATAATTATCCATCGTTGATCCAATGCCTACAAGCTTTTCACATATTGATCTTTGCTTAGTTACTTTACCGTTGCCACTATTACAATTACTACAAAACTGCTACTGTTACTTTTGCCACTGTTACCGTTACTTCCATACTACTTTGCTACTAAATACTTTGCTGCAGATATTAAGTTATCCAGGTGTGGTTGAATTGACAACTAAACTGCTAATACTTGAGAATATTCTTTGGCTCCCCTTGTGTCGAATCAATAAATTTGGGTTGAATACTCTACCCTCAAAAACTGTTGCGATCCCCTATAATTGTGGGTTATCAAGACTATTTTCTGGCGCCGTTGCCGGGGAGCATAACTCTATTCTTTGAGTCACTTGGGATTTATATCTGTTGATCACTCTGAGGAACTTTAAAGACGAAAGAACTAAGATTTTTCCCCACAACTACGAGGGGAGGTAAGGAACTGCCATCTAGCTCTGCACTTGATTCACCTTCTGTTTTGAGTAAGCTTGCGACACCTAAACCTGCTTCTGCTATTAATTCTGATATCACATGTTATTAATGATGCCACTTCTGCTATGCATGATACTTATGATGAACTACTTCTATACTTGATACTACTATGCCACTAGGTGAATTTCTTGATGAACAACTTCCTAGGGCTAGAGAGAATGAAATTATTGAAATTGATAATATTGATGAAAGTGATGATGAAGATTATCCCCCTAGATATGAATTGCCTGTTGTGCCTGAGGGTTATGTTATGGATGAAGAAACTGCTAGAGATTTTCTTGCTTGCAATGATAGATCTGATCATAAGAAATTATTAGCTAAGCTGAAAGAAAAGTCTCTGAATGCTAGAATGAAATATGACCCTGCTTTTGCTACTTCACCTATCTTTATTATTGATAAGGATTATGATTTCTCTGTCGATCCTGAGATAACTACTTTGGTTGAATCTGATCCTTTTTATGGCTATGAATCTGAAATTGTTGTGGTACATCTTACTAAACTGAATGATATAGCCACCCTATTCACTAATGATGAGAAAACTAGTTACTACTATATCCTCAAGTTATTTCCATTCTCACTAAAGGGTGATGCTAAAACTTGGTTTAATTCTCTTGATCCTTGTTGTGTGCGTAGTCCCCAGGATATGATTTATTACTTTTCTACTAAATATTTCCCCGCTCATAAGAAACAAGCTGCCCTAAGGGAAATATATAATTTTGTGCAAATTGAAGAAGAGAGTCTCCCACAAGCTTGGGGGAGGCTTCTCCAATTACTTAATGCTTTGCCTGATCATCCTCTCAAGAAAAATTAAATACTTGATATCTTTTTATAATGGACTAACCTATGCTTTTAGAGACCACCTGGATAGTTGTGCTGGTTGTGTTTTCAGGGAAAGAACTGTTGATCAAGCTGAATTGTTATTGAATAATATGTTGACTAATGAAAACAATTGGACACTTCCTGAACCAACTCCTAAGCCAACTCCGAAGAAAAGGGGTATTCTATTTCTCAGCCCTGAAGATATGCAAGAGGCAAAGAAATCTATGAAAGAAAGGGGTATTAAAGCTGAAGATGTTAAGAATTTACCACCTATTGAAGAAATACATGGTCTCGATAACCCGACACAGGTAGTAAAGGTAAATTCTCTCTATAGATTTGATGAAGGCGATATTCCTCGTTATAAGTATGCTAGTCAATGCTTGGATGAGTTTGATAAT
This sequence comes from Aegilops longissima, assembly GCA_021605205.1. Classification (NCBI taxonomy): domain Eukaryota; kingdom Viridiplantae; phylum Streptophyta; class Magnoliopsida; order Poales; family Poaceae; genus Aegilops; species Aegilops longissima. The sequence goes on from CM038676.1 coordinate 623,639,317, forward strand.
TTTATTGTTAAAAAAGAAAACTTCAATGCTTATGTTGGTAGACAATTGAAACGAAAAGCTTATATGATTGAACACTTGAGTGATTATATGTCTAGGGTTAAAGCTGAACTTAAAGTTATTAGTAAACATGCTTCTATGGTTACCACTCAAGTAGAAAAAGTACTTAAAGCTCAAAATGATTTGCTCAATGAATTAAATAATAAGAAAAATGATAATGTTGTTATAGTTGTGACTAGAGGTGGTAGAATGACTCAGGAACCTTTGTATCCTGAGGGCCACCCTAAGAGAATTGAGCAAGACTCTCAGAGAAATAATGTTGATGCACCTAGTCCTTCTAAAAAGAGGAAGAAGAAAAATGTTAGGACTTTGCATGCTTCTAGTGAACCTGTTGTAGACACACCTGAGAATCCTAATGATATTTCTATTTTTGATGGTGAAACACAATCTAGTGATGAACATGAACCTAGTGATAATGTTAATGATGATGTTCATGTTGATGCTCAACCTAGCAATAATAATGGTGTAGAGATTGAACCTGCTGTTGATCTTGAGAACCCACAATTAAGGAATCAACGTTATGATAAGAGAGACTTCATTGCTAGGAAGCACGGTAAAGAAAGAGAACCATGGGTTCAAAAACCCATGCCTTTTCCTCCTAAGCCATCCAAGAAAAAGGATGATGAGGATTTTGAGCGCTTTGCTGAAATGATTAGACCTATCTTTTTGCGTATGTGTTTTACTGATATGCTTAAAATGAATCCTTATGCTAAGTACATGAAAGATATTGTTACAAATGAAAGAAAGATACCGAAGCTGAAATTTCCACCATGCTTGCTAATTATACTTTTAAGGGTGGAATACCAAAGAAACTAGGAGATCCACGAGTACCAACTATACCATGCTCCATTAAAAGAAACTATGTCAAAACTGCTTTATGTGATCTTGGAGCCGGTGTTAGTGTTATGCCTCTCTCTTTATATCGTAGACTTGATTTGAATAAGTTGACACCTACTGAAATATCTTTGCAAATGGCCGATAAATCAACTTCTATACCTGTCGGCATATGTGAGGATGTGCCTGTTGTGGTTGCAAATGTTACTATTTTAACGGACTTTGTTATTCTTGATAATCCCGAGGACGGTAGTATGTCAATTATCCTTGGTAGACCCTTTTTGAATACTGCAGGGGCTGTTATAGACTGCAACAAAGGCAATGTCACTTTTCATGTTAATGGTAATGAGCATATGGTACACTTTCCGAGGAAACAACCTCAAGTCCACAGTATCAATTCTATTGGAAAAATTCCAACTATTACTATTGGAGGTTTTGAATTTCCTCTTCCTACTGTCAAGAAGAAATATGACATTCTTATTATTGGGGATGTACATATTCCCGTTGAGGTAACCTAGTGCTATTTGAAAATTCTCCGGTTTCATGCGATTCGGAATGAGTTTGTTAACAAGACTTGATCAACCTTGTTAGTGGATTCCTTTTGATGAGAATGAGATGGATGAAGTTAGAAAGCACAACTCTCTGTACCCTCCTTTTACTTTCTGTTATTTAGATTAAATAAAGCAAAAATTAGTATTTTTTTCTATTTTATGAATTATCCTTGCAATAAAAAAATACCACGAAAACAAAAGTTCTCCGAAAATGAAATATGATTTTTTTTAGAATATTTGAGAATATTTGGCACTGAGAACACATCAGGGGGAGCCAACACCTGGCCACGAGGGTCCAGGGCGCACCCAACCCCTAGGGGGCGCCCCCTGCCTCGTGGGCCCCTAGTGGTCCCTGTCGGTGTCAAAACCGGCGGATCTCGGGTAGGGGGTCCCGAACTGTGCGTCTAGGCGGATGGTAACAGGAGACAAGGGACACGACATTTTTACCCAGGTTCGGGCCCTCTCAATGGAGGTAAAACCCTACTCCTGCTTGATTAATATTGATGGTATGGGTAGTACAAGAGTAGATCTACCACGAGATTAGAGAGGCTAAACCCTAGAAGCTAGCATATGGTATGATTGTTGTTCGTCCTACGGACTAAAACCCTCCGGTTTATATAGACACCGGAGAGGGCTAGGGTTACACAGAGTCGGTTACAATGGGAGGAGATCTACATATCCGTATCGTCAAGCTTGCCTTCCACGCCAAGGAAAGTCTCATCTGGACACGGGACGAAGTCTTCAATCTTGTATCTTCATAGTCCAGGAGTCCGACCAAAGGTTATAGTCTGGTCATCCGGACACCCCCTAATCCGGGACTCCCTCAGTAGCCCCTGAACTAGGCTTCAATGACGACGAGTCCGGCACGCAGATTGTCTTCGGCATTGCAAGGCGGGTTCCTCCTCCGAATACTTCATAGAAGATTTTGAACACAAGGATAATGTCCGGCTCTGCAAAATAAGTTCCACATACCACCGTAGAGAGAATAACATTTGTACAAATCTAATCTGCTGACGTATTCCGCAACGTGACATCATGCCACGGCCAAGCCTTTATTCGAATCGTTTTACTGTCCCACCTCAGCGCGTTTAGCGAGGTGGTTTCCTTGGCACGTCTTGTCAAAGCAGAGATCATGTCCCCTTATTCCGGGATTCTCATCAATACGGGCGTGGGTAATCCAACCGTGCCATTAATCACGGCGCTTGGGAGATAAGCGAGTTTTACCAGGCTGGTGGGGGCACATAGTCGTCCGCCCATATAAGGGGATAAGGATCCACCTTTTCCATCTACGCCTTCTTCCTCCTTTTCTTATCCATTTCCGCGCACTCGAGCTCCAGCGCCCAAGTCCGCACTTCCCACCTCAACCTTCTCCATCCATGTCCGGAGTGGGAGGCAGGTGGATGGCCTCCTCCATCACGGAGGGGCACATCAAAAAGTTGAGGAAAGCTGGATACTTGTCCAATGACATTGCGCACCGGCTCCCAGATGAGGGGCAGCTCATCCCCACCCCCAGGCCCCATGAGAGGGTGGTGTTCCTCCCCCATTTCCTTCACGGACTGGGCTTCCCACTCCACCCATTTGTCCGGGGGCTCATGTTCTACTATGGCCTGGACTTCCACGATCTGGCCCCGAACTTCATCCTCAACATCTCGGCGTTTATCGTCGTGTGTGAGGCCTTCCTCCGCATCAAGCCCCACTTCAGCTTATGGCTGAAAATCTTCAATGTCAAGCCGAAGGTAGTGGGCGGCCAACAAGCGGAGTGCGGAGGTGCCATGGTGGGCAAGATGCCCAACGTCACATGGCTCGAGGCTCCTTTGTGGAAACCATCAAAGGGTGGCAATCGGGGTTTGTCTACATCACCGAGCCGCGTGACCCTGAATGGGCAGCGGCCCCCGAATTCCAATCTGGCATTCCCACCCGGCTCACCTCCTGGAAAGAGACGGGCATGTCATGGGGTAATTCGGGAGAGCTGAACTTGTCAACGTAGTCCAGGTCATGCTCTTCCGCCGGATCCTCCCGTGTCAACGACGGGCTTTTAACTTGTGGGAGTTCAGCCCGGCCCAGCACCAAACTTTGTCCAGGCTCTTTGACACAACGCATGAGGATGCCTGGAAGGTGCTATACAAGGGCTCCGAGGTTCCCCCTCATACTACCGAGGGTCACGGATTCTGCACGAAGCGCCAAGCCAGCGTAGTAAGCTTGTTTTACCCTTTATGGGGTACTTGTTTTTCATAGTTTGACTCTATGCGGGATCTAAGCTCCCGTTCCTTTGACAGGACTGGCAGAAGAAGTCCGGACAGATCGACTGTCCGGCTCCTTTGCCCGAAGGCCCAGCAGATGCCCGCTTGGCGAAGCTGCTGGTCCCGGCACCTTACGTGGTGCCGGAGAAGAAGGCCAAGAAGAAAGCCACGGGAACTCGAAAGAGTTCCCAGCGCCTGGTGGTGTCAGATTCATCGCCCGACGACTCCGAAGCGCACTCCTCCCACGAATACGAGGAGGAGGAAGAAGAGGCCTCTCCCCCTCCAACTAGAGGGGCCAGAGGGCCCAAGAAGGGAAGGACCCTTCCTCGGACCACTCCACCGACGCCGACGACGGCGAAGAGGAGTGGCCATCCAGGGCCAAGCCCCTGGCGAAATCGTAAGTATCCGGATACCAGGATAACTCATGGCATTCCTTTATTGCACAGTATCTTCAGACACCGAATATAATCATGCGGTCCGCCCCAGGCCCGGCTCGACGCTTCGTCGAGCGGCTCCCTGGATTCGTCGGATGTGAATAGTCTTTCACTCCCGACTACTACCTCCCCTCGCCCTACGGACGATGCCGAGGTGGAGTCCCAAAAGGGGCCAAGCCAGGAGGAGGTGGTCCTGGAAGCGTCGCAAGGCGACCTCCCGGACTCCAGGCGCAAAGGGGATAAAACCACAACGGGCTCTAAGTCCGTCCCTGGGCCGGACACCGCACCGGAACCTTCAGTGGTTCCGGAGTCCGGCAGGTGGGCCCGTACTAAGAAGGGCAAGCCTACGACGCCGGTGACCTCCGACCAACCGGAGGCACCGGATAATTTGCTGGAGGTGCTTAACGGCGCCTCCATCGACGAGGAGCACCGCACTATTATGAGTGCGGTGATTCAGAAGGTTCAGTCTGCCAAGAGCGGGCTGACAGAAGCCTGTGCCAGCCTTCTGACAGGCTTTGAGGTATGTATTTAAGACATGTAAAAATATTACCGCATAGACAGTAGCCCCTGATGCTCAGTTTGGTGTTCGGAAAGAAAAGCCGGACTGAGGATCTAAAAAGATATACGCAGGAGTCTAACATAAGTATGTCAATATGGGAATGCAGGCTGCACTGCTGACCTCTGCCGCACTAACTGCGGAGGTTGGTGCATTGAAGCAGAGCCTCGAGCAGTCCGAGAACGAGCTCGGCCTTGCCAAGAAGCAGCTCGAGGACAAGGAAGGTAAGTAATACCTTATGTAAGTATATATAAAAAAATCTGGTTGCAAATAATTACAGGACCAACGTGAGTACTACAGGGGCCACAACCGAGGTGGCGACCCTGAAGGAAGCGCTGTCCAAGGCCGAAGACAATGCGGCCGTGGAGCGCGCCGAGCGAGAAAAGCAGGAGGTGCGGGTGGCGAAGGTGCAGCAAGAGCTCCACGCTCTTGTGAAAAAACACGAGAGTTTGGAGCTTGACTCAAAGACTCGAGAGTCCGAGCTTGCCTCGGCCCTTGAGAGCGCCAAATCTGCCAAGGCCGAAGCCCAAAAAGCCCTCCAGGAAATTGAGGCGATGAAGAAGATAGCAGCGGGTAAGGCATTCTTTATGCAAAGCAAGCACATGAAAGTGAATTACTTGTTACTAACCCGAGTCCAGAGCTCTCCAGGAGCATTCGCAAATCTGCCCCGCAGTGTGTCCGACGCTGCCGCATTCTACCTAGCCGAGGAGGGGAGCTCGACGTAGAAGGTGTTCTGGTCCCAGTATGTTGAGGCCGGACACCCGGTGCCCTTGAGCAACCAGCTGAAGCAGCTGGTCGAGCTCCATAAGGTAGCCGAACAGGCCATGAAGGGCCTTATAGGCTGGCTATGGCCTGGGGAGGTCCTGCCTGGGAGCTACTTTGGGCTGGTGAGGCGGCTGGTGGATGCCTGTTCATGGCTTGAAATCATCAAGCGCTCCGTATGCATCGAAGGCGCCAATAGGGCCCTTGCCCGTGTTAAAGTACACTGGGGCAAGATGGATGCTGAGAAGCTGGTGACAGATGGGCCACCGGAAGGGAAGGAGCATCGCAAGCCCGAGTTGTATTATGAGGGCGTCCTGAAGGGTGCCTGCCTTGTGGCGAATGAGTGTTCCAAGGATGTCATTTTTGAGTAAACTCACTCGTGTTATCCTGTGCGCTAAAAATTTGTTCATATGCGCTAAGCAACGCTTTTTGAATTTAAAATATTACCTTCTGTGCGGCCGTTTATTAAATCTGAGAGATGCGAGTCATCGGCTTCTACCCCCATGCCACGAGTGTGGGGTGTTCGGGATAAACCTGAGCACTCTTGTTCCCATTCTTGGGTCCTTCGAGGGAGGCCTCAGCACAACGAACAAGGCAATCGGACTATAATGCTTTATCACTCTCACTTAGCCATAGAATTCTATAATTTTAAATTTCGGCGAAGCCCCTAGTATTCGGAAGACCGATTTCGGGGCGCTATCCACGCCTAGGCCGGACAAAGCCAGCTCCTCGCTCTAAGCGGCATAAGTCTTTAGGGACTCGAAAACCTCTCGAACAACGACCGGCTCTCGCCCTATCATGACGGTCAGTTTTAGCTTTCTCTACTGAGGTGCTTAACCCAGCTCAACTGGGGCACAATCGCAGTAGTTCTCCCAGCGCTACCTTAGCCGATATAACAGAACGTGGGAGCCGGGCAAACCCAACTATTGACCCAAGACATGATTCAGAGCCGATGCATATAATGCTATAAGTTCGGGGTGCCGCACTCGTGAGAGTGTTCGGACTTCTCACACCATATTCTGGGGTGCTTAAGCCCCTGGTGTATTGGCCGTACCAAAGTCTACGGTTGCAGAATGTCATAACTGAATATATTTACATAAAAAACGAATGCAATAATAGACAAGAGCTATGTATTGTTTATTAAAAGGCTGCTTGAAAGCAGAACGATACAAATAGTGCGATAAGCAAGAGATGGGATTATTTGACATGTCCCCCTCCAGGGGCAAGCTGCGAGACTTTATGTAAGACAGGTATTTAGCTCGTTATAGAGACCACCTGGACATTCGACGTAGCTTTTTGCCTCCCTGGCTGTTGCATCGTGTGTTCGGCGATTGTACTGCCGGACAGGCCTTCCGGAGAGTGGAGTCCTGAAAGTAAGAAAAAAGAAATGACAAAATCGGGAGCCCCTAGTGCGGTTGAGCCGCATTTTGGGCGTGCCGTGGTTGTGCCCCTCCCCTTATTCCCATGGTATTTCTAGAGCGTAATTATGTACGCGTGGTACTGGTTTCGTAAATTCGTGAGGGCTGGGGTTGGGGCCGCACTGCTACGCTTGCTCGGAACGTGCCAGGTGGTCTTGTTGTAGGTTACTCTGAGCGCGCTTGACGGTGTCCGGACGTTTAATAGCCGGACTGGAGAATTGCCTTGAGAGGCTACTTTGTACTTCCGCCGCGAGGGCCGCCGTATGCTCCTCCGTTCGGAGAGAGCGTTCGGTGTTTCCATTGACCGTAATGACTCCTCGAGGGCCTGGCATCTTGAGCTTGAGGTATGCATAGTGCGGCACCGCATTGAACTTTGCAAATGCGGTTCGTCCGAGCAGGGCCTGATAGCCACTGCGGAACGGGACTATGTCGAAGATTAACTCCTCGCTTCGGAAATTATCCGGGGATCCGAAGACCACTTCGAGTGTAACTGAGCCTGTACCGTTGGCCTCTACACCTGGTATGACGCCTTTAAAGGTCATCTTTGTGGGTTTAATCCTTGAGGGATCTATGCCCATTTTTCGCACTGTATCCTGATAAAGCAGGTTCAGGCTGCTGCCGCCGTCCATAAGGACTCTAGTGAGGTGAAATCCGTCAATGATTGGGTCTAGAACCAATGCGGCGAATCCGCCGTGGCGGATGCTAGTGGGGTGGTCCCTTTGATCAAAAGTGATCGGGCAGGAGGACCACGGGTTGAACTTTGGGGCGACTGGCTCCAACGCATATACGTCCCTGAGTGCACGCTTCCGCTCCCTTTTGGGGATGTGGGTTGCGTATATCATGTTCACCATCCGCACTTGTGGGGTAAAGCCCTTCTGTCCCCTATTGTTTGGTTGCCGGGGCTCCTCCTCGTCATCGCTATGCAGCCCCTTGTCTCTGTTTTCGGCACTTAACTTGCCTGCCTGCTTGAACACCCAGCAATCCCTGTTGGTGTGATTGGTTGGTATTTCGGGGGTGCCGTGTATCTGGCATGAGCGATCGAGTATTCGGTCCAAACTGGACGGGCCCGGAGTATTTCTTTTGAATGGCTTTTTTCGCTGACCGGGTTTAGAGCCTCTGAATCCGGCATTAACTGTCGTATCCTCCGCATTATCGCCGTTAATGCGGCGCTTGTGCTTGTTGCGACGCGACCTGCCATTGCTGTCCTTGGTATCCGAATTACCAGGGCTCTTGGTCATGTTATTACTACGAGCTAGCCAGCTGTCTTCTCCCGCGCAAAAGCGGGTCATGAGTGTTGTGAGGGCTGCCATGGATTTCGGCTTTTCCTGTCCTAGGTGCCGGGCAAGCCATTCGTCACGGATGTTATGTTTGAAGGCTGCGAGGGCCTCTGCGTCCGGACAGTCGACTATTTGATTTTTCTTGGTTAGGAACCGTGTCCAAAATTGTCTGGCCGATTCTTCTGGCTTCTGAATTATGTGGCTTAGGTCATCGGCGTCTGGTGGTCGCACATAGGTGCCTTGGAAATTGTCGAGGAATGCGGCTTCCAGGTCCTCCCAGCAACCAATTGACTCTGCTGGCAGGCTGTTAAGCCAATGCCGAGCTGGTCCTTTAAGCTTGAGTGGGAGGTATTTGATAGCGTGTAGATCATCACCGCGGGGCATGTGGATATGAAGGAGATAATCCTCGATCCATACCGCAGGATCTGTTGTGCCATCGTATGATTCGATGTTTACGGGTTTAAAACCGTCGGGGATTTGATGATCCATTACTTCATCTGTGAAGCATAGTGGGTGTGCGGCGCCTCTGTACTGGGCTATATCACGATGTAGCCCAAATGAGCTTTGTCTGCTGTGTTCGGCCTGGCCGTATTTTCCATATCCGGCGTGATGGTTACCGTCACGTGCGTGGGGCGCCCACGCGATCCGTAGATCGATCTTGTTTGCCTTGCCTTGTCCTCCAATATGTCTCGCAGGTCTGGCGCATTTCCCCGTGCCTTGGTATTTTTTGAGCGACGCCGGGGTTCGGCTTGAGTGGGTGGCCGAGAGGCCTCTCTGTCGCGGCCACGACGTGGCCGGTCGGCCGTGTCATGCGCTGGTGCTGTAGGTTAGGTGCTTCCTCCTCTAATCGGGGTAGCAGCCTGCGCTTTGGGTAGCTCTTGGAGGGGCGTTCGAGTTCGTACTCTTCGGCGGCAAGGACTTCAGTCCATCTGTCGGCTAGCAAGTCTTGGTCAGCTCTAAGCTGCTGCTGTTTTTTCTTGAGGCTGCTCGCCGTGGCCATAAGCCTGCATTTGAAATGCTCTTGTTCGACGGGATCCTCAGGCACGACAAATTCGTCGTCGTCGAGGCTTGCCTCGTCTTCGGAGGGAGGCATGTAATTATCGTCCTCTACCTCTCTGTCTGCCGCTCTCTCATGAGGGTTGGCTTATCCATCCTCCTGTGCTGAATCCTGCTAGAGGGCTTGTCTTCGGCGCTGTCCGGGGTGTTATCATCTCCCGTGCCGGAATCGCCGTTTTTGCTTTGGCGGGATTTAGAGAGGCGTCGCTGACGTCGGCGCTTAGGCTGCTTCTTGGAGGGGTCATCCTCCGTTGTTCCATCGCCATTCCCTTATTTTGGGGTGTCCACCATGTATATGTCATATGACGAGGTGGCCTTCCAGTGCCCTATAGGCGCTGGTTCTTGGTCGTCTCCTGCGTCGGCGTCCATACCGTCGATGTCTTCGGAGTCAAAGTCGAGCATGTCGGTTAAATCATCGACAGTGGCTACGAAGTGGGTGGTGGGTGGGATTTGAATTTCTTCGTCGTACGCATCCCAACCTTGCTGACCATAGTCCGGCCAGGGCTCTCCTGATAAAGAGAGAGACTTTAGTGAATTCAGAATGTCACCGAAGGGCGAGTGCTGAAAGATGTCCGCGGCGGCGAACTCCATGATCGGCGCCCAATCGGGTTCGATCGGCAGGGGCGCGGAAGGTTCGGAGTCCGGAAAGGAGTCCGGCACCTTGGAGTCACGAGCTTCGCAAAGGACAAGGCTGGTGTTCAGCTCGATCGCCATAGAGATTGCAGCCCCCGAGGCGGTGCCCAACCACCCGTCCTCGATTGGCGCAGTCGACTCAGAACTAAGGGTCGGAGCGGACACTAGGGCGGCCTCCTGGGCACTGTTCGGCGGCAGAGCTAGATCATGCCCATCGTGACAGTGCGGCGTGCTCGGCTGTGGCTCGAACCCGTCGAAGATCAAGTCTCTGCGGATGTCAGCCGTGTAGTTCAAACTTCCAAATCTGACCTGATAGCTGGGGCGTAGCTTTCGATCTGCTCCAGATGGCCAAGTGAATTGGCCCGCAGTGCAAAGCCGCCGAATACGAAGATCTGACCGGGGAGAAAAGTCTCGCCCTGGACCGCATCGTTGTTGACGATAGGAGGAGCCATCGGGCCTAAAGATGACGACACAGAGGAACTCTCAATGAAAGCACCAATGTCGGTGTCAAAACCGGCGGATCTCGGGTAGGGGGTCCCGAACTGTGCGTCTAGGCGGATGGTAACAGGAGACAAGGGACACGATGTTTTTACCCAGGTTCGGGCCCTCTCGATGGAGGTAAAACCCTACTCCTGCTTGATTAATATTGATGATATGGGAAGTACAAGAGTAGATCTACCACGAGATCAGAGAGGCTAAACCCTAGAAGCTAGCCTATGGTATGATTGTTGTTCGTCCTACGAACTAAAACCCTCTGGTTTATATAGACACCGGAGAGGGCTAGGGTTACACAAAGTCGGTTACAATGGGAGGAGATCTACATATCCGTATCGCCAAGCTTGCCTTCCATGCCAAGGAAAGTCCCATCCGGACACGGGACAAAGTCTTCAATCTTGTATCTTCATAGTCCAGGAGTCCGGCCAAAGGTTATAGTCCGATCATCCGGACACCCCCTAATCCAGGACACCCTCAGTCCCCCTCCACTTATTCTTGCAACCACACACTTCTTCCTCCCAAAAAAATCACCAACTAGATCAAGCACGATTTCTAGCTCATCTTGATGCCATTTTCGGTCTCCTTGCTCAAAGCTCCACTCACAAAACTGCTTTGGGAGATTGTTCATCGGCATGTGACTCCCCCAATGGTCCAGTTAGTTTTTGTTCTAGTGCTTTATTCGTTGCAAATTTTTTCTGCTAAGGTGACCCTATTCTTGAGCTTGCATGTCAAATTTATATGGTCCCAAGTAGTTCTAATGCATGATATAATCTATAGGCACTTGTGGGAGTAGTTGCTACCAATTTTGTTGAGTTTGGTTCACTTTTACTTTGAGTTACTAAAAATTTCAGAAATTTTCAGAAAATGATGAAGAGATTTTTTAGGGGCTCTTTGAGCCGAAGCTCGAAGGATAAGCAAAGTGAAGAGAATAAAAATCCCAAATATAATCTCCCTCGCACCGCGGAGGTTCAGCCGTGTGAATGACCTTGTGATGAGTTCTTGAGAGCAGCCGGGATTCACGATGATTTTTATTATTTGGCTGAGAATGCAGGCCTCACCGACTTCCTCCACGACCAGCTCGATCAATACCTCCTACTCACTAATACATTCGTGCAAAAAATTTACTTTCATGCTAGGAAATCACCACCTTCAGTGGAGTTTCATTTATATGATGAGGTTAAGGAGATATAACTATATGATTTTTGTGGGGTTTGCAAGATACCCTTCAAGGGCAGCATAGAGGAACCACGTCGTAATGATGTGGATGGATTTATTGATATGATCGCTTTAGGGGAGACGAGAAAGGTTTCCGATGCAAGAATTACTAGCATACACTTTCCTGTTCTACGTTACTTTGCAATATTTGCTAGTAGATGCTTAATTGGTCGCGGGAACTGTGGAAACCTTAGTGCCCCTGATATTGTTATCTTGTGCCATGCTTTGTTTCGTGATAGCACTTTTAGTTTAGGCGCTATTATTGCTAAACGATTAAGTCTAAACCATACGAAGGGCCCCATCTTTGGAGGCATCTTTGCTTCACGCCTTGCTAAACACTTTAGGATACCTATTAGGAATTATGAGAAAGAGGAAAAATTGTTGCCCCTATTTCTCCTAGTTTATAAGAGTATGGTAGCACATGAATTTATTGTTAAAAATAATGAGATGATGCTTAAGTATAATTTGAGATTTAATAAAAATCACAGTGAGACTATTATCTTGCCTGCACCCTCTTTGTTTAACATGTTTTCAGGCACGTACCTCATCTTTCCGGAGGCCGTTTACACATACCGGGGCCTGACACTAGCTCCAGAGCCTGAGCCGGAACCACCACTTGACCCTCGACAGCCCGTTTATCAGTGGTATCAGGAGGAGATCGCCAACCAGTGGCACTCAGATGACACACCTTAGTACACCGGAGAGAGTAGCTTTAATCCATGGGCATAGTGAAGGAAATATGCCCTAGAGGCAATAATAAAGTTATTATTTATTTCCTTATTTCATGATAAATGTTTATTATTCATGCTAAAATTGTATTAACCGGAAACTTAGTACATGTGTGAATACATAGAAAAACAGAGTGTCACTAGTATGCCTCTACTTGACTAGCTCGTTGAATCAAAGATGGTTAAGTTTCCTAGCCATAGACATGAGTTGTCATTTGATTAATGGGATCACATCATTAGAGAATGATGTTATTGACTTGACCCATTCCGTTAGTTTAGCACTTGATCATTTAGTATGTTGCTATTGCTTTCTTCATGACTTATACATGTTCCTATGACTATGAGATTATGCAACTCCCGAATACCGGAGGAACACTTTGTGTGCTACCAAACGTCACAACATAACTGGGTGATTATAAAGGTGATCTACAGGTGTCTCCGATGGTGTTTGTTGAGTTGGCATAGATCGAGATTAGGATTTGTCACTCCGATTGTCAGAGAGGTATCTCTGGGCCCTCTCGGTAATGCACATCACTATAAGCCTTGCAAGCAATGTGACTAATGAGTTAGTTGCGGGATGATGCATTACGGAACGAGTAAAAGAGACTGGCCGGTAACGAGATTGAACTAGGTATTGAGATACCGACGATCGAATCTCGGGCAAGTAACATACCGATGACAAAGGGAACAACTTATGTTGTTATGCGGTTTGACCGATGAAGATCGTCGTAGAATATGTAGGAGCCAATATGAGCATCCAGGTTCCGCTATTGGTTATTGACCAGAGATGAGTCTCGGTCCTACATAGTTCTCAAACCCGTAGGGTCCGCACGCTTAACGTTCTGTGACGATTTGTATTATGAGTTATGTGATTTGATGACCGAAGTTTGTTCGAGTCCCGGATGAAATCAGGGACATGGTGAGGAGTCTCGAAATGGTCGAGACGTAAAGATCGATATATTGGAAGTCTATATTCGTACATTGAAAAGGTTCCGAGTGATTCGGGTATTTTTCGGAGTACGTGAGAGTTACGGAGAATTCGTATTGGGCCTTAATGGGCCATACGGGAAAGGAGAGAAAGGCCTCAAGGGTGGCCGCGCCTCTTCCCCATGGACTGGTCCGAATTGGACTAGGGAAAGGGGGCGCCCCCTTCCTTCCTTCTCCCTTCCCTTTTTCCTATTCCATGTGGGAGGTGGAATCCTAGTAGGACTCCACACTTGGGCGAGCCCTATGAGGGCCGGCCTCCTCCTCCCTCCCTCCTTTATATACGTGGCCAGGGGTCACCCCATAAACACACAAGTTGACCATTGATCTCTCTTAGTCGTGTGCGGTGCCCCATCCAACATAATCCACCTCGGTTATATCGTTGCAGTGCTTAGGCGAAGCCCTGCGTCGATAGCATCATCATCACCGTCATCACGCCATCGTGCTGACGAAACTCTCCCTCGACACTTTGCTAGATCGGAGTTCGTGGGACGTCACCGAGCTGAACGTGTGCAGATCGCGGAGGTGCCGTACGTTCGGTACTAGGATCGGTCGATCGTGAAGACGTACGACTACATCAACCTCGTTGTCATAACTCTTCCACTTTCGGTCTACGAGGGTGCGTGGACAACACTCTCCCCTCTTGTTGCTATGCATCACCATGATCTTGCGTGTGCGTAGGAATTTTTTTGAAATTACTACGTTCCCCAACACATAGACCAACTTAGGCCAAAAGCCTAAGCTTGGGGGAGTACGTATTTCTCACCGACATTACATTCATGTTCACACACTCATTCTAGTTGTCGGTGCTCATACTTTTTCATTGTACTATCCATGCTAGTTTATTTCCTTTTTCTCGCTTTCTTCTTGCGTGTTTAAATAGCCTTGAGAAAAACTAAAATATTAGTTGTAGCTTTTAGCTAGTTTACTTTCCATGCCTGTAGTAGTAGTAGTTAAAAGAAAACTCAAAAAGATTTCTTGTTCTTGTTTTGCTTGTTGGGAGCTTTCCCGTGTAAATAGTTTTATTTCTTTTTATTTCTTTAGGGGTCGGGAGGAGACGACCATGATGAAAATGTTGAGTGGCTCTCATATGCATTATTACTGATTTAACCAAGAGCCCATATTACCTTGTCTTCTCCCTTGAATAGAATGCTTGCAGATTCCATCTTAGTCCAGTGCACGTGCACTATTATTATTATCCACACCGTTCGGTCATGCAAGTGAAAGGCAATAAAGACGATATATGATGAACTGATTGAGATGAGAGAAGCTGGTATGAACTCGACCTATCTTGTTTTTGTAAATATGATTAGTTCGTCGTTCCTGATTCAGCCTATTATGAATAAACATGTTTGCAATGACAATTAGAGATTATAGTTGATTATGCCATGCTTAATTAGCTAGGAGTTTATAATGGTTTACCTTGCGTGCCAACATGCTATTAAAATGGTTGTGATGTGATATGATAGGGTGGTATCCTCCTTTGAACGATTCGAGTGGCTTGACTTGGCACATGTTCATGCATGTAGTTGAAACAAAATCAACATAGCCTCCACGATATTTATGTTCATGATGGATTATATCCTACTCATGCTTGCATTCAATGTTCATTGATTTTAATGCATGTTCATGACTGTTGTCGCTCTCTAGTTGGTCGCTTCCAGTCTCTTTCTAGCCTTCACTTGTACTAAGCGGGAATACTGCTTGTGCATCCAAAATCCATAAACCCCAAAAGTTATTCCATATGAGTCCACCATACCTTCCTATATGCGGTATCTACCTGCCGTTCCAAGTAAATTTGTATGTGCCAAAGTCTAAACCTTCAAATGAAATTCTATTTTGTATGCTCGAACAAATCATGTATCAACTAGGGCTGTCTATATCTTCCATGTTAGGCGGGTTATTCTCAAGGGGAGTGGACTCCGCTCCTCACTCACAGAAAATGGTTGGTCACCGGGATGCCCAGTCCCATGCTCAAATCAAATCAAAATAATTGCAAACAAAACTCCCCCAGGATTGTTGTTAGTTGGAGGCACCCGTTGTTTCGGGCAAGCCATGGATTAATGATTGTTGGTAGTGGGGGAGTATAAACTTTACCATTCTGTTTGGGAACCGCCTATAATGCGTGCAGCATGGAAGATATCGAGATCTCTTTGTTGTTATGTTGACAATGAAAGTATGCCGCTTAAAATATTATTTATCTCTGTTTCAAAATCGAGCTCTAGCACCTCTACAAATCCCCGTTTCCCTCTGCGAAGGGCCTATCTATTTACTTTTATGTTGAGTCATCATCCTCTTATTAAAAAGCACCAGTTGGAGAGCACCGCTATCATTTGCATGCATTACTATTAATTTATACTGAGTATGACTATGACTGGATCTCTTTTACCATGAATTACAATGTCCAGTCAGTCATTGATCTTCAGAGGTGCTCTGTATTTATGTTTTGCGGTCTCAGAAAGGGCTAGCGAGATACCATCTTGTTATATCATATTATGATTGTTTTGAGAAAGTGTTGTCATCCGAGATTTATTGTTATTGCTTGCTAGTTGATTATGCCATTGATATGAGTAAACATGAGACCTAAGTGTTATTCTGAATGTGGTTAGTTCATAATCTTCGCTGAAAACTTGAATGTTGGCTTTACATATTTGCAACAACAAGAGCAAACAGAGTTTGTAAAAGTTTTTCTTTATCACTTTCAGTTTGACAACTGAATTGCTTGAGGACAAGCAAAGGTTTAAGCTTGGGGGAGTTGATACGTCTTCATCTTATCTACTTTTCCAAACACTTCTGCCCTTGTTTTGGACTCTAACTTGCATGATTTGAATGGAACTAACCCGGACTGACGCTGTTTTCAGCAGAATTGCCATGGTGTTATTTTTGTGCAGAAATAAAAGTTCTCGGAATGACCTGAAACTTCACGGAGAATATTTTTGGAATTAATAAAAAATACTGGCGAAAGAATGAAGACCAGGGGGCCCACACCCTGTCCACGGGGGTGGGGGGCGCGCCCTACCCCCCTGGGCGCGCCCCTGCCTCATGGGCCCCCTGGAGCTCCACCGACCTAAACTCCAACTCCATATATTCACGTTCGGGGAGAAAAAAATCAGGGAGAAGGATTCATCGTGTTTTACGATACGGAACTGCCGCCAAGCCCTAATCTCTCTCGGGAGAGATGATCTGGAGTCCGTTCGGGGCTCTGGAGAGGGGAATCTGTCCCCGTCGTCATCATCAACCATCCTCCATTACCAATTTCATGATGCTCACCGTCGTGCGTGAGTAATTCCATCGTAGGCTTGCTGGACGGTGATGGGTTGGATGATATTTACCATGTAATCAAGTTAGTTTTGTTAGGGTTTGATCACTAGTATCCATTATGTTCTGAGATTGATATTGCTATGACTTTGCTATGCTTAATGCTTGTCACTAGGGCCCGAGTGCCATGATTTCAGATCTGAACCTATTATATTTTCATGAATATATGTGAGTTCTTGATCCTATCTTGCAAGTCAATAGTCACCTACTATGTGTTATGATTCGGCAACCCTGAAGTGACAATAATCGGGACCACTCCCGATGATGACCGTAGTTTGAGGAGTTCATGTATTCACTAAGTGTTAATGCTTTGGTCCGGTACTCTATTAAAAGGAGGTCTTAATATCCCTTAGTTCCAATAGGACCCCACTACCACGAGAGGGTAGGACAAAAGATGTCATGCAAGTTCTTTTCCATAAGCACGTATGACTATATTCGGAATACATGCCTATATTACATTGATGAACTGGATCTAGTTCTGTGTCACCCTATGTTATAACTATTGCATGAGGAATCGTATCCGACATAATTATCCATCGCTGATCAATGCCTACGAGCTTTTCACATATTTATCTTTGCTTAGTTACTTTACCGTTGCCACTGTTACAATTACTACAAAACTGCTACTGTTACTTTTGCCAGTGTTACCGTTACTTCCATACTACTTTGCTACTAAATACTTTACTGCAGATATTAAGTTATCCAGGTGTGGTTGAATTGACAACTCAACTGCTAATACTTGAGAATATTCTTTGGCTCCCCTTATGTCGAATAAATAAATTTGGGTTGAAAACTCTACCCTCGAAAACTGTTTCGATCCCCTATACTTGTGGGTTACTAATCGCCCACACTCACTAGGCGATGATTTCAAATGCCGTCGGAGAAAGGGGTTAAAAACCGTTTGTATAGCACCTCACTATACCAGTGATACCTGATCAACATTTCCTAAATACTTGTTTGGTTTTTTTATTCTCCATTTTTGTTTTGTTTTTTCTTCTTCTTCATATTTTCTCTCTCATGCTTTTTTTTGTTTATGGTCTACATTTCGTACATGTCAAAAACATTTTTTTAGTAAGTGATCAACATTTTTTGTACACATGTTCAACATTGTCCGAACTCTTATTCAACATTTTTCAAATAATTGCTCAACATTTTAATACTTATTCAACAATTTTCAAATACTCGTTCAACATTTTTAATACTTATTCAATATTTTTCAAATACTTGATCAATATTTGAAATACTTATTCAATATTTTAAAATACTCATTCAACATTTTTCAAATGCTCATTCTATATTATTCAAATACTTGATCAAACATTTTAGTTATTTGTTCAACATTTTTAAAACTCTTGATCAACATTCTTTAATATCTATCCAACATTTTTCAAATACTTGTTCAACATTTTTCTAATTTTTTTTAAAGAGTGTTTTTGTAATATGTATATTTAAAATATTTTAATGTAAAAAAGAGAAAGCAAAAAACGGAAACAAAAAACTTAGAAAAAAATAAAACTGAAAACAGGCTGGTTTCTTGGCCTGGCCTGGCCAGGCCCGGTAGCAGTCTAGCAGCGCAGGGCTCACGAGTCTGCCTTCCCCCGTGGCGCCCGCGTCCTGTCCGCCGCTCTCTCAACCTCGAAATCGTCTCCCGCCAACCCCAATCCCCCCTTCCCGCGCTCCCTCCCTCCTCCAAAAAGGACCCGCCGCGCCGCGCTCCACTCCTCCCTCGGCCTGATTCACCGCCCCACCTCCATCCGGACAGCAAGATCTCGATCCGCTGCGCCCCCCGATCGGTTGATACCAGACGCGGCCGGGTGGGCGGAAGGCGGCGGAGGCGGCGATGAGCGCGGTGAACATCACCAACGTGGCGGTGCTTGACAACCCCACCGCCTTCCTCAACCCCTTCCAATTCGAGATCTCCTACGAGTGCCTCGTCCCGCTCGACGACGGTACGCCCCGCTCCCCCATCCCCTCCCCCCCTCTCTCTGTACCGTGCGCCCTCCCCCCGATCCGCTCGATTCGCGCGCGGCCGCGGCGTGCCAGGGTTTCGTTGTAGGAGGCGCCGTCCTCAAATCCGCCGAACCTTGCCGCCGGCCTTCGGTTCGGTTCTCTTCTCTTCTGTTTTACTCTGTCGCCTCCAGAGGTAGCAGCGATTGGTGTGCCGTGCACGTTTCTGAATACCACGGAATACGCGTTTCTCGCCGAGTTCTTCCTCTAGTACAGTGCATCTCGGCGATTTCTGCAGCTGACTGGCCTGGCTGTGTGACGGAAATGCTCTGATCGCTGCTTCGTCTTGGATTCAGACCGGATGGATCAATTTACTCATCTGGATTAGCTACTAGATAGATGTTGATCCCTGACCGAGAGAGCCGATTACAGAGGATTTTGTGGAGCCAAGTCTGAAGCTGCTGTCTCGTTGTTCTAGGACAGAAGTTATTGCTCTGCTTTTTTTTTACTGAAATTAGACTGAGCTTGGCTTTTGTTTTTCTGTTAACTTGTCATTTACATGGTCAGATAGTATTTCTTGAGTACTTTTCCCCCGTCTCAAGCGTGTAATTTTCATTAGGATAGCACTAACATAGTGCAAATGTGAATAACGAATATTGGCAACAACAAAAACAGAACTACCATCCTCACTGAATGACCAAAAGATGAATCCCTAGCTGACCTAGATCTAGCACAGCATGAGAACAAAGGAACCAAGGCCTAGTGCACCAGGAGTGCCTACCGGCAGCCGCACCAGAGCCCAAGAAAGCTCACAACCAAACTGCTTCTGTGGCAACACAGGGACATGACCTCCGAGGTATGAGTGGATGCACCACCCGTGTAGGCAGATCTTTGGCAAGCCTAGGATCAGAGTAGGTGAGCAGACGCCGCCGCCAAACACTCATTGCAGTGTCAGTGAACTCACCTTGCCCAGCCTCCAGACAAGAATTGCGAAGAGGAGGAGCACAGGGCTTAAAAGATCGTGTCGCGAACCGTGGAACCAACGCTTGTCGCCTTAGTTAGGGATAAAGCTCAACAATGAATTTAGTGTGATTACGCCCCTCTCTGTTATCTGGGCTTTGTTTGGTTATCCTATCCTTCACTTAATTCCTGATACAGGTGGGACTGAATCTATCATCATAGCAGTTTATTAATAAATTCGTCAGCAGACTAGGCAGTTCATTGGTGCTAGCTTCCTAGCCCCCTTAATTATAATATGCATCCCTGTTCCTTCGAAAATAGTGAAGCAGCCTGCAGTAGTGTAGCTGTACGAAAATCACATCTGCCTTAATGTATGCAGTCATGTTTTTATGCCATTCTGACTTGTCCACTGGGACTTCTCTCCTGTGATGTCTGTTTCAGTTCTGCAAAAAACCATTCAGTAGTGTGGGAATGTGGATCATTAGCAAGGAAACCATGCTTTAGTTCAGACTTCAGAGATATTTGCCTTTGCTTCAATAGGCTAGTAGTTTGCTCTGTCATTCTTGAGGGTACAGATATTGCTATATGTTCATTCTTGAGGGTACAGACTTGCTAAACTATTGATGATTTTTGTTGTTTGACCTGTCAGATCTGGAATGGAAGCTCACATATGTTGGATCAGCTGAAGATGAAACCTATGATCAGCAACTTGAGAGTGTGCTTGTTGGACCTGTCAATGTTGGGACCTACCGTTTCGTATTCCAGGTAAAACAGATGTGCTGTACTGATCAGTCAAGTCCAATATCTTCATAATGACAGTAAACCTAGAATTCCTTGCACTGTTTCAAATCTTCATTCATCACATTATTTTTCCTTTTGTTACTTCGAAGAGAACTTCATAGTTTAAAAGACTAAATACGCATCTAGAAGTTAAATGTTCCATTTCCATTTCAGGCTGACCCACCGGACCCTTTGAAGATACGTGAACAAGACATCATTGGTGTCACCGTGCTGCTATTGACATGCTCCTACGTGGGTCAGGAGTTCATGAGGGTGGGTTATTATGTGAACAACGATTACGACGAGGAGCAGCTGAGAGAAGAGCCCCCAGCAAAGCTATTGCTTGACAGGGTGCAGAGAAACATTTTGGCCGACAAGCCCCGTGTCACCAAGTTCCCCATCAACTTCCACCCTGAACCTGGCACGAGCACAGAACAGCCGCAGCAGGATGCAGAACAGCAGCAGCAACCGACTTCACCGGAACCACAGACGGCTCCGGTAGAGCCACAGATGGCGCCACTAGAGAACGTCACGTGTGACGAGATTAAGCCCATTGCCGCCGGCCAATGATCAGAGTTGGGGTGCTAATGTTCTGTTCTCCATGCCTTTTATGGTGTCTTTGTTACGAATCGAGAGTGGGGGTTCTGCATTGTACTGGTCTGTTTACGTTTCACAATCTGTTCTGTGGCAAATGTTGGGTGTCTAGCTATTTCTTGATAAAGAGTACTTCTGCCTATTTTGTTGCACATATTTGATTTTTACTGAGACTGGAATGCTTCAGCCTGAACCGTCGAATTGGTTACCGATGTGCTATCTCTCTTTGGTGCAGATTCTGCACTGCGCTGCACCAGGTTTTCCACTGCACTGATGGTTCACAATCTTGCAAATGTGGGTTCTGCTTTATTTCAGATAAACAGTACTTTAACCTGTTTTGTTTCAAAAGTTTGAACTTCTACTGAGATTGAATATTTTGGTCTGAACCGTGAATTGCTTACTGGTGTTTTCTTTCCTTTGGTGTAGATTCTAAGTGGGTCAAGAATCTATTATGATTGTGGCCAAATAGTTAGTCTTGATACAGATTGCTTTTGAAACTTAGCTAGTAATTGGTGAACATTATTCAAAAAGTAGGTCCAATATTTTGGAAGATATATATATTTTTTAAACCTTTTAATGACATCAACTTTGGCAGACCCTAGACTGCTCCCCACACACACACACACAAAAACAAGATCAAAGGTAAACTGGCCACAGCTACTTCCAGAGCAGCAGCACATCAAATGGTTGACGCTTTACATTTCATGATTGATGATTGGATGAAACATCATTGCCATTCAAAACACTACAACAAAACATCACTGAACTAGCATTTCTAATTAAAATTGCCGCAAATAATCTCTTAATGTTGTATTAACACAACTAATAATATCCCTGGAACAGATAACTTGAAGTCCCACTTCCGGAGTTGAACAAAAGCCTGGCCAATAAATCTCTTATTGTTCACAACAACGAAATTAATAGACACCACCAACCGGTATCCATTGCTACCAACATCCCTCCATACCACGTCATTGATCCACTTGTACCTTTTTCTCGAAAAGGAGGATTACCCCGGACCTCTGCATCAAGCGATGCACACAACCATGATCTACCTACTTTCCAATATGGCATCGAGGACAGGGCCCCAGAACCTCGAATTGAACGGACGAGGGAACTCTTCCCTTGATGTATCTATCCGCAGTCTCCACAGCTCTATGAGCTTCCTCGAGACCTCTCTTGCTCAACGACCAGCATTGGCCAATCATTCTCGCGGTTGGGAATTTGGCAATGTTACAAGTCTTCCTATCATAGCCATAGGTTATGTCCAGCGTGAAGCGCTCGAGTGAATGTGTTCTCTCGAGGATGTGAATTGTGAGCTCAACCAGGCTCTTGGCAGAACAGAAGCCTGTGATCAATACCTTCCTTAGGCTGTTATTCCGGCCCTCCAGATTCTGCCTCCGGTATTCAGTGTCGTCTCCAACAACAGGATCATGGATCATGGCATCCTGCTCTACCTGCAGATACATATGCAGGATCAAACAACATTCTTCTGATAACAAAGTATAATTGTACATTGATAGTAGCATAGATAGCTCTGAGGGATGTACATAGTGACTTACACGTAGGATGAAAGATTCCAAGGCAGGATAAGCGTCAAGAAAAGAAACCAGAGAGAAGACATCATAGTTTGGGGAATAGAAGGGTTTAAGGAGTGAAATTTCCAAGTTCTTGAGGTGGGGGAGCTTGGACGGCAGCATCGGAATGTTGGCATTCTGAAAAATAAATCCCAAGATTAATCATATTTTATTGCAACATACAAGTCTAAGTGTACATACATACATACATACAAATTCTTGAATGGTCCTTATAATTTGATCGTTGAGACATTAAAACCAACACATACCTCACATCGACCGTGCAGGGTGAGGCTCTCAACATTTTGCGCGATAGACGGAAGGCTAAAGCGAGCATAAGAGAGAATACCAAACAGGTTGACCGGTGAAATATCTACATTCTTAAGTTGCAAAGAATTTCGGACATAGATAATGATAGACGTGCGGTACCCCGCCATAGTGAAAAGAGCAAAGCTGTGGAGCATCTATCTCTACCAGCTGCACCATCTTGCATTTTCGAACACTGAGGAACTTGAGCTGCTGCAGCCCACAAGGTATTTTCAAGCAAATTATCCCACTACATGCTTCAATCTCTAGCCGCTCCAGGACGGAAGATTTAGAGAGCAAGTGCGCTAATCCATCCTCAGTAACGTGGACATGACACAGACTTAAACGTTTCAATCTTCTCAAGCGCCCAAGTATTGACGTGGGGTGAAAAGCGCAACCAAAGAGGCTAAGAGACTGAATTGAACTTGCAGCGGCCTCATTAGATAAAACCGAACACGGAAGCTGTAGCTTTTATTCATGACCAAGGACATCACCAAGCTAAATTCCTGGATCCCAGGTTTAATGATCCGGAGCCACTTGTCGAGGTAGGAGGCCTTGATATCTTTGCAAGGGCCAAGACTAAGTTTAAGTGTCTTCACCTTCACCCCATTGTCATAATGGTTTGTAAGGATTTTGTCAACTTTATAAGTGAGATGGGTTTTCGTTTCCTCAAATGTTCTCCCAAGCAAACCAAGTGTACGGTCGCTGAGTATGAGGCTGGAATAGTGTCTCCAGGAGTGCAGAAATCCACGGGACACGCAGGCGGCACGAGCAGCGTCTTGTATTGGCATGAGAGAATGTATATGATGCAAGATGTCCTGCAAAACCGATGTTGATAACTTCAACCGTTAGCTTGTAGCTAGTAGCTGAGCTGACTGCAATGAACTACGCCAGCAGTTGCGGATTCATCGCCGAAGTCGTATGCCCGGATGCATCGTGTTCCTGTGCTAGCAGTTGTGATAAAAAACAAAATCCTTGTGACTAGGAGGATAGTTCATTGCCAGCAACACATACCTCTGGGAGTTCCTCCAAACCAAGTTCTTGTCTCATATTTTGGGCACCTTCACCTTGCTCGCAGGTTGCACCATTTGTTTCAGTGGATGAAGCCTTTGACCCACCACCTGCAAAACACGGCAGAGTTTGTGCACAGTTTTGCTCATGCAAGATGCAACTCAAATTTTGCAAGAGAGAATTATGAATCCTCATGAACCAGAGATGAATGGTCAAAAGATTGTGCACAGAACCTGAAATAGTCAGAAACTACTCGAGTAATATGAAATTTGCTGAAATTGATTATCTAGGATTTTTTGAAAGAAAAAAAACACATTATTAGAGGAGTCACCCTTGGTGCTAGCCTAGTTGTCTGCAGTATCTAGGATTTCCAAACTGAACTGGCGATTAGGGCGGAGTGAGATCGATTTTGGTCCAAAACAGATGAATCAGAGAGCATACGTATTTTTGCAGGGGCATGTAGTTTCCGCTGCCGACGAAGGTGCTGGTGCCGACGCCGTGTCCTGCGCAATGCGTTGTGGATCGCGGCGAATCGGGATAGCGATCGAAGTGACCCTGCGGTGCGCCGACGAGTGGGGGACATGGGCAGTCGACGAATTCGCGTGCGAGAGGAATCCGCCGTCGAGGCGTTGTTCCTCGGTCAGAATATCGCTCTTGTCCAATCCACTCCGTGTCAGCCTCTAGCCCTCCCTCGCCCCCTCCGCGTCACGTTTTTTTCTTTTTGAAGAACAGGGTGTACGGCCCTCCCTCGCCCCCAGCCGGACTTCTCAAATCGGCTTTATATATCTGGACTGACCAACACCCTCATATTCAGTCCATATCTAGATTGAATATGGGAGGCCCGGACGTCTCGCCGTGCTGGATCTGGCAAACATGAATGACCCATCACTAATTTCATCAAATCCGCTCGCACCTCTTGACCTTGTCGGATCAGCCCCTTTCCTCTCCTCTCTTCTACCTCGTGTGCGCCGACCCTCCCATAGTTTTGTCGCCATCCCGACCCTTCGGCACCGACACCACCGCCACAAAATTCCTCCTGGCCATTCTCGCCGCCGCAGTACGTCCTGTTATTCTCAAACTGCACCTTGCCCTCTATGTGTTCAACAAATTATCCGAGCAGTTTTTTTATTCTTTTGTAGGCACAACGATGGATTCGAAGAGTTCGTCATTCTAGCCCCTTGTTTGCCACTGCTAGACGCGGGTCTCAATTCTGGAAGAACTTTGTCAAAGTCAGACCTATATTCCTGGATCATGTTAAATTTATCGTGGGTAATGGTACTCCGGTTCGTTTCTGGCGTGATTGGTGGTGTGGGAATGCCCCTCTAGCTGCTAGTTTCCCGGTTTTGTTTTCGTACTGTCCTAAGCCGGACATCTCCATCGCGGAGATGGCGGCGAATAATTGGGTTTTGGCTTTTCGTCGTTCCCTGTCTCCTGAAGAGTTGGAAGACTGGCAAAGTCTCTCTGCCCTCTTCCGTGTGCTCTCGGAGTCGCCGGATTCTGTTGTTTGGCCCCATTCGGCGTCTGGCAGGTTTTCGGTTAAGTCGCTTTATTCTAGGCTTATCGGTGGTACCCCCTCGAATAGATTTTCTTGCGTCTGGAAATCCAAAGTGCCGCCTAAGATTAAGATTTTCCTTTGGCAAGCCTTTCGGGACCGCCTTCCTGCGGCCGACCAGATTCGCAAGCGCAATGGGCCGGGCTCGGAGTTTTGTCACCTTTGCGGTGCTTTGGAAAACACGGATCACATCTTTTTTCACTGCGTGTTGGCTAAGTTGGTGTGGAGTTGTGTCAGGTCTTGGCTCCAGGTTTCTTGGAATCCCTCTTCCTTCTCTGAGCTTAGAAACCTAGCCAAAGTTTTGGTTGGGGTCACTAAGAGGGTGTTCTGGGTCGGCTTGGGTGTCTTATGCTGGGCTTTATGGACCATTAGGAACAAATTTACTATTGAGCATACCTTTCCATCTAAACCTGCTGACGTTCTTTTCAAATCATGTATACTATTGCAGCAGTGGAGATTATTGACTAAGGATGAAGATCGGGATGCCCTGGACTTGCTCATCGCCAAAATTCGGGCTTCGGCGTCCCACATCTCCGGGCTGGATCCCGTCGTCTGATCTCGTTTGCCACTGATATGTCCGTCTGGTTTTAGGCTTCTTTCCCCTTCCGGCCTGCGCGCCGAGTATGGCAGGTTGCCATGTATCTCTTAAAACCTTTGTTCACCTGTTCCAGGCTTTCTGTTCGGTGGATTTGCGATGTTTCGCCTACTGTTCGTGTTTATGTTCGGGTTTGTGACGTTGCCGTGTGGCTTTATTTATAAAGTCGGGCTAAGGCCTTTTCTCTATAAAAAAAGAGTTCGTCGGCTGAGGAGTATGGAAACAACGAGCTTGATGAATTAATGCAAAGGAATTCTTTGATTTGTCAGAGTCGGACGAAGATGCCGAGATGATGATGACCATGAGCATCCAAGAGGAAATGTACAGGGAGGTGGAGCACATTCTAAACTTCAAGGGTTCGATCAGAGGGAAAAGAATATTGTGTGTGTCAGAAGATGACCTCCAAGGTTGTCTGGCTTAGGGGCTCTTCCTTTCTTCCTGGTATAACGTCGTGGAAATGGGTTAGCGAGGGCCGGATATCCGTTAGTGGTATCCCCATCTAGGACATCATACTGGAGGCCGCATTTTGGGAGGCTCCGCATGGGGCCCAGGAAGAGTCGCCGCTGCCGCTGGAGGCCGTACTACGTGGGAAGAGGAGAAGAAGGCGGAAGCGAGGAAAGCGCCTCGTGGCGGTGCTTGGGCGCCATGGAGGAAGAGGTGAACGGGAGCTTGGAAGAAGAGAAGCCCACCTTAGCCCGGTGGGTGATGGTACCAAGGTTAGGCTTTGGGAGGACACCTGGTATGGTACCTCCACTCTGGTTGTGCAATTCTAGCCTATTGATATACTCCCTCCGTAAAGAGATGTAAGAGCGAATGAGTCTTCCAAAGTTAGCGCTGGCATTTGTGACAGTAACCAGCTCAAGCTTACTTTTAGAAGGAATTTTTGATGATTGGCTTATGGAACTTTTGTTCCAAATATTATAAATAGCTAAAAGTATGTAACGCCCCGAGGTTCGATGCGCCAGGTGTCTGCCAGTTATTCGCCGTCGTTGCCATGTAATTTGCTTGCGTGTTGCACTTTGTCATGTCATCATTTGCATTTCATATCATGTCATCATGTGCATTTCATTTTGCATACGTGTTCGTCTCATGCATCCGAGCATTTTCCCCGTTGTCCGTTTTGCAATCCGGCACTCCTATGTCTCCCGGCGCCCCCTTTTACCTCTTTTCATGTGCGGGTGTTAAACGTTCTCGGAATGGACCGAGGTTTGTCAAGCGGCCTTGGTATAGCACCGGTAGACCGCCTGTCAAGTTTCGTGCCATTTGGAGGTCGTTTGGTACTCCAACGGTTAACCGGGTAACCGCAAAAGCCTCTTTTGTATTGCAGCCCAACTCCCCTTTCTAAGTGGCCCAAAACCCACCAAACTCCTCTCCATGCTCTCGGTCGTTCGATCACGATCGCGTGGCCGAAAACCGCACCTCATTTGGACTCTCCTAGCTCCCTCTATCTATAAATACATCTTTCCCTCCGAAATCGCAGTCCATTTCATCCCGAAACCCTAAAAATCGTCCCCGCGCCGCGCCGGACATGTCCGCGCCCGCCGGACACCCCGCGCCGCCGCCCCTCGCCCTATCGCAAGCCGCCACATGGCCTCTGCGCCGTCCCGCCGCCTGCTGCCGCCGGCTCAGCGCTGCCCGCTTAACCCAGCGGCGGCCGCCCGTCCGCCTCAGCGCCTCCTCGCGTCTCCGCCGCCAGCGCCGCCGTCTCGGTCACGGACCTCGCCGCGCCGGCCGCCCGGCCGCCGCCCCTGCCCCGCGCCGCCCGCTCCGCCTGCGCCTCGGCGCCGGAGCCGCCACGCGCCAGCCCGCCTGCCGCCCGCTCCCCGCGATCGCCGCCTCATGCTGGTTCCGGCCGCCGCTCGCCGCCATAGCGCCCGCGCCCGTAGTGGCCTCCCTCCGCCGGCGGGATCCGCCTCCGCCCGGTCGGCCCCCGACCTCCCCGGCGCACCTCCCTCTTTTCCGGCCGCCGATGCCCCGATCCCGGCGATCCTCGGAAACTGTGCCACGAGGTTGACTTCCCCCCTCTCTCTGAAATCCACTAAGTCCCCGTTTCTCGTAACATTTTGTGGCATTTTCGTTGCATCGTATCTCTGTCATCGTAGCTCCGTTTTGCACGTGTAATATGTCAAAATGTTCGCCTCGAAGAGTAGATCATTTCATCTCATTGCATCATTTTCATTTGAGCTCATATTGATGCCCGAAATGCTGTTAGAAGAGTGCTATGTGATGTTAGTTTCTGATTTTTATCAGAACTTGCACTTTTGTCATTTTTGCCATGATTGATGTGTGCATCCTATGGGCTTGAGTCCTACATGAGTTTTGTTATATGCCATGTCTTTTTTCCAAGGGTGTATGCCATGTATTTTTATGATCTATGTGGTGACTAGCACAAGCATGCAAACTAGGTGTCTTGTTGTTGCTGATTTCAGCCCTGTTTTGCTGATATTTTGATGCCATGTTAACTTGATGCTACAGAGAGATCCATGCTTATTTTGAGATACTTCAGTAAGGATGTTTTGTTAAGCATGTCTTGCTCTATCCATCCATGCCTTTGTTTGCAATTATGGAGTGCCATAGCTTGAGTCAATCGAGCTCTACTTTTGCTTCAAAATGTTTCCTGGCAGATTGTTTACATGTTATTCAATTTTGCCAAGGTTGTTGTGGTTGATCCATGTATGCTATGTTATTGTTCTTGCCATGTATGTCTTCTATGCCATGTCTTCTTGATGTATGTATGCTTAGTTTATCATATAAGGCTCTGTAGTGAGTGCATTGAGCTTGTAAACATGCCTACTTGTTATCAGTTTTTGACATGCCATGTTGCG